>JAWWNH010000131.1:2240000-2840000 GCA_034641385.1 Darevskia mixta | reverse complement strand
ACATTCTTCGCACCACCCGCCCGTGACTCCCAAGCCTATCCCAAGCCGTTGGGGTAAGGGGGGGGAGCTGTGCCGCTTTGCCCCGGGCAGCGCGGGCATATGCTCTGCCGCTACCACCCACTCCTTGCAATGACTCCTTCTATTTTTACAAGTGGCACCACCTGCAAACTGGCAATGCATCTTCCGGACCCCCCTCGCTGCTCCTCTGCCGTTCCAGCTGGAGAGGAAAGAAACAGTGCAGGAACTGCCTCCCCCCCCCCCCGGCTTACCACTTGATGTCATCATTGTGGCCCAGGTAGTGACGCTGGCGCTGTTCCTCCACATTGTAGAGGACAGCCACGGCAGCCACGAAATACACGATCTCCCCCGTGGGCAGCAGGAAAAGGTTGGCGCGGCAGTCGCGGCCCCGATACCCATAGCTGGAGCGGATGCCGGCGGGTCAAGGGCAAAAAGAGAGAATGGGCTTTGCGGTCCTGGCCGCCAGCACTGGGAGCCAAGGGAGGGAAGATCCAGAACTCGCTTCAAGCACCCCACTCCCTTTTCTCCTCCCCCCCCCCCGGGAGACTGCTTTGAGTAGGATACACCCAGTTCAGCTTCAGCTTCTTATGGGGCAGATCCAGCTTTGCATCGAGGCTGTAGGTGGCGACAACGGCATCGGGGACAAACATGGGGATGGGCCGCCCCCGCAGGAACATCTTCACGTAACCATCCTCTGCGTACGGATCACCGGGGGAGAGAAGGCGTCACGATCACCCATCACCTGTAACTGCGCTTGCAAGACCTCCTCCAGCTGCCCAGAGGGAGCGGGGCTGCCTCTACACAAGAGAGCGCCGTGATTTCCCCTAAAACCAGACACTCTCCTCCGTCTCTCACCTCACCCGCCCTGAAGCAAAACCTGTAGAAAGCTAATCACTTGGGGCGAGCAAGGCCCTCCCTCCTGGTGACCACGAAGGGAGAATTTGCAGAAGGCAAGCTTATCAGATGAGTTTCCCTCTTTCACTGGTCTTCTCCCCCCGCTATTCTAAGAACACTTGCTGTGTTAAAAGGGCACCACCACCACCACCACCCCATCTCTCAAGACTTTTGTACAACTTTTGTACATACTCCGCATGACCTCCAGGCCTCTAAGCCCATGCCCAGCTCCCAGCCTTCTGGATTTCTGGGTGTTTTCCCCCACCATAAACTGCAAAGTGTGGCAGCATCTACTCACCAGCGCTGAAGGTGGATTCTTTAGGTTTGCTGCGAGGGAAAGAGAGAAGACAGTTAGGATGAAAGGGGAAGGCTGGGGGGGGGGGGAGGAAAGGAAGGCACAACTCTGCTGCAACAATCCGACTAAAGAGTTATTCTCCCTCTCTCATCTTCAGCCTCCCGTTGGCAGCAAACAGCTTTCAGCTGACCCTCGCATCTCTTCCTGCCTTTCTGCCAAAATACACCCGCTGATATCCTTGGATCCTGCGTGTGGTTCGCTCTTCCACCTCCCCTCTGCAGGGCTTGTACTTCCCTCGCGGCTGCTGCACCCGCGTCAAACAAATCCTTGCATCCCAGCAGGCAGAATGTTGCTGCTCATTCCGTGACGTCAAAGCAGATCAGTCTATAGCAGGGGAGGCACCACCGGAGGGGAAGCCAGCTTGCAGCCCGTTAGAGACATTTGCTTCAGCAGGACAAGCCACACCAAGCATTGCCAAAGCATCAGAGGAGAAGAACAGGCCTCTGCAGTCGTGCTGCTCGCGGGCTTGTGAATGCATAGGGAGCGGGGGAGTTTGCAAAAGCGCATTACCCGCCAAACAAGTGCCTAGACTCCAAAACGGCATGTGGCAAAGGTTTTATAGGCCGAACCGTATTCTCTGAAGTCTCTTAATAGCTCTGGACATTTAGTCCAGTACAATTCTTAACAATGTTCCGCTGCCAGCTATCGGGATGCTCTCAGCCTTAGGGCTCAGGTAGGATGCAAGACACCAGATGGGGGAACAGAGAAGAACGTAAGAAGAGCCCGGCTGGATCAGGCCAAAGGGGGCCCATCCAGTCCAGCATTGTGATCTCACATGGGGCCAACCAGATGCCTGTGGGAAACGCGCAAGCACGATCTGAGCGCAAGAGCCCTCTCCCCTCTTGTGGTTTCCAGCAACTGGGATTCAGAAGCGTTTGCAGCTTCCAGTGTAAGAAATGCGAGTAAGAACACAGAGCGCAGAACTGTCTTGCTAAATCAGGCTAAGTCAGCCTGCCCACCTCCAGCAAAGGGACAGATGGATGTCTCCGGTGCAGAGCGCAACAGCCTCCAGCGTGGAGAATAGTGGGGTCACCTCAAGATATGTGAGTCTGGGGTTGCTCAGTTGGTTAGAGCGTGGTGCTGATAACGCCAAGGTTGCAGGTTCGATTCCCAAACGGGGCAGCTGCATATTCCTGCATTGCAGGGGGTTGGACTGGATGACCCTCAGGATCCCTTCCAACTCTACAATCCACCTCTCTTTCTTTCCAAGCCTTTTTTTTTTTGGTGCCCATAACACCCATCGGTGGGGAAAAAAAACCTCTGCAAACCCCATACTAGCCAGTTGATTAGCATCAATTAAACTTGTTCCCGCCTTCTAGTTTTCCGGCCAATGAGCACAAAGGCAGTGGGATAACCAGGTGCCAGATTCGTTCTCAGCATCTCTGCAGAAGAGGATCCCCTGGGAACCCTGGAATGCACTTTATCACCGCTTGATTTTTGAGAAACATTTAAACCATCAGCCTCTCCCCCACCACTTAGCGACCAAGGGGTTAACTACTTTAACTCCCTTTCTCTCTCTCTTTTGGAGAAGGGCGGGGCGACCTCCCTGCCAGTCTTCTGAGGCTCTTTTATCTCCCTCCATCCAAAGTAACAGTTGGCAGGGCGTTCCCCACCCTTTTCCATGCCCTGCCCAGGGGATTCTGCCTCCTCCTCCCTGTTTGTTTTCTCTCTCTCTCTCTCTCTCTCTCTGGGGGGATCCTGCTAGGATCTTGCATCAGCCAAGGCAATGGGCCTCCTCTCTCCCACTCCCTCCCTGCAGGGCACCACTGCAAGACACACACACATACACCCCCCCCCCCCGGTCTGCACCAAGGAACAGGCTGCAGGACCCCCCAGGATGGATTCCTGCTCCTCCCTTGGGCTGTGCATCTGGCACGGGAAGGCTCTAGTTTCCTGAGGCTGAGGGGCAAGGAGGGTTGGGGGCAGGGGAGGCCTCGGATTCAGTCCCCCTCCCCTTGGGCACAATGCCAGAAAAGCAACAGGTGGCCTTAGGCAAGTTCGAGACAGGAAAATGGGGCTGCAGGTGAAATAATAGCCCTCCAATTGGCTTGGAGCTCCCCACCCTAGGCTCCTTGCAGGCTGCACCCTCCAGGACTGGGCCAAGCCATTTTGCTATGGCAGGGGGGGGGGCAGAAAACCCAAAAGGTATTCTTCATATAGTACTTTTAAAACCAGCTGGTTGCCTGCCACTCAGTGGCACCTAAAGCCATCCCCCCACAGCAGGACCAGTCGTGATGCCAACAGCCCCCCCCCCCAGCTTACGGCAGTGCAATATTAGCACTGTTGCCCCCTCCACAGCCCCTTTTGTGGGATCCCTGCAGCAATAAGGGTCCCCCACTCTATACCCGATTTGTTTCTGGAACCCTAAGTTCCTGCAGGGCTGGCGTCATCTCCCAGAAATGGCATACAGCTAGCTCCCCATCCTTTGATTCCTGCATTGCAGGGGGTTGGACTGGATGACCCTTGAGGGTCCCTTCCAGCTCCACAATTCTGCTGCTTCATGATTCCTCGCAGGGAAGGCCCAACCAAGCCCAGCAAGCCAAGTCACCTCTCTTAAGGAACACCTGCACCCTGGATAACTCCCTTCATTAAGGGGAAGGGACTCCCTCCCCTGCTCCCGCTCCCAACATAGAGGAACTCATATCCAAACTTAGCAACCGTATCCGAGGTGCCCCCCCTAAAGAAAATGGCAAAGCAGACGCATTGCTCCCCTCCCTTTAAAACGAAAAAGGCCGAGGCTGAAGAGTAGGGTGCAATTCCTTGAGGCGCGCAGTCAGCGCCTATTGCACTCTGCACGTGCTCAGGTGCACTCTTTTCCGGTATGATCCACCTGGCGTTGAAAATAGGGGCTGGAGAAGAAGTAAGGCCCAAAGCGGCCCCTCCATCAACGCAGACGCCGCCTTACCTGGGGCTAAGGCTCCCTGCCGCCTTCTTCATCGTGGATGCTCGGAGCTGCCCCTGGCTTTGCTCTTAGGATGGGGGAAAGGGCTGCTGCTTTTTATATTTGATATTCCGGAGGCAGAGGCTTCTTACGAGCAGCGACGGGGAGGGTTCCTGCCTGGGCTGCTTTTTGCCCCACCCGCCGGTAGCTGGAAATGCAAGGCAGCTGCAAGGCGCGTCCCGGGGGATGCCGCGGAGCAATGGGGCCCGGGCGGGAAACTTTCCAACTTTCCCCTCCTTCCTGGCTTTCACTTTCCCTCCCCCAGGCCGGGGCCTTAACCCTCTACGTGCTGGTGACCAGCAGTGGAGGAGGCGGGGGGGCGGAGAGAAGGGCAGCGCTGTTTCAGATGCTTGGGAAAAAAACGGACGGTTTTCCCACGGGGCGTCCGCGAGAAGCAGTCGCCGTTTCGTCCCGGTTTAACTAGCAGGCCGAGGGCAGTTCTGCTCCGAGGGATGGCTTAAGATGTGTGATGGCAGTGCACGTGTGAATCCTGCTGTGCGCGTGTAGACGCGCTGGTAGGGCTCCGCGGGGGCCCTGGGAGGGCACCTGTGGCTTTAAGAGTGACAGGGAGGGGAGGAAACTCCCCACCCGGTATGGCAGGGAAGGAGAAAAGTTGCTGTGCGCCTCAAGAAGGAGATATCCGGTTTTGGGGAGTTAGACACCGCTTCCTCCCTGCTCGCGCTTTGAAATCCGATCTCGCAGCTCTCCGCCTTTCTGCTGGCGCGTTTTGCTTCCGGTTTACGCTCCCGCGGGTGGTTTAGGTAGGCTTTCCTTGAGCTGAGCTGGCTCGCGTCGAAGCAAGGCGCCCTTTGCAACACCTCAGCTGCTCTGCGAAGTAGAATCAACGGGTCTTGCAGAACCTGAGCTGCTAAAAGCGAAGGCGCGTCCCTGGCAGATAAACTCCGCTGCTTGGGGCTAGCGCAAGTCAAATGAACTTTGCTGAAGCGGAGCATCGAGGAAGGAGCTCATTTTCCTGCCTAGAATAGCATACCTATCCATTCTTAAAGAAATCAGCCCTGCGTGCTCACTGGAAGGACAGATCCTGAAGTTGAGGCTCCAGTACTTTGGCCACCTCATGAGAAGAGAAGACTCCCTAGAAAAGACCCTGATGTTGGGAAAGGTTAAGGGCACAAGGAGAAGGGGACGACAGAGGATGAGATGGTGGGACAGTGTTCTCGAAGCTACTAACATGAGTTTGGCCAAACTGCGAGAGGCAGGGAAGGATAGGCGTGCCTGGCGTGCTCTGGTCCATGGGGTCACGAAGAGTCAGACACGACTGAACAACAACAACAGAATAGCATTATGTTATGTCCGTGAAAACTGTCATAAAGATCATTCAGCCTCCATAGATGGATTTGCAGGCCTGGCTTTCACACGTACCCTTCGCGTTTCCCGCTGCACGAGCTACTCGTCGAGGAAGTGGTGCGGCTCCTCTGTTCCTTGACGCCCTCGCGCTTGAGTGAGGCTGGGCGCTCTGGAGAAGGGCAGCTCCGCCCGCTGTGGGAGAGAGAGCCTCAGCAATATAGCCAGACAAGGGCAAGGGGTAGGCAGGTGGGAGGGTGAGCAGGCCGAAGAAAAAGAGGGATGCAGGGAAGGAAAGCAGTGATGTGCGCGTAGCAGAAGCGAGCGAGGAGCCAAGAGCCGGCTGCGTGGAAAGCTAAGCACTCTGCAAGACCGCTTCTCTGCAAGATGCCTTTTCGAAAGACTGGAGGCCCTGCACCAAAGAAACTCTCCTTGCAAGACCTGGGCTGCTGTGTCCTTGTAACCCCTATTCAAAGACAAGATGAGCTCAGAAAGACAGTGGCTCACTGGCAGTGAATTTGCCAGCAAAGGCATATTGGATGCATTTCTGGCCTTCCCTTGTGGACTCTCTGTATTCAGAGAAACTGTCTGGAAGCCAGCCTTTAAGCAGCTGACTAAGAGCTACTGGGAACAAGAAGCTGATGGATCTTGGGTCCGATTCAATACATGACGGCCCCCCGCAGGGTAGTCATTCAAGCAGATTCTTAAAGATAACATTTTAATTTTGGTTCTTGCGCTGTTCTAGACACCTGCCAGTCTCCATTCAACCTTAATCATCTTTCAGCTCAGCAGATATTCTGAAAGCAACCCCTGCCCATCACAATCAGGCCTTTCAAAAGAGGGCGAAAGGAAACTAAATTCTCATCCATGCCAAATGAAAACAAAAGCATCTAAGCCTTCCCTCTCTCCCTGAGCCAGTCTGCAGAGAGAGAAAGGGAAAGGAGGAAAGTTACTGCCAGTTTTGACAAGAAGCCAACCTGCACGGTGGAAAATTTTATCCGCGTTCTGTGGCTTTGAAGTGCCTCATTCAAGTCTCTTCTAATCTCCCCTGGCTGTTGAATATCTCTTCAAACTGGAAAAATGAGGGATTTCCCCTTACTCCAGGTAAATATTTGTAGAACTATTTAAACTTAAACTGCTCCTAAAAACTGAGCTTTAGAAGAACCACCAATCACTTCAGAATTTGAAATTTGGATTTGTGTAAATTCCCCATTTCTTTTCCTCCTCTCTTCTGTTCATCACCTACATTCTTTTGGCTCAAACTGGCCCTCAAGGTTGGCTTCCAGTCAAGAACCATGCTAAGAAATGCATTTGAAACACAGCCAGCCAATACAAAACGTTTCAGAGTAATCCTGCAGCCTCCCCCAGTTAAATAATTGTGATAACAAGAGATTTAGCAACAGCAGCAGCAAGAGGAGGAGAGAGGAATACGAGGCCGTTGTGCAAAGCGCTCCTGTGACCAAGACCCATCACCTTTTCCCAGGAAGCAGCTCTCTCTTGGGGGACGATGGGGAGGTGGAGTAGCCTCTCCTCTGCGGGATGATCCCATTGCTCAAGCCAGGCCTGGAAGGCAGACCCCTCAACAGCTGGTAAACTGCAAGGGAGACAATGTGTTAATTCCAGACGGGGCCACAATTGCAGAATCACAGAATTGTAGGGCTGGGAGGGACCCAGAGAGTCATCTAGTCCAACCCCCTGCATTACAGGAATCTCGGGTATCTAAATTCACCCTCCTAGTCCAATTCTGAGTTCCCCAGAGCTCTTCATCAAGCAAGGTGTTACACAAAGAACGAGGTTAGGGACGAGGGGAAAGGTATAAATACATTTCTCTCCCCCCCCCCATCACTTCCCCCCACCGCCCGTTTGCGAAGAGACCTGGCAAACCTGCCACTATTTTCTGATTTACGTATTTCTGCGAAAAACTGTCCCTTGAAACAGTAAGCCACACTGTGGACATGGGGTAGGCAACCTAAGGCCCGTGGGCCGGATGCGACCCAATTGCCTTCTCCATCCGGCCCGCAGATGGTCCGGGAATCAGTGTGTTTTTACATGAGTGGAATGTGTGCTTTTATTTAAAATGCATCTCTGGGTTATTTGTGGGGCATAGGAATTCGTTCATCCCCCCCCCCCAAATATAGTCCAGCCCACCACATGGTCTGAGGGACAGTGGGCCGGCCTACGGCTGAAAAAGGTTGCTGACCCCTGCTCTGGGCCCTTGAGATGTGGGACAATTAAGAATCAATAAATGCTGCCCTAGAAACAGATATCTGGCAGGTGGAGGGGCAACTCCCTATCGATGGCTGCCCATGTGATCAGTCTTCAGACATCTAGGTCCCCTCTAAAATGTGGGAAGGGGCAATTTTAAAGCACCAAAGGGGGGGGAGGATGAGAGAGCCCCTGGCTTTCCCCATGCACAGTCCCTTTGATATGGGCTCGCTTCCAGCATCCAGTGAGGCTGGCGGAGGGGGGCACTCGCCCCCCCATCTCCACCTGCGTGCTGCTTAGGCACTTAAAACTGCACCCCACCCTCTGTCTGCCACCCAATTGTGGCAGTCCTACATACCGTATTTTTCCGTGTATAAGACGGGTTTTTTTTATTATTATAAAATGATGTCCAAAAATTGGGCTCGCCTTATACACAGGTAGGGACGTGGGTGGTGCTGTGGGTTAAACCACAGAGCCTAGGGCTTGCCGATCGGAAGGTCGGCGGTTCGAATCCCCGCGACGGGGTGAGCTCCTGTTGCTCGGTCCCAGCTCCTGCCCACCTAGCAGTTCGAAAGCATGCTAGTGCAAGTAGATCAATAGGTACTGCTCCGGCGGGAAGGTAAACAGCGTTTCCGTGCGCTGCTCTGGTTCGCCAGAAGCAGCTTAGTCATGCTCGCCACTCGCTCCCTCGGCCAATTATGTGAGATGAGCGCCGCAACCCCAGAGTCGGTCACGACTGGACCTAATGGTTAGGGGTCCCTTTACCTTTACCTTTATACACAGGTAGTGCTGAGGGGGGACGTGCGATTGGTTGCAGCCGTGAGCAGGAGATTATCTGCGGTGATAGGGCGGGTGATTGGCGGCTGTGGTGAGGTCTGTTGGTGATTGACTGCCGTAGCGGCAATTGTGTGGTCAATTGGCTGTCAGTGGCGATCGGGCGGTTGATCGGTGGACTTTGGCGACACGTGCGATCTTCCGTTCTGGGATGGGTGAGCGATTTTCAGCAATCCCCCCCCCCAATAAAGCTCAACAATTCTGTGCAATCTCCCCCCATTTTCTTAATTTTGAGTCCCTAGAAATAGGGGGCGTCTTATACACGGGGGCGTCTTATACACGGAAAAATACAGTGTGTTTGGAACCTGCCAAGTTCCTACGCAGTTTGGCCTTGGTACACCTGGAGATAAATTTGGTGAAAATCTGCAAATGGTTTCTTGGAGAGGGTGGGGACTGGTGGGCTTTGTTGGAAATCCCAGGCTGTGGGTGGGGGAAACCACCCCAACACTGCTTCGGCCCAGGCAGAAATGGCACTTTCAAACCCAGCAAATTC
Source organism: Darevskia mixta (assembly GCA_034641385.1). Taxonomy (NCBI): domain Eukaryota; kingdom Metazoa; phylum Chordata; class Lepidosauria; order Squamata; family Lacertidae; genus Darevskia; species Darevskia mixta. Next base: position 2,830,958 of record JAWWNH010000131.1, on the reverse strand, counting down.
CTAGAATTGTAGAGTTGGAGGGATCCAATCGTCATCTAGTCCAACCCCCTGCAGATTAGGATCTGCCATATCCCATATAATAAAGTTGCTGTGTCCCTGCGTCCAGTCCGTGTGTCACGGAATTGCGCTACTGCGCATGTCCATGTCTCACACGGACGCAGGGATTGGAGTGGGCGGAGAGGGGGGCGTGTCCGAGAGGCAGCGGCGGCGCACGCGCGTTGTCAGTTGCACCAGCGCCGCTGCCTCGCACGGACGCAGAGCCCAATCCCCGCGGCTCCGAGGCCTAGCGGCCTGGGACGGCCCATCCAACGGAGCGCCGGTGCTCCGGAAGCAAAGGAGGGCCGACCCATCCTCGCCGCCGCTACCGCCGCCGCTGCAGCCGCCCCCGGGGAAAAAGAAGAAGGGGGAGGGAGCCCCTCTCCACGCCCCAGCGGCTGCTGTTCTGCCTCCTCCTGCCTCCTCCTCCTCTAGCGCCCACTAGTGTCCATATAATGCCCAATATAAGTACAGAATCTTATTGTCACAGGCATCTGATAGCATCATCAAATTATTCTGTGTTGAATTATACAGAGCGTTAATTCTTAACGGTCACTGCACCCTCTTATTGTCAGACACAGAAGTGTTCGTATCAGCAAATTAACTTCTTCTTTTTGCAGCCAATATCTAAAGCTTGCTCACAGAAAGGGGGGGGGGGGAACCTTGCTTGTAGTAAATATCCAACTTACTATGAACAGAGATTCTGAAATATATACTGCCCACAAGAAATGATGGATGCGTACAATAGCAATCATGACACCGCCTAAATTTAGGTGAACCAGAGCGTAGCACCAGACGCTGCTGTTGTCTGAAGGAAGGTTGGTGGTGGGGGAAGGCCTTTGCAGTCGTGGCAGCCAGACTCTGGAACTCGCTCCCCCAGGGGACCCACCCAGCCCCTTTCCTGTCAGTGGGAAACCGTCTTGTTTTGACAGGCCTTCAGAATTGGATGATTCATTCGCCATATTTGATAGAATTATCTCCCATGTTAGCTGCCTTCAGTCTCTTATATATTTACAAAAATAAAAATAAATCATAAATAAACAGTAAATTAAATTACTTTTTATTTGGTTTATTGGAGGGGGCAGTATTTGGTTTACTGCTCCTCCCCCTAAAATGAATTATTCTATTGCAGTACAGTGGTACCTTGTTTGTCGAACGCCTTGGCTCCTGAACAAATCGGCTCCCGAACGTCGCAGACCCGGAAGTGAGTGTTCCGGTTTGCGAACGTTTTTCGGAAGCTGAACGTCTGACGCGGCTTCTGCTTGAGTGCAGGAAGCTCCTGCAGCCAATCGGTTCTGGGAGTCAAACGGACTCCTGGAACAGATTAAGTTCTACAACCAAGGTGCCACTGTACTGTTGCTTGCTGATTTCTGGGCCTATTTGGGCTGAAAAACAGCACGTTCAATTTTAATAAGCAACAAGAGGAGTTTTTTTTTTTAAAAAAAAAAGAATTAATATTATGTGCCAGTTTGGTTAAGTCAAGGACCCAGACAACTCTGGCTAAAGGGCGTAGCTGACCCAGAGACAAGGGAGCTGCAGGACAGATGGACAGACGGACACTCGCACCCAGTGCCTGCCCACCAACACCCTGATACCTTTGCTGGGTCCCCTTTTCTGCAGGCTGAGCCCGTTCTCCTCGCAGGTGCTGAGACGTCGCAGGACATCAGCCAGAGCGGCCTTCAACACCTGGATCTCATCTTCCTGCAGCTGCAACCGCTGCTCCAGGTAGGAGATGCGGTCGTCCACCTCCATCCCGCTGATGGCTGACAAGTTATCATCTGGGGAACAGAAGGGGTCAAGTGAGAAAGGAGAGGTGAGCCATTTCCTTTTCTTTTCTTTTTAATAAGGTTTATTTATTCATATTACATTACATTTGTAATTTTCAACCTTGTACATTCCTGAAATTGCTACTGGCATTATTGTACAATTCATTTACACATACTTATACATTTCATAACATACATATTGTACTTGTAGTATTAATACTATATCATATTCACATTTCCTTATGTTATTAATATTCCCCATATCTTCTTTCCCCCTGTGTCTTCCCTTCACCCGTGTGTGACTTCCTTAGTCATTTTATTTATTGTTCTTCTTGAGATTGTGTTTCTGTACCTTAATATTGTATAATCCTTGTTGTTTAATTACATGACTTAATTTGATCTGCCTTGTCTTTATGAACTTAATCTGGGCATACCAATAAATTATTTTTGACACCTCTTTTGTTCATGTATTCTTCTACACATTTCCATTCTTGTTTAAGATTTTGGTTAAAATCCTAACCGGAGAGGTGAGCCATTTTCTAAGACAACAGGTGCTACATGTCATTTGTCAAAACAACCCAATAAGGTAGGTTTGGCTAGGAAACCCAAGCTTTTCACCCACGGTTGCTGGGTGTGTTTCAATCATGGCGAGAGACTTAATCTCAGATTTCTGACATCCAAGCTCAGCATTCTACAACACTGCACCACACTCACCCTCCAATACCAAATACTTTGCCTTGGGTATGTTGCTTTTAATATACAGTTAGTACCTTGGTTCTCAAACTTAGTCCGTTCCCGAAGTCCATTCCAAAACCAAAGCGTTCCAAAGCCAAGGCGCGCTTTCCCATAGAAAGGAATGCAAAACAGATTAATCTGTTCCAGACTTTTAAGAACAACCCCTAAAACAGCAATTTAACATGGATTTTACTATCTAACGAGACCATGGATCCATAAAATGAAAGCAGTAAACAATGTACTGCAGTCGCACAATCAATCAATCAGTAGCTGAACCGGGTTCCACACAGTCACAAAAGAAAAAGAGCCGCAAAAACACAAACACAAAATAAATTGCAAAAACAGGCAGACCTCATCGTAACACTCAAATCGGAAGCGTAACGCTCAAAGCGGAGCACGTTTGGCTTCCGAAGAAAGTTCGCGAACCAGAACACTTACTTCCAGGTTTGCAGTATTTGGGTTCCAAGTTGTTTGAGTACCAAGGTGTTTGAGAACCAAGGGACCACTGTAAACAGGTTTCTAGACCTCATGATATCCTGGAGATCCCGGGCCATAAGGATATCAGGCTGACAGCTACTAGGGCCAGGGCGTTTTCAGTCATGGCCCCAACATGGTGGAATAGTCTGCCACAGGAGACGAGGGCCTTGCAGGATCTGGTATCCTTTCGCAAGGCCTGCAAGACTGAACTGTTTCGCCAGGCTTTTGGGTTGGGTGGAGTTTAATTGCCTTGTTATGTTATTCTGTTGGTCTGTTGGTGGACTGCTTAATATGAGGTGACATTTTAAAATTGGAATTTTACATTGTATCTTAATCTGTGTTTTTAATTGATTGTTTGTGGTTTGTTGAGGTTTTTATGATTGTTAGCCGCCCTGAGCCCGGTTCCTGACTGGGAAGGGCGGGGTATAAATAAAAGTTTATCATTATTATTATTATTATTATGACTGGAGAGGGGCACTTGAAAAATGGACAGGCAGTGTCAAGGGGGGAATGCAATATTAGGGTAGAAACAAAGCTCTGCTAATTATTTTTTTTTAAAGGAACAGCATGCATCCACATAGGCACATTAACCTGTGCCAATTGAAGAGGAATGTTTTATATAAAACATGCCAAAATTAGTGAAAGGTGGAATTTGTGAGCATATGAGCTGGTTGTTGTTGTTTTTAAGTAGGCTCACCTGCTTGCATGTTCTTCTGTATGAAAGGCTGGCAGGCAGAGCCCACCAAAATACAGGAGGCAGTAAGAGGAGATGCTGTTTGCCCAGTAAATTACAACAGGTCTTGAGGATTAGATGATGGAGCCAACAGTTTTATGGCCTTTTAATATCGCTGTGCAGCTTATATCAATATCAATCTATTTGAAATACCCCTTGATTTAAAAAAAATGCCCATTTACGAATATATCTCAAAGATTCAATTCCCCCAAATAGAAATTATTGGATAATATGACCACAGCAGCATGCATTATATATGCGAATTATCAGAAGCAAAAGGAAACTCGTCAATTTAGGAAATGGTTTATGAAACCATTGAACAGAATAACTTGTGCTGTGTCTGCGAAATGAAGGGAGTATCAAACTAATAGATTAGGACACAAATTGTGGTATTTCATTCTTTTTTCTGCCTCTGAAGACAGTTTGGAAACTTTGGTTGGTGCAGAATTCAGCAGCCAGGCTGCTCACAGGAGCAAGACAGTTTGAGCATATTACTCTGATCCTGGCTGCCAGTTAGTTTCCGGTCCCAAATCAACATACAGTGTTACCTTGGTTCTCAAACGCCTTGGTACTCAAACAACTTGGAACCCAAACACTGCAAACCTGGAAGTAAGTGTTCCGGTTTGTGAACTTTTTTTGGAAGCCAAACCTGCTCCGTTTTGGGTGTTACGCTTCCGATTTGAGTGCCACACTTCTGCTTTGAGTCTGTCTGTTTTTGCTATTTATTTTGCGTTTTTGTTTTTGCGGCTTTTTTGTGACTGTGTGGAACCCAGTTCAGCTACTGATTGATTGATTGTGTGACTGCAGTACATTGTTTATTGCTTTCATTTTATGGATCAGTGGTCTCGTTAGATAGTAAAATTCATGCTAAATTGCTGTTTTAGGGGTTTTTAAAAGTCTGGAACCGATCAATCCATTTTGCATTACCTTCTATGGGAAAGCGTGCCTTGGTTTTGGAATGGACTTCAGGAATGGATTAAGTTTGAGAAGCAAGGTACCATTGTACTGTTTCTGACCTATCAAACCTTAAACGGCTCAGGACCACAATATTTTAAGGACCACCTCTGCCCATATGAACCAACCCAGATCACCATCTGAGACCCTTATTTGTGTGTCTCCTCCTCGAGAGGTCCAGAGGGTGGCCACACAAGAACAGGGCCTATCCTGCTGTGGCTTCTCGTTTGTCAAATGCTCTCTTCACCTGGTGTCTTTACTACATATCTGCCGTCTTCACTACATATCTACCTGGCGTCTTCACTACATATCTTTAGGCACCAGGCAGAAACATTCCTCTTCTCCCAGACCTTTTGCTAATTAAACAATCTATTGTCTTTTAGGAACAGGTGGGATGTTTTTAAAGTAGTTCTCTTTCCTCTTGGTTTGAATGTACCTATGTGGGGTTTATTGCCTGCTTACTTGTTTGGTTGGAAGTCACTTTGGGTTGCACTGGGCAAGAGAACAGATAATAATAATATCATATTAGAATTAAATAATAATAATAGTAATATCATGCTGCATTGTTTTAACATTCAATTGGGAGCCGCGCAGAGTGGCTGGGGAAACTCAGCCAGATGGGCGGGGTACAAATAATAAATTATTATTATTATTATTAATTTATTTATACCCCGCCCATCTGGCTGAGTAATTATAATTACTTCTCAATGACTAGCCTAATTTTATGAGAATGTGATTATTGGTCACGAGCTTAGGTTGTTATTATTAAATTACCAATATGGAAAGCATAATGTTATATTGCAATGAGATTTTATATGTAGCTATGTTACATTTGTAATGAATCTGTATATTTGCTAAATAAGTAGATAATAAATTAAATAAATTATTGAGTAAAAAATAAATTTATATATATATATACCGGTATATAACATTACCAAAATATATACTGTACAAATAAACTGTTGAAACAGTGACCCTGTCCTGGTCAAATCTGAGCCTCTATCCACATGAATTCGGCATTCAAGAAGTGCATAAATTTTATCAAGGGATGCATAAATTTTATGAAATAAATGAATAAATTTGGGTGATGGCAATGCCACAGTCATTGTGAAAAGAGCATATTCGTGGCATTCAAGCAGGTTGCAGGCAATGCATAGTGTATTGATTATTATTCGTTACATTTCTTAGTTGTTTTTCTTGCAAATGCAACCCAAAGTGACTTACAATAATAAACAAGTAAACAAGATGCACTTAAAACCTACGTAAAACGAAGCACAGAAAAATCTAAAAAGCTTTCATATTTTTTTTAAGGAGGATTAAAACATCCCACCCACTAAAGGAAGCCACAGATAATGAAAAAGCCAAATGCATTTAATTATTATTTTATATATAATATAACCCCTGGGCTGAAGCCCTGCTTGCTTATACATATGGGAGAACTGCGATAAAAGCATTAAAATACATGTTTGGGGAGCTCTTGAATTTTGTGGATCAAAGGAGCGATCAGTAAGGTCCAGTTTCTTGCAGACACTGCCCACTAGTGGCAAATTAGTGATACTTCCAGCTGCTTTTAGTAACTTGGTTTCTCTCTGCCACACCTGTCCTCCAGGTACGTGGGCATCAGATTATGTCGTTCACATATTTGGAAAGGGATTAGGGTTTTCTTGGGGCAAGGGCATAAACCACATACCAAAAGCAACTGGTGTCAGTCAACATGGAATAAATACCACCACTATGCCCCATAGTGGAAATATGCAGGTTTCAAGTGTGCATTGAAAATACAAGGGATAACACCACTGTTCGAAACCACGCTTTCGCCACCCTGGTGCTCTATCTAAGACACTTGTAATAATTAATCTGAAATAACTACCACTCCAAAATTCTGTAATCATGGTCAATAATGTGTATTAAAATCCCCAGTTCACTACTGGAAGAGCAGGGAAGGGAGAATACTTACTTTTACCACTATTTAAACAGCTGACCAATGAATCCTGTCCACACTTACTTAGAAGTAAGCCCCACTGAAACATGTATAGGATTGTGCTGTGACCAACCTCCAAGGATGCTGTGCCTTTGAAGGCTACGGTGTATTATGGGCTAGCTAATGGTTCTCTTAAATGGCTGTGAATACATTGATCTGAACTCTCTGGAGTTAAAAAAAAATGTTTCAAGGGCTGTTCAAAACAGAGGGTCTTGTTTACTGTTTTGTTTTTCCGCCCTGGTTTTCTCTTGCCGCCTTCCTGACAAGCAAGTGCCCTGTGCTGTCTGTCTCAGGAGCTACACAGTATTCTGCCAGGAGAGCTTCCTTTCTGAGGCTGACCAGGGCAAGGATGAGGATCTGGGGCCTGCTGGTCGCAGAACTTCCCCTGTGCAAATAAACAGTGCATTTCCCCTCCTGCTAACTTCTCAAAACAGGGGTGCTGGGATAGCCAGAAGCTTCATTCTCTGACATGAAAGCCTTGCCAGTCCTTCATTGTTGGTGTGCATGATAAACCCGGGAAGGCACTCTGTGCATTCTCAGAGGCATGCATTCTCCTTTATTTAAACCCCATGCCTTTGATAGCAGCTAAAAAGAAGTCCCAGGGCTGGGGAATTAAGCTTTGCTCTCCTGTGGTCAGTAATCAGGGTGTGATGATGGTGCCTGCCTCTGGGGGGGAAACTGAGTTTTCAATGAAGTCGGCTGGTTTCCCCCGCTTTTCTTCTAGGCTCGGAGGTTGGTGGAGGATGGTGTGTTTTGAGAGAGCGATCTGCTGCGCAGGCACGTCAGTTCCCTTTCCCCACCTTCCTTGCCAAGCTTTTCTTCTGGCTCCTCTTAGAAATGGCACTGGAACAGCTCCTCGCTGCGCTTCCCCCACCCCAGCCTTTCCCCAGCAATATTGCCATCCTTCCTCAGACCTTACACGACGAAGACGCGGCTCAGGCGCCTCGACATTTGGCGCGTGCATTGCACGCACTCACACATGCACAACCCGCGTGTGTTGTCCCCCCCCCCCCCATGTTCCTCCAATTCCCAGAGCTCCCTCTCTGGAGGGGCTGCGGCTGCATGCAGAATTGGGCTGGGTGCAGCAGGCAAAGTGGGGCAAAGGCGAAGCGAGGGGCGCAGGGCCAGCAGCAGCCACCCACCTGTCATGCTGGGTGCCCACGCCGCCACGCTGCCCCTGCCTGCCCTTTCCACGACCTCTGCCGCAGTGCCAGGGGCTCGCTCCCTGCCCTACCCGGGCGCTTGCCTCCTCTCGGGTTCTCCTCCTCTGCAATCGTATTTCTTAGCTCGCTTCTCCCTCCTCCCTCTTTGCAGCATCTCCCAGCCGCCGTCCAATCGCGAGCGACGGGCGGGCGCTGCAGCCAGGCAGAGTACCAGGTTTGAGAGGCAAGAGAGATGGACGGACGGGGAGTCTGTTCCCCTGGACGCGGCTGATGCTGTCCAGCGACCTTGGACAGGGCAGGAGGGCGCTGGTCAGTCAGAAGTGACGTGCGGACAGAAGGAGCCCGAGCCCCTTGAGTTCAGAAGCAGAGGGGCGCAAGAGATTTTTTTTTTTGCGGGAGGGAGTGCTCCTGCCATGGAGAAGATGGCACCAAAAAGAGAGAAACGGGTATGCCTGGCAGATGAAGGAGGTGCAAGGATGGCTTCAAATACCTGCTCAGCTCTGACCTTGGCCCACTCACAATTTCTTAGCCCGACCTACCCAGCAAGGTTGTTGTGGGAATAAATTTGAATAGCCGTCGTCGTGGGCATCGCTCTTGAGAACCGCGGAGATACAAAAAATTAAATAAAGTAAAACCCAGCCCTGAGAATGAGACCCAGAACCTGTTCGGAATGCTAGGGCTCAGCTCTTGACATGTATTATCATAAAACACCGCATCTGAACATATAAAGAGTGCAAGCTGAAAATCTGAGACAGGGTTCAGCCTCATAACCTGTTGCATGCTAGGGCTCAGCCCTGGAACAAGCATAGTATCTGGAGCATGTGCAGAGTTCCCTCACGGAACCCATACTTTGATGTATGTGGGGGCACATACTCAGGGTCCCTTGGCATGGATTAGTTTGTCCTTCGCATTTCGCACGCACTTTAACCCTTTTTACTCACCATCGGAGTGGTAAATTTGTGGCAGAAGACTGGCTGGCTGGCTAGCTCGACGCCCCCCCCCCCCTTATATCTCTCCGTGCACGCTTATTATAGGCGATGCGAGTGGTTTAATTCCGAAATTAGTGGTTTCGGGTGCAGAACGGGAGGTGGTAGTTATTCCAGAGCAATTATTCCCGAGTTAAAGCGCACACCTGACCCAGCCGCCCACGGATGGAGGTGGATGATGGGCTTGGCTGCGAATTTCCCAGTTTGCATCGGGCGGACAAGCGCGGGTGGAGAGCGGCGAGCTAAGCTGCGCGATGACCCATTTGGGCGCGGGGTGTGGCATCGCGGCAGCCAGGGCCGGGCGAGCGCACGGGGGCTTTCTCAGAAAGGGGGCAGCAGCCAGCAGGTCAGCCGAGCGGCCCCCTTGCACTCCCCACCCCTCCCTGCCTCAATGCCCCCTTGGCGCCGCACCAGCCCTGCTCGACCATCCCTAGGCATGGAAAGGCTCCCGCCCCGCCCGATCCCTTGGAGTTCTTGCTGAGCTGCCTCGGAGCGCCCAGCGGGCACCTCCCTTGCTCTCGGCGTGCGTGCGCGCATGCAAGCGATGAAGCCAGGTCTGCAGCATCTTGCAAAGCGGCGGGCATTTCCCCCACCCTAGCCAGGCATGGATGGATGGTCGGAGCGCTCCTGGCAGGCTGGAGGCGCGCGGGGCTGGGGCGCCTCCGAAGGGAGCCCCGGCAGTGGTCCAGCGGGGGACGCGCGGGCGCTGCAGGGACTCACCATTGCAGAACTGCAGCAGCAAGGAGGTGTCGTACAGGATCCCACAGCTGGGCATCCTCTCGGCCATGCCCACACCCTGTGCCCCTACCTCCCCCACCCCACCCCACAAGGACCGACTCCCCACCCACCCCGTCCCCCCACCTCCCTCCCTCCTGCCTGCCCTCCTTCGCTCACACCTTGGCTCCTTCTGCCTCTCCACCCGCCTCTCCCTCCCGCTTGGTCCCCTGCATGCCTGCCTCCCGTTACCATAGCAACCCACCTCTTTCCTGCATCCTCTTGGCTAAGCACCCCAGTGGCTCCGCTAAGGGCCCCCTCGCTGGGCTGCCCTCTCTTCAAGTCCCCCCTTTAAGCAAATCAAATTACACACACATTACACACCCGCGCCTGCACACACACACACACACACACACTCGACCCTACCTTCAGCTCAACATGGAGCCCCACCCACAACCCCCCCAGCCCCACCCACACATCTCGTCCTTGCTAAATCTCTCTCTCTCTCTTTCTCTCCTCCTCAGATCTTCACCACTTTTTTGCTTTTCTTTTTTAGGCGGAGATGGAGTTGGTGTTTACTAGGAATGCTTGGTTTTTAAATAATATCCGGAAGATCAGAAAAAAGGGTTGTATCCAACCAAGTTATGCCCAGAGTAGACCCGTTGCAACTAATGGGCCTAGATTAGCCCCCGCACATTAATTTCAATGGGTCTACTCTGAGTAGGACTGACGCTGGCTGCAACCCAAGATTTGTAAACTTTCCCACCTCAGTCTCATCCACTGCTACCTTATAGTCTTTCCTGTTTTCTGAATGCAAGCAAGTCAAAACTGAATCAGAGGAAAACCCTCCCCCAATTTCATAGTCATAGAATTTTAGAGTTGGAAGGGACCACCAAGGGCCATCTATTCCAACCCCTTGCAATGCAGGAATCTCAGCTAAAAGCATTCATGACAGGTGGCCATCCAACCTCTGCTTTAAAACCTGGAAGGAAGGAGAGTCCACCAACTTCAATCCCACCGTAGAAACAGCTCTTACTGTCAGAAAGTCCCCCCCCCCCGGTCTTTAATGTAATTGGTCTTTGGCACTCACTGCTGCAGGGTATGGCTGCGTCTGTTGGTATCAGTTGCTTGCTGCTGCATCTGCTTGCAATAGTGAATTGGCAGGGACAAGGGAGCCAGCAAGACAGACTTAATGTACCTCACAAGCTGCTTCTGCGGATAAAATACAATAAACCTCTGTATGCCACCTTGAGCATCTTGGAGGAAATACCAAATAGATACCAGGCCTGTCAATAAAATACCACCCCATTGGCACAGGTAGGCTGTCTCCAAACATGGCTGAGGGACACACTTGTGACTCTCTCCTACACTGCTTGGTTGTTGTTGTTGTTTGTTTGTTTGTTTTTAGCAAGATCTGTTGTACCCTTTAAACAACTCTAGTCCACCATAGCTTATGCCCCAGTAAATCTGTTAGTTTTCCAGGTGCCACGAGATTCTTTGTTGCTTCTAACCATGAGTGCTCTATTTCTAACTAGCTATTGCTAACGATGGACGGCCATGGGTTGGAGTGCTCCTTCTCCATGAATCAATCTAATTCCTTTAAAGCCACTTCAGCAAATATGCTAACCCAACCTCCCAGTGGCAATGAATTCCATAAGTTAATTATGCCTTGCTACAGAAGTACATCATTCAGTCCTTCCCACTTTATATTCATGGGTCTTTTGTGACATCTAGTGGCACAGTAAGGGAATATAACTCCAGCCCACTCCGTTTAAACAAATCGGCTTCTTCTGTCTACTTTACCCATAAAAGATAAATCTCTCTTTGCCCTCTCTCACTCTTTCTCATGCACACCTCTTTAGTTTTCCTTCTAACAATAGACCTTTTACACAAAACGCAAAGTGTTTCCTTCCTTTCTTCCCTCTTGCCCTGCTCTCCCACTTCCACCGAATATTACCTTGCCCTCTTTTCTCCTAGCCTCCAGGCTTTCTTAATTCCATCCCTGTTAAAGAGGAGCATGTGAGCTCTGCATGAGCTCACCTGCAAGAGTCGACTCCAAGGCATGGAGATAAAAGCGGGGAGAGAGAAAAGAGGGAAGATGCAACACGGAAGCAGGAGCAATCAAGGCCAGCTAAGGCAATGCGGGTGGCTCTGTGGGTTAAACCACAGAGCCTAGGGCTTGCCGATCAGAAGGTCGGCGGTTCGAATCCCCGCAACGGAGTGAGCTCCCGTTGCTTGGTCCCAGCTCCTGCCAACCTAGCAGTTCGAAAGCATGTCAAAGTGCAAGTAGATCAATAGGTACCGCAGCGGGAAGGTAAACGGCGTTTCCGTGTGCTGCTCTGGTTCGCCAGAAGCAGCTGAGTCATGCTAGCCACATGACCCGGAAGCTGTACACCAGCTCCCTCGGCCAATATTGCGAGATGAGCGCCGCAACCCCAGAGTCGGTCACGACTGGACCGCACCAGCAAGCTATTGTTTCTTTATTTAGTACCTGCCCTTTACCCGAATGCCCCAGGGCAGTTTCCAGCATTAAAACGTAATATTTTAAAAATGGAAACAACTTGGAACCGTAAAATAAGGTGGGTCCTTAAAACATGCACCTAAAGTGTCAAAGGCCAGGGTGAAGAGATGTGACTTCAGCTATATCCTGACAGTGGGAAGACTTTGAGCTCTCAAGTTTCTGAATCGGTCACACTGCCCTAAAACTGCCTCTGATGCTGAAGCTGTCTAATGAAGGTGCCAGGCACGCCTCTGTGAAGAGGGAGTTCTACAGCTTGGAGGCCACCACAGAGAAGGCCTCACCACCCTAAGCCTCTGAAGGAGAAACTACGGAGAGGGACCCCTCTACCAATCTCAGCACCCAAGTGGGTCTGTACAGAAGGAGATGGTCTTTCAGATAAAGCTAGTTGAAGCAAGATTGGAGGGGCTGCAGATTGCGTAAATGTGGTTTCCACCCACTCAACTTATCAGGTTCTTGGTTTTAGACCTTCCCTTCTCTGTCTCCATTCTGTTTGGGCTTGTTCCACGGACTTGCCAATGGAGAAAGTGAAAATGTTTGCAGTTGTAGAACTAACTAGCTGAAGTCTGGACTACATCTTAAACATAGCAGAGCATTGTTTTAATCAAGATTCAAAACCTGCTCTTAAGTCTTTACACAATATAATGTTTTTTGGATCCTTTAACTTGGAACACACATTTCTAGGAATATAATTGTAACGAATGCAAATGTTAAATGGCCACTTCCAGGTAGACTGCAAAAAAAACCTCAACAACTTTTGTGTCTGGATTTTCACTTTTTGAAATATGGCAACCCTACTTCCAGGTCAAGCTTGGCCAACCAGGTGTTGGCTTCACCTAGTGCTGGCTGGGGCTGATGGGAGTTTGGCCAAAACATCTAGATGGCACCAGGGGAAGGCTGTCCTCGGTTTCTTGACGTGAAGGCCAGCATGGGTCAAGGCAGGGCATTATGAATGTTGGATCTTATTTAGTTAAGAGTGGGGGTTTTCACTCAGTGTGAGGATTTCTTAACATTTCAGTATGTTAGTAGGGATTGTTGCTAGTGCAGAGATGCAGGGAGGGAGCCCAGGGATAATTGTGTCAAGCTTCTCTCTCTGCGCATGTGTCAGAGGCGGAGGGGATGAATATTTAACAGCCATGAATGATTAAAGACAATTTGCCTCCATCTTAAAAAACTCTGCTCCTTGCTGGCGCAACAGAGGCTTAGTCAATGCTTTCTTCGGTCAGCAAACTATAATCTTCCTTCTTCTGTCAAATGCCTTAAGTCAAAAGACTGAAGCTGGGTGAGGGGCCAGACTGCCCCCTGACCTCTGCCCCAGACAGTTGTCACCTGTCCTGTAGACATATTGCTCGTAGTGTCTGTTGGCAGGTGACCCCATCCCATCCACCATGCTTTATTGACATATACTGTGCTGTTGGGGTTTTTTTTTAATCTGCAAGGGCTGAAATTGCTTTCCAGCTGGAACTGGTGGCCTGCATGCCTTCTTCCATGTCATCACAATACCTGCTCAACCTGTACATTTGTAAACAAAAAGGGTATTACAGAAACACTAAGTTTCCAGTGCTTTTTGCTCCACAGTAAACTCTCCTTCTGCCCTGAACTCCCCACATCTTGGGGAATAATTTGCTGAAGGTTGGGCCCTGAACCTGTGCAAAATGCTAACACGTTGGCAGAGAATTTTTAGTGCCCGCCTTGATACAGGAAAGTGAGAAAGAAGCTGACTGAGAGAGAGAGAAAGAGAGATGTCCTAGGTTTTTAATGGGCTAAATACTGGAGGAGTCCAGATGAAAATATCTCTTCCCTTTGGGGAATTTCTTCAGCTCTTACGGTGTGCCAGCTCCCAAAGATGTCAAGGGATCTGGGGGACAACTGGTGGCGTTATCCTCCCTCCTCTCTTTGAAGGGGACCTTGGTGCCTGCAAGCCCAATAGCCACCCGGCTTGCAGAATCGTCTTGGACGAGGGCCTTCAAGTTTGGCTTCAGCACCTTCAGGGTCACGCATTTCAGCACCCTCCGCACCACTGTTCCCTGGCCCGTGAGGCTCTCTGGGTACTGAGTCCAGGAACTTTCTCCAGGCTCCCAGTGGTAAATGGCATCGTGAGTCCTGGAGGTGCATACCCCTCCCATCACATAAATTTTCCCCTGGAAGTAAGCTGCGCCTGCAAAGGCAAGAGGCAGTGGCAGCGGAGGGATGGTGACCTCTTTGCTTATGACGCCCTCCTCGCGCATGAAAAAGCATTTCGAGGTGCATGGAAGAAGCTGGCTGAACCTACTGTTTGGGTACGTCTGAGTGTTTTTTTTGGCAAAGAAGCCCCCTAGGACACAGATCCCGGTCTCCATGGTGACAGCAGCTGCACCGTGGAGACAGAATTCCAGAGGCACCTGTACCCAGGTATCCAAGAGGATGTCATAAAGAAGGATGCCCTGGTAAACCACTTCGTCGGAATCTGCATCTCCTCCGATCAGGTAGAGCTTGTTCTTGTACGAGGCCGAGGCCGAGAAGCGCAGGACGACGGGCAGGCTGGCAATGGGTGACCACGTCTGCTTAACCACGTCAAAACTCTCCGCAGAGGCGAGGGGGCCTGTGTCATTCCAGCCACTCAGGGCAAACAGCTTGTGCTTGCAAGTCAAAAGTATGTGGACGGACCGGGGCGTTGACATGGCAGGGAGCTGGAGCCATTGGTTGGCTACAGAGTTGTACTCGTGCAGCGCCTGGGAGTAGGAGCCATCAGGGTGTTTGCCTCCTGAGATGTAGAGCCTGTGATCCAGGGCTGAGCAGCCAGGGAGTGCCACGAGCTCTAAAGGTGGCAGTTTGGTCCTTGACCCCGTACCTGGATCTAAGCACTCCATGTAGCAATCCATATCTTCGTTGACGGAGAGGATGTCCCTCAAGCGAGGCACTTTGATGCAGATGATCCTTTCCTGGTACATGCCCTGCCGGAGACCCCCACTCGCCTGCAGCCTCCCTGCCCCATCTAGGTCTCCCCACTGCAATTCCACTTGCTGGTCGAGCGTCGCTACATCTTCCTGGACCTGTGCAGTTTCCCTGGGCGTCAGGAGAGGGAAGCGTACATGTTGTAGGAGCGTCTTGAGTACCGAAAGGCGCTCAGCAGGTGCAGCTGCCACCCACCGCTGCACGGCCCAGAAGACATATATTTCGGAGGTGATGACTAGGTGGCCCGAGGAGATGAGGCAGTTCAAAGCGCCGAGGTCGAGTTTCGGGAAATCCTTGTGTTCCAAGAGGGTTTCGAAGTTGAGGCCCAGGTAGTGCATTGTGCTTCGCAGCAAGGTGGGGTTGTTGTGATCATAAGCCAGCATGTACAAGTGGAAGCAGTTCTCCTCGGAAATCCTCTCTGATAGATATCTGCCAGGGAGCAATGGAAAGAAAGAACGTCACTGGAAATCCTGTGGGTGGAAGCCGCATATTTCTTAGGCTTTTGAAACAGGTGTTGGGGAGAAATGTAAGAGGAGCCAGACCTCTTGTGCTACCTGCTGATCTGTTCAAGGGCTGGTGTGACCTGGAGACGGCTGGCTGCTGTGAACAGATCTTCAGCATTCTCTGAAGTGAGGGCCAGTTCTCCCGAGTAGAGGTAGGCTAGCAGATTCTGGAGGAGGGAAGGATCCATGTCTTTCAACAGAACTTCCCCGTCTCTGGATTCCTTAAAGTCGCTCGTAAACACAGCCTGGAAGTAAGGGCTGACGGAGGCTAACAGGGCCCTGTGTGGGAAATGGAGACTGTCAGATTGGCCGTGGAGCAGCTGGGTACCCTCAAGTGCCAACCATCCTTTTACCCTCAGTTCCCCCACCTGCACAAGGGGAGAAACCATATCTCTTCTCTTGGAGATACGTTGTGCTTATGCAAAGGAGAGGGTCTTTTCTGCGGTGGTGCTTCTGAGTACTAGTTCAGACCACGGGAGGGGAGAGTTATTCTTGTGCTCAAATCCTGCTTGCAGGTTTCTCACAGGCCTCTGGTTGGCCGCTGTGAGAACAGGATGCTGGACTAGTTGGGCCATTGGCCTGATCCAGCAGGATTTTCTTGTGTTCTCATGCTCTTACTTTGAACTGCCCCTTCTAAAGAGTTACACCAGATGCTGATTTTATGAGCTGTTCAGCACCTA
Organism: Darevskia mixta; assembly: GCA_034641385.1. Taxonomy (NCBI): domain Eukaryota; kingdom Metazoa; phylum Chordata; class Lepidosauria; order Squamata; family Lacertidae; genus Darevskia; species Darevskia mixta. The sequence goes on along the minus strand of JAWWNH010000131.1, from coordinate 2,814,778 downwards.
GTGAAGAGCTTACCGGTACTGTTTGTCCATGAGTTTTAGACTGTAGATGGTTTGGGGAATTGTGTTTTTTTTCTGTTTGGGGGGTTTTCAGGCTTTTATTTTGTCTTCCTCTGTTTTGTTACTGTTTCCTGTTGGTTTTCTAATTGTATTTAGTCAGCCACCTTGCGAATAAGACTTTAAATGAATAAATAAATTCCCATATCCGACGGCACTGCCTACACATTCCCACTCAGTGTTCCATCAAAGGATATTAGGGAGGCTTCCAAACTTCCAAATTTCTGGGATTTCTAGGCATGGGTGTAAGAGGTTTTTATTCCCCACCACCACCACTTTCTCTGGGAAAACACACTGTTTACTGCTGGATTGGAATAAATGTCAATCCTACAGATTGTTCTGAGTCATCAGCAAACAGAGGGGAATGCAGAAGGGCAAGAGAAAAATATATTGGATCTGTGCCTGGGAATCACTGGAAAAGGCGAAACTCTAAGAAGGAGCAGGCTTCTTAGCCTGAACTCTAGCATGAACTCTAAGAAGGAGCAGGCTACTTGGCTCCATTTGCTAAAAGGGCATTTCTGGCCCTCCTGCCCGGCATGGTACCCACCTGTTGCACGGAAACCGCTTTCCCCCAGCTACCAATGTGGCATTGCAGAGTTCCTGGGTCTTATGCAGCTGCTTCAAACCTGAGGAAGAGGGAGGGAAATGAAAGCCTTCTAGGTCATTATAGCTGGTCACCTGGGGGAGGGGGGGGAAGGGTAGCTCCCTAGAGAGGGAAGGTTGGTGTATGGGCCATAACATACAATCCAGAACAATTGCTCAAAAGCCCCTGTCCAAGGAGAACAAAAGTTTAGTGCAACTGGATTGTGCTCTATGGTCCCCTCTGCTAAATCATTGGGAGGGGAGAGATGTCACTCAGGATAACGTGGGTCAGATCACCAAAAAGAACCCCACCACCACAAACACCCCAAACCCCTCCAGCCACTTGCGTTTTATTCTTTTATCTTTTGTTAGCCACACATTGAATGTATTGTTCTGAGCTTGTAAGTGCCAGACCTTTGAACACAGGGGACCCAGCAAGTGTTAAAACATAAGCCAGGCTTGCTTCCTGATGAGCCATTAAGAGAACCAAGGATAGGGGCTCTGTGCCAGAGGACAAATGGGTGGGGTCCCTCCTCCCTCTCTTAGACAGTTAGTAGGACAAAGCAGGAGATGAGTGCAGAATTTGCTGTGATGTGACCTAGAGGGGGAAAGGTTGCAGGCTGGAAAAGGCAGAGAGCGAGAGAGCGCCATGGCCGACTTCTGTTTGAATCCAAGGCTGTGGCTATGGGAGAAACAAGACTCTTTTGGGGTGTTGATGCTGTGAGCCCCTCCATCGCAGGCTCAGGTTGTATATGTGTGTAAATAAACCCTATATCCTGATGACACCACAGTCTCTGCTGTGCCTCATTTCCAAAAGGTAACGCAAACCCTGGGTAAGCGCCTGGAACCCCTGGAATGTTGCACTGATCAGAGATTGGGGTGGCATGTGGCAGCATATATAAAAACTGTTAATGATAACAGCGGCCAGAATAATACGTTGCTCTTATCCTGCCATGCAGAAAATGCTGCAATGATTTGCTGCTGCCGGGGTTTCAAGACCAGAAAAAAGGCTTTGCTCAGGTGGCCAAGCGAGCTCAGAAGGATGGGCTCCCAGTATTTCTTCCAGGACATCCCCTCCTTACCCCCCAAAGAGGCTTTGGCCTCAAGGACAATGCGGCTGCCGGCTACTATAGAATCATAGAGTCGGAAGGGACCAGGAGGGTCATCTAGTCCGACCCCCTGCAATGCAGGAATATTTTGCCCAACGTGGGGCTCGAACCCACTACCCTGAGATTAAGAGTCTCATGCTCAACCGACCAAGCTATCTGCAGCTCAAGCACCAGAGGCCCATATGGGCAGGGGTATCGCACCGGGATAACCCCAGTCAGCCCTCTTTGGGCTACTGCCAGTTTGCTTCAGGTTGCCAGTTTCTGAGTTTGAGGTCAGCCTTGGACTCACCCTGGCTGAAACAAGCTTTCAGAGAAGAGGTCTCCGGCTCATGCTCCTCCTCCTTTCTGCTGACTTCTGCCGTGTCCGCTGGATCCATGCTGCCTGCCGCCGAGTCCCAAGGGGCTGCCACTCTCTCCGGGAACCTGCCCAGGGGGGACTCCGACCTGCCTCCCACTTGCCCCCTCAAAGCCTCTCTTAAAAGCAGCCTGCAGCTCAGGCACCAGTGTCCCTGGGGCAGCCATCACCACCACAATGGTCGCCGTGGCACCTTGGGCCTCCTCAGGGTGCCCTAGGAATTTAGTGGCTTGCCCTGGCTCAACTTGCTGCCTGGGCAGCATAGGCTGCTAGTGCCAGGGGTGCCGCAGCAACCGTTGTGAAGATGGCACCTTCGGGAACCCTGCAGGCCCTTGCTCCACTCCCTGAATGCGGGAAGAAGGGCTGCAGTACCCGGGGTAGCTCCTTGCCTCGCGGCAGATCCATGTGGCACCATCTCCGCCGGACGGAAACTTGGTTTTTGTGACCCTCGCCATCCGTTCCGTTTTGGCCCACTCCCAGTCGCAACCTGATTGTTCCCCTTTGCGTTTTCTTGTGCGGAAAGCTGGTTTTCTTTTTATCTTGCAGATTGTGCAGGGGTAATCATAGTATGTGCTTCGATAAGACAGCTTACATGAGAAGAAATGTGAAAACTGTGACAAACGGAGATCTCTAGGAGAACCTGCTTATTTAAAGAATGGGCTAAGAATCATTATTTTATTTATTAAATTTGTATAACGCCCTATACCCCCAGGAATGTTTGTGCAGGAAAACTGAGCCTTGAGCTAGCTAGAGAGAGAGCAGGCACCCTGTCTAGGGCTGGGCAATATTTCGATATATCATCCAAAACTGGTTTGAAGCCCATATCATCATAACGATTTCAAAATTTTTGATCTGGCAATATATCGCATATCATGACGTGCATTATTGTCCAAAACTGGTTTGAAGTTCATATCGTGATATCGGATTCATAATTTTTGGCCCGACAAAATATCACGAATCATGATGTGTGTGTACTATGCAAAAAATCACGATGCGGGGGAAACCGTGAAGACAGCCAATGCTTCTACATAGCTCCATCCTGACTTCAGAGATCATGACATATCGGTATATCGCGATGTTTAGCTTGTAATATATTGTGATGTCGAAAACCAGATACCACCTAGCCATGACCTTCTTGCTGAATTAAGCATCCGGCTCTGATAACGCAGGCATGCTTTTCCTCTGAGACAGTGGCTTAATTTTTACACATGTGTAAATGTAAGCTGGGGGGCTGCCTGCATCTCTCTAAGGCTGTGTACTTTATATGCCTGTGGGCACACACCACTTTCCCCCACCGGCTGGCAGTTTTTCTGACCAAGTAAAGCTGCCTCAAACATCACAATGGGGCATTTGTTGGGGGGGTGAAACCCACTGCAATTGCTTATAGTTTATTATGTGAGCCACCATAAGTACTCTAAAGGAAGGACTGAAATATAGTAGTTGTGGTAGAAGAAGATAATAACAACAAATAAGAAGAAGGCGGTCCAGGGCAGGCGATGCGGGCGAGTCGGTGGCGAGTCGGAGCTGGAGAGAGGTACCCATCACATCTCCCCGTGGGCTCCGGCAAACCTGATGATTTAGTAGAGCTACCACAAAACCAGTGGGAAACATGAAAACCAACCCTGTCATCCAAGCTGCCATTGACCTCACGGCAGGGGCTGCAGGAGGCACTGCCCGTGTGTTTACTGGCCAGCCATTTGATACCGTCAAGGTGAAAATGCAGACGTTCCCTACCATGTACCGAGGGTTTGTGGACTGCTTCGTGAAGATTTACAAGCAAGTGGGGTTTCGAGGCTTCTACGAGGGCACCACCCCGGCTCTGGTCGCCAACATTTCCGAAAACGCTGTGCTCTTCATGTGCTACGGCTTTTGCCAGAGCGTTGTGAGGAGCATCGTTGGACTGGACAGGGAAGCAAAGCTGAGCGACCTTCACAATGCTGCCGCCGGCTCCTTTGCTTCTGCCTTTGCCACCTTCGTCCTCTGCCCCACAGAACTTGTGAAGTGTCGCCTGCAAGCCATGCACGAAATGCAGTTAGCCGGAGAGGTTGTGCACGGACGCAATACCGTTTGGTCGGTAGTGAAAGATATTATGAAAAAGGATGGTCCCCATGGATTCTACCGTGGCTGGTCCAGCACTTTGCTGCGCGAAGTCCCAGGCTATTTTATGTTCTTTGGAGGGTATGAGCTGAGCCGGACGTTTTTTGCATTTGGAAGGCCCAAAGAGGAATTAGGCCCTGTGGCGCTGATGATCAGCGGCGGTTTTGGTGGCGTGTGTCTTTGGGTTGCTATATATCCCGTTGACTGCATCAAAACGAGAATTCAGGTTCTTTCCATGGCTGGAGAACAGGCAGGCTTCATGGTAACGTTTGCAAGAGTGCTCCGGAAAGAAGGTATCTTTGCCTTGTACTCAGGACTGAAACCTACTTTGCTTCGAGCTTTCCCAGCCAACGGTGCCTTGTTCCTTGCCTATGAGTACAGTCGGAAACTGATGATGAACCAGTTTGATATGTAATATTTTTTTTGTAGACTTAAAATCAGTGGAAACCTTTACAGGTCGTGAGAGCTGCTGCAAGAACAAACAAACAAAAAATCAAGTTTTAAAGATTCTGGTTTTATTTTTTAAAAGTATCTGATGTTTTAGAATAGAATAGAATAGAATAGAATAGAATAGAATAGAATAGAATAGAATAGATCTTTATTGTCATTGTCCCCTTGTGGGTACAACGAAATTCCTCGGTTGCTATATAATTTTAAATAAATATGTTGGGGTTTTTTCTCCTAAAACAAACAAAAAACAAAGAAGAAGAAGAATATAATACTTGAACAGAAGGTGGATTTGAATTTCCCCCAGGGTCAATTTAAAAAGCTCCTGCTCCTTAGCGTTCATTAGAGTGAATGAAATGCCATTATTAAAAATCCTTCCAACTCTTCCCCGACTTTTATTAAAGTACCTTTGGCTATAGGTGTGCAGTTCTTGTTCCAATAATGAAAAAATACGATAATCCACCCTTCTTTTGAAGGGTTCTCTCTCCCCCATTAAAGCAATATTGCACAGTTATCTCAACCCCTGTGAAGTGCGACCTAAGATGAATAGTATTTTCTGTAATATAAGGATAACAAATATAATCTATATTTAAGACTTCTGGAATCTCCAGGTATCTGAACATGTCTCTGAGGGCATGATCCAATTTAGCCTTAAACCTATTATCTCCAGAGTACATTTTCAACAGTGTCTACATCGATGAGGACGACCTCGGGAGGTTGTGGCCTCTCTTCCTCTGCAGGTTTTTAAGCAGAAGTTGGATGGCCATCTGCCATGTTTGATCTCCTCCCTCCTCACGTTCCAGCAAAAGGGTTTAGGCCTGTGCATTTGTGTCACAAAACCACGGCAGAGTGTTAATTTTTCACACAAAAAACTTTAATTTGAGCCTAGTTTTTGCGGATGGGCGTAGCCTATTCTCTGCACTGGGTATGTCAGGTTGTGTGTTTTTCTTTTCTGAACATCCCTCTATTTGGAGGGCGTTGCAAAGCGATTCCCTCAAAAATGTTTGGGTTTTCTGTGTCGGTTCCTCCCTCCCTCAGAGACCTAATAAGGAGCTGAAGAGGGTGAAGTAATCTGGTGAAGAATATAATACTACTTCTACTAATGATAATCATTTTATTATTTGTTCCAGGGTTGTTTCTGCGGATAGGCAGCCCCAGACAGAGGGTGGGCCATATGGGCCACTTGGCCCGGGCCTCCGATTCCAAAGGGGGCCTCGGTCAGCATATTCACAATCGCTCACCTGAGGTGAATGTAAAAAATCAGGAGAAAAAACCCCCAGAAAACGCGAAGGGCGGGAGGGTGGTGCGTTTCCACCTTTTGTGAAAATTATTTATATACTTATTTATCGGAGATCCCCAGGGTAAAAAAGGGGGGGCACATTATCTACCTGGCCCGGGCCTCTGCCTGGCTCTGCAGGGGCCTGCGGATAGGTTAGACATTTCTCCTCAGAACAGGCAGGGGTTTGAGTAAACGGGGCACAGAGCCTCGAGCTGAGGCGTTTTCCCGCCTTTTTCTCCTCCTCTGGATTAACGCCAAACTCAAAATGATTCACTTTACGGAGCTGCCTCCATCTCTCTCCTCAAGGCCTGGAGGGCCAGGGGAACCTTTCCAAGGCAACCATTTCTACAAGATTGCAACCAAATAACATGTATAAACACTCTTTCCCTCAGGATTTTTTTCAGGAGAAGGTTCTCCCTCCTCCCTTTCATTCTCTCTCATATAGATAGATACACACATACACATACCATATTTTTCTGTGTATAATGCGCCCCCATGTATAAGATGCCCCCTATTTATTTTTGGGAACTCCAAATTAAGAAAACACCCCTCAGCGCTACCCATGTATAAGACGAGCTTCAATTTTAAACCTAATTTTTGGGTTAAAACAACCTTAGCCTTATACACGGAAAAATATGGTGTGTGTGTGTGTGTGTTGCATACATAAACAGTATTTTATCTTCCCATGGTATCTCTTCACCCACTATACCCAATAAAAAGCCTTCTGGTTTTTTAACAAAAGTATTTTAAAACATTTTCTTTAACTCATTATATACCATTTCCCAGAAAGCCTTTACTTCTTTGCAAGTCCACCACATGCGGTAGAAAATACCTTCCCTTTCTTTACATTTCTGGCACTCATTGGTTCTTTTCTTGTACATTTTAGCAAGTTTAGCTGGTGTTAGGTACCATCTGTATATCTTTTTCATAACATTTTCTTTAAGTGCACTGCATGCAGTAGAATTAATACCTTCCTTCCCACAACCTTTTCCAGGATTCTGACTAAATATTATATCCAAAATCTTTAACCCATCTGCTTCCTCCATTTCACCCCCAGGGCTGTTTGTGTTTGATTTTGAAGCTGAGAAATCCCACCCCATCCTGAGGGGATCTTGCTCTCTGCCACATCCTGTTCAATGAATCAACGAATGGCCTCTGGTCCACTCCGGCAAAAGTGGAAATTAGGAGGAATTTCTGTGGGCTGGAGGCCGTACGGTTGCCATATTGTCCTCCGTTTCCAAGGCACGTCCTCTTTTTCATGAGCCGTCTCATCATAGCTATCCATAGTTAAAACTAGAAGTCGGCAAATGTGTCCTGATTTTCTGCACTTCGAAATATGGCAACCACTAGCCAAGGACATTAGCCAACTTCTCCCCCCCTGCACTCTCTAGTCTTACAGAGTGTAAATTCATTGATTTTGGTTGTCTGTTGTGGTGTACTGTGATTTATTTTTTGTTATCGGGTATGGTCACCATGGCCTTTTTTGTCTCAGGCATGGTCCCCAGTTAGATCTTGGATGGATCCTGCCCCAGAAGTGGAGGCAGAAGACTTTGAAAGGCCCATCCGGTTTGGCGGGGGAGAGGATATCCCATGCGCAGTGTCCTCCAGCCACCTCTTCCTACAGAAGTTTGCAGTTAACGGGCAATTTCCATTTTTCTTCCATTAGTGATCTGCTTGGCTGGGTGCCCAAACAACAAACATTTTAATATTTTAAGATTAGCATGGTTGTCTTAAGAGAGTGGTTGGGCCAAGAACCTGGAAGATGCTGGTTGCTGCAAGCGGAATATTCACAGAGTTTCAAGGAACCAGCCAAATCTTTTTATTATTTATTTATTTACCAGTATTTATTTATTGAGATTATTATAGTAAATTGAAGAAAGGAGACAGTAAGATTAGAAAACAAAAAAAAATAGAATATAAAACATTTTTAAAAACAGCCTTTGCTCAAGGTCTCTTGTGAACTTAAGTTATTTTCAGAGTGCAATCCCCCCCCCCAGAACATTAGTTAAACAAGGATTATTTGATTTCACAGTAAAGGGAACCCAAGGGGTTTCTTTAATTCGATATATATATTTAAAAAATGTTTAGGTTCCTGTATCTCAAAACTCCATAAGCCGTAAACGACGTCCTCTCATCACTTCAAGAATCTTCTCCGCCTGGAAGAACGTGATCTGGGTGGAATATGTTTTGGAGGCAGCGAGAAAAATACCCTAGTGGGAGACCGCACAGGCTCCGGCGAGAGTTTTACCAGGACCGTAGAGTTTGTGATGCGAGCCCCGTAATGGCCTGCCCAGTATTGTGTGTCCACCCCTTTGTGCCAGAGCTGGATGTAGCGAACGCCAGGGCCGTAACTCCTGAACACGTGGGACACCTACAGAGGCAGAGAGAGGAGCAAAAAGTCAAGGAGGAGCACCCTTGGAAAGCAGCAACACCTTAGAAAGCTTTCTCGCGTCCTGCATCTTTTTTGCTTTAATTAAAGCCTGGCAGCGCTTCCTCCAGAGGCAACGTTGGCCGATGCTGCTCTCCGTTCAGCTGGTCTTCCTCTGTTAAGAGATTTTTTTCATGGCGATACATGGCATGGTCACACCAGTGCCTGGACTGTTTAACAGGTAGTTTGGATGAAGCCTTGGATTTCAAACAGTTTTGCAAGAGCAGGATTAAATAGTAAAAACTATTGTTGGTGTCTTTGCAGATAACAGTGCTTCGTGATACAGAAGGCTACCTTTGCATGATCGCCCTTATGTTTTGACGTAATTTACTTGTCCATTTTACTTGTGTTCAGCATCCATGTACACTCTGTACGAGCGATCTGAGTGATAAGGTTTAGTGTTAAAACTAAGGGTACGTGGACACACTCGAGGCGTTTTATCGCCTTGCAGATGGTTATAGCGTTTAACAGACTATGCGAGGCTGCAAAGCAATCAATGGTGGAAGCTCCCGTTCCTGAAAGGGATGTGAATTCGCCCGTTCTGTCCCCTTCAATGCTCCCATTTAAAATTGCAAGATAATAACGCCAGGATCACAGGTTCGTTTCCTGTGCCTTATAAATGAAGTCACAAAAGGAAGGAAAATAGGCCTTGGAGATAGCAAAGAACACCTTTTGATACTGGGCGTCGTTCCACTGCGGAATGGGATCCGGATTAGCGTTGAATTCGGCAATTACTGACCAATCCCCTGCCAGGAGCTCCACGCGGATTTTGTATTTGCAGCCGCAGTCTTCCCGGGCACCCCACCTGAAAGGGATGGCAGAGAGGATGTGGTATAGCCAAGGCAGCAAAAGGAAAGGAGCATATGTAGGCTAATTCCCAAGAGATCAAAGGAAGAGTAGAGCTCACCAGTCACAGATAATAACATCAGGTTGGCAGGTATCCATGAGCTCCTTCGGAAAACCTTCTTTCAGCAAATCAATCATCTGAGATTTTATACACCACCTGGGCGGGGGTGGGGTGGGGTGGACGACAACAAAGACATTAATGCTATGTTTACAAGTGTGTTGGGCTCCTTGCGTCTTCCAAAAAGACAGCATCATTACAGAAACACAAAGCAGCTAAGAGTTTATGACCTGTAAGGGAATAGTAAGGAATAGTGGCAACTCAGAGAGGAGAAACTGGCTATGCCACCACCTGCAGTTAAAAAGGATGTCCCGGGCCACAGGGAAATGGAGCTGCCGAAAAAGGGGGATTGTGACATCTCCCACATTGACTCACACGTATGAAGAGGCAAAGCAAGTCTGGGCCTCTGCTCCTTCCACTTGCTGTCTGTTCTCTTCCACTCTCCACCCATTCCCTCCATGCTGGATCAACCAGTGTTGAAACTGCTCTGTGGGCACAATAACGGGTATCAGTGGAGATGTCTTTTTTCGGATGCAAAGTGTGAGGGCTCAGCCACACTGATTTCCTCCGCACTTTCTAGGCACAGGTCCGTTCTTTCCTGGTATCTGTCTGTTTTTGTCTCCCCCCCCCCCGCCGCTTTCTCCCCAAAGAAACACTCTTGGCAATCCGTTAAAGACCTGAATTGCCATTTGTTCTGATTCAGCATTAAAGAGCGGATCTTCCTGGGGAAGGTAGTAGTGCAAAACAAACAAACAGAACGGCTCGGACACAAACTGGGAAAACGCAGAAATGTGCCTAGAAAGATTGGGGTAAAAAGTAAATGTGAATGAGCCCCAAGTTGACGTAGGAATGTAATAAGAGCCTGGCCACTGGATCAGGCCCATCTAATCCAACATCCATGAGTGCAATGCACCACCAGTACTCAGAGGCATAATGCTTCTGCCAGGGGAGTACAGGACCTTAACATCATGGCCAATAGCTGTTTTTAGCTCCTGCTTTGGAAAGCGTTGAGAATTGCCTCTGGGAATATGCAGAGTACGTTTCCTCACACCACAATCCCAACAGTGTCTCTGATTAGAGTGCAAGCATTTGAAGGTACAAGTTCTGAAATTTAGACTCCCTAGGACCCACCTGCCTCCCATCCGCCTGACCCATCGTGCACAGCTCCCTCACCTGCCCCACAGGGATTCTTGATAAGGTTCCTCCCAAAGGGCCGCAGGACCCCGACTCGGCTGCAGTCCATTCGGGGGCATCGGTGGGCAGCTTCAATGGCATCGTGCATACGAGGGTCCCTCTCCCACTGAAGTTTCCAGACTGTGGGCCTGTCAATCAGGTCCCTCCACCTGCAGCACACCAGGCGGCAGCGGGTCACCAGGGTCCGGGCAGGCACCCAGCTCAGGATCAGTTCCAGCAGCTCCTCGGGCAACGGGTTCAAATCCACCAGGCACTGGATTTCCATTCCGTTTGTGGACGTGCTCTTGCTTTTTACAAGCCCCATGTCTGGCCTCTCACTGTGGTCAAGTTTCAGAAATAAAAGTTGAATATGTTTTAAACTAAAATACCTTGAGATGGAGGCCTGTTCTTCTCCCCCATCCTCCCGGGAGTAGTGTTTTTTTTTATTTTATTAAAGAATTTATTCGAATATACACACAAAAAAAACATACACAAAATACACTCACAATATCAGATATTCTACATACACAACATACATACCATACAAAAGAAAAGAAAAAAAGGCAAAGGGCCCAAGAAGGCGGCCCATTTGCCAAAGATATAAAAGCTTTAAATAAATGAAGTGAGAGAAAAAGAAAATTTAACTTCCACCACATTTCATTTCATTTCCTGTGTAAAACTAGTAAGGTCATCTGTTATTCTTTTTACAATTTATCTCAATTCCTGTTATCCATCTCTTATTTGTCGCATAATCTTTATCCCTTATTCTATAATTCATATTATTCCAAACTTAACCAAAAGTTTACTTTAATATTTCGTCTATTCAAATAATCATTTAAATTTTTCCATTGGTTTTGTACTGTATCTCTTGCTTTATGTCTTACTATACTTGTTAGTTTTGCCAATTGTAAATATTCACACGTTTTCATTAGCCATTCCTCTTTGGTTGGCGTACAGTCCTCCTTCCAGTGTTTGGCTACAATCATTCTTGCTGCAGCTGATGCGTACAAAAATAAATTTATTTTGTCCTTTGGGATTGGTCTATTCATGATTCCTAACAGGTAGAGTTCGGGACCTTTGGTAAATGTTTCTTTTATCAGATTTTGGATTTCCTCGTGGATCCTGCCCCCAAAAATCTTTATTTTCGGGCACGTCCACCACATGTGGAAAAAGCTTGCATTTGTACCCTTGCACCTCCAACATTTGCTATTATTTGATTTATTTATTTTCGCTATTCTTTCTGGGGATAAATACCACCGGTGGAGCTCCCGGGAGTAGTGTTACCCTGGAAAGGAAAAAACCTGAGGCTGCTTTCTTGCTGTGATAATTAAGAGTGAACTGGAGTAGAGACAACAAATTCAAGCTCGGTTCTTCCACCCGCTGAGAAGCAAAGTGATGCCTGCTTGTTTGTTTTCTTGCAGAAACCACGACGTTTCTCTACCTTTTCTATCGCAGGTATAAACCTGGCTCTTTGCACCCAGAGGAGCAGGCAGCCCTCTCCCTCTGCGCGCCCAGGGATCACTCCTTCCGCAAAAACAAACCGCGCCTGGAGGAAGAGCAGGGAAAGGAAGCGAAGCCGGCCGGACCTGGTTCCCGTGTAGACAGGAAAAGCCAATCAGTTGCCGGGGAAGAGAAAGGGGCGGTCCCTCGCGCGCAAGAACAAAGCTAGCGGGGATTGGCGAAAGTGAGATTGATTGGCATTTGCCGCGCCCGTCATTTCCGATCACGAGCCTTGGAACTCCAAGCGGCAGGCAGGAATTCAATAGGTGAAGCTTCCTCGTGCGCCACGCGCTGGGAAAAGAGCGGCGGTGGGAGGAATGCAAACTTTGGGAGCTGCCCGTACCATTAAAATAACCATTCGCTTCAAACCAAGGAGAGCATTAAAACAAGGCAGGAGAACCAAGCAATAGCGGATCAGAGTGGGAATGCCCAAAACTTACCTTTTCTTTGAAAGATATTTGGGGGGTGGGGGCGGAGAGCCTTCTGCTAAAAGCCTCCTTAGCAGAACTGTGGAAGGCGCGCAGGAGCCCTGCCGCCCTCTTTCTACATCCGCAGAACCATAGGATTGTAGAGTGGGAAGAAAGGGTGCCAGGGGTCATCTAGTCCAACCCCCTGCAATGCAGGAGTTCCTTCGTCCGGTCGAGGTGGTGGTGGTCTTCGTCCGGCTAAAGACCAACAGGGGGCGGGGCCCTCTTCCTTCCTAGCCTTGTTGGGACCCTCTCTGTCCCTGCGCCCCCCAGCCATCATCTCGGCAAGATTCCTCTTCCATTCTCCTGCCTCCTAGCTTCGGTTCAGCTCCGGGATGGCTTCTTCTCTGCCTGGGCTGGACTTCCGTTTTCTGTTTCGCTCCGGGGCGCGGTGTTCCAAGTTCTGGGTCATCCAATGCATCAGCTGGTTCCAGGAACAGGCACATTTAGCATTTCTCCCCAGGGAAGAATATACGAGTGTTTGTATCCCATCCTCCTATTGGAAAAGCTATGTTCATCGTTGGGGCGGGGGGGGGGGGGTTATTATAACATTAAAAATAACTAAGAAGGGATACATTAAATTACAGTATTCTTGGTTTCATTCTATTCTTGTTTTCACAGAATGCTTTTACACTTGCTTTTGGGTGCTGAATTAATCAAACGGGCAAATTCAGAGACAGCAATAAACATTTTTGGATGGGTCACACAGCAGGGGCCAGGCGCCCAGCCAGGAAAGTATCTGTCTGATAGGATTACTCTGATCACACTAACAGGAGGGTTGAGCTAAACTCCCACCCTTTCTTTTTAAAGGACGTGTTATAATCTGTTCTTGAACCAAGCCATGTCTGGGTAGAATTACTGCTCTTCAGCTTACAAGGAAAATAACATTCAAAGCGATAGGATCTCTTCATTTTCTTTTTATAGAGCCTAGACGTGTAAATAGAAGCAGAAGAGAAAGTGATTCAGCCGTCAAGATGGAAAACACCCACGATATTCTGGAGAAGTACGTGACAGTCTTCATAATGCTCTCCCTCCTCCACACTTGGACTTAATTGAACCATAAAATCATAGAATTGTAGAGTTGGAAAGTAACCCAAGGGTCATGTTGTCCAAAGCCCTGCAATGCAGGAATCTCAGCTAAAGCATCCATGACTGGAACTATCTCCAGGGCCTGTGAAAGTATATTTATTCTTTTAATCAGAGCTGCTCTCGTTTCTGTACCAGTGGGAGGGGGCAACAGGCAGGATTTCAGCAGCATTTTCCCATCACTTCATATATTTGGGGAAGCTGCCCCTGTTGAATATCTGCTTGCTTGCATTGTGCTTTATGCATCCCCCCCACCCCAAGTCGCTGCCCTATGAGGTGAGGGGGCAGTGGCTCGGATGCTCTCTCCCTTCAGGCACTTAGTTTTCAAAACAAGGAGGCGACTTGCATAGGGGGAAAAAATAGAATGGCAGAGTTGAAAGGGACACCGACAATCATCTAGTCTGCAATGCAGGAATCACAGCCAAGCCTTCAATACTGGTCATGCGCTGGAAGAAGAGGGTGTGCAGGAGAGGAGTCGCAGGTTGTGACTACTCTCTGTCAATCTGCACATGTTCAGAGACACTCATTTCTAAGCACAAGAGTTCTCCCATCACTGGCAATCTAGGGGAGGTTTCCAGAGGTCTGTATCAGGACACCTGTGCTGCATACAGAAGACGCCCAAGCCAAGTTAAAAGGATCTGGGAGCGAGTGGGTAGGGTATCTGCCTGAGCTCCACAGGAGCTGCTGCTGGTTTGAGCAAGCTGCATTGGGCTAAGGAACAAACAGGCTGAGGCACTATAAAGCACCACAGTATATGCACCCCCAAGGCCTGGTTGAAGAGGAACGTTTTCATCTGGAGCCTAAAGGAGTGTAATGAAGGTGCCAGATGAACCTCCCCAGGGAGAGCATTCCAAAGACGGGAAGCCACTGCAGAGAAGGCCCCGTTCTTGTGTTGCTACCCTCCATACCTCTTGTGGAGGAGGCATGTGAAGAAGGGCCGCCACAGAAGATGATCTTAGGGTCTGGTTATGGAGAGAAGCGGTTCTTGAGGTATTGCGGTCGTGAGCCCTTTAAGGCTTTGTAGGTCAAAAACAGCACTTTGAATTGGGCCGGGAAACTAACTGGCTTGATTAAGACTATGCTCTTACCGTTTAAGACCCCTGTTTACAGAGACTCAAGCCGCCTCCTGGGTTATCCCTCAGTCACCAGGTCTTCCAAACAACATATGGATGGTGTACCGGTATATATCAACCAAGAGTCCTCCTGGAAGTCCCCCTGCAAAGTAGATTGAACTGGGCCCTATTGCTGCACAACTCAATATGCTTAACAGACCTTTTCCTTTTTTGAAATAAGAGGGATGTCTGTAAACCTGAAAACAATGTCCATGACGCATATTTGCTTCCTCCTGAATATTGAATTTGTGTATATTGCAAGTGCTCAGACGAAGTGCCATTAGTTATTAAGGAAAGGTGACGCCAACGAAATGAGGAACATGAAGATCTCTAATCGAGAGCATACATTTTCTACAATGAAAGAGAAACTTTTGGAAAATCCATTGTTCTCCCTTAAGGCTAATAACGGTAATTAAAAATATGTTCATCAAATTTCTGGACATTTGGGCTGTGCATCTGTTAAGAAATTGGGAAGAGAACTGCTGACCCAGGACTTTGAAACAGACCATATAAAAGCTCTGAACATTTTGTATTACCCACAGTGTCTTCCAGCTTCCCTTGACTTCTCTACCGCTCAGTTTCTCCAGGTGCTGGTAAATTGCCTTGAAATATTTTTATGCTGCTGCAACACCGCCCTGGGATCCTCGTACGGAAGGCTGTGTATAAATGTTAAGAATGAAAACACCCCTGTAGGTAGCACAGTTGGCAGAGCTCTTAATCTCAGGGTCGTGGGTTTGAGCAAAAGATTTCCGCATTGCAGGGCATTGGACTAGATGACCCGGGGTGTGTGTGTGTCATTTTCAATGTTACAGTTCTATGAATTAGGGTTTCAATATCTTGAAAAGCAAAAAAGAGGACAGCCCGAGCCGCTGCCAGCCTGAGCTGGGAAAAGAGGTGCATGGCATTGCCGCCGCCAATGCTTGCATGCCTCTTTCCCGGCTCAGGCTGGCAGCAGCCATGGCGTGCAGAGCCGCCCGAGCCTGAGCTGCCTGTACCCACACCTGAGCCTGAGCCGCCTAAGCCGGAACCCCCCCCCCCCAAAATAAATATATAAATCCCGAAAATCCTTTAAAATGTGAAAAGTCCCCTGGATGGGCAGGACTGGATTTAGGTTTGATGAGGCCCTAAGCTACTGAAGGTAATGGGACCTTTTATATGTCCAGCTGTCCTTTGTCAACAACAAATTGTCACTGTTTTTTGTGTTGAATATATGCTATATGGTCATTGATGGACCTAATAGGTATCTCAAGCCATTTGCAAATAACAAATAGGAGCCTATTGCTATAAGAATTTGAAGGTCATATATAAAAAATTAAATGTTCATAACTGTATATATAAACCACATGTCTGAAACCCCACAGATTAGGCCTGAACAAATTGACCTCAAATATTTCTCTGAAAGGTCAAAGTGGGAAATCTCCCCATTGTCTCTTTCCTCACAAAGCCTTTCATTAGGGCACATTCAACGTATGAACCTTAGCACCTTAGAGACCAACTAAGTTTGTTCTTGGTATGAGCTTTCGTGTGCATGCACACTTCTTCAGATACACTGAAATAGAAGTCACCAGACCGTTATATATAGTGAGAGGGTGGGGAGGGGTATTACTCAGACGGGGTGGGCTCCCATTGCTCGGTCCCTGCTCCTGCCAACCTTGCAGTTCGAAAGCATGCCAAAGTGCAAGTAGATAAATAGGTACCGCTGCAGTGGGAAGGTAAACGGCGTTTCTATGTGCTGCTCTTGTTCGCCAGAAGCGGCTTAGTCATGCTGGCCACATGACCCGGAAGCTGTACGCCGGCTCCCTCGGCCAATAATACGAGATGAGCCCAGAGTCGGTCACGACTGGACCTAATGGTCAAGGGTCCCTTTACCTTTAATAACAAAAGAGTGGCCAAACTCAGATAATGCAAACAGGTAACTTGCCAGAGAGGAGATAAACAACGCACTCAGATTTCTGCTGTAGGTATGATGTATCTGGGGGGTGGTCTTGAGCTACACCCCTTCTGTGATGTATGCATGATGTTTCTGGGGGTGGTCTTGGACTCCAGGGCGGGCAATTTAAGAAGCTTTTAATAAAGATTAGGCTTAACTAGCTGTCTTGCTTTCCGTTAGAACTCTGGTCTGGTCTCTGTCATTTCTGCGCAGGCAGGGGTTTCAAAATAACTTCCTGCGGAGGTTCAGGATTCCACCCGGAATCAAAGCTGTCAACCTTTCCCTTTTCTTGCGAGGAATCCTATTTGGAATAAGGGAATTTCCCACAAAAAAGGGAAAAGTTGACAGCTATGCCCGGAATCAGACCCTTTACTGGGACAATTCCCTAAAATTCTTACAACACTATACTGTACAACACAAAAAACTGTTGCTGTATGTAGGTTTTGTTTTTATTTTTTGTCTTATATTTTGGAAATGTACATCCAGGTTTTTTTTCTTTAAATTTTTTTTGGGCCCTCAAGAGAGTGGAGACCTAAGGCTATAGCCTGTTTAGCTTATGCGTAAATCCGGCACTGCAGATGGGCCTGCTAGCCCCCCAAAAGAGGACATTTCCCGAGATTTCCCGGGCGCTGCGCAAAGAAGCAGCCCTTTCTGCTGCATCTGGGGAGCGGAGGGAGACGGGGTCCGGTGCTGCCACACCGCAGGCACTCGCGGGCCGAGCCAGCCGTGCTCCTCCTCCTCCTGCATGATCCCTCCCAACTCCTCTGAGTGTCTGGCTCTCGGCTGCCCCTCAATGGAGAGCGAGAAGCCGCCGCCCAAGGCTGCGAAAAGCACCAGGAAATCCGGTGCGCGGACGGAGGCGCTGAGCGACGCGCTCCCTTCGGGGTGGGAGGATCTTTCCCCAGTCCAGAGAGCAGGAGCAGATCAGCCCTGGACTTCCTTGCGATCGACGGGACCTGCTGCTCTCCTCCAGCGCGCAGAGGCGTCGGGCGAGCCCCCGCTCACAGGTCAGTGCTGGGAGGCGCTCTGCACACGCTCAGGAGCGCGGCTTCCTAGCGGCTAGGCAGGGCTTGATTTCCAGAAAGGAGAGGTGCCGGGGCTCAAGGCTGGCTGGGGAAGGTGGGGAGGGAGCACCCCATGTCTTCTGCTCCGTAGGCTCCCAGATTTAGCTCGCTAACCCCGGGATACTGTGGGCTTTGGGGCTTTAGTATGGGGTCGCTTTCCATCTGAGACGCTGGAGTGCTGCTGCCAGTCAGTGTAGAGCAGCCTTCCTCAGTCTGGGGTGGGTGGGAGTTGTAGGCGACAACGTCCAGGGGGCACCAGGTTGGGGGAGGCCGCTGTAGATACGCCTGAGCCAGATGGGCCAGTGATCTGACTTGGTATACCCGGCATTTTGCCCAAAGATGCCAGGGCATCTCATGGCGTGTGTGTTTGTTGGGTTGGCGAGCTCAGTCCCCCAATTGTGCTAATGTATGATACACAGTGGCCCAAATCTATTTTGGGGTGCACCCCCCCCGTTTCTTCATTGTAGCGGGACGAAGGCAGCGAACTTGAGAGTGTCTTGCACCCCAAAGTGTAACTGGGGCCAGAACAATGCCAGGACATCTTATTGGGGTCTGGGGATATTATCTGGGGTGGCTCATATCCTCTTTTTGAGGGTGTAAATCCCCAGTTCCTTATTCCTTAGTCAGTGTATTGTACCTTGCATTTTGAGCTTTGGCCCAGAGAGAAAGCTGTCCTTGGAAAGTGGCAGTCTCCTAATTGTGTGTGTGTGTGTTTCCTATTTTGGGGTGCAGGGATAAGTAAAATTGGATTCCTTACTCAGTCTGTTCCTTCAAATCTGCATCCGATAAGATGCGGTGAGGGCAATTAATTTGGGGTTTAGACACATCATACCTGTTCCACATTTGTGAGAAATCCATCTTCTAGTGTGATGGCAACTCAGAACTTGGAACTCCTTGCTTATTTACCACCTGCTAAAAACATTTTTGTTCAGGCGAGATACACAGAATGTGGGCATGTGTTTTAATCTGGTTTTAGTTTCTCGTGGGTTTTATTTTTTTTAAAAAATGGTCTAATTGTTTTATGTTGTTTTTATTGGTAATTTTATCGTTTAATTCTCTCTATATAAAACAAAAAAAAATGTTCACAAACTAGAACCAGGGACCAACATTAGCCTTAACTTAGCCTTTCAGAGAACGCGTGACTCTTAGAAGAGGTCCCTGCCCCAAAGAGCTTAAATAATAATTTTTAAAATTCCATGACTGGACAGATAACAAGGAGAAACCAGGAAGGCATTCTGTGATGACCTGACTTACAGGAAATGGGTCACCTGGTCTCCTCCCAGTCATTATCTGGCTGGTAAACATTTTCTAGGTGCTGCTGCAATCACTTTAATGGCACCCTCAGCCTAGATTGGCTTTTCCCAATGGTTGGATAGCCAATAAATACTTCCCCCCTGTTTTAAATTTTGACTCTCCCTTAATAACCGAAAACCCCACCCTGTGCTATCTTTATGAGTCAGTGTTTCGGTGTGCACTGACCGATCGTCTTGGATCCCTGATACATACAGAGACATAATGGGCACCCTCCTCTCAAGCTGGGCATTTCTGTTGCGTTCCTGCCTCAGGAGCGGCGGTTCACATTATACCTGTCGCTGAGATGCCACGGGAGAATTAATTCCATGGCAGGCTGCAGCAGGGCGTCACTCAGAGAGCCTTCAAATGGTTTTCTGTTTGGGTTGGGCAGGCAGATTTCGTAGAATCGTCGAGTTGGAAGGGACCCCCGAGGGTCATCCAGCCCAACCCCCTGCAATGCAGGGATCCTGCCCGCAGCTGTCCCTGGGTGGGTTCGAACCAGCAGCCTTCTGGTGAACAGCCAGGCACACTGAGATTCCACAGACAGTAAAGCCTACCATAAAGTGTCCCTTTCTTCCAAGGATCAGCACCCACTGTCGCTGGGCACCTGTGTCTTGTCTTTGCGGCTCGTCTGGCTCTTGTTGTTCTCTGGCCTCGGCTGCCCTGCAATAACCCTGGACTCTCTCTGAACTTCTTCCTTCCCCAGCCTCGGGTTCCTGAGTGCAAAGCAGCATCAGCAGTTTGCGACGGAGGACATTATAATAGCCCCGTGACTTAGCAGGCCCTGCCAGGGATTGCAGCTGGTCTCAGTTCACTTCTGAAGGAGAGGAGATCTTGGTGGGGGGTGCAGCATGAGTCGACTAGGGAGGCTGGTTGGCTTCCTCTGCCTGTGGCTCCCTCACCTGCAGTGCGAAGGCTTCAGCTACACCCAGCCTGAGCAGGTGCACCTGTCCTATCCAGGTGAGTTTTACGGCTAAGGGGGCTTTGCATGTCTTCAGTCTCTCTGCCTATTTGATGATGATGGAGATGATTAAAATATTTCTTACCCAATGCCCCAGGACAGGTCACAGCATTAAAAACAATATTATAAAGAAACCAGAAGCCTTTTTACTGGGAATAGTAGGGGAGGAAATCCCCCAAAAAGGACATTACATTCTTTCTGTATGCCACAACTGCTGCGAGGTTACTACTTGCTAAGAATTGGAAGAGCCAAGATTTACCAACTATAGATGAATGGCAAATGAAGATGTTAGACTTTATGGAACTTGCCGCACTGACAGGGAGACTCCACGACCAGGGAGAAGAGATGGTGGAAGAAGACTGGAAGAAATTTAAATTATATTTGGGGGGGGATTGTAATATTTATTAAAGTCTAGGGAATTAATTATAGGTTTTCGGAATTTATCCAGGAAATAGGTTAATTTCAAGCTGTTTATGAAAGAAATATTGGTTAAGATGGAAATTTTTTAGATACTGCCAAAGGAGATTAGGGAATTGAAATTCAGAAGGGGGGGTTGGGGGAAGTCATTTAACAATGTAAAGAGAAAGTTATGTTATGGTAAGAATAATTTTTTTTCTTTGTTCATTTTTTTATGCTTTATTTTTCTTTCTTTCAAAATGAATAAAAATTATTTTTTTAAAAACCAAAAACACAATATTATAAACAATTTAAATGAACTTGCAAACATAAAATAAGCTAGGTTTTCTTCGTCTTCGTATGGCCTTTCATCCATAGATCTCAGGGCAGTTGACAGCTTAAAAATACAAGATAAAAACACAAAATGCATAATAAAAACAAGAGCGAGAAGAAAACAAACCAATAACCTCCCTCCCACAACTAACATTTAACAGGTTATAGGATGTCAATCAGCCCAAGGCCTGGTTGAAGAGGAACTTTTTTACCGGGCGGTTAAAGGTATATAATATTGGTTCCATGTGGGAACCAATGACACCGCAAGCCATAGCCTCCAGAAGATCAAAAGTGATTATGAGGCTCTGGGCAGGAAGCTGAAGCAATTAAATGCACAAATTGTCATCTCATCTGTCCTCCCAGTTGAACGCCGTGGCCCAGGAAGAGAGGGGAAAATAGGAGAAGTGAACAACTGGCTTCGCAAATGGTGCCGGCAGGAACGGTTTGGTTTCTTAGATCACGGTCTGCAGTTTCTTGAAGATGGACTTCTGGCAAGTGATGGGCTGCACCTCACAAGGGTTGGGAGGAATGTTTTTGCCAACAATCTCAAAAACCTCATCAGGAGGGCTTTAAACTGACTTATGTGGGGGAGGGAGACAGTGGTCCTGAAGGTAGGAGTCTATCAAAGGCTGAAGATGATCATCCAAAAGTCAAGGACCAAATGGAGCAAACAGCGCACAGACCTAGTGGTGGGAGGAAAAAATCCTTAAGTAGGAGACTAGGGGGAATGATCAATGGTTTTCAATGTCTGTTTACAAATGCACAGAGCATGGGAAATAAACAAGATGAACTTGAGCTCTTGGTACAGCAAACTAAATACGACATAATAGGCATCACTGAAACCTGGTGGGATGAATCTCATGATTGGAATGTAGTAATAGAGGGATACAATCTATTTAAGAGGAATAGACCAAACAGGAAAGGAGGAGGAGTGGCGTTATATGTCAGGGATGTGTATACCTGTGAAGAGATCCATGATTTAAAACTTCAAAGCCAAATTGAGAGTATCTGGGTCAAAATTAAGGGAGAGAAAAATAACAGTGATCTCATGGTGGGAGTTTACTATAGATCCCCAAGCCAAACTGAGGACATAGATGATGCCTTCCTGGAACAGATGACCAAGCATTCAAAAGGAAATGAGATAGTAGTAATGGGGGATTTCAACTATCCTGATATTTGTTGGATGTCAAACTCAGCCAAGAGCATAAGGTCGAACAGATTCCTCACGGGCCTTGCAGACAATTTCATTGTCCAGAAAGTGGGAGAAGCAACAAGAGGATCAGCCATTTTAGATCTGGTCCTAACCAATAGTGATGACCTGGTTAGTGGGGTAGAAGTGGTAGGATCATTAGGTGGGAGTGATCATGCTCTTCTGGAGTTTATTATACATCAGAAAGGAGCAACCAAGCATACTAAGACTCAAATTCTAGACTTTAAGAAAGCCGACTTCAGAAAACTTAGGGAAATGCTGGGTGTGATCCCATGGTCAGTAATACTAAAAGGGAAGGGAGTTCATGATGGATGGGAGTTTGTTAAAAGGGAGATATTAAAAGCACAACTTCAAGCAGTACCAATGAGACGAAAACATGGAAGGTGCCTAAAGAAGCCAGGGTGGCTATCTAATGAACTTTTAACTGAGTTAAGATTTAAAAGGGATATGTACAAGAAATGGAAAAAGGGGGAAACCACCAGAGAGGAATTCAAACAAATAGCCAGCACATGTAGAGACAAAGTCAGAAAAGCTAAAGCACAGAATGAACTCAGGCTTGCTAGAGAGGTTAAAAGCAATAAAAAGAGTTTTTATGGGTATGTCCGTAGCAAAAGGAAGAACAAGGAAACAGTGGGGTCACTTAGAGGAGAAGAAGGTGAAATGCGAACAGGGGACGCAGAAAGGGCAGAACTCCTCAATACCTTCTTTGCCTCAGTCTTCTCCAAAAAAGAAAACAATGCCCGACCTGAAGAATATGGAGCAGATGATTCAGCAGGGGAAACACAGCCCAGAATAAGTAAGGAGGTAGTACAAGCACACTTGGCTAGTTTAGATGTATTCAAGTCTCCAGGGCCAGATGAACTACATCCCAGAGTATTAAAAGAACTGGCAGAGGTGATTTCAGAACCACTGGCAGTAATCTTTGAGAATTCTTGGAAAACAGGTGAAGTCCCAGCAGACTGGAGGAGGGCAAATGTTGTCCCTATTTTCAAAAAGGGGAAAAGAGAGGACCCAAACAATTACCGCCCAGTCAGCCTGACATCAATACCAGGAAAGATTCTAGAGCAGATCATTAAGCAAACGGTCTGTGAGCACCTAGAAAGGAACGCTGTGATCACTAAAAGTCAGCATGGGTTTCTGAAAAATAAGTCATGTCAGACTAATCTGATCTCATTTTTTGACAGAATTACAAGCCTGGTAGACGAAGGGAACACTGTGGATGTAGCCTATCTTGATTTCAGCAAGGCCTTTGACAAGGTGCCCCATGATATTCTTGTAAAGAAGCTGGTAAAATGCGGGCTAGACAATGCTACCATTCATTGGATTTGTAACTGGCTGACTGACCGAACCCAAAGGGTGCTCATCAATGGCTCCTCTTCATCCTGGAGAGAAGTGACTAGTGGGGTGCCACAGGGTTCTGTCTTGGGCCCAGTCTTATTCAACATCTTTATCAATGACTTGGATGATGGGCTTGAGGGCATCCTGATCAAGTTTGCAGATGACACCAAATTGGGAGGGGTGGCTAATACCCCAGAGGACAGGAACACACTTCAAAATGACCTTAACAGATTAGAGAACTGGGCCAAGGCAAACAGGATGAATTTTAACAGGGAGAAATGTAAAGTACTACACTTGGGCAAAAAAAATGAAAGGCACAAATACAGGATGGGTGATACCTGGCTTGAGAGCAGTACAAGTGAAAAGGATCTAGGAGTCTTGGTAGACCACAAACTTGACATGAGTCAACAGTGTGATGCAGCAGCTAAAAAAGCCAATGCAATTCTGGGCTGCATCAATAGGAGTATAGCATCTAGATCAAGGGAAGTAATAGTACCACTGTATTCCGCTCTGGTCAGACCTCACCTGGAATACTGTGTCCAGTTCTGGGCACCACAGTTCAAGAAGGATATTGACAAGCTGGAACGTGTCCAGAGGAGGGCAACCAAAATGGTCAAAGGCCTGGAAACGATGCCTTATGAGGAACGGCTTAGGGAGCTGGGTATGTTTAGCCTGGAGAAGAGAAGGTTAAGGGGTGATATGATAGCCATGTTCAAATATATAAAAGGATGTCATATAGAGGAGGGAGAAAGGTTGTTTTCTGCTGCTCCAGAGAAGCGGACACGGAGCAATGGATTCAAACTACAAGAAAGAAGATTCCACCTAAACATTAGGAAGAATTTCTTGACAGTAAGAGCTGTTTGACAGTGGAATTTGCTGCCAAGGAGTGTGGTGGAGTCTCCTTCTTTGGATGTCTTTAAGCAGAGGCTTGACAGCCACCTGTCAGGAATGCTTTGATGGTGTTTCCTGCTTGGCAGGGGGTTGGACTGGATGGCCCTTGTGGTCTCTTCCAACTCTATGATTCTATGATTCTATGATTAATAAAGGCAGCAGCTGAACCTCCCTGGGTCTGCATCTGAGAGACAGCTCTGACAGTGGTTTGCAAGGCCAGCAGCCATTCCTGACTCTCAGCGGCATAACAATTATTATGGTTATTTTATTATTATGCTGTGTATTGTGTTTTTATTATTAAGCTCCATAAATTATGTTCTTAGTGTTGTACACTGCCCTGGGATCTTGGATAAAGGTAGAATAATAATAATAATAATAATAATTATTATTATTATTATTATTATTATTATTATTAATAATAATAATAATAAATAGTTACAGGTAGGTAGCCGTGTTGGTCTGCCGTAGTCGAAACAAAATAAAAAAATTCCTTCTAGTAGCACCTTAGAGACCAACTAAGTATGTTATTGGTATGAGCTTTCGTGTGCATGAACACTTCTTCAGATAATAATAATAATAACAACTTTTGATTTATTAATCACCTTCTCAACCACCATCTCAAGGATATTTGCACATAAGGTAATTCAGGGCTGGAGTGGATGGGGTCTGCGTCAGGCGCCTTCGTAACTTCCTGTGTTGTAGCTTATCATAGAGCAGGGGTAGGCAACCTAAGGCCCGTGGGCCGGATGCGGCCCAATCGCCTTCTAAATCCGGCCCACGGACAGTCCGGGAATCAGCGTGTTTTTACATGAGTAGAATGTGTGCTTTTATTTAAAATGCATCTCTGGGTTCTTTGTGGGGCATAGGAATTCGTTCATTTCCCCCCCTTCAAAATATAGTCCGGTCCACCACATGGTCTGAGGGACGGTGGACCAGCCCACGGCTGAAAAAGGTTGCTGACCCCTGTCATAGAGGAGAGGGTTTTCGATGGCTGTTAGTCATGATATCTATGCTCTGCCTTCACTGGCTGTGGTGATCCTGTTGCTGGAAGCACTGGGAGGGGAGAGGGTTCTTGTGCCCAGATCCTGTTTCCTTCTTTGGAAAACAACAGCAATAAGGGCAACATGTAATGACCAATGAATATATCAGGCACTTCAATGAACAAACTCAATATATATCAAGAAATAAACAAAGTCATTGAAAACATAAAATATAAGTCTCTAGATGAAATGAGATAACAATGTTCATAAGAAGACGTATTCAGTCAATGTACTGTAGCAATAACGTCCAAGTAGTTCCAGTAGTAATGTGCACAGCGATCCCGGATAATCAAAACTGTTTCGCAGGAGTCTTCTTCAGCACAACAAATAGGTTTGAACATACCTTTATGACCACTACTCCACAGTAGGATTTATATTTTCATGTTATGCTGAAGAAGACTCCTGGAACTACTTGGACGTTTATTTCTTGATATATACTGAGTTTGTTCATTGAAGTGCCTGATATATTCATTGGTCATTACGTGTTGCCCTTATTGCTGTTGTTTACTGTTTGCGACACAGGGGTTATTCATTGTGTTCCTTCTTTGGAAAAGGCATCTAGTTCTGATGTTCTTAACACAGCTGCCTGTCCCTTCCCCGCAGGAGACCCCACCACCATGATGGTCACCTGGACCACCTTTGGCCCGGCACAATCCATCGTGGAGTTTGGCCCCGATCCGGGAGAGGCCTTCACTCGCTCGGCCAGAGGAGACGCCACGCGGTTTGTGGATGGCGGGAAGCTCAGGCACACCATGTTCATCCACAGGGTCACCCTCCAGGGTCTTGTGCCAGGACAGCGCTATGGTAAGGCATGCCGGCGTGTTTGGCGAGTGCCGCCAGAGAGAGAGACCCGCCGAGCCTTGACCCTGGCCACCTCTCTGTTGATTGAGCTGCAGAAGTCTCTAGCAAGCAGGGTGAGATCCCAGAAAGAGGCAGGGATTAGGCCTCAGTGGTCTGTTATTGCGAGAGATGGTCAGTGCAGTGGAGCAGTAGGAAAAGGAGATCTGAGTTCAAATCTCTGCTTTGTGACAAAGCTCCGTGGGTGACTTTATGCCTCACCTGTCTCACAGGGTGGTTGTGAATACAGTAAGGCAGGGGTCGGCAAACTTACCGGGCCTCAGGCCGGTTCCTCCAGCGCTGATTGTGCGGCGGGCTGGAGGGCGGGGGAGCGCGCGCCCATATGCGTGTGCACATGCTATTTCTGGTGCACGTTCGGGTTGCCGGAGCACCGGAAATAGCTTGTGCGCATGCACACGGCCTCCGCTGACCCGGATGTGCACCAGAAATAGCTTATGTATAAAGCCGAGATGAAGAGTCTAGTACAGGCATAGGCAACCTTGGCTCTCCAGATGTTTTGGAACTACAACTCCCATGATCCCTAGCTAACAGGGCCAGTGGTCAGGGATGGTGGGAATTGTAGTCCCAAAACATCTGGAGAGCCAAGGTTGCCTATGCCTGGTCTAGTAGAAGTCGAGGCAAGGACTTCCGGGATGAAGACCAGATGTACGATGCAAAGCTAGGGAACCAGGACAGGGCCCTGTTTCGGAGCAGACGCCTTCTTCAGCTGGTAATATCAAATAATATGTCAAAATACATCCAGGTTCTAAAGTATCAATAGTTCTGATTAAACAGCATCAAGCAATATGTCAGAATACATCAAGATTCTAAAGTATCATTCAATATAATCGAACAGAATGATGAAATCTAATACGACATTTCATAGTATTTCAAGAACTCTGGCCGGAGGTTTCAACGAAAGAAATAGTATCTACTCGTGAGTCAAAATGAACGAGCTTTCAAGGAAATGAATGAGCTTTTGAGCGCAGCCTGTACATCCCACCTGGAAAAACATCCTGGGAGTTTCTGAGCTGATCTCTCCTGTCCTCTTTTGCAGCCTACCGCTGTGGAAGCGAACAGGGCTGGAGCAGCTCCTACGGTTTCCGGGCCTTGCTGAACGGCACCGACTGGAGCCCCCGCTTCGCCATCTTTGGGGACATGGGCCTGGAGAACCCCCAGTCCTTGCCTCGACTGCAGCAGGAGGCCGAGATGGGCTTGTTTGATGTGGTGCTGCACGTAGGTACGATCGGAGAGGGACTAGTCCCGTCTAAGGATTTATCTTGGGGGGGGGGGATGCGAAGCCAGCTCTCCCTAAGACCCCCTTCCTGATTTGGAGGAGAGGCCCAGCATTTGTACTTCTTAAAAATAAAAAAGTCCCCTTTTGTCCCCTGCAAACAGCCCTTACCCTGTTTGATTCCAATCTGGTTTCCCTCCACAGGAGATTTCGCCTACGACTTGGACACGGTAAGAACTACATAACTGTAGAGTTGGGAGGGATCCAAAGGGCCATCTAGTTCCCTTGCAATGCAGGAATCACAGCTAAAGAGGACTTGCTACCTTTGGGGTTGGAAATGGGTGGCTTTAAAATGGTTATTTGTGTTATTAGCTTAGAGCAGTTGAATCCTGGCCAAAAAGGCTCCCAGCGTGGCTTACATACAACCAAAGCAAGACAGTCCCTATCCACAGGCTTACAATAATAATACAAGTAATCACAATAATATGGCATGAAAGGGGAAAGGGATGGGGAGGGAAGAGGAAAAAACAAAACCCTGCCATCGATTCTTAAGCAGTTGTTTTATAATGGCAGAGCTGGCCTGCCCCCACAGAGCTGATTCACACTGCTGGAATGGCTGCCCCCAGCTGCCCCCATGCCGGCGCCTGTGGAGTAACCACATCAGCCTGGCTGATGCCAAGTGTGTGTGCCCCTCTGAGCTTATGAGAAGTCAAAACCCTCTGCCAAGGCAACTCCACATGAAGCAGATTTGCACAAGTTCTTTCAGCTTGCATTGGGCTTCCCTGTTTTGCATGACGAGGCTTAACGTTGGCGTGTCAACATCAGACCTCAGTTCCGTCTAGACTGGACTGTTGTAACACGCCGGAAACCTCATGGAAACATACAGGGGGGGGGGTGGAGCGTTGCTGTAGGATCCTTGTGGGTGGCTCTGCCTGTGCTTTGGGGAGCCAGACCCTTCCTCTCGCCCCAAGCTTGCTTTTCCGTGTCTTGCAGGACAATGCCTACGTTGGAGACGCCTTCATGAGGAAGCTTGAGCCTGTGGCAGCCTTGGTGCCGTACATGACTTGCCCAGGGAATCATGAAGAAAAATAGTGAGTAGCAACCGGCTAACTGAGAATCAACTGGTTTTAGCAGGCGCTGAAAAGAGTACATTGAAGGCACATCCCGGATGTCAGTAGGCAGGTGTGGAACAGGTGTATCCGGAAGATTTTGGGCATCACATGGCAGGACAGAGTCTCAAGCAAAGATGTGCTCCCCCAAGCCCACATTCCCAGCAAGCATGTTTGCACTCCTGCCTCAGTGACGTCTACGCTGGCTTGGCCATGTCCACAGAATCGAAGATGGCAGGATCCCCAAGGATGTGCTCTGCGGGGAGACGGCCGGCCAGGTTGTGCATCCATAGCAGTGACCAGAAGAGGAACGAATGGCAGAGAGAAGAAATGCCATGGTGCATCTGCAGCAGCACAACCTTCATCTGCGGATGCCTTCATCTGCCCCAGCTGCAGCAAAACATGTCTCTCCCATATTGTTCTCAGCTGCAACTGTCCCAACAGCTTGACCTCACCCCCAAAGATGCACTCCTCCACTGTCTTCCAAGACAGACAAATGCCACTATTATGTGGCACCAGTAATGGGGCCAATTCCACCGTTCAAAGTGATCTCACAGGTAAAATGGTGCCAAGTTGTTCAGGGCTTTATGTACAAATAGCAACATCCTGAACTTGGTCCAGTATCAAATCGGCAGCCAGCACAGATCCCTGAGCACATGAGTTATATGCTGACAGATGGGCGGGGTAAAAATAATAAATTTATTACTACTAGCTGACCCGGCCACGCCTTGCTGTGGCTATGTGTGTGAATGCTGTGGTGTTCCCCTGTTCAACTTCCATCTGCCCCTTCTCTGTCCCCCACCCCCGTTTTCAATTACCCTCTTCTCAGCCCCCCCTTTTCTATTATCCTCTTCTCGGCCCCCCCACCTTTTCAATTACCGGTTTGCGAGCTTGTAAATGGCCGACGGAGCTCTGAGGTTTTGAACTTCAATTTCCGTCTGCCCCTTCTCTGTCCCCACCCCCCGTTTTCAATTACCCTCTTCTCGCCCCCCCCCTTTCCAATTACCGGTTTGTGAGTTTGCAAATGGCCGACGGAGCTCTGAGGTTTTGCTGGTGATGTCTAATAGCTGCGCCAGTTTTTTGCTTTTGTAGCTGTAGTACCAGTATAGCCGTCGCTAGAGGGCGCTGTTTTGCTGGTGATGTCTAATGTGTGTGCCAATTTATTTTTGCGTTTTTTCTTTATTTTAGGTATGTCAGGTGTTGTTTTTTTTAAATTTTTATTATGCCAGATCCTTCCTTGATGGTCATGGTACGCTGTGTCCTAATTTGATGAGATTTGGTCCAGCAGTTACGGAGCACGGTGGTGTCCGCCGCGCACGCAATGGGAACATTTATATATATATAGATTACATATAAACTTCAAAATGAAGGGCAGGAGCTGAGACGTCCCTCTTCCCCCGTGACTTTTCTCCCTCGCTTCCTCTTTCAGCAACTTCTCCAACTACCGCTTCCGCTTCAACATGCCCGGTGGCACGGAGAGCCTCTGGTACAGGTGAGTGTCGTCTAGCCCAGGCAAAGCGGCCGGATTTCCTGCTCATTTGTGGCCGTCTTGCAAAATGCTGAAGAGATGGCGTGTCACTAGAGCCATCCGGGTAATGTGTGATTTGTGTAAAATGCAAGCTTCCTGAAAAAGTGGCTATTGCAGAAGCCACCACCATTACCTTGAGGGCATCACTGGCCATGCCCAGGAGAGCTCAGGGGTTCACAAAGTGAGTGGCAGCGGCCTCTGCAGAAGAGGTGGTATTCCCCAGGGGACCCTAAGAGAGGTGCGGGGGCGGGGGGTGGTTTGCTGAAAGTGTAAACGACTCTCAGACTTTGAAAAGCTGGTATCACGGGACCCAGTTCACCCTTTGGGGTGAATTAATTAAACTAAATAGTTTTAATTGGATTTTGAATAAACGGGCAATTAATTGTTCCTGGCTTGAATTTTATTGTGTCATTATCTTCCTTAGTGGGTCTTGCAAAGCGCTATTCTGAACAGTGCTTTTCATAGAGTAGAGGGCACTGGGGATGAGTTTATGGAACTGCAGGGGCAGTGATCCAAAAAAGTTTGAGAACCGCACAGCTTCTCAATCCTAGGATTGTAGGAAGGGACCCCCCTGGGTCCTCCAGCCCAGCCCCCTGCCATGCAGGAATCTCAACTCAAGCATCCATGACAGAGGACCATCCAACCTCTGCTTAAAAACCTCCATGGAAGGAGAGTCCAGCAGCTTCCGAGGCAGTCCGTTCCCCTGTCAAACAGCTCTTACTGTCAGAAAGTTCTTCCTGGTGTTTAGACGGAATCTCCCTTCTTGTAACTAGGATCCATTCCTTTGGGTCAATGACTCGATGCTGGGTAAATCGGTTGAAATAATTTGGAGCATCTCCCCGGAGCAATTGGCTGGTTTTAACACAAGCCAAGCTGGGTGCACAGGAGCGTAGAGGAGAGGGAGCTGTGAGCAGCCCGGCCTGCTGCATTCTAGGGCTGGGCCTTGCCATCTTGAAGTGTGACACTAATAATAATAATAATAATAATAATAATAATTTTATTATTTATACCCCGCCCATCTAGCTGGGTTTCCCCAGCCACTCGGGGCGGCTCCCAACAGAATATTAAAAACACGATAAAACATCAAACATTAAAAACTTCCCTAAGCAGGGCTTCCTTCAGATGTCTTATAAATGCCAGATAGTTGTTTATTTCCTTGACATCTGAAGGGAGGGCGTTCCACAGGGCGGGAGCCACCACCGAGAAGGCCCTCTGCCTGGTTCCCTGTAACCTCACTTCTCGCAGGGAGAGAACCGCCAGAAGGCCCTCGGAGCTGGACTTCAGTGTCTGGGATGAACGATGGGGGTGGGCACGCTCCTTCAGGTATATTGGGCCTTTGAGGCCATTTAGGGCTTTCAAGGTCAGCACCAACACTTTGAATTGTGCTCGGAAACGTCCTGGGAGCCAATGTAGGTGTGCTGGTCCCGAGGGGTATCCAATAGGCGAGGTCTAGTCCAGTCCAAGGTCAGTGGTGGACGTAAATGCAGTCCGAAATAGCTGAAGCAGGATACAGGGCAGGGAGTCAGGCGAAGTCAGGAACGGGTGGGCAAGCAGGGAACCAAGGCGGGTCAGGAGCTCAGGCAGGTAAGCAGGACAAGGATCAAACAGGAACACCGGCAGGAACTGGGCAGCAACGATGTTGCTCCTGCAACTTGGGGCTGGGGCTGGCCGGCTTTTATCTGCCCCGAGGCATAGGGCGGCTCCGATCCTCAGGTGACTCGCCTCTCCTGGCTTGGAGGTGAGCACTCCTCCTGCGGGAACTCAGTTCCCTTCGCCTCTCTGCCCTTCGCCTCTGCAGCTCAGGAGAAGCTGGAGGGTTACCGGACCCAGAGGCAACCTCAGCTTCCCCTGACTGGGCGGGGAGTGGAGCACCTGCAGGCAATGAGTCCTCCATCCCATCAGGAGCCAGATCAAACTCAGCCGATGCCTGCACCTGAGGATCTAGCACAGGTGAGTCCCCTTCAGACTCAGACCCCAGCCCTGGCTCTGCTGGTTCTGGAGGCAGGGAATCCTGTGCAGGCTGGGATCCCTCAGGTTCAGCGTCTGAGTCTGAATCCCAGGCCATCACAGTAGGTCTTTCAGGACAAGTGTTATGTGGTCTTGGCGGCTGCTCCCAGTCACTCCTTACAGAGTGAGGCTTGTTGCTCTTCCCTTGGGGTCCCCTGACTGCTCATCTTTCCCCCTCAGCTGGGACATTGGACCTGCCCACATCATTTCCTTCTCCACTGAGGTCTACTTCTTCTTGAAATATGGACAGCAGCTCGTGGCAGAGCAATTTCAGTGGCTGGAGAAGGACTTGCAGGTGAGGAGCAGAGCCCTGTTTTTTGGGGGGGGTGAGAGGGGAAGGGGGAAAGTGGCAGCTTGCGTCTGGGAGGGGTGGCGGAACCCACTCGCTGCTGACGGCTACCTTTCCCTCTCCGGCAGGAGGCGAACCAGCCCGAACGGCGCAAGGAACGCCCCTGGATCATTACCATGGGGCACAGGCCCATGTACTGCTCCAACAATGACCAGGATGACTGTACGCTGTACGAGAGCATTGTAAGTGAGAGGAAGGAATCATAGAATCGTAGATGTAGAATGGACACCAAGGGTCATCTAGTCCAACCCCAGGCAATGCAGGAATCCCTGGCAGGTGGCTACGCAACTTCTGCTAACAATCTCCAACCATGGAGAGTCCTTTCCACCTTCTGAGGGAGTCCCTTCCACTGTCAAACAGCTCTTACCGCCAGGAAGTTCTTTCTAATGTTTAATGGGAATCTTCTTGCTTGTCATTTGAATCCGTTGGTTCGAGTCCTACCCTCTGGAGCAGCAGAAAACAAGCTGACTCCCTCTTCCTTGTGACAGCCCTTCAGATATTTGAAGAGGGCTCTCGTATCTCTTCTCCGTCTCCTCTTTTCCAGGCTAAACATACGCAGCTCCTTCAGCCGTTCCTGGTTTGGTTTCCAGACCTTTGATCATCTTGGTTCTGGCTTGTCAATTTCCTCCTCAAACAGGAGGTTATGTGCAGTACAGTCCTCAGCGTGTTTCTGCTTTAAATGCCAACAGTTTATGCCATGTCCCATAGGCTGTACCGATTCACAGAGCATACAGTGTAGAAAAAGGGCTTTTCATGCTCGGCACAACTAATTCCATTTGACCCAGATACTAGGAAAAGGCAGGGGGCTGTGGAAGGAAGGGAACCCCTCCAGCCCCTAAGATTTTACTTGGCATTAGTCACCAACTCCCCACACTCTCAAGCATATCTTTGCCACCGTGAGGGCTAGAAATTGGTTTTTTTGGCTTATTAAAATGAGAGCTGAGATTTTTTGGAAGATGGGTTCTCCGCTCAGTACCACATCCTGTCTTCTGCAGAACTGACGTGGGGATACATTCATATTCATATAAGACCCTAAGAACCTAGGAAGAGCCTGCTGGATCAGGCCATATATTTGAGACCTTAAAATTCTTATAACAGCAGTTTTAACTACATGCTGCGTGAAGAAGGGCTTTCTTTCATCTGCCCTGAATCTCCCAACATCCAGCTTTGTTGGAGGTCCATTAGTGTTATGAAGAAGAAGAGAAGAGTTTGGATTTGATATCCCGCTTTATCACTACCCGAAGGAGTCTCAAAGCGGCTCACATTCTCCTTTCCCTTCCTCCCCCACAACAAACACTCTGTGAGGTGAGTGGGGCTGAGAGACTTCAGAGAAGTGGGACTAGCCCAAGATCACCCAGCAGCTGCATGTGGAGGAGCGGGGAAGCGAACCCGGTTCACCAGATTATGAGTCTACCGCTCTTAACCACTACACCACACTGGCTCTCAATGAAAGAGGGAGGCAAACTTTTCTCTATCCACTTTCTCCATGACATGCATAATTTTTAAAATTTCTGTTGTTTCACCTCTGACTCACCTTTTCTCTAAACCTGTTGTTGTTTAGTCGTTTAGTCGTGTCCGACTCTTCGTGACCCCATGGACCAGAGCATGCCAGGCACTCCTGTCTTCCACCGCCTCCCGCAGTTTGGTCAGACTCATGTTGATAGCTCCGAGAACACTGTCCAACCATCTCGTCCTCTGCCGTCCCCTTCTCCTTGTGCCCTCCATCTTTCCCCACATCAGGGTCTTTTCCAGGGAGTCTTCTCTTCTCATGAGGTGGCCAAAGTATTGGAGCCTCAGCTTCAGGATCTGTCCTTCCAGTGAGCACTCAGGGCTGAGTTCCTTAAGAATGGAGAGGTTTGATCTTCTTGCAGTCCATGGGACTCTCAAGAGTCTCCTCCAGCACCAGAATACAAAAACATCAATTCTTCGGCGATCAAACGCTGCAACCTTCCTTCACAGGGGAGTCTTGAGTAAGCAGTGAGCTGGCATGGATTAATCTGTTCTCTCTCTCTCCTTTCCCCCCACCTCAACTTCCCAGATCCGCCGAGGCCTTGACCCACAGCAGTTTGGCTTGGAGGACCTGTTCTACAAATATGGTAGGTCTTTCCCTTCTGCATCTCCTCCTCCTTCCCTGCCTGCACCTCCATTCTGGCTATCGGATCTGTTGAGATTGTTATACATTAAACCAAAGCTAGCATAAATCTGCCCCGAAGAACTCCAACAGTGACACAGACCTCGGTCTTCTCAGGGGAGACAATATTAACTTTTGTAGCTTAAAGTTCTCTTCTCCAGGCTCATGATAGCGTGATCCTGGAAGAACTTGGAGCGGAGCTTCTCTAACAAACTGGTGCAACAAAGCAGGGCAAAGGGCACTTGTGGAACAATCAAACAATAAAATAACATAACATTGGGACGATCAAACAGTAAAATAAAATTGGCACAAGCCGCAAAGCACAAATACTCCTGTGTAATCGAATGGCGCAGCTTTATTGTGTACAAAAATAAGAGGGCTCCCGTCATATTATAAATTTTAAAAAACATTTTATCACCTTCTATGCAGATTAGAATTTACGTTATTTTGCATTATTGCCTAAGCACCAGCTCCTGGGCTACGGTGGTATAGTTCATTATTAATTTGTATGGTGTTGTATCCTAAATTCAGGATGGGTGACACCTGGCTTGAGAGCAGTACATGTGAAAAGGATCTAGGAGTCTTGGTAGACCATAAACTTCACATGAGTCAACAGTGTGA
Organism: Darevskia mixta; assembly: GCA_034641385.1. Lineage (NCBI taxonomy): Eukaryota > Metazoa > Chordata > Lepidosauria > Squamata > Lacertidae > Darevskia > Darevskia mixta. The sequence continues at coordinate 2,779,913 of JAWWNH010000131.1, read as the reverse complement.
TGCAGCAGCTAAAAAAGCCAATGCAATTCTGGGCTGCATCAATAGGAGTATAGCATCTAGATCAAGGGAAGTAATAGTACCACTGTATTCCGCTCTGGTCAGGCCTCACCTGGAATACTGTGTCCAATTCTGGGCACCACAGTTCAAGAAGGATACTGACAAGCTGGAACGTGTCCAGAGGAGGGCAACCAAAATGGTCAAAGGCCTGGAAACGATGCCTTATGAGGAACGGCTTAGGGAGCTGGGTATGTTTAGCCTGGAGAAGAGAAGGTTAAGGGGTGATATGATAGCCATGTTCAAATATATAAAAGGATGTCATATAGAGGAGGGAGAAAGGTTGTTTTCTGCTGCTCCAGAGAAGCGGACACGGAGCAATGGATTCAAACTACAAGAAAGAAGATTCCACCTAAACATTAGGAAGAACTTCCTGACAGTAAGAGCTGTTTGACAGTGGAATTTGCTGCCAAGGAGGGTGGTGGAGTCTCCTTTTTTGGAGGTCTTTAAGCAGAGGCTTGACAGCCACCTGTCAGGAATGCTTTGATGGTGTTCCTGCTTGGCGTTCCAACTCTAGGATTCTATGATTCTATGTATGTTGAAAAAATTGATAATAGATACATAAATACAATGGAGCAGGTGACTTTGGGGGAGCAGAGGTTGGGGTATGGGCTTGGCTGGCTGGCTGGCTGGCTAGCACCAGATGCTGTTCTCTGTATTGGCAAAGCCTCTTCTTCTCCTCCCTCCAGGGGTTGACCTGGAGCTGTGGGCCCACGAACACTCCTACGAGAGGCTGTGGCCGGTCTACGACTACAAGGTGATTCCAGGCTCTTGGCAAAGGGGCAGCGTCCTGTTCAGAAGCAGAGAAGGGCATCCGAGACCTGGGATAAGGGGGAGAGTCCTTACCCCACAGCAGAATCTCCGCGGTGGGAGATTCGGAGACCTTGTTGGGTTGGAATCTGTAGAATCTGGCCCTCTGCCATGCCTGCGTCAGTGGCTGGGAGCAGCAAGCATCATCCCAGAGCAGGCATCCCCAAACTCCTCCCTCCAGATGTTTTGGGACTACAACTCCCATCATCCCTAGCCAACAGGACCAGTGGTCAGGGATAATGGAAATTGTAGTCCCAAAACATCTGGAGGGCCGAGTTTGGGGATGCCTGTCTCAGAGCTTTGCCAGCAAATCCTGAGCCACGTGATCTCCTTTTGCAAAAGGGTCCCTTGCTCCGAGGAACTGCCCATCCTCAGGCAACTGGCCTTGGAGGGGCTGGTTTCATTCCACAGACTTGCCAGCAGGAATTCCACCACTGCTAAAGAGTCCTGCTTGTTTTACTTGAGCAAGCCTAATCTCATCTGATCTGGGAAGCACAGCCAGGTCAGGCCTGGTTAGTGCTTGGATGGGAGACAGTGTAGGAATACTGGCTGCTATGACCTGGGAGACCACAGTTACCTTGGCCCAGTCATGGCCTCTCAGCCTAACCTACCTCACAGGGTCATTGTGGGGATTAAATGAGGAAGGGGGAAGGACCAGGCCCACCACCTTGAGCTCCTTGGAGGAAAAGGTGGGATATATAGGAAATGCAGTAAATTTAAAGTACTGGAATGCTCTCCCCAGGGAAGTTTGCTTGATCTGATCCTCTGCTCCTATACCCTTTTAAAATGTGGCTCTTTTTTGGGGGGGGGCATGTTATTGGGTTGTTGTTTTTATTCAGTGTGAAGAGCCAGTGCGGTGTATTGGTTAAGAGTGGTAGACTTGTAATCTGGGGAACCGGGTTCGCGTCTCTGCTCCTCCACATGCAGCTGCTGGGTGACCTTGGGCTAGTCCCACTTCTCTGAAGTCTCTCAGCCCCACTCACCTCACAGAGTGTTTGTTGTTGGGGAGGAAGGGAAAGGAGATTGTTGGCCGCTTTGAGACTCCTTAGGGTAGTGATAAAGCGGGATATCAAATCCAAACTCTTCTTCTTCTTATTATTCTGATTATATACGTTGTGATCTTTTCTGTGAACCTCCGTGAGACCTCAGTATATAAACTCTAACAACAACAACACAGTAAATGAATAATCCTCCTCATCTCTCTTTCTCCTTCAGGTTTGCAATGGCAGCGCTGAGGTCCCTTACACCAACCCTTGTGCCCCTGTTCATATTATCACTGGATCAGCTGTAAGTGTGAGGTTTTGGGTGGGTAGGCAGACTTAATTTTAAATGGTGGCTTATCAGCTAATTACACCGTCCCTCTGAATATATACAGAGTTTCTCACGTATCAGACTGTTTTGCCCATCTAGCCTAGTGTCAGGGTGCTGTCAGGGGCTCCCGGCCGGCTGCCCAGGAAAGTATAAGACAAGGAAAAGTTTCCTTCAGTCCTTTTTTATTTCAATCTTTACAGAGAGGCTGTAGAACCCAGCCTCTTGGATAATGGCGTTTGTCCCAAGTGAATCTCCACCCCCTCCCCGTCTCTTCCTCATTCGTCATTCTCTCCTCTCCTCTACAGGCGCTGCTCTCTGTCTTTGAGCTCTTTGCTCTCCTACTTTTAAGGCTCGCCAGGTTCCGGGAGACGGAGGGCCTGGCATGCTTTCCGGTGATAAAGTGTCAGCCAGGTGTTGCTCTGGCTCTCCCACAATTTCCCAGCTTTCCCCCCTAATCTGCCTCTGAGCTGCGACCTCCCGCAAACCCCTGTTGTAAATCTATACCGTCTTCCTCTTCCTCCTCCCTGGAAGGGTCAGGATGGGGAGGGTGTCTCCATCATTCCTCCTCTGCCCAGTCCCTGACACCTAGGACAAAACATAATATGAGCCTGCTGGATCAGGCCATTGGTCCATCTTGTGCATCATCCTGTTTTCACCGGGGCCAATGAGATGCTTCAATGGGAAATCAGTGAGCAGGACATAAATACGAAAGCACTCTCCCCTCCTGTGGTTCCCAGCCACTGGTACCCAGAAGCATTGCTGCCTCAGACTGTGGAGACAGAGTATAGCCATTGTGACTAGTAGCCACCAATAGCCCTCTCCCCCTCCATGAATTTTTCTCATCCTCTTTTAAAGCCATCCCAGTTGGTGGCCATCGCTGCCTCCTGTGGGAGGGAGTTCCACAGGCTAACTACGCATTGCACGAAGAAGCAATTTCTTTTATCTGTCCTGAATCTTCCATCATTTGGCTTTATGGGATGTCCACGAGTTCTAGTGTTATGAGGGAGAGTGTTCATTTCTTCCCGCTGATCACTGGTCTCCAGGCGGGGGGGGGGGGGGAGGCATTGCCAATCTTTGAAAACATTGTATCACTGGATCAAGGTCATCAAATTTCTTCAATTAATTAAACTAAATGGTTTTAATTGGATTTTGAATAAATGCACAAAAAATAATTCCTGATTTGGATTGCATTGTGTTATTTATTATCTTCCTTAGTGGGGCATGCAAACCGCTATTCTGAATGATGCATTTATAGGGTAGGAGGCACTGGGGATTAGTTTATGGAATCGGGGAGGCCCCAGAATGTGTGAGAACCACTGGGCTCTCTGTTGTGCAGCTAAGCCAGCCCTCCCCAACTGTTCAAATGTTTTGGACTGCAACTCCCACCTGGAGGGCACCAGGTCAGCAAAGCCTGAAGAAGACCTTAAGCTTCTTAGCGCTGTGGAAAACTCCTCCAAGCTGCCTGGCCTTTGACCCTCTTCCTTCCTCACCCCACCAGGGCTGCAGAGAGCGACTTGACCCCTTTGTCCCCGACCCACGAGAATGGAGCGCCGTGCGGATTGAGGATTATGGCTACACCCACATGCAGATCATGAACAGGACTCACGTTTGGCTGGAACAAGTGTCGGACGACCAGGTAGGCAGCGAGAGAGCAAAGCTGAATGCACTGGTTTCCACTGGTGCAGCCGAGCTGCGCTCCGATGTCATCCAGGGTTGCAGCAGGCCTGACATGGCCTCGCACAGGAACCATTCATACCCGCTGGATTCCCGATGAGAATCAGAATCATAGAATCATAGAGTTGGAAGAGACCACAAGGGCCATCCAGTCCAACCCCCTGCCAAGCAGGAACATCATCAAAGCATTCCTGACAGGTGGCTGTCAAGCCTCTGCTTAAAGACCTCCAAAGAAGGAGACTCCACCACACTCCTTGGCAGCAAATTCCACTGCCTAACAGCTCTTACTGTCAGGAAGTTCTTCCTAATGTTTAGGTGGAATCTTCTTTCTTGTATTTTGAATCCATTGCTCCATGTCCGCTTCTCTGGAGCAGCAGAAAACAACCTTTCTCCCTCCTCTATATGACATCCTTTTATATATTTGAAGAAGCCTTGGGGCCCCTGATCCCATTCCCCTGCTCCAGACACAAAAAATTGTTCAAGAAATGTTTAACGTTTACTAATTGGGACCCCCAGATGTGCCCGACCCCTGCATTGTTTCCAGTATCGTATTGAGAGTCAGTGTGGCGTAATGGTTATAGTGATGGACTATGACTTGGGAGACCAGGGTTTGAATCCCCACTCAGCCATGAAACTCATTGGGTGACCTTGAGCCAGTCACCGTCTCTTAACCTAACCTAACCTACCTCACAGGGTTGTGAGGATGAAATGGGGAGGAGGTGTTTCCTGCTTGGCAGGGGGTTGGACTGGATGGCCCTTGTGGTCTCTTCCAACTCTAGGATTCTATGATTCTAGGAGAACCATGTGCATTGTCTTGAGCTCCTCGGAAGAAAAGGTGGTACATAAATGTAGTAGCAGTAATAATAATAATAATAATAATAATAATGTTTCTGCAAAGCCCTATACAGTGGTGCCTCAGGTTACATACGCTTCAGGTTAAGAACTCTGCTAACCCAGAAATAATGCTTCAGATTAAGAACTTTGCTTTAGGATAAGAACAGAAATCGTGCTCTGGTGGCGCGGTGGCAGCGGGAGGCCCCATTAGCGAAAGTGGTGCTTCAGGTTAAGAACAGTTTCAGGTTAAGAACGGACCTCCGGAACGAATTACTGTATTTTTCGCTCCATAAGATGCACTTTTTTCCTCCTAAAAAGTAAGGGGAAATGTCTGTGCGTCTTATGGAGCGAATGTGTGGTCCCTGGAGGTGAATTGCCCAGGGGCAAAAGCAGATCGTGCTTTTTTTTTTGCAAAGAGAGAGGGGGGTGTTGAAAGGAAGCCCCCTGAGCAGCTGCTCAGCAAACAATCGGGGAGAGAGATAAGGGAGAGAGATTCCAGCCCCGCCCCCTTGCAGAGGGAGGCTGTTTCCCCAGCGACATGTGACTGGCTGATTAGATTATCTGTCTGGAAACTAGAAATGGCTCCCTTTTCTGAAGTTGCAGAAATGTGAGTTAAACCCCATAAAACAAGATTTTTTCCCATTGCAAAAGAAGCTGCACAAATTTGAGCTGATCCTCAAAAAATGGGGCTTTCCCCCTCTAAAAACTAGGTGCGTCCTATGGTCAGGTGCACCTTATAGAGTGAAAAATACGGTAAGTACTTAACCAGAGGTACCACTGTATTTGAACCAGGTGTGCAAACTGCAGCCAGGTTGTACAGCTTTTCCTGGAAGGCCCCTAACCCAGAAGACTCTCTCTCTCTTTGCTTTTCAGGGTGGGAAGGTCGTGGACGGGATTTGGCTGATCAAAGAACTGCACGGCCCAGAAGCCTGGCACTAGCAGGTCCTTGGTGACATCCCTGTTCCCTTGGTGGTCTAGATGGCGTCTGAGGCCTTTGCCTTGTGACAACCAGCTTTCAGCGCAGGAAGAAGAGGAAGCCACCTGAGCCATCTCCCCCACGAGTCCCAGAAGCAGTAAGAACATCAGAAGATCACGGCGAGGGGATCAGGCCAACGGCCCATCTATTCCTGCACCCTCTTCTTGCACAGGTCAAGCCGCAAGATTCCCTCTGAGCACAAGAGCACTTTCTCCCTTCCTGTGGCTTCCAGCAACTGGTATTCAGAAACATTGCTGCGTCCAGCTGTGAAGGCAGAGCACAGACATCATCGTCATTGATAGCCCTCAGTTTCCTGGGCTCACCCCATTAGGTTCTACTGTTATGAAAAGTAGCATCCTCTCTTTTGGATTTGAGCCCAGGAAGGTCACCAAGGCAGCTGTGGGTAGCAGGGCCTGCCATTATAAGGGGTGAAGCTTTATTTTTGCAAATCTCTTCAGTGAGGGGTCTTAAAATTATGCTTTGGGGTGTGAGGAATTCAAATCTGCTATAATTTTTGTGACTGGGCAACATTTAGCCTGGTTCGTCTACGTTGGATGAAGAAGCACATAAGCTGCTTTAGGAAAAGCAAAGAATTTAAATTTTACCTTCTGAAAATAATAATCATAATAATATAGTGGAACCTCTGGATACGAATGTAATTCGTTCCGGCGGTCCGTGCGCACCCCAAAAATTAGAGGTACCAGTAAGTAGAGGCGTCACTTCTGCGCATGTGCGCGACGCGATAAAGCGCTTCTGCACATGTGGTGAAACCCGGAAGAATACACTCGAAAGTTATGTTACCCGAAGGTAACGTAACCCAAGGGTCCACTATAATAGAAAATTAATATATAATGTAACTGCAAGTACTTGGAAATCATTTTTAATGATTGCTATGCAATTCTACACACAGTTTGCTTACCAAGCAACACTGTTGTTGTTTAGTCGCATCCAACTCTTTGTGACCCCATGGACCAGAGCACGCCAGGCACTCCTGTCTTCCACTGCCTCCCGCAGTTTGGTCAGACTCATGTTGGTAGCTTCGAGAACACTGTCCCACCATCTCGTCCTCTGTCGTCCCCTTCTCCTTGTGCCCTCCATCTTTCCCCACATCAGGGTCTTTTCCAGGGAGTCTTCTCTTCTCATGAGGTGGCCAAAGTATTGGAGCCTCAGCTTCAGGATCTGTCCTTCCAGTGAGCACTCAGGGCTGATTTCCTTCAGAATGGAGAGGTTGGATCTTCTTGCAGTCCATGGGACTCTCAAGAGTCTCCTCCAGCACCAGAATTCAAAAGCATCAATTCTTCAGCGATCAGCCTTCTTTATGGTCCAGCTCTCACTTACCATAGCTTTAACACCAAGCAACACTAAATAGTATTAATTAAACCAAAATACATTGGGAGCTCCCAAGTCATGTTAAAACTCTTTAGCACCCCTCATTTTTGGAAGTTGAAAAATGCAACCCGCCCTACCGTGGGTAGGATCCTGCTTTGGTGTCTTTCCTGCCATCTCTGCATTCTCCTCTTCAGCAACCACAACCTGGGATTTTTCTCTCTTCTTCAGTGCAGTCTTTTCCTTCGCTTGCTCCTCAGCCAACCGCTCTTCCTCTCTGGAAGCACAAGACCTGAGGCAGGTGTTTGAGTCGCATCTCTACTCAGAACATGACCGAGCGGAAAGTGAAAGGAAGTCTTGTCACTACGCAGATTTGCGGGTGAAATTAATATTATTAAATGGCAGGTTGTGAATGACGTGCAGCCTCAAGCTTTGGAAAGACTTAAGAGCCATGGGAATTGTTGGCATCTACGCAATAATCTGGTGTGAATTGTGTTTTCCTGTAGCACAGGACAGAGACAATATTGTTTTTCCCCCACGAGACAAATTACTTGAATAAAAGTTTGAAAAAAGGGAAGCCCAGAATACTACAGTTCTTTTTTAAATTCAGCAACCAGAAACAGTTGCTTGTATAAATGACCCTTAGGGTCCCTTCCAACTCTACAGTTCTATGATTCTATAACTACCTGCTTAAGCCAAGATATACTGAAACCTAAGAAGACAGGTTGGTCACCTCTAAAAAGATGACACTCAGGATGTTCACAGAAGGCACAAACTGGCCTGTATTAGTGCATTTTACCACAATTTTGACACCATCATCATCATAATTTATTATTTGTACCCCGCCCATCTGGCTGGGTTTCCCCAGCCACTCTGGGCGGCTTCCAACAGAACATTAAAATGCAATAATCTATTAAACATTAAAAGCCTCCCTAAACAGGGCTGCCTTCAGATGTCTTCTAAAAGTCTGGTAGTTGTTTTTCTCTTTGACATCTGGTGGGAGGGCGTTCCACAGGGCGGGCGCCACTACCGAGAAGGCCCTCTGCCTGGTTCCCTGTAACTTGGCTTCTCGCAGGGAGGGAACCGCCAGAAGGCCCTCGGAGCTGGACCTCAGTGTCCGGGCTGAACGATGGGGTATTGGGGATGGAGACGCTCCTTGAGGCCATTTAGGGCTTTAAAGGTCAGCACCAACACTTTGAATTGTGCTTGGAAACGTACTGGAAGCTTATGCAGGTCTTTCAGGACTGGTGTTATATGGTCTCAGCAGCCACTCCCTGTCACCAGTCTAGCTGCTGGATTAGTTGTAGTTTCCGGGTCACCTTCAAAGGTAGCCCCACATAGAACGTGTTTCAGTAGTCCAAGCGAGAGATAACCAGAACATGCACCACTCTGGCCAGACAGTCTGCGGACAGGGAGGGTCTCAGCCTGCGTACCTAGTGGAGCTGGTAGACAGCCGCCCTGGACACAGAATGGACCTGCGCCTCCATGGACAGCTGTGAGTCCAAAATGACTCCCAGGCTGCGCACCTGGTCCTTCAGGGGCACAGTTACCCCATTCAGGACCAGGGGGTCCTCCACACCCGCTCGCACCCTGTCCCCCAAAAACAGTACTTCTGTCTTGTCAGGATTCAACCTCAATCCATTAGCCGCCATCCATCCTCCAACCGCCTCCAGACACACACAGGACCTTCACTGCCTTCACTGGTTCCGATTTAAAAGAGAGCTCTAAATCGGAACAAACCCAGCTGCTGTTTACTCTGATCAAGAGCGGATTTTTTGCTTGGGGGAAGCAGTAGGATAAGTGGAAGTGTGGATCAGCCCTAAGACACACACACACAGTCTTGAAAGCATTCTAGATTTGCAGTGTTGGTAAAAAGCAAAGATTGTGTGTGGGGCGGGGGAAGGCTTCCTGCCCCCTGTCCTTCCAATGGCCTCCCCCTGGATTTACTGCAGCGAGTGGGGCATGAGAAGAGGAGGCGAAGAGGACGGGGGGGGGGAAGCAATGGGTCCCTTGGGGGGCTGGAGTATTTTTAGCTGGGTAGGTGACAGCATCTGTTTGACACTTCCTCCAAGCGGCATTAGCAGCCTTGAATCTAGTTTTTCTTAATATTTAGATACCAGCTGCTGGGATTCAGGCCGAGGAATAGGGAGAGACGTGGCTCGGATTTTAAATGCGGCTGGCTGCACCGCCAGGCCTCTGGCTTTCTTTGCTCCTATTACTATTGGCAATTGCCCTCACTTCACTCTTAAGGTCCCTGGGCAGGTTGCAACATTAAAATACCAAGATTAAAAACAGTTTAAGACACCTCAAGTTTGAAAAACTAGGGCAAAGAGGTTTGTCTTCAGCATTTGCTGGGAGCCGTATAATGAAGGGCCCAATGGGCACTTTGTGGGGAGTGAGGGCCACAGCTAAGGGGCCACCACGGAGAAAGCCCTCTCCCCATGGGCCACACCCTCCCACGCTTCTGGGGGTGGAGGAACCACTGAGAGGGCCCCCTCTGCCCATCTCAGCACCCGAGAGGGTATTGATGAGGCAGAACAATGCCCTGAGGACCACAGGCAAGCGGTAGATAGAACATCTACATACTATGGATGCAGAAGGTCCCAGGATCAAGACTAGGAATGATCATTTAATTCATTTATGAACTGCTTGCTATGGGGCATTCCGGTCGGCGGTTCGAATCCCCACAACAGGGTGAGCTCCCGTTGCTCAGTCCCTGCTCCTGCCAACCTAGCAGTTCGAATGCACGTCAAAGTGCAGGTAGATAAATGGGTACCGCTCCGGCGGGAAGGTAAATGGCGTTTCCGTGCGCTGCTCTGGTTCGCCAGAAGTGGCTCAGTTATGCTGGCCACATGACCCAGAAGCTGTCTGCAGACAAACGTCGGCTCCCTCGACCTATAGAGCGAGATGAGCATGCAACCCCAGAGTCCTCCGTTACTGGACCTAACGGTCAGGGGTACCTTTACCTTTTACCAGGCGGGAAGGTAAACGGCGTTTCCGTGTGCTGCTCTGGTTCGCGAGAAGCGGTTTAATCATGCTGGCCACATGACCCGGAAGCTGTACGCTGGCTCCCTTGGCCAGTAAAGCGAGATGAGCGCTGCAACCCCACAGTCATCCGCGACTGGACCTAATGGTCAGGGGTCCCTTTACCTTTAACTTTTATAAAGCAGTTACATATATAAAAACAATGGTGCATATAAAAACAATTAAAAAGCCAATTATGAATATAAAACCAGCTTATAAAACCCAACAGCACAAACATAATGACCAATACAGTTTCAAAACAGGATACCAGCTGAGGTAATGATTTTGGAAAGCTGGATGTCTTTCGCAGGATCCAAAAAGACAACAGAGAAGGTGTGTGTCTGGCATGCAGTGGGAGGGAGTTCCAAAGGTGCCACCACACTAAAGGTGCCAAACCCGACATCATGAGGAAGGCACCTGAGCAGATGGGATCTGCAGGACACCCTCTCCAGCACGACACAGGGGTGTGTTGGGTATGTACGGGGTAAGGCAATGTTTTAGGTATCCTGGTCTCAATCTGCCTAGGGAATGCCCCCAACTCTGAAAGCTTGGAGAGACGCTGCCAGTCAGTGTAGACAATACTGAGCTAGATTGAGCAGCTTCGATGGCTTCCGGTTGGCGCTGCCGGAGATGGCGGTCGGGGGGACATGTCGCTCCTGACATTCCCCCGTCGGACCGGGCAAAGGGGTGTTCGCGCCAGCGCCGCGACCCCCAAAACCCCCGGGAAGGGCGTCCCGGGGTCCGGAGGACCTGCAGGAGCTCGGACGCCGGTCCCGATCCCAGGGAGCTCTTAGCGGAGCTCCCGGGAGCGATCGGGCGGCGGAGCTCTAGGGTCCGCTAACAGCCCCGTCTGGCGAAGCTGCAAGACCGTCACTACCGAGCGCGCCGATTCCTCCAAATTCTGCAATTTGGAACTGTAAGTAATTTTAAAAGGAAGAGTTTTAATTTCGGACTATTTCGGACTGGCTAAAGGACGCAAAAACGGAGGTCCGTCCCTTGCCATTGTGTAACAACGACAGGGCATTGTTGCACAGCTTTGAAAAGTATTGCTTGGAATTTGATACTTTGTTTCGAAGATTTAACCCTTGCGCCTCCCCCGGTCCTAGGGGGCAGATGAAGTTAATTAAACCTTTATGAGTAAGAGGATTATTTTGGAGTTTTGGAATTTTTGAAAAGTTTGGAAAAGTTTGGAAAAGTTAGAAAAGAACTGTTTGCAAAAAATGGCGGTGAAACAGGATGTGGATTTGACAACATTGTTGGAGAAACTGAAAGAACTCAGAATGGATTACAATGCTGGAGTGAAAGAACTGAGAGTTGAACTGGCTGCTGCTGGGAACAGCTTGGTGACAGAGATAAAGCAAAGCACAAACATTGGCCAGATTGGTCAGGATTTACAATTAAACCCTGTGAACAGTGTACTTGTTGAGTCTAAACAGAGAAAGCCTATTCAGAAGATAACCAGCTGCAAAAGAATCATCCACTTTAAGTCAAGAGCTGTCGTCATCATCAGGAAAAAGAGAAATATTAGGAGAATAGTCAACAAACCACAGCGCAATGACAAGCAGCGGAGAGGAAGTCGAGACAATCTGGACCAAATATGGATTGGAAGGCCAAAGATTTCAATGGACATTGTTTTGGATGCTACTCTGCAGCAAAGACAATGGGTTCCAAAGTTGGATCCTGCAGGAATAGGATGAACATTTATATGAAGTAACTGTTTTGTGGCCTACTGGTTTTTGAACTCGGATATGGCAGGAAATGATTATAGTACGATTTTTGGAAAATAATGATATAACATTGATAGATATTATAAATGATAAGTAATTTTGACATTGAAATAGTCTGCGTCGGGGACTGGGGGGGGGAATAGGGATATGATTAAGGTAAAAGATAAGAATGTTAAAGATGTGAGTGGTTGGTAAACGATTTAAAAATTAAGATATTATGGAAATGTTAATGAAATGGAATTAGAAACCTGGTAAGAATTAATATTATAATAAATGAAAGCAATGAGGGGGGGCGAGAGGAAGTCATCAGACATTGTATAAAATGTATGTGATCCGGCCCGAATCGGGGCTGGACAAAAATTTGAAAACCTAATAAAAATTATTATAAAAAAAAAAATAGATTGAGCAGCTTCCTACATTCCTCTATTTGGCTTTTGCTGCACTGCCCACGAGGGGGCGCCCTTGCCCTGCAACGGAGTCCCAAACTTAAGAGGACTGAACAGGACTTTAAATTTCCACTTTTTCTTACAAATTAACATGCCAGGCTCATTTCATCCTTCCACCCAAAAAACAGCTCTGTGTTCGTTTAATTGCACCGCAGGACTTATTTGCACAAAGGTTTGGGCTAGACCCTGGCCTAGAACCCTGGAGAGACACAGGTTCGAATCCCCATGCAGCCAGGATGCTTGCTGCGGGTGACTTCTCTCCTGAGCCTTACCTACAGGGTTGTTGTGATGATAAGTAAGGGGCGCAGAGAAGCACGCCTGGTCCCCAGAGGAAAGGTTGCCTAAACTATAAATTTAGAAAAAACAAAAACAACGATCAGGATGATTATTAAAATTGATACCATTAATCTTGAAAAATCAGATTAATCATGTTAATGTATTTTCATTGATAATAAGTTTTATATGATGGTTTTGATAAAATCAATGCCATTACTATTAGTAGTTAATAATTAGATCATGTTAATGTATTTACAGTTATAATTAATTTATACTTACGATTATCAAAATTAAAACTATCAATATGCATATTTAGGATAATTACACTAATATATTTGCACTAATTTTTCGTTGCACTTGCACTAATATATTTAGTTATAATTATTTTATACTTACTGTTATCAATGTTAATACTGTCAATATGCGTAATTAGGTTAATTACATTAACGTATTCACAAGTGTAATTATTTTATACTAATCATTGCATAGATTAATGATTGGATTAATTACAACGATCATATTAATATATTCACAATTATTTTATATTACCAGTTTTTAAATCAATATTATCGATGTGAACAACAACAAAAACAACAACGATAATACAGTAATATCAATGTATGTACAGTTAGGGTGATTTTCCTCCCCCCCCTCTCCCGTCTCCTCTCCCCGTCAATCATTCCTTGAGGCAGCCAATAGGCGCGCGGGCTCCTCCCCCTCCCCTCGCCCCCCGCGCCCGCTGGGCGACGCCCCCTGAGGAGCGCCGCCAATCGGAAGCGGCGTCCGGCCTCCCCGGCTGTGCGGCGGGGAGGGGGCGTGGCCGCTGTTGCCGTGGCGACGGCGGGAGAGCGGGCTTGTCCCCGGATGTTGCCTGGTTTCGGCTGGGCCGGCTCCCAAGATGGCGGCGCGGCGAGGGGGTCCCTGAGAGGGAGCCAGGAGGCGGCCAGGAGGAGGAGGAAGGAGCGAAGGGAGGCCGGAGCGCGGAGGACCAGAGAGCGAGCGACAAGGCAGGCAGCGGGGAAGGGGCGCGGAGGGGGAGAGTGTTCTCGGGGGTGGCCCACCTTGCGGGGTTGTTGTTGGCGGGCAGCCCAAGGGGGCGGAGCTGGCCTCGGGGGGGCGGGGTTCATTCATCGATATGCCGCTGTTCATATCCCACCTTTGCCCCCTCTCTCTCCCCCCCCTCACCGGGACGGGGTTCAAATCCTTCTCCCCGTTTTATCCTCTCCCCAGCCCTGCGAGGTAGGCCAGGTCAGCACCCGGCGAGCTTCAGGGCTGAGGTGGGGAAGGGGCAGGATTTGAACCCTGGTCTCTCCCCACCCCCCCAGGTCTCAGCTAAGCCATGCACCCGGTGTAGGTAAAGGACAGGTAAGAAATGCATTCACAATAGTAGCAGCCATTCGCATCCCACCCTCTGCTCCAGGGAGGTCAAGGTGGGATATGTAGCTCTCTGCTCCCCCACCCCCACCCCCTATTTTATCCTCACAATAACCCTCCGAGGTAGGATGGGAGGAGAGTAAGCTGATGCCCCCCCCAAGGTCACCCCCCCCTGAGCTTCATGGCTGGGTGGGGATTTGAACCCTGGTCTCTCCCAGGTCTTAGATAGATAGATAATTTATTGTTACGGTTGTCCACCAGCACAATAAATACAATCCAAAATACATTGTAAAAATATAAACTATAAATATAAACATTAAACTTTTAAATTTTTAAATAAAAGACGATATCTTTACTTTAAAAATAGGGCTGCGGTCAATAATAACACTGGTCCGTCTTTAGTTCTGTCCTGCAGTTGTTTGGATGCTGCTAGCTAGAACAGACCGAATTTTTATAGCTCTAGCACAAAACTTGGCTACCTTTGCTGTTTCCCAGGTCTTAGTTAAGCCGTGCACCAGGTGTAGGTAAATACAGGTAAGAAATGCATTCACAATAGTAGCAGCCATTCGCATCCCACCCTCTGCTCCAGGGAGGTCAAGGTGGCATGTGTAGCTCTCTGCTCCCCCACCACCCACCCCCTATTTTATCCTCACAATAACCTTCCGAGGTAGGATGGGAGGGGAGTAAGCTGATGGCCCCTCCCCAAGGTCACCCCCCCCCCCGGTGAGCTTTATGGCTGGGTGGGGATTTGAACCCTGGTCTCTCCCGGGTCTGACGCTCTAACCACTAAGCCAGCGCTGGATCTTTCTGGGGAGTGGAAGGGCAGCGGGGTTTGAGGGGTACAAAGGGGCTGGGGTGGGATTTGTGGTAGGGGGATTTGTGAGAAGCAGCAGAATGTGTGTGTTGGGTGAAGATCGCTGGGTTGGAATTTAGGGGGGGTTGTCCTAGGGGAGAAAGGGGGGCAATGGGGGCTCCTGGGGGATGGGGACGAGGGGAGGGTTTTACTGATTCGTTTTGGCATTCGTTAGCTGCCTTTTCCAGCTGAAGCTGAATGTTAAGCCCATGTTCATAAAACAATAAAACGCAATGGGAAAGAAGGAACTGCAGCGAAACTATTTCGTCATCAGTATGTATTGGGGGGGGGGGAGAGAACACCACCACCTGGGAGAGCCAGGAGGCAAGGCCCCAAGGGCCATCCTAAAGAAAAAAGATATTGTCTTAAGAGTTTGATGACAGGCCTGCAGCGAAGGGGGCCCCCCACACACCTGGATTGTGGAGAGGTCTTGTCCAGGTGCCGTGCTGCAGCTCAGAAGTCCTTGGCGCCATGTCACTGCCGACCCAACCTCTGGCAATCTCTGCTGAGGACCTTCACACATGAACTGCTCCCTATAGGGAAAGGGGTCTCTTTTTATTTATTTAATTTCAATACCACCCTTCATCTGAGGGGTCACAGGGTGGTTTACAATATAAAAAACACAAAAATACATAACATAATGACAAAGAAAACAATGCCCCCCCCAACCCAAACACAGAATATTGTAGGGGTGGCTGCGGCCTAGGACCCTCGTACCTACGGGACCGCCTCTCCCGGTATGCCACGCAAAGGACCTTAAGGTCCACAAATAACAACTTTTTGGAGATCCCGAGCCACAAGGCCGTTAGACTGGTGTCAACTAGGGCCAGGGCCTTTTCAGTACTGGCCCCTACTTGGTGGAACACTCTGTCACAAGAGACCAGGGCCCTGCAAGATTTGACATCTTTCCGCAGGGCCTGCAAGACAGAGCTGTCCCGCCTGTTCCGGGTTGGACTCCCCTTGGTTTTGAGTATGGGTATGAAGCGGCATTTTAAATTGTCTTTTTAACCTGTATTTTAATTAACGGTTTTCTTTTATACTTTATTGTAATTTTACTGTTGTTAGCCGCCCTGAGCCCGGTTTCAGCTGGGAAGGGCGGGGTATAAATAAAATTTATTATTATTATTATTATTATTATTATTATTATTAATAGCTGCTACAGGGGAGATGAAGTGGGGGGCTGCTTGGGGTGGCAAAGTCGGCCTACGGGTGGACAAGTCACAATGGCTGTCTTCTGTCTCCCCTGCCCCCCTCAGTTATGAAACTCTCTTATTATGGGTTGACTTGGGGTGAATTTTCTCCAAGGGGCTCTAAGTGGTGTACATAGTTCTCCCCCTCCCCCTTCAATCCCCACAACAAGCCTGTGAGGTAGGTTAGGCTGAGAGGCAGTGACTGGCCTCCAAGATCACCAAGCGAGCTTCATGGTGGAATGGGATATTGGAACCCTGGCCTCCCAGGTCCCAGACCGGCACTCTTGACAACTAGACCACACTGTCTTCCTCTAGTTTCTTGCCATTAGACCTTTGTGACAGAACAGGCTATGCATCTGAAGAAATAATGGGAGCAGGTAAAGGTGGCTGTTTATGAAGTATTGTGGGCATGAAGGGTCAAAGGGGCAGGAGCAAGGAAGAGTGGCATGTGGCTTATAAGAGTTTGGCACGTTCCAGATTCTCCCTCATTCTTTATTCCATAAACAGCATATGTTTTGTACTCACGGAAATGATCAGTCTGTATTTATTGAGCCTGAAATAATGTGCCAACAGTTTTCCGCCGCTGAAAATGGTAAAACACCCTTCTGCTACTTGGTAGGAGTGGCCTTCTGCCGTTTCAAAGGCTGTCCTGCAACAGAAACCCTTGTCAACGGAGACAAATAACTACTGTCCAAAAAGCTGCCTGTGGTTATTATGAGCTGCGTATCCAAATTGAGTGAATGTATCAACTAGCCCAGGGGTCAGCAACTTTTTCAGCAGGGGGCCATTCCACTGTCCCTCAGACCTTGTGGGGGGCCGGACTATATTTTTTTTTGGGGGGGGGGAGAACGAATTCCTATGCCCCACAAATAACCCAGAGATGCATTTTAAATAAAAGCACACATTCTACTCATGTAGAAACCACGCTGCTGATTCCCGGACCGTCCGCATGCCGGATTTAGAAGGTGATTGGTCCGGATCCGGCCCCCGGGCCTTAGTTTGCCTACCCATGAACTAGCCAGAGTGGTGTTTGGAGAGCCCATCATAGCCTGAAGGTTGCGGGGTGGTTGGGGGATGACACAGGACATTTCACGTGGGAAGGAATGCCACTTGAAAAAGCAGCCGTTTGGGCTGTGGCATTGCAACGCAGTTTAATGCGAGATGAAATGGAACCTTATCCATAACCCTTCTTTGCTCGTTTCATTGGATGGGGCGGAATCCAGGGGGACAGTTCTGCCAGAGTGGCTGTAATCTCTTGGGATGGAGCTTGCGTGAACTGACCCCTTTTTCCTATCGTCCATTGAGCAGATGTCAATGCGATTTCTAAATCTCCTTCAATTAGCTAGAGTGGAAATGCCTCTAATTGCCGGGAAGTGAAATGCAAGTGAAAATTTAAAAGTGAAGCAAGCCTTGGCCTCTGCCCACCCAGAGACATTTCTGTTTATGCAGGAGGGTGCCGATCAGTCCCCTTTGGTGGATGTGCTTGAAAAGTATCGCCTTTCTCTAAAAGCATATTGATTGGTGGACGTGCTTCCGGAGGCTTTTCTCTTGGCAGAGTTGCTTCTTCTGATTGATACATCTTGTCCAAATGGACAGAGCGCTGGCTTGTAATTCACTTAGGAAGGGCGATTAATACATCTGGTGTGACGATCAAAGCTCTGCTGCAACACTCGGAGCGAGTGTGTTGTGTTGTTGTAGTTACAGACACCAGCAAGCAGCCTTCCCTTTGCCAAATGTGCAGCCCTGGGGATGTTCCACAGTTGCGGGACAGCCGCTGTAAAATTTCCAGGCTGGGAGTGCAGCAAATCCAGGAGGTCCTTATCTAGTCTTTTGGCTTGTGACAGAGCTAATTTGGTTTGGCATGGGGGTGTTCCTGTATCATCTGCAAAAGCCTTTTTTTGTTTTTCTTTGAAGTGGAGAGATTCCCCTTTTGGTTGTTTAGGATTTGCACTTCCTACAGCAGCCCACAAGCCACATTCATTTCTTCAAGTGTTTGTATGTGGTTCACAGGCACCTGGAGAATCCATTACTGTAACACAATGTAATAATAATGAACTCAGATCTCTGAGTGCTGGTCCTTGTGTATCCAAAGTGGCGCCATCCATGCAAAAGAAGGAGGTATCAGAAGGCTTTGAAATACATGAAGGGCAGGGAGAGGAGGCAAAACAGCCAGTAAGATCTGAGCGTATTCAATGCCATGAGATGTTGGCTCACTGCTTAGAGGCGAGGGAATGGAGTATCCTGGAGTAGGGCATAGCTGGCTAGGGCCCTCAACAGGAACACTCCATGCAGCAGTATATTGTTTTAATTCTAGCTCTCATGGTTACAGAAATGTAACTTGAGAAACAGACTTGGGGAAATAGGATCCAGCCCAAGGGCCAAATGCTTATCTCCCCCATGGGCCAAGTTTGACTTGGTGGGCCTTCACCAGCCACATTTGTTAAAATGTTGTCCGAAATGTAACTTGTCAGCAGTGTGCAACCAATTTTTGTATCCTTGTTTTTCAGAAGAGCTCAAAAGGGGTGTTTTAACCTCGCAACAGCTGTGTGACATAGATTAACCAAGAGAGTGTCACTTGCCCAGGACTACCCTCTTTGTCTGGCAGCTTAACAGGAGTCTGATTTGGGGTTTTCCTGATCCAAGCTCAGTGCTAGCTACTGCACTAACTGCCACCATCTATCACGGGATCTCTTGGTCCTGGTGAGCTCAGCAAGTGATGGAAGAAATCTGCTCCCAATAAACCCTTGCTCAGAATAAAGAGGTGGCCTGTGTGTTCAGGTATCTCCTTATCACATGCATTTCTGCAGGCTTGTTTACCCAGTCATGGATCAGATGCTATCTCAAGTTAATTGGGGGAGCAACCCCTGCCTGCACCAGCAAGACATCCCAGGATGTCCCAGGCATGTACCTTTGCTGATTACTGTGTATTGTAGCTCTTTCACAAGGCCACTGGGTTTCTCTACGAAACTCTGATTTCTATCCACCGGTAGAACTGGGGCTGATACTGACTGTCCCATGATATATATGAGATTGATGACTCATAATTGTGTTTGTATAGGTCTGTAGTAAAAGCGAGTCTAGTCTTGCCAGGAGTTGATTGTCTTCCAGCTCATTTTAACCTCTTTTACCCCTTGGACATACCAACCAAAAGAGAGGTTTGTTGCAGGGGGTTGTGCCCCGTGGTAATAACTAATCATGGAAGAAATACAAAAGCGCTCCCAAAATGTTTCACAAAATTGACAACCCCTCTGATGCAAAAAGCAGATCTGTAGCTCTTGGCCCCTTCTGGCAAGCTGACACTGTTGTGTATAATCACTAGCTTGGAACCACTTCAAAGGAGGAGAGGATCTCTCAGCAAGGAAGCAACCAAAGGAGAACCCAGGGAAAATGAAGATGAAACCATTTGTAAACTTGGCAATAGTCCCTAAGGCATGTGGCACAATTGCAAATTCTTCATGAGGGGAGGGAGAATTATTTGGCTTTGAAATGTTTGCCGTTGGAGTTGCCTCTCTACAAATGGTGAGGGCTAGAAACTTGCTGCTTTAAACAAGATGAAAACTAGAATTCTCAGGGTCTAATGAACCCTGGGGCAAAAGAGCCCCGGGGGTGAGCTGTGATTCACGTTAGGCAGCCCACAGGCTTCTTCCTGGGTACCTACAAATTGCCGTTTGCTGGAAACCCCCAGCTGCAAGGTTGGAGGGGGAAGAGATGTGATTGACTCTGGCAACTCGAAAGAATGCTTTCGATACGAAGCACCAAACAAGGCCTGAAAGCTAGCCAAGAAGCAGCTTTCTCTTGCCAGCGAAAACATTAACTAATCCCAGCAACATTTTAAAGAAAATGCTCAACTTCTGCTAACGGAACAAACCTGCTGGATGAATAAATATATTGTTCTTTGCCTCTTACAACTTTGGCTGGGGATAAAAAGGCTTGAGGAAATAAGACTCCGGAAGCATCGTTGTTGAGTTCAGGAAGCGGACTGCTTGTAGGCAGTGGGAGGAGAGGGGCCTGGCTATGCACAAGGTGGTCCTGTCTAGTATTACCCCAAAGTTGTGGTCATTCGGTCTCTGCTGTACTACTACATTTCCCCAAACCTCCCCATGTCCTCTCTTTAAAAGATGCTGCTTGCATTGGCCATGAAGATTTGAATGAAAAATTCTACTTGAGCATCACTGCTTGTTCTTCCTAGTGAATAACTTCATATAATAATAATAATAATAATTATAATAATAATAATTTATTATTTGTACCCTGCCCATCTGGCCGGGTCCCTCCAGCCACTCTGGGCGGCTTCCAACAAACACTAAAATACATTAAAATATCACACATTAAAAACTTCCCTAAACAGGGCTGCCTTCAGGTGTTTTCTAAATGTCAGGTAGTTATTTATCTCTTTGACATGGGATGGGAGGGTGATCCACAGGGTCTCGCCACTACCGAGAAGGCCCTCTGCCTGGTTCCTTGTAGCTTTGCTTCTCGCAGTAAGGGAACCACCAGAAGGCCCTCGGCGCTAGATCTCAGGCTGAACGGTGGGGGTGGAGACGCTCCTTCAGGTATACAGGACCGAGGCCGTTTAGGGCTTTAAAGGTTAGCACCAACACTTTGAATTGTGCTCAGAAACGTACTGGGAGCCAATGTAGATCTCTCAGGACCGGTGTTATGTGGTCCCAGCGGCCACTCCCAGTCACCAGTCTAGCTGCCGCATTCTGGATTAATTGCAGTTTCTGGGTCACCTTCAAAGGTAGCCCCACATAGAGCGCATTGCAGTAGTCCAAGCGGGAGATAAAACAAAACCCCTTGTCTATTCTTGATCAGAATATGGTTCAGTCTAGTCCACCTTTCCAACTCCTAGCAGGGGCCGGCTAGAAACTTACAAGCAAGTGGTCTATTCTGCGGTATACTGCCTCTGCATGAGGAGGCTCTCCTTTGTTGTCACAGGGGCTGGAGCCCCTCCCCTAGGAAATAAGGTGCCAATGTTGGGGGTCTTTTAGTTTGTGGGGAGGAAAAGTGATAAAGGGGGACATGATAAAATAATGCATGGTCTGGGGGAAAAGGAAGTTTCCATCTGTCTCATGGTACCAGAGCCCAGGACCATCTGACGAGGAAGCTGAATGTTAAAAACATGGAATCTTCTGCCACAAGGTGTGGTGACAGCCAGAAGGTTGGATGGCTTTAAAAGGGGGTTAGACCAATTTCTGGAGGATAAGGCTATTGGCGGGTATGAGCCGCAATGGCTGTGTTCTGCCTCCACCACCAGGAGTAGGAGGATTCTGAATTCCATTTGATGAGAGTCCCAAGCGGGAAGAGCTGAGGTTGCTCTCAGGCCCTACTTATCACAGGGATCTGGTCGGCCACTGTGGGTAACATGATGCTCGACTAGGTGTTGATGAGACCTCTGCTCCATGAATTTATCTAATTTTTTTAAAGCCATCTAAACCAGAAGCACTTGCTTCCCTCTTAATGAATTCTGTGTGTGAAATTGTACGTAATATTTTCAACTACAGTGGGACCTCGACTTACGAAGATAATGCGTTCCGACGCGACCTTCGTAGGTCGAAAACACTCGTAAGTTGAATCCCCATAGGAATGCATTGGGAGGAAAAAATTCGTAAGTCGAAAAAACTGCATGAAAAATTCGTAAGTCGAAAAAATCCTATCTAAACGGCCACGACTTCCTCACGGAAGTCGAAAAAATTCGGATGCGGCGGCCATGTTTTTTTAGCGGAAGTCACTCGTAACTCGAAAACAACGTAAGTCGAGTTACTCGTAAGTCGAGGTCTCACTGTATTATATGTATAGCTTAGAAGGGGAAGGGGAAGGGGACGGCAGAGGACGAGATGGTTGGACAGTGTTCTCGAAGCTACCAACATGAGTCTGACCAAACTGCGAGAGGCAGTGGAAGACAGGAGTGCCTGGCGTGCTCTGGTCCATGGGGTCATGAAGAGTCGGACACGACTCAACGACTAAACAACAACAATGTATAGCTTATTGTTGTAGGGAGCCCAAGAAGAAAGGTCCCTGCCCTGAGATGCTTACGATCTAAAATTTGACCCCGGGGTATCACCTGCTACCTGGTACCCACGATTATCAAGGGAGATATTGTTTAGTTTGTTGCTATGTATTTTTGTGTTTTTGTACTGTAAACCGCCCTATGATTCTTCAGATGTCTTCTAAACGTCAGATAGTTGTTTATTTCTTTGACATCTGATGGGAGGGCGTTCCACAGGGTGGGAGCCACTACAAAGAAGGCCCTCTGCCTGGTTCTTTGTAACTTCGCTTCTCTCAGTGAGGGAATCAGCAGAAGACCCTTGGAGCTAGATCTCTGTGTTCAATGGGGATGGAGACGCTCCTTCAGGTATACTTGGCTGAGGCTCTTTAGGGCTTTAAAGGTCAGCACCAACACTTTGAATTGTGCCCAGAAACGTATTGTAGGTGTAACTAAGTGCAGTCTGTATGTAAAAAAAGGTCTGCTTTTTTAAAAGTCTTCCTGTTGAAACCTTGCTACTTGATTTTTGTCTTCTTTCAAATGAAAAATTTCATGGTTTTGAGTGGAAAGGAAGAGACGGGGGGAGGAGGAGGAAGAGATATTTTTACATCTGAGTTGGAAGCCTCGCTATTTTGCAGAGCCTTATGCTCTAATTTTGAGTGCCTGAAGAACATATGGAAGACTGTCTCTTTGAACATCTATGCTCGGGGAGGGGGTGAGGTTTCCCATCTGTTCAGTGTACAGTTTGATGTGTTCATAGACTGGACAGGGTGGAAGCCTCTTGCCTGTGCCCTTTGTGCTATCCACAATTCCATGGATGCATATTGATAATGTGGTGGTGTGGACAGAGCCAGGCATCTCAAAATCTGATAGCTTTAATTATTATTTTTTAAGGCTTGTGCTGCAAGGTGCCTAAATTTAATGCTATCGCCTTAAAAAGCCACTTCTGGTGACTAGGAATAATTTTAGCTCATATATATATATATATATATATATATATATATATATATATATATATATATATCTCATATATATATATATCTCATATATATATATATCTCATATATATATATCATGTATATATATATATACTGTATATATCTCATATATATATATATATCTATATCTATATCTATATCTATATCTATTGAATGGCATAACTTTGGTGACTTGCAGATGCAAATAGCCTGAGATGTGATAATTGGGCAGGGAGAGTAGACATAAGACAGATGGGGAGCCTGTTGTCTTAACACTGCAGGAGAAAAACGTAGCGTGGCTGCAATTTTAAGGCAGCGAACTCCGAATTGATTAAAAATGGAAGTACTCTGAGAATCCATTAGACTGTCTGTTGGTATGCCTGTACTTCCAACAATTTAAAGCCGCATTTTCTGCCAGAATGGCACTTGGAGTGGCATGCAACATGGCAATAAAATAAAGCAGTAATAAAAAATTAACAAAACACCAACATAATCCTAAAAGCCAAAGACAGATATATGAAGCAGCAGCAGTTAAGAACAGGGCACAGTCAGCCAGAAGGAATTCTTGAAAAAGAAGAAGAAACGTTTTTGCCAGCTGTTGAACGGACAACAAGGAAAGATCTCCTGGGGAAGCAGGCTCTGCAGCCGGGGTGGCACCACGACTGTATACGTTGAGCCCCTGCCTCTTCCAGCCCCCCCCCCCCAAAGTCTCTCTTGTCAGTCTGAGAGAACGGGGCGGGATGTATGGGAGCAGGTGCTTCCTAAGGTACTCAGGACCCCGGCCATTTAGGACTTCAAAGCTCAAAACCTGCATATTAAATTACATCCAGGAGCAAATAAGCAGCCAGTGAAACTTCCCTCTGAAAATCAGATAGTGTCCCATACATGGCTTGTAAAACCTCAAGACGGCCAGAGGCAGACCAAGGCTGGATGTGCTCGTGCAAGCTCTGATCGCCAGACCAAGCCCCACCTCCACATAACTCCTTAATGGATCTGTGTTACAGGTTGTAGCCAAGTTATCCTTTGACACTCTTGAGTAATTTATCTTTCATTTAATATTTTACTGTATTTTAATGTTCTGTTGAAAGCCGCCCAGAGTGGCTGGGGAAACCCAGCCAGATGGGCGGGGTATAAATAATAAATTATTATTATTATTATTATTATTATTATTATTATTATTATTATTTCAGGGGTTGGGAGATCAGGCAAGTTCAGGGTGGTGGAGGGGGGGGGGCTCTGCCCACCTGCTCAGTGAACTTGTCCGCTGCCTCCAATTTTGCCTGTTAGTGCGTCTCTGATCTTCTCTAGCCTGGTTTGTTGGGGGTCCTCTTCCAGGGCATTCCGAAGGTCTGCGCTGAGCGTCCATTATGGCACTGAGTCAGTGCCGGGCTCTAGTAGCATGGCAGCCAGGTTTGAGCTCTGTGATCTGCTGGGATGCATTTGAGAATTCTCTTCTAATGGTAAGCGGTAGAAAAATATTAAGTTAACTAAACGAACTGTATAGATTACATACCCCTAGCCTTGTCTTCTAGATGCGGTAGGTCTTGAAGCCAATTGGGGATCAAGCGGTTTTGTGAATGGATCCCCCAGAACCAAGGTCTCATTGCTGACTCTCTCTCCTCCACCCGCCCAGCAGTGGTGTGGGCAGCCCTGGAATGTTAATGGCTTGCCCATTTCTACCGTGAATGACTTTTCTGTTGCTGTTGTGCAAGAAATTTCCTGGCTACCCAACCTTGCCTCTTGCCCTCCAGTTCAACTGCACCTGCATCTTTTAATAAAAGCAGATTTTCTCCGGCACGGAGGAATTTGCAAAGTGGAGTCAGGCAGTCTGCTTTTAAAAAACAACCGCTATGCATCATCGTTGTGCAGCCGATATCTCCCGGCGGTTCTCCCAGCCAGCGCCAGGCTTTGCTCAGGATTTGGGCCTTGCTTTTCTCCAAGGTTTCCATAATTGTTAAGATGGAAGTGTGCTGCTTTAACTGTGTTCTTCTTCCTCCATCCCTCTCCCCCCCCCACCCCAACCTCCCTCCTTTTCTCTCCAGGCTTAATGGGAACACACTCATTCAGGAAAGAAAAGAGAGGCAATTTCTGAGCGCTTTGCTGATTTGGCTAATCCCAGATAGCTAATTCTCTTGTATGGGCCCAGTGAGGCAGGCTGCTGCGTAAGTCCCAAACACAGCTCAGCAGCAGCATTTGTGCACCCGCATTGGGGGGGGGGGATCTTTGTGCTGCTTTGATTTCCTCCTAGGAAGAAAACCTCTGCTTTTTGCTGGCATCTGCTCCCTTTATGTCGCTTTAATGGGAGATTTCAGAACTAGGCCTGCTGCAGAGAGGATATTAGGGGGGCAGGAACCCCCAGCTCTCAGGGCCTTAGACTTCCATAATCCCACCCATCTCATATTCCTCACCTTGTTGTTTTTTAACCCTTTGAGTTAGCTCCTTGAAATAGCTGTGGTGTTCTGGTAATTGGTGAAGCGCATTGCAGCCTCTGTTCCCTTAAGAAGATTCCAAAAGGGTGGACAGCTGTGTTGATCCATTATTTTGCTTACACCCCCAGAGCAGGAGCCCTGAGCAGAAGGCCCAGTTTATTAGAATCAGCACAGCTGCATTCCTGAGCGTGGTTCCCTGGGAGGGAGCGCCACTGATCTCAGAGGTGTTGACTTCTGGCTGAATCGGGTCAACTTGTAAAACACCTTGAGCTTTAACAAAAGATATTCAGCCAGCTGAAATTCAGTCTATAGCTTTTAACTGGAATTGCAGACCACCTTCCGAATAGTTATTACTGTTTGAAATGCTGGGGTGACGTTAGGGGCTGCATCAGATAAAAGGAATGGATCCGACCTCTTTGTGATCATTGGCTTCATTCTCAGGCTGCTTCTATGCTAATTTGTCTGTCTGTCGTGCAATTAAACTGGAAAGTTTCGTTATCCCTTTATTTGCTTCCCAGTAACTGTAGCGCTCGTGCAGGTGAGTTCATTGCTCCTGCTCTAGATAAAAGCCCAGAAGGAGCTGCACTTCTCTGCATTTCCCCTCCTCCACTTCACCAATGGTTCAAGCACCATCTCTTCTGCAAGCTGCTCTTGGAAATAAAATGCTGCAGAGTGGGGACTCCTGCCTTCAAGCCAATTGCATCTGATACACACCAAAGCCCGGGAACTGCAGAGGAAAAGGAAGCTCAAACCTCCCTCTCATGTGATTAGTCTGCTGCAAATATCTCCATGTTCCTCGTTTATTTTACCACGCCAGTTGCCTCCCCCCCCCACGTTCCTGCCACAGAGGTCTGCGTGCCCATGGTGAACTTGCCAGCATTGCTACATCCTTGGCCTTTTCTCCTTGGCTTTCCTCCAAAGAACCAAAGACAAGTGTTTGGGAAACTTTATTCCTCTATGTGGTGCTATCTGCATACAGGCACGGGGTGGAATGCAATGATTGTCTCATCTTGCTGATGGGAGTCCAACAGGGAGAGGTGTGTAATCTGTCAGCCTGTTAAATGGAATTTTTGAGCCAGGTGGAGAAAGAGAAGAGCAGAGGCCCAATCGCCGGAGCAAGGTACCTCTTCCAGGTGTGTGGCTTCATGGCTAGGCCCAGGGCAAGTGCCTCATACGTGAGTGAGCTGCATACTCAAGTGAACCAGAGGGCCAGTGTGGTGCAGTGGTTAGAGTGTCGGACTAGGATCTGGGAGACCATGGTTCAAATCCACCCTCCATTCGGCCATGACGCTCATTGGGTGTGACCTTGGGCCAGTCACTGCTTCTCAGCCTAACAGGGTGGGGATTAAATGAGATGGGGCAGAATTGTGTACACCACCTTGAGCTCATCAGAGGAGAAGGTTGGGATATATACCGGTATACACAATAAAAAAATAAACTTGTGAGGTGTGAGCGGTCCTAATAGTGCTGCTTGTTTGCACCTCTTGCTCTTAATCCAGATAGCTAGGAAGTCTCTGGAAATTCCAGAAACTTCTTCGCTCTCAGCTTCAGGCTAATCCAATGCTGGAGTGCACAGAATTCCTAGGAATTTTTCTGTGCTTGAGATGGTTCAGTTGTTGCCTCGTTTCTGTGTGTCCCTTCCTTTGTTTACATTGTGCTTTGAAAAGTAATGAGGGTTTTGAATGTTGGGGACATGTTTGAATGAGCAAAGTCTGGCAGACTCTTTCTGACATAGCCAGCCTTGCAGGAGGGAACTTGGAGTATTTAGAGTGAAAATGACAAGGCAATTGGCAGGAATTACTTTAATGGGTAAGAATTAGTTTTAAATTATTCTCATTATAAATAGCTGGTATTGTAGTTCCTGGCTCTGAAGCAAGCAAGATGGAATGATGTGTCACAGAAAGGAAAGGTTGTGATTAATAAAATGAATCTTAGTTAAACTAGCACAAAACACACACAGAGAGAGAGAGAGAGAGAGAGAGAGAGAGAAGGTTGGTAAATCAATTACCGTAGATTCATCCATCTCCCTACAGATCTGCCTCTAATTCATTCTGCAGGAGTTGACTGAGACTTGCAGAGCTTTGTGGGATGGGGGCGAGAGAAGATGCTCAAGTATTAGGCTGCATCTTTTAATTATATATTGGCACCTGCTTTACAGAAGGAAATAGGGGAGAGCTGACACTTCCTATATTTTCTGTAGTGGGGAGGTCCCATTCTCTAGTGGAGAGGTTGTCCCAGCGCCATCATGGTTGAGATGAGCAACAGATAAGGCAAGGGAGGAGTTGTTTAGCAGCAGAACCTTCCCCTTAGACTCACTTAGATATTTTTTAAGTAATGGGTATGCTTCCCGCTAATGAAGATTAGTAGCAATTGCTGTGAGTTCCACCAAACTGTCCTTCCCTCCCATCCCACGTGTGTGTTTTAGCAGGGGAAATATGCTGTAATTTTGGTAACGATGTAAAGAGCTAATTAAGGGTCTTGCTTAATCAACTAGCAGCTTAATTACCACCAAATAGTAATCGCTTGCGGAAGCACTGCTGCCGCCACCACAAGCCCTGTGACATTTACAGTTCTGTACCTGAAGGGTTGTGCAAAATGGGGAAAGGACACTCCCCCTTTCAAAAGGCCCATTGCAACTGGGATTTCTGGAGGTGGTGGGAGGACCTGCTGAGGATTGTGATTCCTTAAACGTCCACATCTTCCCTTTCCTCTTGGGAGTGCACAGGGTGGCATATATGGGGCTCCTACAGGGAGGTCTGCTATTCAGACACCACTCAGACTGTCTTTGCTCCCACAAGGCGCCTTCTGACCACCTCTTTGGCCGTTCAAAGCAAAACAGTAAACCCCTGTAAGGGGCAGGGAGTGAGTTTTCCTTGCATATTTTCCTTGTCTTCAAATATTCCTCCCTGGGCCATTGCTCACTGGCAGAAGGTCCCGGCTTCCACCCTCAACATTTTCCAGCAGGGCTGGGTCAGGCTCCTGTCTGAAACCCTGGACTGCTGATGCCAGGCGGTGTGTAGACAATGCAGACTTAACTGGACCAGCGGTCTGACTGTGTACAATGCAACTTCCTGTCTGGCTTGTCTAACCTGACAGCACCACTGCTGTTTGTGTGTGGAGTGTTGGCACGGCATTTCCGTGGCTCAACCTTGCCTCCCAGTTCCTGTGGCCCCAGGGAAGGCTTTGAGCCTGGTGTCTCCACCAGAGGCATCCCTGCCACAAGGCAAGGTGAGGTGGTCACCTCCGATGGTAAATTTTGGGTGGCCGAGTGAGGGAGAGGGACTTGACCCAGGGCACAGTGTTGGGTTTTCATTTCCATGCTGCCTCAAAACAGCTGGATTGCATTCTATGTTTTAAATGATGGGGGGTGGGTGGAATTCTGTTCCACTCTAGCCCCCTAAAGAAGAAAACGCCATAGGCTGGTCCTGAAGGCCACATGACTGCTGAAGAGCTGGTCCCCAGAGTGCAGCGGCTGGCCTGCTCTTGAGGTGGGATAGCTGGAGATGCCTGTGTCAGATCTCTCTGCATTCCTGGCATGCCTGCTGGTCCCCCTGCCTCCCTCCTATGCCCCTCTTCCCTTTGAAGGCTGCTCAGGCGCTGACTGCAATTGGCCAGGGCCTTCTGCATCTCCCAGAGCTGCAATCCATGCAGAGGCTTGTGTGTGTGCTGAGAGATGATAGACCTCTTGTAGCCCTCCCTCCTTGTTTAATGCCTGCATCTACCCATTTGCCTTCTGGGCTTGCTAATCCCTAGAGAGAGGGATGAAACCAGAAGGTGCCTGACTCTTTGACACGAGGGAAGTGTGTGCATTCAGCTGGACCAGCAATGTCCAGAAGTCCAGTTTGGCACGGACCCATTCTGAGCTTGGCTTTTCCAAGGTCTCTCTCTGGTGTCCTGATGGCGAAAGCTCTGGGGCAGAAGATTTCAGTGCCTCTTGAGTGAAGCTGGCAGCCAGACTCTGGCAGTGGCTGATAGTTCTCAGATATGACTAATAGAGAGTCACTCTCCTGGCAGCAGATGTGAGGGATTTCATAGGTCACTTTGCACACTCTTATCTGGTTACAGGGGAAAGAGTTTCCGCTGGTAAGAGAGAAGGCCCACTGGGAACGCTTCTGAGGCCAGTGGGCTTGAATGGGCAGAGCCTGCTGAACCTTGAAACTCACAGGGAGCCTGGTGCAAATCACTATTTCAGTTCGAACTATATTTGAGGATATATTAGACATGTTCTGGCCTGTGGGAAGCAATAATTTCTTCTAGAGCTCTGATCTTACAAACATCAGAAGAGCCTGCTGGATCAGACCAGTGACCCATCTAGTCCGACATCCTGTTCTCACAATGGCTGACAAAATGCTCATGGTAAGCCCAAAAGCAGAACCCGAGCAAAAGAGCCCCTCTCCCTTCCTGTGTTTTCCAGCAACTGCTATTTGGAAGCTTCAACTGGGGAGGCAGAGCAGTAGTCATCATGGCAAATAGCTATCAATAGCTCTCTTCATCATTTGTCTCAATCTTTTAGAGTCATCTAGGTTGGCGCCCATCACTATCTTCTGTGCAAGCGAGTTCCATAGTTTAACAATCTTCATCTGGTGTGTTTGGACCCCCTACTAGGTCAGGTGGGTTGCAACAGGAGCACCGGCACCATTCAAAGGTGGGGCCCTGGGTTTGAAAAAGTTGAAGACTACTGGTCTAGAGAGCTGGTAGGAAAGGTCTTATAAGCAGGGTGGGAATGAGTAGTGATGTGAGGTGAGAATATTCTCCGGAGAATATTCTCGAGAATGAGAATATTCTCTGCTAGAAAATTCTCCAGAGAATATTCTCCACAGACTGTAAATTCTAATGTAAGAACCAGTATTACAACCCACATTTAAAAAATCTAGTAAATAATAAGTCAAGCTGTGATATTGCCAGTGCAAGTAATGAATAATGATTTTTTTGATCCAGTTACATTACTGGCCATTGTGTCATTCACCATTGGCAGTTGGCAACATAATTAGAATTCAGAGTTGATGGTAAATATATGGTTAGTGGCAGGCTTAGTGATTAACGTGAGTCATTCAAGTTGAATTTTCAATTTCAAGTTTGGTGCAAAAAATCAAAGCATTTGAATTCGGTGCATTGCCCCATTGAATAAAAGTATCTGTACAGTTTTTGATTGCCATCTGAACAAGTTTACCCATGAATAAACATGTATATTAACTAATTATATCATTTTCAATGCATTAAAATTATATCTTTTTCAGTGCATTAAAATGAATATTCTATTTTAAATGAAAATTCTCTAATATTCTCATTAATTGAGAATATTCTTGAGAATTTAACATCACTAGTAATGAGATCTCTCTTTTTTACATCTTGCAGATATGACTTAAACAAACCTAAGGGCAAGTGGACTAGTAAGGCATTGTGGATTAACCGGCATCTCCAGCTATCCCACCTCAAAAGCAGGCAGGCTAGTTGCCCAAGTTCATAAGGCCCACAGTTGCAGAAATTGCTGCTCTGTTCAGGACTTGCTTTTGACCCCTTCTTCCACCCACCCCCCACCATAACATAGAATGACAAATATGGTGGCTCTCCAGGTGTTGTTGGAGTCCCAGTAGCCCCCCATCCACCACAGCCAGTGGCTCCGGATGATGAGAATGGTAGTCCAACAATATCTGGAGAGCCACGGTTTCGCTATTCCTGCCATATGCAAACAGTTGTGTGGGTGAGGGGAGCCAAGATAGTGCCTTTAAACTCTCTTAATTTTTACTTTCCTGTCGGGGGTGGCTCTGGTGGTTGTGATGTTCTTTATTAATGAGCACTTTGGAATCCTTTGGTGTCAAGTATATCTTTGTAGAATTGGGTAGGAAGTCGCTTGAGGAATGTGAGGAAGCCCAGGCCTGTGAAGCTTCAGCCTCTGCTCATTAATGTCACAGGGAAGCCTTTATCTCTGACTTCCCCCCTGCACGATGTGCCTGCTTTCCCATCACAAATATTTCTGTTTGGCTGATTAAGAACAGATGTGCGATGTGTGGGCTGCACACAGGGGTGGACGCCTGGGAGAAGCTGGAGAAGCGTAACGATACCATTCTATGAAAAGATCAGTGAGAGGACTCAGTGTCAAGGGGTTTTAGGGGAGTGACAAAGTATTTGGAAAGTTGTGGAGCAGCATTGGCTGCAGTCCTTGGATGCCTTCAGAAGTTGAGTCGTAATTCCTCCTTCAGGCCTTGGATGCAGTCCGCCAAGCCCTGTCAAATGAGTGGCAGGTTTTCAGAAAGGTGCCATGCGCCATGTGCCTTGGGTTTTCACACGAAGCTCTTGTGTGCATCATTCTGTACTTTGATCCTGCCATAGTTCATTTTTGGGTTCATCCATGGTTGACTCTAAATAAGCTGCGATGCAGAGAAGGTGTGTGAAGGCCACATACATGGTGCCTCCCCTTCACCCTTATTGTCTCCCCCACCCCCCCACCCCAGATTATCTCGAACCAGGGGTATGTTTTGAAGCACCACCGCAAAACTACTCATGTGCCCTGAGATCTGGGCTGCAGCCAGTGTGGTGTAGTGGTTAAGAGCGGTAGACTCGTAATCTGGTGAACCAGGTTCGCGTCTCCGCTCCTCCACATGCAGCTGCTGGGTGACCTTGGGCTAGTCCCACCTCTCTGAAGTCTCTCAGCCCCACTCACCTCACAGAGTGTTTGTTGTGGGGGAGGAAGGGAAAGGAGAATGTTAGCCGCTTTGAGACTCCTTCGGGTAGTGATAAAGCGGGGTATCAAATCCAAACTCCTCCTCTTCTTCTAATCACTGCTTCCTCTCTCTTTCACGTCTTGGCTTTTATGTGTGAATTCGTTGTGCAAGGTTTCTTTCTTTGTTTTTTAAGTCTGTAGATTTATTTCATAGGAAATCCTGAGATTTTTCAAAGGAACAGGCTTGCAGATGGCTGGCACTTTTGCATTTTTAAATGGTTAATTTTAGATCTCTTTCATTTTTATTAGAAATGCGCTGCTTTCCGCAGTCTTACCTGATCCGGCGCCAGATGCCTGTTTGCCACGTTTATGAAAGACACATTTAGCTTGGATATATTTCCTTTTCACCACAATGTTTTCCAGTTTGGGTCAGTGTTAGAAACTCAGATATAGAAGTTGGAGCCCAATGGCTCTGTAAACCAAGGTAACAGTCGCCAAAATGGAATGTCTAGTTGCCATTTTGGGGCAAGGCAGCTCTCAAATCTTATTTTTCAAATGATGGACTGACTGTGATTAATTATCAGTTAAACAGCTGTCTAGTTCAGATGACAACCTTGAGCTAGGTTAAGGGCTTTGAGAACTTAAAGAAGAAAAGTCCCTTGATCCAGGGACAGTGGTACCTCAGTTTAAGAACAGTCCGGTTTAAGAATGATTTGGTTTACAAACTCCGCAAAACCAGAAATAGTGTCTTGGTTTGAGAACTTTACCTCGGTCTAAGAACGGAATCCGAACGGTGGAAGGGCACTGGCGGCGGGAGGCCTCATTAGGGAAAGCGTGCCTCGGTTTAAGAACGGTTTTGGTTTAAGAACATACTTCTGGAACGGATTAAGTTCGTAAACCGAGGTACCACTGTATTGGCTTATTCTGACTTCTTTTTCTTAATGGTGACATGCACCAATCATAACAGAAGAATATTCTTCACAACTGTGAGCAGGGCAGTGGGGTGGGGTGAGGGAAGACAAGCGCAACAATTAAGTATAACGTTGTTCACTGCTCCTGCTCAGGCTGCACAGAGAATGAATTTTTGGTGCCTGAAATTGATTCTGATTGTGCAGATAAATATAACAGATATATAACACTGTGGTATTAGTGTGTGAAAACAGTGAAGATCCAAGGATCTCCACTCAGGCGCCATCCTGGCATCCAGGCACCTTCACTGTGTTGCAAGTGACTGATAACCAGGTGCAAAATGCGCCTGGTGCCTGGCTAATTTTGAACACTGGTTTGGGTTCAAGCAGGCTCCGCGAAGACCCACCTAGGCAGGCTGCTGCCGCTTCTGCCTGAATTGCTTTCAGGCAAGTCTTTCAGTTTATCTGCTCAAGCAGCGAGAGGAGACCAGCTAAATGGAGAGCTCTTGCACAGCAAATCTGGTAGTGGAACAGCTGGAGAGACTAAATTAAGCTTAGGAGGCCTGCAAACAACCTGCAGGGGGAAAAGTCTGTTTTCTGAACATTCTTCCCTCCATCCCTGCCAGTGATCTTTCAGTGTCCTGAAATGCTTTCGCTGCATGACCCAACTCAACAGGGTTGAATGGTTTCTGCCGTTCGTTTTTAACTGTTCCTGTTCTGTTTAGGTTTAATATTTGTATTTAGCTTTTCCAAAATACCAGATTGAGCTTGAAGTGGCTCGTAAATAGCATTAAAAAGTAGCAAACATCACTATCACCAGGCCGAAGATGCAATAGCGTACAAATAAGGCAAAAGGAAACAAGCTCATGAGATAGTTAATGCAATCTCATAGAGATGCAGAAATGGCTGCTGGGCACCAGCCCTGTACCAGTTGAAGGGGCTTCTGTACTCGCTACATCAGCACAATTGCAGGCAGTAGTCACTGAAAATGCAAAGGTCGCCATTTCACTCCCATCCCACGAGAAAGGTAGGACTTGGTTTCAATCTCATTTCTGCTGGTGGAGACCCTTAGGGACTTGGTATCACTCTGAGAACAGAATCTTTCTCGGGAGGTTGGGAGGGGGAAAGAAAGAACCCACAACCTCCGTGTTGTCCAGTGAAAGGATAGATTTCGTGCAACACCCCCCCCCAAACACAATTAGTGCTTAGTGGTATGGTCTGCTGCCAGACTGCATTAAAATCATCATTACAGCAAATTCCTCTTGGAAGCCATCGAGAGACTAAGATTGATTATACGTAAATGAAAAGGGACTTTGATTTCATTTGTGATTGCTTTATTGCTTAGAAAAATCTTACGTTGCCGTTGGGAGTTTTGTCCAGGTTGGCATGACCTTGTAGGAGAGTTTCTCTGTTAAGGTTGGAGGTGAATTATCACTGTGTTTTGTTTTTTCTAAAAAAACAACAACTTGGAAGCTGACCTTGACTTGTCCTTGAACAGAACCTGTTTCAAAGGCAAAGTCCAGTTTCTTGTTGGCAAAAAGTGCTTTGGTTTTGAAGTCCTTTCTGTGTGTGTCTCTCAAAGGAATGGCTCACGCCGGCGCTTCATGATACATGCCCCTCATTTGACTGGAGGAGCCCACTTGTGTGGCATGACGCATCTTTCGGCTACTTGCTTCTCTGACTGGTGCTAACAGCTCCTAATTGTTTTGGGTTTAATTAGAACCATCTTCAGTGAGAACATTCTAATTAAGCCCAATGTATAAAGAGACCTAAGGGTGGAAGCCCTTTTAAAACACAAGAGGGCCTCCGGAATGACCTTCCTTGGTACTGTGTAAGCTTCCAAATGCCTGTGCAGTGAGCTCAAATGAGCCCAAAGCCGGTTCCTTCCTCCTTGCCCTTTCTGCCATCGCTAAGGGCCTCTGTGCCCTTTTCTGTGATTCTTGTGCAGTAGGGAGTTAGTTACTGCACAACTTGGAAGAGAGCTGGCACAATACTTGGGGTCAAATCGGTTGCTTCTTGATTCGCGGCAAGAACACGAAGCTCATTATCGTGCGCCATCCCAATCTCCGAGCAGTGCACCAGACCAGGGGTCCCAGGCACTTACCCAGGGTTCATGTTTCCTTTTGGAAATGAGGTACAGCAGGGACTGTGGTGTCTTCACCCTAGACCTGCGATGGAGGGGTTCAGAGCATTAACACACCAAGGGGGGGAGCCTTGCTTCTCCCATCTTGCAGCCTTGGATTCAAACAGAAATCAAAGCTTGCTCTCAAATGTTGCTCTGACTCTCTATCTAGCTTGCTGCTTTACTTCTAGGTCGTATCACTGCAAAACTCTCTACTCCAAACCCTGGGTTTGTCTGTTAAGGGAGGGGCCCCTGCCCATTTGCCGTCTCACATTGAGCCCCTTAACCCCCCATCACCTCACCGGGAAGCCATCCTGGGTATTTTCGGAATTAGAAGGCTTGATTAGCTTTCAGCATTTGAGGGATCCAGGGATTAGAGGGGGTCTGGCATGCAGCCTATTCCCCCAAACTCCTAACATTAGGTTAAATTTGGATTTCGCCTCATTTGGAATTGTGTGTTGTGTAAATAATAATAATAATAATAATAATAATAATAATAATAAATTTTATTTATACCCCGCCCTTCCCAGCCGAAGCCGGGCTCAGGGCGGCTTCCATCCGTAAAATTGCAAAAGTATAAAAGAAACCGTTGATTAAAATACAGGTTAAAAGACAGTTTAAAATTTATAATGCCGCTACATTTATTGGCTGAACTCAAAATCAAGGGGAGTCCAGCCCGAAGGCCAGGCGGAACAACTCTGTCTTGCAGGCCCTGCGGAAAGATGTTAAATCCCGCAGGGCCCTGGTCTCTTGTGTCAGAGTGTTCCACCAGGTTGGGGCCAACACTGAAAAGGCCCTGGCCCTAGTTGACACCAATTTAACAGCCTTGTGGCTCGGGACCACCAAAAAGTTGTTATTTGTGGACCTTAAAGTCCTTTGCGTGGCATAGCGGGAGAGGCGGTCCCGTAGGTACGAGGGTCCTAGGCCGCGTAGGGCTTTAAAGGTCAAAACCAGCACCTTAAATCTGATCCTGTGCTCCACCGGGAGCCAGTGAAGCTG
This sequence comes from Darevskia mixta, assembly GCA_034641385.1. Classification (NCBI taxonomy): domain Eukaryota; kingdom Metazoa; phylum Chordata; class Lepidosauria; order Squamata; family Lacertidae; genus Darevskia; species Darevskia mixta. The sequence continues at coordinate 2,743,956 of JAWWNH010000131.1, read as the reverse complement.
GTAGAGCACTGGATGAATGTGGTCCCGCGGCAAGGACCCTGTAAGGACCCCGTAGCTCTTGAAATGGCATTTTTTGGTTGGTCCTTTTGGAGAAGGAGTAGAGCTGAGTGAGTTTGCAGGAGAGTTTGGATCAGAGGATTCAGGGAGGGATCAGGAAGTGCTGTGCCAGTGGTTTTCAACCAGTGTGCTGTGGCACCCTGGGGTGCCTTGAATGATGGTCAGGGGTGCTGCGGGCAACACTGGCATCTGTCCCTCTTTCCTTCACTCCCTCGCGCCTCTGCCTCCCAAAGGCTTTTGCACAGCTGTTTATTGCAGCAGTGCTGGCTATAAGCTCCACAGGCGAATGGTGCCTCTGGGAGACACCTCTCTTTGAGGCGGGGGGGGGGGCAGCTCAGAGACTCCCAAGGGGAGAGGAGTGGAGGCCGAGGGAGCACTCCACAAGGGAGTTTGTTTGAAAAAGGGTGAGAGGCTGCCAGCTCTGCAGGCAAGGGGTGATGTAACTAGGCTCCTGGAGTGCCGCAGAAAGAATGTAGTTGGTTAAGGGAGCCATGGACTCAGAAAGGTTGAAAACCTCTGTGCTATGCAGAACCTAGTTGACTCAGCCCCGATGAGTTGGCCAGTGAGCTGCCTGAGACTTGCACCTGTCAGGAGGAGGACCAGGAAACCTGCTGGTTTCAGCCCCTCACAATGTCGATGACTAGACGTTGAGTCATTGTGCTGCTTGCAATTTGGAGGCCTGAGTTGGAAGATCAGAATGCCGACCCAACGCCCCTAAAGTTTCAGCTGACAAAGCACCTGTGTTTTTAGTAGGGCTGGAGTGCGAAAGGTTAACGTACCTGTTTACAGTTGGCTATTTCAGCCTGTAAGCCAGCTCTTGTGGCTGCCCACTCAGTGGAAAGGGGGAAAGGCTAGTGGCTAAGAAAAGGGTCTTTGTCAGTCTCCACAGGTAAATTGCTCCACTCAGAATTGTCCTGAAGAACAGGACGGAAGCCAAATTAGGCTGGTTGCGTGGATACCAGTGACCGGATAGGGTTGAGCCAGTGTGATGTAGTGTTTATCTTTGACAAGGAAGATCCCGGTTATGAAGATGATGGGTGTGTCCCTTAAGTCTCCCTACTTTCTATGGGGCAATTAAAAATTAGCTGGGGGAACTCCTTGCCCATGCCTGGAATCCAACAGCTGTTAATTGGCCACTTACCTGAATGGCTCATCCTTGCAGATGCTTTTGAGCTTGTGCATTTCCTCTGCTGTGCGATGGCGCAAAACAGGAATCGCTTGGATATTCCTTGGCTCAGACTTGCTCTTTCCAGACAGAGACCTGTTGTACCCAACCTTTTGATTCAGGTCAGAGCTGGAATACTGGTCAGAAACACTCTGCAGGGGATGCGGATTCCCTTTATGGGGTGGTTGTAATGATTGCTGAGAAATTTTAAAAAATTGCATTTATCTTGTGAAGCACCCTGAGAGCTATTGATGAAGGGTGGGGTAGGGTGGGTGGGTGAGAGAGAGAGAGAGATTTTTAACATCGACATTGTGCATTCCTTGAACAAATCAAGGTGATATTGTTAACCTTTAAAGCCCTAAACAGTTTCTGCCACTTTGTGCGGAGTAAGGGGACTATAGCCATCTGAAGATCTAAACCAGTGTTTTGAGCTTACCTTGCTATCTAAGCAGCTCTTGGACTCGCCTCCTGAATTGCACCCTGAGGAGATGAGGCCTTGGTCCTGCAAGGAATAAATGGCATTCTTTCCTTGGTGATACTTTGCAACACAGGGAACACCTGAGTGCTTTCTTCTTTTGAATTGCACTCCTCTGTGGTGCAAGGATGTTCGACCTAGATGGGCACCTTAGGATTTACCACTATCTTGTCCTTTTCCCTGAACCCCCCCCCCTTCCCTTTTGATGTTGAACCACCAGATGCGGCACCTGATTGGCCGTCCTTGTTTCAAACGCTGCCGCCTCATTGGCTGCGGGCGGAAACCTCTGTGTGCTTTTCTCCCTCAAGTTCCTTCTGGCTCCGGTCCCTCTTTCTGTTAACCCCTTTCTCTTCTGCAAGATCATGGCATGCAAGATCATGGCATGCCAACAGGCTCGAACACAGCCAGAATCTGGCAGATGGAAGAGCTGCCAGAAGAAACAATAACAAGGAAATCATAGGAGCCTCGAGTCATTACCGGGGGGGGGGGGTGGAGGAAGCCGAGCAGGGAAATCCTTTGAAACCCTGATACATCTCAAGGCACAGGCTGGGGCTTAGGGGAATTTGTGCCTCTTAGGAAATCTGGATAAGTTGTTTGTACCATAAAACCTCATTTGTTCTGTGTGGTTAAAAAGTGCCTGTGCATTTCTAACACGTGCAGGAAGTTCTGATGCCGGGTCCCCAACTTGGCCTCTCTCCCCAGTAGGGGTATATAAGAGAGGACACCCCCCAGGGAAGAGCCATTAGCCGGATGGTGAACAGATCGCAGCACACGTTTCATGTTCCTTTGAGCCTAGAGAACGTGTTACTGTCCTCCACAGGATATATCTCAAACTCTTTAAAGGCACTGGCGAAGTAGGATTCCTTTGCTAAAAATGAATGTTTCTGCCTACTTAAAACCCATTGCCCTGGACATTGTGCATAGCCCAGGGGTTCCATTTTAAAAAAGAAAAGAAAAGCTCACTTACTCACTCTACCTGGCTTCTGAATCTCAGGTTTCATATCTCTCAGTGATAATGCCCATCTCCTTGCTATAGATAGAACCCATTCTGATTTTTTGTGGCTTGTGTTAATCGCTTCCCAAGTGGCCGGAAGCCAAAAAGTTGAGGAGGGTTCTTTAATATTGTATCTCTGAAAACAGTTACAAGCTTAAAATTGGAAACTTGTAACTGACTGGCATATTTTTCCTTGGCTTTGGTTTCTTCGATTCCATCATGAACTTCAGGCCGCTCCTTTTCTTGCCTCTGATAACTTTCAGCCCTAGTACAGTATTGGTAACAGGGTGGATAAAAATCAATGATTTTTTTAAAAAAATCAAAAAAATCGGATTTTTTTGATTTAAATCGGATTTTTTTGATTTAAATTGGATTTTTAAAATAAAATGCTTTTGGAGGAAAAATCTTTCTAAATATAGTTTTCTTTTTAAGTTACATTGTAGTCCAAAGGCTATTCATCAGGAAATAAGGATTTGTTTTAAGTTTATCAAGTGTGCTAAAACTCAGTCTAAGTTGTTTTTTTAAATGTTTAACCACATCAGTTAACAAACATGGATACATATGCTATCCTGTTATTGTTTTAGTTAAATAAATTGTTTCAATGGTTATTAAGGAAATGATTATTTTTCTCCTTCCAATAAAGTACAGCAGAAAAGTTGTCCAAATATAAACAGTTAACTTATTAAACCTCAGCATAATTTCATAATTATCTGTCTAGGTATTTCTAGTAGTATAACCAAATCAGTAATGTTTGATATAACTGTAAAAACCACTCTGAAAATGTATTATTCCAAAAATGAAACCTTCATATGGTTGTAAATATTAAGATTATACCAGCAAGAAGGAGTCTTTCTGTAAAAAAGATATTTAAATCAAGCCTTACTGACTAGTGATTTAAATCAAGCCTTACTGACTAGTGATTTAAATCATGATTTAAATCGTGATTTAAATCAATTTGATTTAAATCAAATCCACCCTGATTGGTAACCCAGCCAAGTGAAACTGTGAGAGGATGGGAGGGTCCAAAGTCCCTGTTCTGTTGGATATATGTCCATTTGAATTAATATAAGTAAAGGAGGAGGGAGATTATGTTTTAAGATGGTGGGGAGGAAAGAGTAGAAGCAGGCAGGTGCTTTTGTGTCCTGGGAAAAGGTGCCAACTCCCCCCTGGAGATAACAGCTGGAGGAAAAAGGAAATGCCTCTTGATTGAAACTCCACGTTCATAGAAAGGTGTACAAAGATCAAGTGACTGTATAGTTGGCAGGGTCCGGGATTTTCTGCCCATGTAATCTAGGGATTATCGATGAGGCAATTGATGAGGACAGGTGATTTTCTAGATAGCTGTGTCTTTCCCACCTTGTTTGGTAATGGGCATTGAGTGCAAAATGTGTGCTCAGTCCAGTGAACGGCATTTTGATATTTCAAGCGCCATAGTAAGGGGTGAGATAGGGGAGAAAGACTGAGCTCGAGTGTGTCGTTTGGGAATGGCTCTGCCATTTGCACATCTGCATTTCCTGTCCGCACATCTGCACATCCCAGTCTCTCCCACAGATGTATTCAAAGCCCAGGGTGTGAGGGCACACACCTTTCCCACTCTGCAATGGAGCCTAATCTGAGTCAAACCTCACTGCCGTTCCATTGCGCTAGACCCAAATAATAATAATAATAATAAATAATAAATTTTTATTTATACCCCGCCCTCCCCAGTCAGGACCGGGCTCAGGGCGGCTAACAACAACAAAAATCACAATAGAATATAAAAAACCAATTAGTTAAAATACAAGTTAAAAACCAGTTTAAAATGCCGATTCATTTTGCGCCCATTGCCAAACCAAGGGGAGGAAACCATCAAACTTAAGTGTCCGACCCAAAGGCCAGGTGGAACAACTCTGTCTTGCAGGCCCTGCGGAAATGTTGGGGTTGGGCTCTGGGCACATCATTTTTATTCATTAGTCGCTTTTCCCCCAGAAGGGTGAACTGAAAGCGACTTTACACCCTCAATCTTAAAGTTTGTACTTGTAGTGTTTACTTCTGAGCATGTGCAGAGTGTTTTCCCTTCATCTTTCCCCTCCTGGGCCGCCACCCCATGCCCTTAAAACCAAGAGGCTTTCGAAGCTCATTTTGCAAATGCTGTTGCTGTTAAGACCCTTCCCCACAAATAATCTTGGCCCCTTCCCTTTGAATGCATCAAGAGGCCCAAAACGGCACCAGGCTAGCTCCAAAGTTTCCTTCGCCTTTTCATATCTTCCTCCTCTTCCTCTTTGGGTGTCGCTGCCTCACTCCTCCAATGAGGGCAGTGCTCCTGCCTTTCCCCTCCTTTCACCCAGTTCAGAGTGCTGGGAAGGGAGGGGAATGTGGGGCGGAGCTTCTGGCCTTGCAACGTCAGGAAACTTCTGTGTAGCAGCCAAGCGAAGAAGGAGTGTGTGCGGATCAAGTGTCTCCTAGTCAGGGAAACCAACTGACTCTCCTCTCCTGGGCAGAAAAATCCAATCTCCTCTTCCGGAGGAGAATCGTTCTCCCCCCCACCCTGTCCTCCCACCCTCTACTCTGCCGCGTGATTTATTCCTCTCCAGCACCCTGCGGCTGACTTTTCAGGAAGTACAGTGATGGTGGAGGTAAGTGAACTTGCTGGCCAGTTGCTCCCCTCCCCCACGGAGCACTTTCAGGAAGGGTGGGATCCCTGTCCATGCTGGGCAAGTGAGGGGGACGCCAGGCTCTCCCCTTATCCTCACTCCCCCCCCCAAAAAAACCCAGTGTGTTCAAGCAGGGCATTGGCCTCTGGTGGAAGCTGCTCAACTCGGAAGAGGCACACACAGCGGCGAAAAGGGAGAGGCTTTTTTCAGGGAGGGCTCTTTCTTTGTGAATTTAATTTCAATTTTCTGCAGAATTTTCTCTTTTGCAAAAAAGCTTCCGGAGAAAACTTTTTAGAATGGAAATCTAGTGTTGCAGGTTTACTCCTCTCTCTCTCTCTCTCTCTCTCTCTCTCTCTCTCTCTCTCTCTCTGAAATGGATTATTGCATGTTTAACAAGAGAGTTGCCCACCCATTTCTGAAATGGTTGCCTAGAGGTTGAGGGCAGGGAAGGGCATTTTGACAGTCAAAAATGTAGTCTACCTTCACGGTCAAATAATCTTGAGTTGGATGTCTGCACCGCCCAGTTGACTGCGGCCTGTAAGGCTGGGGAGGCGGGGAGGCAGTGGCCAAATGGGTGAGGCTGTGTGATAAGAGTGAACTGCTCCTGTACTTCTAAGCCTGTGGGCCCAGGAAAGGGCTGTGGGGATAAAAGGCCCAAAGAATAATAATGCAAACTTCAGAGTGTCTTTGGGTATAAACCTATCCCCTGACCCAGCTTGCTCAGGACCAGACTCAGTTTATCAGCATTGCAAAACTCAAGTGTGTGGTTGCTCCAAGGAGTTTACAATGAAACGGAGAAAGGGGAGGGAAATGGAGTTGGGACAAGCAGGGAGCGTGTATACGTAAGCCTAGTTACTGTGGGTATGGAGATGGAGGGGTTCTGCCAAGAGCTTTGTGCAAAAGGTGGGTCTTGAGGAGGAATCTGGGAAGAAAGAGGGGAAGCAATGGGGAGGTATTCTGTGAGGGAGCTTGTGGCATCAGGGGCAGCCAAAGGAAAGGTAGACCTTCAGGCGGCTTGGAGTGGTGAGGCTGGATTCCTGAATGTCTTAGGTGAGAGGGTGTAGCAAGAAGAGGGGTAGGAGAGAGAGAACATGGGGACCACAGAGGGCTTTGGAGGTACATGCATGCTTGTAGAAACAAGAGCCACCCCTCAGCTTTGGCAGAGAGAGTGCATAAGAACGTGTGAATGTGATAAAATCTCAATGAAGGCTTGGCTCAAAACGCACCTGGGGACCCCTGGCTCCAGGTTGATGGGTTCCACACTAGGAGAGGCATTCCCAAGTCTCATAGCACAATTGTGGCTTTGCAGACCTCAAGATGAGAATTGTTGCGTGCAGCTATTTATATGCAATTTGCAGTTTTCATTCCCTGCCTACCAAGGGCTGAGCCGTTCTCTTGCTTTTCTTTCTCCCTTCCCCCCATGCTTTGCCTGCAGCAGTGTGGTGCATAAATGCTGCTGCTCTTGAATAGGCCTCTGCTAAGAATGAAAATTCCACTATTGAGCCCAAAAAAGGCGACTGGCTGAGCAGGGTGCTAATGGCGGGGTAGTGTTGCAAGAAGGCCCTTTCCGGTAGGCAGCTGCCTGCTGATGCTTGGTAGCTGTGGGTTTTCTGGGGGAATTTTATTGGAATTTTTTCTGATGCCCATGTGTGATCTAACTTAGCATGTTTGTTTTACTTGTGTTTACTAAACAAAGCTAAACTTGTTGAAACATCCAAGCTTACCTAATACTGTATTTGCGTTTGGCACCTGTTCATTGTTACTTACCCAGTACATTTCCGAGCACAATTCAAAGTGTTGGTGCTGACCTTTAAAGCCCTAAACGGCCTTAGCCCAGTATACCTGAAGGTTGGTGTCTCCACCCCCATCATTCAGCCTGGACACTGAGGTCCAGCGTCGAGGGCCTTCTGGCAGTTCCCTCCCTGTGAGAAGTGAGGTTACAGGGAACCAGGCAGAGGGCCTTCTCGGTGGTGGTGCCCCAACTATCTGACTTTTAAGACATCTGAAGGCAGCTGTATCGGGACATTTTTAATGTCTGATGTTTTACAATTTTTTATGTGCTGTAAGCTGCCCAGAGTGACTGGGGCGATGGCTGGTGGCTCCTGCAGATGACCTTTGCGATCGAGCTGGGATATAAGGGTTTGGGCACTCCCTGAGATACCCAGGACCTAAGTTGTTAATAGCTTTGCAAATTAATACCAGAACCTTCAACCTGGCCTGGTAGTAGATGGGCAGACAGTGCAGATGCTTTTTAATGACCACATGTTCTCGACCTGGTGTCCCCATCAGCAGTTGGCCTCAGAGAACACTAGCTGGAGTTTCCAAACCAGACCCTAGGGCAGCCCCACATGGAGCACATTGCCGTAATCTAGCCTCGAGGTTACCTGTGCATGGACTACAGTGACTAGTGTTCTTGTATTTGCTGTGCTTCAGCTGGAGATAGATGTGGGGGTTGGATAGCAGGAATGTGCTCAGAAGCTAGAGCCGAGCAACTTCTACCTTTTACCATTTTGTCCACTGCATTGAACTGCCCTGAGAATTTTTCACGCTGCTGCCACTTTGGGGTAGCATAGCATTATAGCTGCACAAAGTCATGTCACCGTGGAAGAAGAATATTGTGCTGGGAGTGGAGCAGCTAGTGAACTCCTCAGGCTACGAGTGGAAGCCAGGTGCAAGATGCTCTCTGAGGGTTGTCTGGTGCCTGCATCCAGGGATGTGGGGCAGAAAGGTTTCTGTGGGAAAATTTCCATTTCACAAAATAATTAGCAGCAATGATGGAATGCCAAATGGCAAGCTTAACAGTTTTTAAATTTGTAGCCTCTTTTTTTTTTAAAAGAATTACAAGGAGAATAAGCATGCTGAATTAGATAACTATCGGGCAGTGGTTCCCAATTAGCTAAGTACTGTAGACCCCCTGTTTTGAAAAGCCAAGCCATGGACCCCCTACTTTTGAAAATGTTGATACCTCTATTGTGGTATTTGTTATGTGAATGGTGCCATGGACCCCCCTGGGTGGGTTACGCAGACCTTTGGGGTTCACAGACCACGAACTGGGAACCACTGCTATAGGGCATTGGAAAATTACCCTATGCAGATTTGCCCAAGAAATCTTTCCATCAAATTTTCCATTCAGATTTTTTTGGAAAACCCATTGTTGCCTTAGGCTTTACTGTGGAAACCGGACCAACAGCAACCCGGTAACTGAAGCTTCCCCTTTCACTGGGCTGCCAACAGGATTTTTTGGGGCCCACGTACTGTATGTGGATTGGGCCCTCTGCTGTACTCTCTAAAGAAGACTTTATGTCATGTGCAGTTTTGTTCCCTCGTTTGCAGGTGGGGTGGAGTGCCCCAAAATAAATCTGGGGTCCCACATCTTGACAAAATGTCAGCCAGGGACACTTTCCCTATAATTGTTTCATACTAGAAACGGCTTGCCCTGTTTAATTTCTGCCTGCCACATAAAGGCACAGAGCCCTTCTGTCCTCCAGTGCCACCTCTAAACCATTCAAAGAACTCAAGTTTCATGGGTTGTAAATGTCATATTTCATCAGCCGAACTTAGGGTGGCAGTACTAGATTCAGTACAAGACCAGGCATGGCATTTCAGATGGAGGGGGGTCAAAATTGAGATCTACTATACTGTAGTTCTTTTCAGATGCTCATGCCTGAATCAATTCAAAATGTAAATTGTTGAAAAGCAAGCACTGTATTCGTTTCTTGTGGCTATTTATTAATATAACAATTGTGGTGTTTTTTTTCTTGTGAAGATGGCAGCATCTCTGGATCTAGAAATGCATCTTGAATTTCATTTATGTTTACATAGTAGACACAGGAATTTGCACGCTGATGTTGTAGATTCTTGCATAAAAGTCTTTGGGCAACATATTTTTTTCAGTGAGTAAAAGCTTGTTTACCAGGCAAAAATGTTCCTCTTTAACCAGGCCTTTGGCTAATTGACATCCAATGCCCTTCTTGTTTTTATCTTGATTTTGTATTTTGTGTTTTTATATTGTGATTTTATCTTGTGAACCACCCTGGGACTTGCAGGCATAGGACAGTATACTACTACTACTACTACTACTACTACTAATAATAATAATAGCATTTCACTCATCCCAGAAGAGGGTTTTCGCATCTCTAGATGTAGCGGCTATATGCTTTGTGTGTGGAAGGTCCCATAATCAGTCTCCATAGAACTGTGAAAGATCCCACCTGATCCCTGGAAAGCCACTGCTGGTTCTGGCAGACAAGACAGCACTGATCCAGGTGAACCTATGTTCCTCCTTGCTCTAAAGCAGTTCCCTAAGGTGTTGCAAGCAGGTTAATTTCAGGGGGCCGCAAATGTTTCTAAAACATTATGGTTGCATCCCCAGTAGGGGTTTGTCTCCGCAGATGGTCTTAGAATCCTTTTCGCACAATGCCTGTGTGTTGACGCTGTTGTTGTAACTCAGCCGTACAAATACACAGTGTTCCAACTTCTTTTTAAAAAGCTGCATCACAGAACCAGTTTATATCTGATCCCGAAGAAACTAGTTTTGTCAGTCTCTTCCAGTCTCCCTCTCTCTCTCTGTCTGTTTTTTTTTTTAAGGTGGTGGTTATATTTTCAGCCAGTGGCAAGATCTTAACTGCTGGGTGTGTGCTAGTGGACGTAGGCGTGCTCTGCTCCTCTGCTTATCCCGTGAAAAAGTGTTGGTTTATGGCTGACTAATTAAACAAGGCAGGGAGATAAAGGGAATTTGACCTAGGTTAAGGTTGGTGGATGTGGCTAGTGAGGGGTGGGGGTAGGCCCTTGGAGAGTAATTTAACCTTCTCTCCTTCAGCAAACATGTAGGTCCCTTTGCAGAGGTGGCAAAAATGAAAAAAAGCGTTAGCTCTGAACTTAACCTCCCCCTCCCCCAAAATCTCTGGAAACTGGGTGGCAATCGGTCTTTAGTTGCTTAAATGTATTGGGACTCGGTTTTGTACATCCCATTAAAAACTGCTCAGCCATGAAGATTGCTGCTGAAGTTATTCTGGGAGTTAAAGTTCTTCATTTCGGTACAGTTTGCATAGCTTCCTCCTTAGCAAGGTGGGATCGAATGGCTGCTGATACTTACGGCTTTACATGCAACGGGGGTTGTAAATGATCTGAGGCTGCAGATTGACCTCCCCAGTGAGGCCGGTCCTTTTCCAGAGGGTGCAAAACCTGGAAAGGGGAGATTTTTGTTTGACCATTTAATGAAGTCTTTTTGTCCCTGCTGTGTAGTGTTAACGTTTTGCTGGATTTCCTCAAAAGACGGTTGGATGGCACCTTGTACTCCTCCTTCTGGCAACTGCTGCAGCCAAACTGGTGCCAAATGCACTGCTCTGCTTTCCTTTATATAATAATAATAATAATAATAATAATAATAATAATAATAATAATAATAATAATAATAATAATAATAATTTATTATTTGTACCCCACCCATCTGGCTGGGTCTCCCCAGCCACTCTGGGCGGCTTCCAGCAAATATTAAAATACATTAACATATTACAGATTAAAAACTTCCCTAAATAGGGCTGCCTTCAGGTATTTTCTAAATGTTATGTAGTTGTTTATCCCTTTGACCTCTGATGGGAGGGCGTTCCACAGGGCGGGTGCCACTTCCGAGAAGCCCCTCTGCCTGGTTCCCTGTAGCTTTGCTTCTCGCAGGGAGGGAACCGCCAGAAGGCCCTCAGCGCTGGATCTCAGTGTCCGGGCTGAACGGTGGGGGTGGAGACGCTCCTTCAGGTATACAGGACCGAGGCCATTTAGGGCTTTAAAGGTCAGCACCAACACTTTGAATTGTGCTCGGAAACGTACTGGGAGCCAATGTAGATCTCGCAGGATCGGTGTTATGTGGTCCCAGCGGCCACTCCCAGTCACCAGTCTAGCCGCCACATTCTGGATTAATTGCAGTTTCCGGGTCACCTTCAAAGGTAGCCCGACGTAAAGCGCATTGCAGTAGTCCAAGCGGGAGATAACCAGAGCATGCACCACTCTTGCGAGACAGTCTGTGGGCAGGTAGGGTCTCAGCCTGCGTACCAGATGGAGCTGGTAGACAGCCGTCCTGGACACAGAATTGACCTGCGCCTCCATGGACAGCTGTGAGTCCAAAATGACTCCCAGGCTGCGCACCTGGTCCTTCAGGGGCACAGTAACCCCATTCAGGACCAGGGAGTCCCCCACACCCGCCCGCCCCCTGTCCCCCAAAAACAGTACTTCTGTCTTGTCAGGATTCAACCTCAGGTTGTGCGCATGTGCACGGGCCTCCTCCAACCTGGATGTGCACCGGAAATTGCGCATGCGCACAACCTATTTCCGGTGCTCCTCTGACCCGGAAGTGGGCAGCCGCGCAGTGCAGCCCCAGTAAGAGCGGGCGGCAGCAGCAGGGGTTGCCGCGGGCTGGATAAACAAGTCCCTCTTGCCTTATTCGGGCTGTGGACCTTAGTTTGGGGACCCCTGGGCTAACCTATATTCACCAGGCACCAAGTACAGTGGTACCTCGGTTTAAGAACAGTCCTGTTTACGAACGATTCAGTTTACGAACTCTGCAAAACCGGAAGTAGTGTCCCAGTTTGCGAACTTTACCTTGGACTAAGAACAAAATCCGAACGGTGGAAGGGCACCGGCGACGGGAGGCCTCATTATTAGGGAAAGCGCGCCTTAGTTTAAGACCGGTTTCAGTTTAAGAACGGACTTCCAGAGCGGATTAAATTCGTAAACCGAGGTACCACTGTAATGGCAGAAGTACTTGAGCTCCAAGGAGAAAAAGGTGGGATATAAATGCAACAACAACATCTACCTTTTCAATTGGGGATCTTCTAGCTGCCTTTTTCTAGCCCACGCTCTACCCATGGCAACCTTGTCTGTCTGAGCAAGGGATATACTACATCCCAGTTTCCAGAACCGACTTTTTCAGTGGTGGTTAGACTTTTGCTCCGTCTCCCATCACCCCCATTAATGGTTTCAATTCCAGCCTACTTTTTCTGCAGTAGAAACTGTGTGCCTCCTTCTTTTGGTGCAAAACTTGGAGAATTTCTCCCTTTTTAATGAACGGAACATCAGAGTCAATGCAGGGGTAAATCTCATCAGGATTGTAAAGTACACTGAATGTGTCATAGGAATACAGTGATTGGGATATTTCCAGCATCACCTGGAGACTGAAAATATTATTGCATTTCTTTTGGTTAAGCTTTTTTTTAAAAAATTTTAAATCCATTTTATAATGTAGTTTATTGCATTTTCTGACCCATCAGCATCTGGGTCAGGAGGAATTTTCCTTCACACTGACCGTTGCCTGGGTGTGTTGCTTTCCTCTTCGACAGGCTCTGGCAATCTACATTTTCATCAGCCTCCGGGCATTTCTGATATGATTCTTTCCTGCTCCTTTTGTGGAATTCCTATGAGGGCTGGGCTCATCCGAAAGTGGAGAGTGGAGGGATCTGATTTTGCCTGGAGCTTTAATCTTAAATCACATAGGGAAACCTGGGCTACAGGGTGGATCCTGATCTTCCCCCAACCCCGACCCACTTTTGATGGGTGGGTGGGTCTGTCCACCTGCCAGTCACCTGACATCGCCATGACACTGGGCGCCTCAACTTCAAAGGGAAGAATATGCTCAAGGTCAGGCATAGGCAAACTCGGCCCTCCAGATGTTTTGGGACTACAACTCCCATCATCCCTAACAGGACCAGTGGTCAGGGGTGATGGGAGTTGTAGTCCCAAAACATCTCTGGAGGGCTGAGTTTGCCTATGCCTGCTCAAGGTGGACTCCTCAAGAGGAAACCAGTGCTCCTTTGCAATAGTGCTGTAAACAAGATCAGCTCTAGAATGATAGATTTGTAGGGTTGGAAGGGTACCCCAAGGGCCATCTAGTCCAACCCCTGCAATGCAGGAATCATAGCTGTTCACAAGTTGCTGAACTCTGATTTCCATTGGCCCCAGCCAGCATGGCCAGTGGTCGGGGGTTATGGGAACTGTAGTCCTGCAAGATCCATCCCTGCTCCTAGTGCACAGGCAGGCGGAAAAGCCAGGGGAACGGGAACCAGCCCACTTTCCACAAAGGCAGGTAGGGCAGCAAATAAATGCTATGTCTCTGAAGCAGGGATGTGGATTGAGTGCTAGTTAGTTCTTCTCGTAAAGATCCATACAAGCATGTTTCAAAGCAGGGTGGATAAAAATCAGTGATTTATTTTAAAAAATTAAAAAAATCAGATTTTTTTGATTCAAATCGGATTTTTTTGATTTAAATTGGATTTTTAAAATAAAATGCTTTTGGAGGAAAAATCTTCCTAAATATAGTCTTCTATTTAAGTTACATTGTAGTCCAAAGGCTATTCATCAGGAAATAAGGATTTGTTTTAAGTTTATCAAGTGTGCTAAAACTCAGTCTAAGTTTTTTAAAAAAAAATGTTTAACCACATCAGTTAACAAACATGGATACATATGCTATCATGTTATTGTTTTAGTTAAATAAATCGTTTAAATGGTTATTAAGGAAATGATTATTTTTCTCCTTCCAATAAAGTACAGCAGAAAAGTTGTCCAAATATAAACAGTTAACTTATTAAACCTCACCATAATTTCATAATTATCTGTCTATGTATTTCTAGCAGTATAACCAAATCAGTAATTTTTGATATAACTGTAAAAACTACTCTGAAAATTTATTATTCCAAAAATGAAACCTTCATCTGGTTGTAAATATTAAAATTATACCAGCAAGAATGAGTCTTTCTGTAAAAAAAATATTTAAATCAAGTCTTACTGACTAGTGATTTAAATCAAGCCTTACTGACGAGTGATTTAAATCGTGATTTAAATCAAATCCACCCTGTTTCAAAGCAAGCCTTGTGACCTGTTGGGGTCAGCCAGCAGTGGGACTTGAGGGCAAACGTACCCAGAGCTCTTCTGTGGAGATCCAGCAGGCCAGATTCCCTCATGGATCCTCTGCCAATCGACTGGGATGGGTCGGAGGGACGGGAGAAGGGAGGATACCCCTTTCCGATCCTGGATTGCTTTGTTACATTAGGTCACCCCTCCAGAATGATGCCCAGAAGCATCGGGGAGCATGTGGTGGAGGAAGGGTTATAAGAGAGGTGGGCTGGGCATGCAAACGGATAATAGACTTGTCTTTGTCTTTCCCCCTCATGCTTCATATGTTGATCTTGTAGCAGGAGTGGCCGAGGGCTTCCTTTCACTTCCAGATACAATTCTGTCTTTGTTTAGACAGCACATGTGGGGAACGCCATGCAAATGGTGTGAAATTGCTAATACACTCCTTAAGGGGATAGTGGTGTGGTTCCTTCCTGGCTTTTCCCACAGTACAAAGGGGGCCCCAAGCAATGTTTTCCCTTTGCCATTTGTCTGGGTCAACAGGGGGCCAGTAGAGCAAGTTTCATTGGGCCCAAATGGTGGTCACATGACCAGAGATTGGGTGTGTGTGTGAACAGGTTCAAGAGGAGCGCTGCAGGCATGGGCTGCACCAGGTAGGTCTCGCTGAAGCCCCTGGGCAGGTAACACTGGGGGTTGCACACAGCTAGTATTTTTAGTTTGTGGCTACTTGTTACTTATTCATTGCATATCCCAGTTCCTTCTCCCAGAAGCTCAAGAGTGGTGTACATGACTCTCGCCCTCCTCCTTTAATCCCCACAACAACCCTGTGAGGTAGGTTAGGCTGACAGCCCAGCGTCACCCGGTGAGAGCTTCATGGTCGACGGAGGATTTGAACCCTGGTCAACCATGTCCCAGTTCAACACACGAACCGCTACACCACGCTGGCTAATTTCTCTTTGATCCTGGGTGCTCATGTCTCATTCATGTAAACAGGTTATTTTAATTGCAAGGTGCTGAGAGAGGTGTTGGCTAAGTTTGAAGGACAGGTAGTAGAAAACGTTAGAAATTGTGATTTGCTGAGCTGTGGTCAGCTTGTGTACTTGGTCGTTTGCTGCTTTGAGGCTTTCTATTTATTTAAGCGAGTGACAGACACAATAAATATTCCCTCTGTTGCCCAGCTCTGGGGGAAAGTGAAGTTGCCTGCAGTTGTCATCTGTACACACACACACACACACACAACTCTAGGCTGCTTAGAGTATTAGGAAAGCCTAAGAATGCTCCCTTGACTCCGGTTGCAAGACCCACATCCCAGTTCCTGTGCATGCAGAAGGCCCCATGTCTAATCCAGAGCATGCTCCAACCAAGAGGTACTTGGTGAGCAGAACTGGGAAGTTCTCCATCGATCTGGGATCATGGAGATCTGCTGCTCTTCAGAGCAGACAGTTCAGGCCTAGTGCTTTGCAGTTGTGGACAGCAGCTTCATATAAGGTCCCCATTGCAAATGTAGGCATATGTTCCCATTTCTGTTCTGCCCAAGAGCCAAAAGCTCCCTGAGCGGCTCACAGGACAGAGGTTAAAATCATAAAATGCGAGAACATAACGTTAGATCTAAAATTAAAATGGGCACAGAAGTAAAACCCAGCAATACTGCGAGGATATTTGCAGTTACCTTCCTTGCTCTTTGGGTAAACTGTATTTATCGCGCTCTACACTGCAGTACAGTGGAACCTTGGAAGCCGAACGCCTTTAAATTCGAACGTTTTGGCTCCCGAATGATCAAAAACTGGAAGTGATTGTGCCGGTTTTCGAACATTTTTCGGAAACCAAATGTCCGGCGTGGCTTCCTATTGGATTAAGCTTCCAATCGGAAGCTGCGCCTTGGTTCTCGAACAGTTTTGGGAATCGAAAGGACTCCTGGAATGGATTAAATTTGAGAACCAAGGTACAACTGTAATCAGTAAAAGGTAAAGGGACCCCTGACCCTTTAAGTCCAGTCGCGGACGACTCTGGGGTTGCGGCACTCATCTCGCTTAGTTGGCCAAGGGAGCCAGCGTACAGCTTCCAGGTCATGTGGCCAGCATGACTAAGCCGCTTCTGGCGAACCAGAGCAGCGCACGGAAACACCGTTTACCTTCCCGCCGGAGCGGTACCTATTTATCTACTTGCACTTTGACGTGCTTTCGAACTGCTAGGTTGGCAGGAGCAGGGACCAAGCAACAGGAGCTCACCCCATTGCGGGGATTCGAACCACCGACCTTCTGATCAGCAAGCCCTAGGCTCTGTGGTTTAACCCACAGCGCCACCCGCGTCCCTGTAACCCTGTAACCAATACCAAAGAAGAAGCTTCACTTAATCCACCTGCTGTAATTATTCCCTGTTTGCTTCTGGACTTTCCTTTTTGCACTCCATACTGGGAGCGGCTGCTCCACAGCTATGGAGCCGCACAGGTAGTCTGTCTGTCTGTTTCTCTCTCTCTCTCTCTCTCTCTCTCTCTCTCTCTCTCTCTGTGTGTGTGTGTGTGTGTGTGTGTGTGTGTGTGTTGGGGTGGGGGAATGCTTCTGGCCAGCAGGACAATAGTCACTGTCAACAGGAAACTTCTTCAGCAAGTCTTCCCCAACCTGGAGTCCTCCTGATGTTGTGCACTCTCGAATCCCATTGGTCCCAGCCTCCACAGCTGTGCTGGCTGATGAAGATGGGAGCTGCAGTCCAAAACATCTGGAGGGCACCAAGTTGGGGAAGGCTGTTTTTAAAAGGAGATAGGAGCTGCTGCGGTATGTTGACTACAGGTAGGTGCCTTCGCTGTACTCTTTTCCCTATGTGCCAGCAGTTCCCATTTCGGGGCCCCGCCTCCTTGGTTCCATAAACTCCTCCCCAGGGCCCCTTACTACCCTACCGTATAAAAAAAAAAATATTATGCATGACCCTCTTAAGAAAGATAATGACACAAAAAAATTCAAAACGCAGACAATTAATTGCACATTTATTAAAAATCCTATTAAAACTACTTAGTTTAATTAATTCAACACAGTTGATCCAGTGATACCGGTACCAACTTTTCAAAGTCTGATAATCTACTTCAGTACCCCCCGTGCTTCTTAGCACCCCATAATTTCACTGCCCCAAAGGGCACTGTGCTATGCCAGTGCTAGTGATTTTAAGAACAAGGGCAAAGGTGGTCGTGTTCTGTTTGAATTGAGGGTGGGATGCAGAACGGGACACGTGTTCAACCCAAACACATTTTTGCCACATCAGGGCTGAGCAGAGCCTGGAAGCTATTTGGGATGCATTATTTTTGCGAGGCACAAAACAGATCACGTAGCCCCTTGGTGTTGAATGTTAGTTCTGGGCCTGGAAAACACTTCTTTAAGGTGTGCGCAAGAGGCTTCTGAGCTGTTTGGTGGTCTCTTCTCTGGGAGTGGCCCTTGAGACGGCCTGCCAGGGTTTGTGCTTCCCAGCAGCAGATGCAAGGAAACTTCCACCCAGCCAATGGACTGAGGAGAAGGGAGGGGTCACCAGCCATTTAATTGAACAGAGGATGGGCCAAAAAGTCATAAACAGGAGCTTAGTCTTGGTTACTCCCTTTTTGACGCTGCAGCCTGTGGAGGAGCGCCGAGCAAACCAAGATGAAGTCTCACGAGGAGGAATGGGATTGTAAGTCTGGCTGCATCTTCACGGCTTTGTTCAGCACCAGTAACACTGAGAGCCTTTTTTTGCTGGGTTTGTCCAGATCTCTCGGTAGCGAAACTTCTCTGCAATCCTCTTTGTAGTTTCTTCTTCTTTAGCTGTGACTAAACATGGCCACCCGTCTGGAAATTCTTGAGCTGTGCTCTCGTAATCATTACCAGGGAAGGCAAGGAGGGTGTGCATCCTTCTCGGGTGGCTCAGATGCTGTATCTCTTAGAAGTTGTAACCGGCGTGGTCTGGGGTTTGTCAGCTCTTTTTGCCTGGTGAAGTTCTGTGTTCGGCCGAAAGCTGGTATATTATTCCGCTTTGTGGTCATGCTGCCGGGCCCGCAGTTGGGCAGTTTTGGCACTTCTTAGAGCCTAAGGTTGCAATCCTAACTCCGCTTACCTGAGAGTAAGCCCCATTGAATTCCGTAGGACTTAGTTCTTAGTAGACATGGTGAAGACTGTGCTGTTTGTTGAGGAGGCACTATTCCTCTGTTGCGGTTCAGAGATGGCACTGTTTCTTGTTTTCTGGGACAATTTAAGGCATCAAATTCTTCACAAGTTAAAGAGGAGAGCAGGAGTGAGGCTGGGAGTTGGCTTTGGCTGAGCTGCACAGTGGGCTGTCTTAGCTCTTGGGCTGCGCTGGATGGAAGCAGTGTTGGAGAGACGTGGCTTGGGAGCTCTTTGTCAGGGAAGCGCTTTATGATTCTGGTGGTTTTCAGGGTGTGGAAAAAGCAGGATGCCACAGAGAAGCACAAGGGACCTGAGAAGTGCAAGCTCAGCCCTCGGAGATCGAGTTGGTGCTGTCTTCAAAGCAGCTTTTGCAAGCCTTCTGCTGTTTAGTGGCTGTTCCTGCTGTAATGTGTCATTGGAAACGGGACGGCGTCTGCACAGAAATAGGAGAAGTGGTTTCCTTACTCCACTTTGAAGGCTTTTATCCCATACGCGTTCTTTAATTTAGCAACCCAGGAAGCAAAATGGCTATAGCGCACAAAAAGGCATCTTTTAACAAGACTTGTCTGCTCCCCTGTTCTTTCAGATTTCTCTGTGAGAATATATGGTTGCCATCTAGCTGGCTGTTCTAGCGCATACATTGATTCTTGTTGGGGAGGGCAGCAAATTTCAGGGGTCACTAATATGTCTGGGGATGATTCAGTAGCCAGAGGTGAGACTTTCCAGTTAAGAAATTGAGGCTTAGGATAGGTCTTCCCCACCCCAGTGGCTAGTAGAAGCCGAGGAAATTATGTCAGTTCAACCTAATTTGCTAATTGGCTTAATTTGTACCTTTTCTTCTAGATCAGGCTTCCTGAACCTCGGCCCTCCAGATGTTTTGAAACTACAATTCCCATCATCCCTGACCACTGGTTCTGCTAGCTAGGGATCATGGGAGTTGTAGTCCCAAAACATCTGGAGGGCCGAGGTTAAGGAAGCCTGTTCTAGATGCACAACTTGGCTGTTTTGTTGGTGAAGATTTCTGAATTTTCATTCTCTGGCAGAGTGTTTGTTTGCCCCCATCTGCATCTAATTTTGCAGGAGATCCACTTGAGGTGGGGGAGAGATATAGTGAGCCAGGTCTCCCTCACCCAGGGTGGATAAAAATCAATGATATTTTTTTTAAAAAAAAATCGGATTTTTTTTTTTATTTAAACCAGATTTTTTTTTATTTAAATTGGATTTTTAAAATAAAATGCCTTTGGAGGAAATTTTTTTCTAAATATAGTCTTCTATTTAAGTTACATTGTAGTCCAAAGGCTATTCATCAGGAAATAATGATTTGTTTTAAGTTTATCAAGTGTGCTTTTTTAAAAAATGTTTAACCACAACAGTTAACAAACATGGATACATATGCTATCATGTTATTGTTTTAGTTAAAGAAATTGTTTAAATGGTTATTAAGGAAATGATTATTTTTCTCCTTCCAATAAAGTACAGCAGAAAAGTTGTCCAAATATAAACAGTTAACTTATTAAACCTCACCATAATTTCATAATTATCTGTCTATGTATTTCTAGTAGTATAACTAAATTGGTAATTTTTGATATAACTGTAAAAACTACTCTGAAAATTTATTATTCCAAAAATGAAACCTTCATATGGTTGTAAATATTAAGATTATACCAGCAAGAATGAGTCTTTCTGTAAAAAAAAAAATTAAATCAAGTCTTACTGACTAGTGATTTAAATCGTGATTTAAATCAATTTGATTTAAATCAAATCCACCCTGCCCTCACCATCCTTCAAAGTGGAGGGTGCCCTCTAGGCTTATTGCCACTGCCACCCCTTCGCAACAGGGAGTGTGAAACAACTGGTGCTATTCCAGGATCTGGATTTGGCTCTGGGATCAGCAGTTGCCAATCTGGAATGTTCAGGACATTTCTAGGGACCAGCCCCAAATGTCTAGCATTTGTTCCTGTACAGGATTGCTGACACCTTTGGTGCTCACATCAAAAGGCTGGGCGAGCCAGGGACATGGGCCTCTTCCAGACCTGTAGATGGGTGGTGCCCGTCTGGCAACCAGGACATATTATGGGCAGGCCCCAAACAAACATCCTCCTTATGAAGTTGTTATTGTTTGTTAATATGGATTAAGTGCTCATATTCTTGCTCTGATTAGCAATATCCTCAAGACTGCCAATTACAGGATATTGGCAATTCGGGTATGCTGGTGTTTTGCCTTCCGGGTAGCAAGGTGAGGTTGTTGGTTCTGCAGAGCAAGAGGCAAAAAGTACATGAAATTATCTCTTATCTGTCCTGTTGATTCCAAGGGGTGTTTCTTCAGCTGTGCAGGAAGTTGGAAGAACCATCTCTCTTTGGGTTGGAAAGTTTGCCGGCCGCCTTGAACTTTGATGAAGATCTGTTCTTCACCCCAGTCCTGTATAATCAGGAGATAGTAAATGAGCACGGTGCCCAGCGTGTTAACCTTTTGGTCTTGCTGCAGTTCCTGCTGCTTCCTATTACGTATGCTTAATTCTCCAGTGCAGGAATTCACAGGCCTGTTCCCTTTACCCAAGTTCCAAGAAGGTACAAGAGGAGGAGGAGGAGGAGGACTGCTCTTGTGCTCAGATCCTGCTTGCAAGTTTCCCACAGGCATCTGGTTGGCCACTGTGAGAACAGGATGCTGGACTAGATGGGCCATTGGCCTGATCCAGCAGGCTCTTCTGATGTTCAGCTAGCCATATGCCATCTATTTAACTTGTAAAGGTAAAGGGACCCCTGACCATTAGGTCCAGTCGTGTCCGACTCTGGGGTTACGGAGCTGATCTCGCTTTATTGGCCGAGAGCCAGCATACAGCTTCCGGGTCATGTGGCCAGCGTTATACTGGCTGGAGTCTCGTGCTTACGCACCCAAAGCTACAATGCCCACATGTGAAAGAAATGCCTGCGGATTTGTGGGTGACCATACACAAGTACAAAAAGCCTACAGAGAAAAATCAATTTATAGGAATGGTACTCAAATCGACCCTCATAACTCAAGTGGCACAGGATGTTGAGAGATTGATAAGGGAACGACCGGACAACTGCATAGTGGACAGCTGGGGGCTAAAATGCAGTGGTATAGATGGTGCATATGTTTAGTATGGATAGAAAGAGCCATAGGTTACTTCCTGGTTCACACTGAAAAGCTATTTCTCATTGTCCCCAGGGATAGAAGAGAGAGCTTCCCATAGACTTCACTGGAGAAATTAAAAGAATGCAATATATCTTGAATTGGACACAAGTGTGTTCCTCCCTAAATAAATAATGGAGGGTAGAATGGAGTGGCTGGAACCCTGAGCAGAGGCATGCCATACTGCAATCTTTTGTTGTAAGGTCCCCATGGTTTTAAAAATCATTTACCGGTATATCCTGCCTTTTGCCCTCAGAAATTAAAAACACTTTTCATTCTTAAAATTGCCTGGTCGTGCTGCTTCTGTTTCAAGACGTCACCAGTTTTCTTCCTGGAATTCTGGCTGCAGTTTAGCTGCTTTTGCCACAGCACATGGTTTGAGGCGACTTTGACAGAGAGGTGCCTTCAGGTCAAGCCCTCTGGCCTTCAAAATCTCGGTTGGGGTGAGAGAGGAGGGATCTTTGTACGTGCAAGGGGCATGAACTCCAGATCTGTGTTTTGTGAATTAGAGAATTGAATCCGTTTTCTGCCTTGTACCCCTTCACAGTCAACTCGCGCACTAGCAGAACTTCAGTGAAATCCTTCGCAGCGATCTTAAGATGCCTTTGTGATATGAGAATCTGACCCGCTTCTGTGCATTCGCTTTGTACTTGAAAGCAAAAATGTCAACCAGGACAGACCATTCATGCTTTTGCTTTCGTTCTGCTCCATGCTTTTATTTTGGTCAAGTGGTGTTGTAAAAAGTGATCTGGGCAGGTCAGGAGTTAACACTTTCTGCACTGCAGAATCCCCCCCCCCTTGGCGTCTGAGAAATCTGATAAGGGGGTTGCCTCAGTGCCCTCATAAACCAGAAATCAAAGTGCTGTTAAGAATCAAAGTGCATGTTTAATAGATGGAGAGAGAAGCCAGCCGTGTTTCACGTTTACAGTGCATCTTAATAATGGGTAGAGAGATTGTTCAAGGAACAGGGTTCCCACTACAAATCCCACCGGAGCTTGGAGGGTCTGACGCGCAGTCGATTTTTTAAAAAAAATTGTCCCGTAGCACCTTAGAGACCAACTAAGTTTGTTCTGGGTATAAGCTTTTGTGTGCATGCACACTTCTTCAGATACACTGGACTGGACCAGTGACACTAAAGGCTTGGTTTCTTGCTGTCAAATGAGCCTCACCAACTTGGAACAGCCAACGGCACTGCTGGAGATGATCTTGGCTATTGAGCTGGAATATAAGGGTTCAGGTGGTCCCTGAGGCTCGGTAGTGGATGGGCAGTAAGTGCGGCTATTTTAACAATGGAGTCACATGTTCTCAACCAGAAGTTCCCAACAGCAGCCTGGCCGCCGCATCCTGCAAGATCCAGGGCCCTGTCGGAAATCTGGCCACTTAAGACCTGAACTTTGGTGATGCCTCTTGCTTCCCTGGATGGAGAAAAAGTCACATGTTGCCCCACCCACTTTTGCCCCTGCTCTCCTTTGTTCTGGCAACCCACAAGGTGGCTTGATTTAGTATTAAAAGAAGTGTGGCTTAGCATAGGAAGGCACGTAATAGCTCCCACAGCCTCTTCTGGTCAGCGGCATTAAGCCTGGATCTCCGTTGAGGTTGATTTTCCTTCAAGTACAGGCTGCGTGGTTGAAGGGAAGGCAGTGGGTGATCAGCAGGTGAGATACCAGGAATACGTAACCATTTTGACCGCTTCAGCCATCTTCTTTGTACTGATTCTGAGTGCTCTTCCGTCTGCCTTAAGCAAAATGTTTGCCTGTTCTCTTGTCCTGCCTTTGTCTTTCAAGGATGCACCATCCTACGGATGTAAACAAGCCAGGCCTTTCCTTATTTACACCAGCTCGGGAAGACCTGCTTAGATCTCCCTTGGTGCCAAAGCTTCCTTGCAGCCCAGAAAAATCCTATTTCCTCAGGTCTCTCTGCGGTGTCGCCCTCTGCTTTTGGGTCTAGCGCAGTACAATCGCATCCTGCGTGCATTTGTGTGATTTCCACCGGGCGCGATTGAAGGCAGACTGGTTGAAATGGCGTAATTTAGATCCAAGCAAAAAAGCTCTTTTGTGTCAGGCCTGCTTGGGGTTACCTGGTGCAGAAGGAGCTTTTAAGCTCTCCACCTTGCTTGGGGAGCAAGACGCCTTCAGCACACTGACTCTGGAATGATGCTGTGAGGTCATTGTGTTTCCCTAAGATCCCTAAGAAAAGACCCTGACGTTGGGAAAGATTGAGGGCACAAGGAGAAGGGGACGACAGAAGATGAGATGGTTGGACAGTGTTCTCGAAGCTACTAACATGAGTTTGGCCAAACTGCGAGAGGCAGTGAAGGATAGGCGTGCCTGGCGTGCTCTGGTCCATGGGGTCACGAAGAGTCGGACACGACTGAACGACTGAACAACAACAACAACAACAACAACAACAACATCATCATCTCACATGAGCACCCCAGCCTCCTTGAGCTGGCACAGTGAGC
Source organism: Darevskia mixta (assembly GCA_034641385.1). Taxonomy (NCBI): domain Eukaryota; kingdom Metazoa; phylum Chordata; class Lepidosauria; order Squamata; family Lacertidae; genus Darevskia; species Darevskia mixta. Next base: position 2,720,058 of record JAWWNH010000131.1, on the reverse strand, counting down.
AAGCCTTGACCCCCAAGCAAGTCAGAGAGCATAAAATCTCTTTCCACACTGGGTCCTCTTGGGTTACCTGGTGCAAGCAGCTCTTTTAAGCTCTCTGCCTTGCTTGCTGAGAAGGCCCACTCAGCACATGGTCTCTGGGAGTGTGGGGATCTCTCTCTGCCCCTCCTCACCCGCTAGCTGCAGGGCAACTCCAGGGATTTGGATAAGATGTGATTGTATTGTACAGGAAAAGTTGTGACGCAATGCTCTCTTCATCATCGCTGATCAGAGTCTCCTGGAAGTGGTTTGGAGCTACTCCCTTGCCCTGGTTCAAGAGAATAATAATAATAATAATAATAATTTATTATTTATACCCCGCCCATCTGGCTGGGTTTCCCCAGCCACTCTGGGCGGCTTTCAACAGAGCATTAAAATACAATAATCTATCAAACATTAAAAGCCTCCCTAAACAGGGCTGCCTTCAGATGTCTTCTAAAGGTCTGGTAGTTGTTGTTTTCTTTGACATCTGAAGGGAGGGCGTTCCACAGGGCGGGCGCCACTACCGAGAAGGCCCTCTGCCTGGTTCCCTGTAACTTGGCTTCACGCAGCGAGGGAACCGCCAGAAGGCCCTCGGCACTGGACCTCAGTGTCCGGGCTGACCGATGGGGGTGGAGACGCTCCTTCAGGTATACAGGACCGAAGCCATTTAGGGCTTTAAAGGTCAGCACCAACACTTTGAATTGTGCTCGGAAACGTACTGGGAGCCAGTGTAGGTCTTTCAAGACCGGTGTTATGTGGTCTCGGCGGCCGCTCCCAGTCACCAGTCTAGCTGCCGCATTCTGGATTAGTTGTAGTTTCCGGGTCACCTTCAAAGGTAGCCCCACGTAGAGCGCATTGCAGTAGTCCAAGCGAGAGATAACTAGAGCATGTACCACTCTGGCGAGACAGTCCGCGGGCAGGTAGGGTCTCAGCCTGCGTACCAGATGGAGCTGGTAGACAGCTGCCCTGGATACAGAATTAATCTGTGCCTCCATGGACAGCTGTGAGTCCAAAATGACTCCCAGGCTGCGCACCTGGTCCTTCAGGGGCACAGTTACCCCATTCAGGACCAGGGAGTCCTCCACACCTGCCCGCCTCCTGTCCCCCAAAAACAGCACTTCTGTCTTGTCAGGATTCAACCTCAATCTGTTAGCCGCCATCCATCCTCCAACCGCCTCCAAACACTCACACAGGACCTTCACCGCCTTCACTGGTTCTGATTTGAAAGAGAGGTAGAGCTGGGTATCATCCGCATACTGATGAACACCCAGTCCAAACCCCCTGATGATCTCTCCCAGCGGCTGCATATAGATGTTAAAAAGCATGGGGGAGAGGACAGAACCCTGAGGTACCCCACAAGTGAGAGCCCAGGGGTCTGAACACTCATCCCCCACCACCACTTTCTGAACACGGCCCAGGAGGAAGGAGTGGAACCACTGTATAACAGTGCCCCCAGCTCCCAAACCCTCTAGACCAGGGGTGTCAAACTCAAATTCATCGGGGGCCGCATCAGCAGTTTGGTCACCCTCAAAGGGCCGGTTGTATCTGTAGGACTATGTGTCCACTCTTTATTATCATAAATTATTGTCACTGCATTCAATTATTACTGTTTTTTGTAATAATGTAAGTGATAACTATCTCTGAAAGCAGAAACATAGTCAGAATAATGGCAAGTAGATATTCAAATGTACAATTATTGTACAATTTATTGAAAAATGATTTTTGGTAACAGACAGTAATTTTTTTTTAAACATACAAATATTGCCAAACACTGTTTATTACACATATAGCAAACACAAGGCATTAACTTTTTTATTTGGTGCATACATCAGGGAATCAAGACGGGCTCTTGTGTGTCCTCTTGTCCAAATGTCTACACAGCAGCAAAAACAAGCGTCAAACCAATGCGCAAAGTGACCCTACTACAAAGGGGAGCAAAGTGTGGGGCACCCCTACAACTGGGTGGGGGCAAATAAATCATCCCAGTATTGGGGGGGGGAGGTACGTTGTAGTTCTGCAACAGCATCCTGAAATAGCCATTCAGAGGGATGCACTGCCCGTCTATTTGGCCTGCCTGTGGGCATCCCCACAAGACGACACCTTGCCCGACCTCTGGGGCAGGTCAGCAAGGCAGAGATTTTGCCAAGGGCAATGCCCGCTCCAACGCCGGGAGGTCTCTAGGGCCACCTTTCCCATCTCCCTGCCCCTAAAGTGAGGAGACAGGACGCGACTGCACTCAGCTGTGGGGAAGAGAGAGGTGCACTGGCACCCTATTAGTATTCTGATCCCCCCCAAAAATAAAATGCAACTGGGGTGGGTTGCGAAAGTGGGGAGAGAGCGGGGGGAGCAAGACGCAGACGTCTCGTCTGGACGTGCAAATCGGTGGGGTGGCGCACGGAGGCTGCCTGGGTCTGGCGCAGGCTGGTCCCGGGGGCGGGTTCCCGGTGATGGCGATGGGCAAGAGCCACGCTGCCCGTGGGTCTGCCCCATAGGGGAGGCTTCCCTCATCCCCGCAACCCAACGGAGAGCATGGCGTGAACGGACCCTGCCTGGAGCCGCCGCAGCCGCCAGGGCGAAATGGGATTCTGGCTGCCCGGGGTCGCCGCTCTCACGCGCCTGCCACAGGGCTCGGTCTGCCTGCCCGCCCGCTTCGCCTCCCTGCCTGCCTGCCTGTGCGCCTACCCGAGTCCCGAGGAGAGGGGCCTGCGCCAGCGAAGAGCCCGCGGCTGCGCTAAGCCAGGCATCGAGGGAGGCGCCCCTTACCAGGCCCGGCCGCCAGCGCCCCGGCCCGCTCGCCCCGCCGGCACTTACCGACCCCGTCAGCTCCGCGGTGGGCTCCATCGCCGCCCGGGCCTGCACAGGCCTCACCCAGCGCCAGGCAGCGGCTGCCTCAACATGGCGGCAGAGGGTGCGGGAGGGGCTGAGCACGGGGCGGGGCCTCGGCGGACGGGCCCACTCGCGCGCCGGAAACTGACGGGCAGTGCACGAGCTGGCTGCTCCCGGGGCGCCGGGCGCCCCAGGTGCTCCGCGCCGCCGCCATTTTCGCCTCTGGTTGGGGCAGCGGCGAGCGGGGGGCAGGCTGGCCAGCGCCGCCTCAATGGACGCTCCGGCCCTGGCTACACGGGCCACATGACAAGGTCTGGCAGGCCGGATTTGGCCCCCGGGCCTTGTGTTTGACACCTGTGCTCTAGACGGTCCAGAAGGATGTTATGGTCAATGGTGTCAAAGGCCACTGAGAGATCCAGCAGAACCAGGAAACAGCTCTCACCTTTGTCCCTAGCCCGCCGGAGATCATCGACCAGTGCGACCAAGGCAGTTTCAGTCCCATGATGAGGTCTGAATCCCGATTGGAAGGGATCCAAATGGTCCGCTTCTTCCAGGCGTGCCTGGAGTTGTTCAGCAACCACTCGCTCAATCACCTTGCCCAAGAATGGAAGATTTGAGACTGGGCGATAGTTGGCCATATTGGCCGCATCCAAAGATGGTTTTTTAAGGAGCGGTTTAATAACCGCCTCTTTTAGCGGGTCTGGGAAGGCTCCCTCGCAGAGAGAAGCATTCAACACCCCGCAAAGCCCATCACCCAGCCTTTCCCGGCTAGCTTTTATAAGCCAGGATGGGCAAGGATCAAGGAGACAGGTGGTTGGTTTCACTCGTCCAAGCAGCCTGTCCACATCCTCGGAGGTAACAGATTGGAATTGATCCCACACAACTGGACTAGACAGGACTCTAGCACTCTCCCGCCCCGGCCCTGCTCCCACGGTGGAGTCTACCTCTTCCCGAATCTGAGCGACTTTATCTGCAAAAAACTGCAAAATCATTGCAGGAGAGCATGTGGCCCGTACTGGGCCCTGATGGAACAGGTGGTTCTGCTAAATCGCGAACCACCTGAAAAAGTCTCCTGCTGCTATAGAGAGGGCCACTGTCATTGTGCAATAAGAACCGGATGTGTCTGTGTGTTTGCGATTAAGCCGCCAGCCGGGATTGACACAGATCTGATCCTACAAAGTGCTGAGCGCTTCTGATTGCAGACAGTTTTAGGAATGCTTTCCGGGGTCATCGAGGGCTGAGGCACCTGTGGGACAGATGAGTCAAAACAAAACTGTTTCTCCGAGTAGGAGGAGGCTCTCCCCAAGGATGCGCTGAGGCAGGGGTGTGCGGGCAAAAGCAGGACAGAGGCTGGGAAAGGACCGGGCTGGCTTGTGGAGCAAAGAAGAAAGATCCTGCCCCACTTTCAGAATATGTTTGGTTTGCTGTGGGGAGTCTGGCAGTGGCCAGGCAGATGCCTCTGGAAGGAGCGGCTCACAGAGTTCCTCAGGAGAATTATTATTATTATTATTATTATTATTATTATTATTATTATTATTCCCCAGCCAGCTACTCTGGGTGGCTTACAGCATATATAAAAACATAGTGAAACATCAAACATTAAAAACTTTCCAATACAGGGCTGCCTCCAGATGTCTTTTTAAAGTTGCATAGTTCTTTATCTCCTTGATCCACATCCCCTCCCTATTCCCAGCATCTGGTGGCCAAGAGATATTTTAAGAAGCATGGGGATGTCATCAGGAGACCTGTGGGTTTTTTAAAGCACTACCTGTACACATTATCTGCTCTGACTCTATTAAAGAGAGCTTCACTTGTATCCATCCGATCCTTATCCTCGTGGCTAAAGTCTCACTTCAAAACACACTTTGTTTGTATGTCTCGTAAGTGGCTTTTGTATCTTCGAGTTCCCTTTGAGAATGTTTGATGTGCTGCTGTATTGATCTCCAAGTTTTCCCTTGGAGGAGGCTTTTTTCCACCCTGTTTTATGTCAACAAAGGCAACCTGCAAATGCTTTAAATACTGTAAATGAGATAAATAAAAATACTTCTGTCATGCCCTGCGCTGGGCTGTTCCTTTGCTCTCATGTAGTTGTATGTAGCCTAGGGCTTGCTGATCAGAAGGTCGGCGGTTCGAATCCCTGTGACGGGGTGAGCTCCCGTTGCTTGGTCCCTGCTCCTGCCAACCTAGCAGTTCGAAAGCACGTCAAAGTGCAAGTAGATACATAGGTACCACTGCAGCGGGAAGGTAAACGGCGTTTCCGTGCGCTGCTCTGGTTCGCCAGAAGCGGCTTAGTCATGCTGGCCACATGACCTGGAAGCTGTACGCCAGCTCCTTCGGCCAATAATGTGAGATGAGCGCCCCAACCCCAGAGTCGGTCACGACTGGACCTAATGGTCAGGGGTCCCTTTACCTTTACCTTAGTTGTGTGTACTTTTTTTGGCATTTCAAGAAATGCCTAGTTACAAACTTTTTTTTGTTTTACATTTGGATGAAAGGTTGTTTCCGCTTCCTCCAGGAGAGTAGATTCTCCAAATGTGTTTGTAAGGCTTTTGGTTTCATCGCTGGAGGAAGGTTTACAGCCAGCCGGCTCTGTAGTCCTTTGTAGCCAGAATTCAAGGGTTCCCAGAGTTGTGACTGGGAATGAGTTTGCACTGATTACGCTGCTGGCATTGGAAGCAGTGATCCTGCAAGGTGTCTTGCCCCGAATCTTACTGACCTCGTGCCTCTATTCTTTCTCGTGTGGAGGGACTATAACTCAATGGTTTGAGGCTCAGTCCCTGGCAGAGCCTCCAGTTAAAAAGACCTGAGTAGCAAGTAACGGGAAAGACCTCTCCCTCTCTCTGAGCGCAAGGCCCTGAAGAGCCATCTCCAGCTAGAGGAGAAAAGAGCTAGATGGGCAAACAGGTCAAACTGATAACAGCTGGTTGGTATTGCAGAACTTGAGCTTGAATACCAATGGCTTGTCTTGCTTTTCTCTTAATATTTGTCAAGCACCTTAATCGGTTCCTTCATTGTGCAGCAACTGCAAAAGAAGAGAGAGCACAAGGCAGAGCACATAAGAGTGTAAGAAGAGCCTCCTGGGTCACGCCAATGGCCCAGCATCCTGTTCCAGCAGTGGCCTAATTAATGCCTGTGCGGAAACCAGCAAGCCGGATCCGGGCCCAAGAGCACCCCTCCCCTCCTGTGGTTTCCAGCAACCTATCAGTCTTGAGCAAAGGAAGGGAATGACTGGGACGTTTTTCCAGCTCCTGCCAGAGCTTCATTTGCTTGAGGTTACTTGAGGCTCATCCTTTCCCCAGCCTGGTAACCTCCAGGTGTTTGGGGCTACAGGCACTGTACTGACTGGGGCTGATGGGAGTTGTAGTCCAACATTTCTGAAGCCTGGTCCTAGGAGAGCGTTTGAGTTCTGCGCCCTTTTAGTTCGCTATATGTCTGTGAATGCCTGACCATGCGGGGGACGTTTCTGCAAAGCTGTTGCCCATTTTCGATTTCAAGCCATGGCTTTCCAAAGCTTGGCAGCAGCTTTAGACTGACCCTTATTTGCCTGTTTTCTTCTTTTTCTGTGATTTCCTATCGCTTTTTGTTTTTCTAAACCTCCTTCTGTGTTCCCTTTCAGGCCTGCTAGCCAACATCACCATGTTCAGCAAGAAGAAGAAGCGCATTGAGATCTCCGCCCCCTCCAACTTCGAGCACCGGGTCCACACGGGGTATGACCAGCAGGAGCAGAAGTTCATAGGGCTGCCGAGGCAATGGCAGGGCATCATCGAGGAGTCGGCCAAGCGGCCGAAGCCGTTGGTGGATCCAGTGTGCATCACGGCCGTCCAGTCTGGCTCTCAGAAGGTAGGTGGCACAAGCTTTGCTCTCGTGTGGGACCTGAACTTCATACATTTCTGTCGGAATGGGAATGTGCTTCTGAGCGGTGGCTTAGCGAGTAAGCCATAAAATGGCCAGCTGGTAGCTGCAGCCCCCCATCCCTGCTCTGATCTGGACAGGTGCTAGCTGTAGACCTTTTGATGCTGTGTAAGAAGTGTCCGGGGGCTGGGAGGACACACATCCTGAACCTAGAGCTTCAAAGAGCTAGAGGAGACTCTCAAAGTAACCTTGGGGTCATTTCACCCAACCACTTTGTCACCAGCCATAAGGTTGGAGTGTTTTTTGAGAACTCAGTGTATCTCCCAAGACTGCAGTTTGCTGCCATCTGGCAAAACTTCTGGACATGTGAGTTGAGCCGGGTGATCGATTCCGGTTGCAGTGTAACCTTGAAGGCTTTGGGGTGCGTTCACAAGACTAAACGCAACATCAGAACAGCTTCCTGAATTTCTTTCTGATGAATTAATGAGCGGATTCTATAGGACTCAAGTTCTGTCCATGTCAGAAGTTTGCTACCCTCACCCACCCGGTATCCTGTCTGTCGTTTGTGCTGTGCTCGGATATAGGAGTGACTGGAGTTTTGGACCCACATCTCTGGGGTGTAGCGTGAGAAGCTCCCCTTACCGAGCATGCAAAATGAGATGTCGTCTCTGAACTACTGCTTGGTTCAGGCATAGATCCTGGAACGGCCCCTTCCATTCGCGGAATGGGGCGGTGTATTGTGTCCTGCATGTAATGAGTTTGCAGCTCAGCTAAATTTTTGTCAGGGTGAGGCACGGGACAACCAGGCCTGAACGCCAGAGCCAAAATCTGGATGTTGGAGTGGAGTCCCAGCGCAGCAGGCAAGGGGTCAAATGCAGCATGTGTGAGGCAGCTCTGAGTTGGCCTCTGGGGGCAGAAGCGCCTGGCTCTTTCAGAAGCATCACGAGGTTCAGCTTGAGGCGGAGGAGCTGAAATGCCTTCTGCTGGAGGGTGCGGGGGGGGGGTCGGTATAGAGCTGCGTGTTAGCAAGCCAGAAACTCTACTCTGAAAACAACGTGGTTTGTGTCCTCAAGTCAACAGTGATTCACCCAGATCTGGAAACCGACAGGCTTTTAAAGGTTTGTGTCTGATGGGGGAAGGGGTTTGCTGGCTTGTTTTCCTGGGTTGGAGGAAGAGATTTATTGCACTTCCTATACTATGGGGTGCCGGTTTGGGACTCATCCTGATAGCCAGCCCACCCTCGGCAGCCTACCAGTATGAACATCTTTAGTGGTAAGGAGAATGCCTGTGTTTGTCTTTTTACTTAGCTGAGGAGGCAGCAAGGGGTGCCCTGCGTCAGCTTTTAGTTCAAGCCAGGAGCAGATAGTAACAGGCAACCCTGTCAGGGTTAGCTGATGGAGAAGGCATCTATCTAGGCATTAGGATATCAGTGTCTGGCTTTCTATGGGCCAGCAGGATTCAGGGACAACAAACTGTATTGGGAAGAGTTAAATAAATCATTGTACTGCCAGGTAGAGAGCAGGCAGAAGTGGTGGGCTCCCCTTCACTGGAGGTTTTTAAGAAGAGGTTGGAGGGCCACCTGTCAGGGGTTCTTTAGCTGTGATTGTGGGTTGGACTAGATGACCCCTGGGGTTCCTTCCAACTCTACAATTCTATGACGCTTGGTTAGGTCTAAATTCTTGCATGGCATTGAACCTGGCCAGTGTGCATACCAAAATCGCTTGGAATGCCTTTTTGCGTGTCCAGGTGTTTTGTATGTGGCTTATCTCCTGGTCGCTCTGCTAACAATATTGCATTTTAAAATGGTGTGTGCATGTGTGGTTTTTTGCATTTATTTTTGTAAGCCAAAAGTGGATGTTGTCCTTTTAAATAAGCCTGCTGGCTGGCACGTCCAGGCGCCACCTGCTTGCTGCCCCTGCCCCCAAGTACAAGGTAGGGGAGGAAACCCTGTCGCATCCCTGACCACAGAGGAAGTGGCTTATGACTTTCAGGTCACAGCAGAGGCAGCTCCTCCGTGTAATTTCACTAGAGGGTGACTCAGCCAGTGTTGCCTTCCTGGAGAGAAGCGAGGGAACGGCTTGAGTCTGAATAAAAGCCAAAGACCTGTTGTTCCAGTCCTGCCACGGCCTGGTGTGGGACTTGATGAGACTGGTCTACCAGCTTGGGTCCGGGAGGCACTGATGGCAGGAGAATTTGCCTCTTAGCCAGAGCCCCACCTTGTTATTCTGTGTTGGAAGTGCCAGCTCAAATCTCCCCCTGCCCCATGTCCTAGCTGCAATATTCCAGTAGAGCCATCTGGCTGGATAGCAGCCCCCCCTCCCCGCTTCTTGGCTGTTCTTCCAAGCCTCTCCCCTGCTTTCCCCATGACCACTCACCCACACCTTTCCCTGCTTCTGGTGTCATCCTGCCCCCTGCCTCATCTCCCTGGGCAGCCTAATTTGCCCAGAATTTGGGACGCACCTTGTTTAGGGAACTAAACAACCCCTCCCTGCCTTCCCAATAAACGCTACGGCAGTTTTGTTGGGATTGCTTGTTTCCCTTGGAGGCGCAGCGCTGCATTTCTGGGGAGGGCGAGGCACCTTGTTCCAGGGGTGCTCTGGGAGCTACAGTGGGGAGGGGCCCCTGTTGCCGTCTCCGATGAGCCGGGCTCCCATTCCGTGTCCTGCAGCTGCAGGGTGGGATCTTACGTTTCTGCAGGCCTCTGCAAAATGCCTCTTGTTTACCCAGGAGGACACTTCAGAAACTCATTCAAGGCAACACGCTGTGCATTGCTGCTTCAGGCCGTTTCCTGGCAAGCCCAGGAGGAATCCAGGAACAGCATTTGGAGCTGTTGCTGTGTGAAGAAGCCCATCCCTCTCCCTCTTGCTCTTTGTTTTTGCTGTGGAAGGTTCAGAGAAACACAGAACTGTAGAGCTGGAAGAGACCCCCAAGGGTCATCTAGTCCAACCCCCTGCAATGCAGGAATTGCAGCTAAAGGATCTCTGGCAGATGGCCATGGCCATCTGGCTTCTCTTTAAAAACCTCCAACGAAGGAGAGTCCGTTCCACTGTTGAACAGCTCTTGCCACCGGGAAGTTCTTCCTGATGCTTAGTGTCATCTGAGCACATGATGCGTTCTTCCTGATGTGTCATTTGAGCACATTGGCTTGGGCCGTCCCCTCTGGAGCAGCAGAAAACAGGCTTGCTCCCATCTTCCATGCGACTTTAGATACTAGAAGCTCCCTTTCCCCTTTTTTAAACAAAACACCTGCCATTGTAGAGAGAGCAGTTTCCATATATGACGAACCTCCCCCTCAAGCTTCCCGCTTGCCCCCTTTAATCGTTACTAAGTTTATTTGTTTCTGAGGTGTTCTGGGTTCGAGTCCTTTTTCTCCCCACCTCCAACCTTTGAGGTCCGTCTGTTTTGTTTGCCCCCTTTTAAGATGGACTGGGGACGACTTAGTAACTGGGGTTCCTTTTGGTCCAGCTGCCTTGACTACGGCCGATATATATATATATATATATATACACAATGCTCTGGGCTCCTGGGGTTATTCTGCCTCTTAGCTTACAGTCCTGGGCCTCTGTTTCCTACAGATCCCTTGCTTTCAGTTAGCTAACTGCCACAGCAACTCTGTAGCTTTATCCAGGCTTCACCCCTCTAGCCCCTCCCTAGGAAAACTCCATGACACAAACTATCCCTTTTAGCAGATAAGTTTGGCCCCTTCCTTGAGTTTATCCCCTCACAAGCATTCATACATCACTGGACCGAATAAACACCAAGTTTCTCTTGGCTCCACAAAAGCAAGCCTTTATTTTGTTAACAACACATAACGTTTCATTATTTTCTTAGTTCTTCAGTTTACTTTCTAAACAACACATGAACTCCTGCAGTACAGTGGTACCTCGCCTAACGAAGATAATGCGTTCCGACGCGATCGTCATTAGGCGAAAAAATGCGTTCGGCGAATCCCCATAGGAACGCATTGGGGAAAAATTCGTTAGTCGAAGAAATCCTATTCAAAAATTCGTTAGTCGAAGAAATCCTATTCAAAGCGGCCGCGACGTCTTTTCTTAAGTCGAAGAAATTCGTTAGCGGCGGCCATTTTGTTTTGCCGGAAGTCATTCGTTAGGCGAAAAAGACGTTAGGCGAGTTATTCGTTAGGCGAGGTACCACTGTATAGCACATTGCTCTTTTTCCTAACCTAGCCTAACATAGCCTACCCACCACTATCCTGGTCCCACTCCCTCTTCTTCCAGTCACCACTCCCTCCCGCCCTCTTCTCAACTGTCACACCGGCCTTCCCTCCTTTTAAAACTGAGGACGGACCATTCCAATTGAGTGTGGATTAACTCCCGATGACCCAGGAGGTAACAACTCCATCCTACTAGGGCCAATCCGTCACACCATACATGTGGGAGCAGTTAGCGCACTGCACTTGGGCATTTCTCTGACACCAGGCACAGCTCCTGCACGACTTGTGTGAACTTCAGTGTGGTTTTGTCAGACAAAACTCCTGAGCAAGGCCAACCACACCCACTCCATCTGCCTCTCTCGGGGGGAGCAAACCTTGCGTCACTTACTCTGTAGCCTGTGCTTCTCCCGGGACCCCCTTTCACTCAGCCTTCCCCTACTCCCCGTTGCCTCATAGATCTCCTCCTTCCGCCACATGCCCACGTGGAAGAAACCTTCTGGTTCTGCCCCTTTGGGCGCTGCGTTGGACCAGAGCCAGTTTGTGCCAAGTGTGCTTGTGTAATCGCACGTTATAGCGGTTAGGAGGGTTCTTGGCCCAGAATCTGGACCTTGTTTGATCAGGTTGGGATGGATTCTCCTTCCTTGGAGGTTTTTAAGCAGAGGTTGGATGGCCTTTTGTTGTGTATGATTTAGTTGAGATCCCTGCATTGCAGGGGGTTGGACTAGATGGCCCCTGGGGGTCCCTTCCGACTCTGCAGTTCTGTGATTCTGTGTTTCTACCCTGACTTGGGAGAGCCTTTCCCCCTGGGCTGCCTGGTATCCCTCTCCTCCTGTGTTGATCCTGTGGCTCAGATCTCTCTCTTCCATGAGCCCATTCCCTCTCTTCCCACCACCCCACGCCCTCCGGCAAGCCTGCCTCTTGGGAATCTTTGCCTCTTGACGTTTCCAGCTGGCTCGATGAGGCCTGAGCGCTCTCTGATAAGGAAATCTTTATGCGCTTGCACAGCTCTCCAATGAAAGAGGTTCCACAGTGTGGAGCTATGCATTGTGTAGGCTGGGGGCAAGAGGCAGCCGCTCTTGGCATACTAAACGCATTCACTGAGGACGGCCCACGTCGACCGAAGGGGCTTCAGCGGGGGAGGAGGGCGCGTGGATGGATTTTGTGCGTTGATGCACTATAGATGTGGCCCTCCTCTCTTTCCCATCTCCGTCAGCCGCTTCCCTTTCGTGGGGGGGGGGGGTTAAGGCCCTGAATGGCTCCTAGTCATGCTGGCTCTCTGTGTCCTGCCCCCAGAATGAACCTTAAATTCTGGCAACTGCAAGCGTGGAGAGTGGCGTTGCATTTGGGCATCTGGTTGGCCACTGTGAAAACAGGATTCTGGGCTAGGTGGGCCCCCTTGGCCTGATCCAGCAAGGCTGCTCTTAGGGTCTTGGGTCCTCGCCTCCAGTGATGCTATGCGGCTCCTTTTTATACAGTCTGCAGGATTATGGACTAAAATAGTGTCGGTTTCGGGCTGCAGGGGCCTACTGAAGTTTTGCACATAGACAACGTTGTTACATATAGAAGAGTAGCAGGTTGGGGAGGCTAGGCTGCAAGCTCTTCTCCCTGCCTTCCTAATAATAATAATTTTATTATTTATATGCCACCCATCTCACTAGGTTGCCCCAGCCACTCTGGGCGGCTTCCAAGAAAATATTAAAAACACAATAAAGCACCAACCATTAAAAACTTCCCTATACAGGGCTGCCTGCAGATGTTTTCTAAAAGTCAGATAGTTGTTTATTTCCTTGACGTCTGACGGGAGGGCGTTCCACAAGGCGGGTGCCACTACTGAACCAAGCCGTCTGCCTGGTTCCCTGTAACTTTGCTTCTCGCAGTGAGGGAACCGCCAGAAGACCCTTGGAGTTGGACCTCAGTGTCTTGGCTGAACGATGGGGGTGGAGATGCTCCTTCAAATATACAGGGTCCATATTCCTAACTTCCTGTGTGGAGGCAATTATTTTCAGGGGGAAGCGTTCACCTCTCTCTCCCCACCCCCACCCCCATAGCCTGAAGTGGTACAGTCCAGGAAAAAAGCCTGCTGATTGTGTAAAACAGGACGAAATCACTCTTTGCAGAAAGATCAGGGATCATTGGGAGGGCTCCAAGCGCTGAGGGTCAGGTTTTCATATCCAAGGGAGTAAGAGCGCATTTCTGGAATATTTATTTATAAATGCGTCCTCGCTGCCATCATCCCCTATATAACTGTACAGTCACTGAGCCAATTACCCGAAAGCTGTACTTTTCTCTGTGGGTGTGGATGCTTATTTGTGTTGCTGCTTTGGCCCACATGTGAGGCTGTTGGCGGAGAGCGTTTTTTTAAGCTCCTGATCTAAGGAATCTGCGCATTGTCCTCCCAGGGGTAGAGTGAAGATGGCAGCATCTCGCTTGCTTTGGATTTGGGCCGGAGGAACATTCATGGCAGCGGTCGGGTGTCACCATGCTATGCATCTGGCTTACGAGTCCTGTTTTGGCATGGGCAGAATAACAGAAGTTTGCGTGCCCACTCGTCTTGTCTCTTCCTCTCCTTCGCCAACCAGCCTCAATGGGCTTAAGAGCTGTTCTGAAGGCAGAGTGTGAGACTTCCTATCAGGCTCCTGGAGCTTTAGCGCTGCTTGTTCCAGAAATAAAGCGTTGCATGTAGGCCACAAATAGAAGGGAGGTTCTTGGTTCTAGTAGGTCACAGATAACTGAATGTTGGCTTGCACCATTTGCATCTCCGTGACACCAGTGTTAGAAACTCAGATATATAAGCTGGGTGCCAAATGGCTCCTTAAACCAGGGTTACAGTCGCCAACACGGAATGCCTAGTTTGCCATTTTGGGGCCAGGTGGCTTGAAAGTTGTATTTTTCAATATGAGTTTTTGATCCTGAAATTTGTTCTGCTTTGGCAGATAGATATCACTGATAGAATTCTAAAGGATGTGTTGTTAGTGTGCGAAAAACAGGCAAGATCCAAAGATCCCGAGGCATATGCACCTCCAGATGGTGGAGATGTCAGGTACCATCCTGGCGCCCGGGTATCTTCACTTGGTTGCAAAATGCGCCTGGCAAATTTCAAATGCTGTGTGAACCAATGGCTGTTACGTTGGTGCTGGAAATTTTTCCTTAAAGCCCTCCGGTGTAAAAGCACCTCTACCAGGCCTTCTCTCCTGCAACTGTCATTTGGGGCAGCCATTCCACCAGGCTGCGTCAGCAGGAGAGATAGGAAGGAGGGCTCTCACTTGATCAGCTTCACTGAAAGGCCAGCTCCATCAGGCCCTTCCTTCCCCTGAACTGTGCCTGCTGGTCAGTATAGAAACAGCTGTTTAGAAATGGGTGCCTGAGTTTTGGTTTTTCCTCTTCCCTCCTTGTTCCCTTCCCCTTGAGTGTCTTTTCTTTTAGATTGTAATCTGTGGGCCAGGGATTGTCCCGTTTTGATGGGATGTAAGCCGCTCTTGTACCTGAAGAGCCAGGTGCAAATGCTCTAAATAAGGCCCTTGTGAGTGAAAGGAGCGAACCTTGGAAGCTCTCCTGCTAACACCCACTGATCTATTTTGCAGGCATCGCACAGGCCTTGCCTCCCAAATCCTTCAGCACTCTTGCAGGAGTTTCTTGTGGTGGATTGTGGTGTGGTTGGGGTTGGGTGTCTTGGTTCCAGACACCGCAATCTGTTTTCAGTCTGGCAGGGTGTGCTTCAGAGTGTTCTAGCAGATGTGTGGGTCTGGTTTTGAAAGTGGGGAAAAATCATCTGCATGCCTGGCCTGGCCTGGTCTGGCCTGGCTGTTGCGTCCTCTCGCTGGCTTGCAGCATGCAACTGATCTGTGCGCTGTGCAGAGTGTGATAAGAGCCGGTGCAAAAGTATAGGATCAGGCCTTGGGGAGGGGAGGGGAGAGCAAAGCAACACATCTCTGGTTCGGAAGCCAGTGCAAAAGGTGGGATGTGAAAGTTGCTTTGCATTTGAAGTGCTTGGCAGGTGCAGTTGGAGGGGGGGAGGGAGGGAAAGGTTCTTGCATTCTGGCTAGAGGAAGAGACGGTGGCCATGCTGTGATTGGAAGGGTCTGGAATCAGAGTTTTGCAGACTGATGCAGCATAAATGACGGCAATGCATTTTACGTAGATAGCATCTTGGTTTGTGCCTTCGGATAACAAATCTAGAGGCCTTACCGTTTCCTTTAAGCCATTGCTTTTTGAGTCAAGCGTTGTTATCGCCTGCATTTGTGGTTTTCAAGGAAGGTTCAATGCACAGATGGAATGGGTGTATATGGGGAGATTACTTTGGGGTTAAGAGCAGCTTCCTTAAAGGCCTTGCTTCTCCAGTGTGTGAGCAACAGCGCCCCCTCCCGACGCCCGCATGCTTCTGTATGCTTCATTTTGTGTGTGTGCGTGTGCCAAAACTGACCTGCCGCCAGGCATCCACCAGGCCCCTTAATTTCTTTTTTTTGTTTTTGTGTTGCTCACCTTATTTTCTTTTGTGTTTGTGTTTGTCTTTTTTCTCCCTCCCCTCCCCGCTGCTTCCGTTTTCCATGTCCCGCGCATAAAGACCATCGTGCGGGGGAACAAGGCGGCCAAGGACGGTTCCTTGGCCTGGCTGCTGGATGAGTTTGAGAACATGTCCGTGTCGCGCTCCAACTCCCTGCGCAGGGACAGCCCCCCCTTCCCGCCACGGCACGACCAGCTCTACCAGGAGAACGGCCTGAGTGAGGCCCTGGCCAGGCCCTCCCGCCACCACCACCACCACCACCACTATCACGCTGCCGTTGCCGAGGAAGACTCCGGGGGCAGCAGGGGCAAAGAGCTGAAGGAGCGGAACCGCCACGGCTCCCGGAACGAGCTGGACCAGAGCAGGGAGAGGAGCCGGGAAGACAGGACAGCCGCGCAGCACCCCCGGGGGCAGGAGCCCACGGGCAAACCTCACCACCGGCAGCCCCCTCCAGACTACCACAAGCCCTTCTCGGACCACAGGCACAGGCCACATGAGCGAGACGGGAGGAGGGAGGCGGCCGCCGAGAAGGAGCCATCGGAGCGCGTGGTCAGAAGGGAGCGTGCGGACGGCCCCGACAAAAGACCCAAATCCACCTACACCGGGGAAACCAGTCCGCAGTCCCCCCGGGAAAAGCGGCCCCTTTCGGGACCCAATATCCGGACCCCAAATATCCCCATCTCCGAGGGGGTCATGAAAACGGCACAGCAGACCGGGCGGCCTTTTAACACGTACCCGCGAGCGGACACAGATCCCGTCCGGGGTGCTCAGGTAACGTTTCCCCATACCCCCCCCCCACACATTGTAGGCTGTGGCTCTCTAGCCCTGGCCAGCCTGGACCGACCCTCCGCAAGTGCCTTTTCCCTGGAGCACAAGCTCATCAGCAAGTGAAGACGCCTCTTGCTTTTAAAAGGGATTTGTGTCTTACTGCCAGCATCCCAGAGTGGCTGATGGTGTGGTGGGCAGTGGGCACCTTCTGAGCCGCGAAGCCCAGCTCCTCTGCAGAAGCCCCACCCTGTAGAGACCTCCAGAGGCTGGCTCTTTGCTCTGCTCCCTGCTGTGTCGCTGTGTCTCCTCTTTCTCGGGCCTTCCTTCCTCCTCGGAGCAGCGCTCCCTCGCTTTGCAACCCGCTGTCTTCCTGCAACGTCTGGGTGTCCGTCCTGCCTTTCCTCTCCTCCGCTGTCACAGCCCTTGCTCCCACTAACCTGAGCTGCTCTGGTGCTGCCCACCTTCTGAAGGAGACGCTCCTCTCTCTGCTCTTCTCCCTCCGTGTGCCTTTCTCTAACCGCCCTCCGCAGCCCCACGGCCTCCTGCACAGTGACTCTGTCTCTCTCTCTCTGTAGAAACGCTGCAGCAAAGCAGCCACATACTGCGCTGTGGGTGCCGCAAGCCTCCATCGCAAGGGAACCTACCGTACAACTGTCAGGTGTCTGGAACCCTTTTTTCTTGCACCTCTGCCACTTTTCTTCCTCCTCTTCCTCTTCCTCCAAGGGCAACACCACCCTTAGCTTCAACTTTCTTTTGCATCTAGCTAACCGCTATCATCTCCACCTCAGTTCCTGTCCTTTGTGCTAATCTAGCAGGAGGTCCTGCTGCTTTCCTGCTGTGTGCGTAATGTGTGTGTTTGTGTTCTGGGCATAACTCTGCCACGGGCAACAGTAGAGATGAGCTACAGAGGACACATGCAGCTCCTGCTGCTTTCTGGGTCCTCTCCCCCTATTTGCAGGCTTCATCTCTGCCATCTCCAGTTAAAAGAGAACCTGGTTCATGGGCTTTCCAGAGGGCATCTGTTTCGACACTGCGGGGAGGAAAATGCAGGGCTAGGTGTAACTTTGGTCTGATCAAGCAGGCTGTTTTTACTTTCTTATGATATAGGTTAGAAGGGCTGGGGAAACACCTCTGTATGTCTGGGTCTCTTGAGGCCTTACTGAATTGCAGGGGTTGGACTAGATGACTCTTTGGGTCCCTTCCAACTCTACAATTCTATGATTCTGCTGTTGGGCAGAGAACACGGCCCTGGTCTGAATGGATCAGCAGTCTGTTACTCCATATTAGGCTGCAAGAGCTACCCACAAATCTCTCTCCATCAGTGCTCTTCAACTGTTGCGTGCCCAGGTGTTGTTGGACTACAAAACCTATCACCCCCTGTTTAGCTAATGGTCAGGGATGATGGGAGTTGTAGTCTGGCAACATCTGGGGACCCAAGGTTAGAGGGCACTGCTCATCCGTGAAAAGGGAACGTGCAGAATCACACACACACACACACACACACACACACACACACAGATTTCACCTAGGGAATCGGATAATGTAATTTCTAGGGTGGGTGGGGGTTTCAGAACACATGACCTGCTTGTGGGCAAGATCCATACTTCACATACTATCGGAACCGGCGGTGGTGAATCTCAGGTCCTAAGGCACCAACATCACCGTATTGGTTTCTGGCACTCAGTGCTCTGGTTGAGGGTCCCTTGGCAACCGGGCAGCTGGAGTGTGACCTTCTCTGCACCTTCCCTTTGTAGTGAGTAGTCTGAGGGGATTGTCAGCCCTTCCACACTTACCTGAAAGTAGACACTGCTGGGGGTTGGACTAGATGACCCTCCTGGGCTCTTCCAGGTCTACAGTTCTATGATTCTCTGATCTTTTCCGTCCTTTCCAGTTGCTGGTGTAACCATTTCAACCCACCCACCCCTGCTTCTTTTAGGCAGAGCACAGGCCCGGGAAACCCCAAGAAACAGCCTCCAACGGCCCCATAAGTGGAAACAGCAGCTCCTCCAGGCCCCCACCATCGGGCCCAACGAGATCCCGGAACCCAGAGCCGCCCCACCCAGGACTCTCCCAGCACGCCTCGGACCCCCACTTGACGCACGTCCCACCGCCCGCCCACCAGCCGCCATACTCTCAGCTGCCCCCTCCCCAACACCCACCCCCGCAGCCCCCGGGCCCCCCTCCCCCGGCCCCGCAGCAGCCCCGCTCCCCGCAGCGCGAGCCCCAGCGGGTCTCCCACGAACAGTTCCGGGCCGCCTTGCAGATGGTGGTGGACCCGGGCGACCCCAGGACCTACCTGGACAACTTCATCAAGATTGGCGAGGGGTCCACCGGCATTGTCTGCATCGCCACCATCAAGAGCTCCGGGAAGCTGGTGGCCGTCAAGAAGATGGACCTGCGCAAACAGCAGCGGCGGGAGCTGCTCTTCAACGAGGTGAGGGGCCGGGAGGTGGGGTGGAGGAAGGTCCCCGCTCCGTAGCCTCGCTTCCTGTTCTTCTTCCTCTGTGTGTGTGTTGAGAATGGTGCTAGTCTTCCCCAAAGGGTATAGGGTGGGGTGTCCTGGCAGGAGAGGCGGCTAGTATAGAAAGCCCTTAACACAGCCTTTCTCAAACTTGGGTCTCCGGCTGTTGTTGCACTGCAACTCCCATCATCCCTAGCTAGCAGGACCAGCGGTCAGGGATGATGGAAGTTGTAGTCCAGCAACAGCTGGGCACCCAAGTCTTAACAACTTGGGACCAGTTCACCTGCGAGATCGCCTCACCCCCTGCAACTGCTCTGCAGAACTGGCACTCTTCCAGGTGCCATGCAGTGCTTTTTTTCCTTAAAAAAATGTTTAGGGGTACTCTCACTTTCCTACTCGTATTGAAATACTGCCCCTCAATGAGGCCAAACTTAGATTCACAAAATGTTTAGCACCCATTCCATATTTTGACATGGCAGCACCTACACTTTGGAACTCCCTGCCTCTTGAGATCAGGCAGATGCCTTTACTGTATTTTTGGGGGCACTTATTAATAACATTTTTGCTTTGACAAGCCTGCCCAGATGTTTCGAAATGTTCTTAAAGGGACCCCTGACCATTAGGTCCAGTCGTGACCGACTCTGGGATTGTGGCACTCATCTCGCTTTATTGGCCGAGGGAGCCGGCGTACAGCTTCCAGGTCATGTGGCCAGCATGACTAAGCCGCTTCTGGCAAACCAGAGCAGCGCACGGAAACGCCGTTTACCTTCCCGCTGCAATAAATACCTTACCTATTTATCTACTTGCACTTTGACATGCTTTCGAACTGCTAGGTTGGCAGGAGCAGGGGCCGAGCAACGGGAGCTCACCCCGTCGCGGGGATTCGAACCGCCGACCTTCTGATCAGCAAACCGTAGGCTCATTGGTTTAACCCACAGCGCCACCCGCGTCTGTTCTTAGTTTGCTGTTATTTTGACTTGTTCCTTTAACCGCAGGAGGGGAGAGTCGCTCTTGTGCTTGGGTCCTACTTGTGGTTTTCTCTTTGAGGCACCTGGTTGGCCACTGCGAAAACTGGATGCTGGGCTAGATGGGCCACTGGCCTCATCCAGCAAGCACTTTTTGGGTCCTTATCCAGTGGCTCTTCCTCCCTCCCAGCTGCCACTGTCCATTTCCGCCCTTTCAGGTCGTGATCATGAGAGACTATCAGCACGAGAATGTGGTGGAGATGTACAACAGCTACCTGGTGGGCGATGAGCTATGGGTCGTCATGGAGTTCCTGGAAGGAGGCGCTTTGACGGACATTGTCACACACACGAGGTATGGGGAGCGGAAGTCTTGAGCCCCTTCTCTCCTGGGACTCTGCTGCTGCTCTACCCATTTTCCTTACAGGTTTTCTTGAGTCCACCTGGACAGTAGGGCTGGGCGATATATGTATATATCATCCCAAACCGGTTTGAAGTCCATATCACGATATCAGTTTCATAATTTTTGACCTGGCAGTGTATCGTGCAAATCACGGGGGGGGGGGGGGGCGGTGTTTGTGTCCGCTATGCAAAAATCACAATGCAGGGGAAACCATGAACCCTAAATGGCTTCGGTCCAGTATACCTGAAGGAGCGTCTCCACCCCCATCATTCTGCCCGGACACTGAGGTCCAGCGCCGAGGGCCTTCTGGCGGTTCCCTCACTACGAGAAGCCAAGTTACAGGGAACCAGGCAGAGGGCCTTCTCGGTAGTGGCGCCCGCCCTGTGGAACGCCCTCCCTTCAGATGTCAAAGAGAACAACAACTACCAGACCTTTAGAAGACATCTGAAGGCAGCCCTGTTTAGGGGGGCTTTTAAAGTTTAATAGATTATTGTATTTTAATGTTCTGTTGGAAGCCGCCCAGAGTGGCTGGGGAAACCCAGCCAGATGGGCGGGGTATAAATAATAAATTATTATTATTATTATTATTATTATTATTATTATTATTATTATTATTAGAAGCCAGCCAATGCCTCTACATAGTGCCATCCTTATTTCAGACATGGTGATATATATATATGGCGATGTTTAGCTGGTGATACATCACAATGTTGAAAACCAGATATTGCCCAGCTCTGCTGGACAGAGAACCCTGTTCTCCTAACAGCGGCCGGCCGTGCGTACACTGACTTTTGTGACCAGCTAAAAGAAGCCAGGAGTGTGCATGTGTTGATGTAAAGGCCTTTAGGGAAAAGAAGCATTTCCAAAGCTTTGCAGCGTGGGTAGAGAGAGAAGTGTTTGTTTTTAAGTGCTCCACAGTGGCCTGACCTTGCTCTTTCCCGTGTGACCGACTCAGAGCTGGGATGCAGCTGAAAGTCCCATTTCAGCTTGGAGCAGAGCTTCAAAAGATGGTGTTCTCTCTCTGACCTCGGGGCTGGCTCCTGCTGGATGTCCAGAACTTGTGGACGCACAATAGAGCTGAATAGTGGGAGATTCAGGACAAATAAAAGGAAGTCCTCATTCACCCAGCACCTAGTTAAACTGTGGAACTCACTCCCACAGCTTTCTCCTAGTTAACTGTGTATATAGAATTTCAGCCTGTACAGAATGACTGTAAAAATACATAACTCCCCCCCCCCCCAATGATTATGTTTTTAAAGGAAAAATCATCTCGGTATGAAATGTCAAAAGGTATAATCGAAGCAGATTATCAAAATAATAATAATAATAATAATAATAATAATTTATTATTTATATCCCGCCCATCTGGCCGGGTCTCCCCGGCCACTCTAGGCGGCTTCCAGCATACATTAAAATACATACACATGTTACAGATTAAAAACTTCCCTGAACAGGGCTGTCTTCAGGCATTTTCTAAATGTCAGATAGTTGTTAGTACCTTTGACATCTGGTGGGAAGGCGTTCCACAGGGCGGGCGCCACTACCGAGAAGGCCCTCTGCCTGGTTCCCTGTAGCTTTGCTTCTCGCAGTGAGGGAACCGCCAGAAGGCCCTCGGCGCTGGATCTCAGTGTCCGGGCTGGACGGTGGGGGTGGAGACGCTCCTTCAGGTATACAGGGCCGAGGCCGTTTAGGGCTTTAAAGGTCAGCACCAATTGTTGAAAAGAGCAGCTATGCAGAGAGCAGCATGTAGATTCAGATGTTGGCCAAATTTTGCCCAAAGTTGAACCTTAGGAAAACAAAGGTAGAAACTAGATGAGTGAGTATTTGAAAAAGTGCAACTTTAAAAGAGGATAAGGCAGATTCGTGGAGGAGATGGCTCTCGGTGGCTGCTAGCCAGGATGACTGTGTTCTGCCTCCACAGTCGGAGGCAGCAGTGCATCCGGATACCAGTTGCTGGAAACCGCAGGAGGGGAGAGGGCTCTTGTTGGTCGAATCCTACCTGCAGGTTTCCCACAGGCACCTGGTTGGCCACAGAAAGGGATGTCTTGGAGAGACAGGAAGACGAACCAAAGTTTTTATTCCACATCACCAACTCCTCTTTAAAACAAAATAAAAGAATTCCTTCCAGTAGCACCTTAGAGACCAACTAAGTTTGTTCTTGGTATGAGCTTTCGTGTGCATGCACAATTCTTCAGATACCTTGGTATGAGCTTTTGTGTGCATGCATCTGTATCTGAAGAAGTGTGCATGCACACGAAAGCTCATACCAAGAACAAACTTAGTTGGTCTCTAAGGTGCTACTGGAAGGAATTCTTTTATTTTGTTTTGACTATGACAGACCAACACGGCTACCTACCTGTAACTCCTCTTTAAAAGGAAAGCAAGGGGAGGTTTTTCTCACTCTCTCCAAATGCCAGAACTTGGGTTTGGGACAGGCCACAGAGGGTCCCTCACACAGCACAGAATAGATTCATGGAATTTTCTGCCACAGAATGTGGTGAAGGCCGCTGGCTTAGGTGACTTTAAAAGGCAGCTTCATAAATCTGTGAAGGAGCAGGAGGGAGAGGCCTGTCACTGGCTATTTGCTATCTTAGCTAAATGGGACCCACTCTATGTCCGGGGGGCGCCTGACTCAGAATTTTTGCCACTTGGGGAAACAAGAATGGGCGAATGGTTGCCGCCTTGATGCCCTGATTGTGGGCTTCCCAGAAGGGGATCTCTTTTAACGGGTGCTGTGTTCTTACTCCGCTTCCAGGATGAACGAGGAGCAGATTGCGGCCGTCTGTCTGTCTGTCCTCAAGGCGCTCTCCGTCCTCCATGCCCAGGGTGTCATCCATCGAGATATCAAGAGCGACTCCATTCTGCTCACACACGACGGCCGGGTGAGTTGCACGTGCCCCAGGTGCTAATTTTCAGCTCGAGGAAAAAGGAGGAGGAGACGCCAACTAAACATCAGGCAGAACTTTCTGACAGTAAGAGCCGCTCCACAGTGGAACGGTCTCCCTCGGAAGGTGGTGGACTCTCCTTCCTTGGAGGCTTTTAAACAGAGGTTGGATGGTCGTCTGTCAGAGGTTCTTCACTTGTGGTTTCTGTATTGCAGGGGGTTGGACTAGATGACCCAAGGGGGTCCCTTCCAACTCTGTGATTCTAGCCCTTCTTTTCCTTTAGAAGACATCTGAAGGCAGCCCTGTTTAGGGAGGCTTTTAATGTTTAATAGATTATTGTATTTTAATGTTCTGTTGGAAGCCGCCCAGAGTGGCTGGGGAGACCCAGCCAGATGGGCGGGGTATAAATAAATAAATTATTATTATTATTATTATTATTATTATTATTATTATTATTATTATTATTATTCCTAATAATTAATGGTAATGGTGATTATTACCCAACCTTCCCCAGCAGGTCCCCAGGGCAAATTGAAACGATGCCTTATGAGGAACGGCTTAGGGAGCTGGGTATGTTTAGCCTGGAGAAGAGAAGGTTAAGGGGTGATATGATAGCCATGTTCAAATATATAAAAGGATGTCATATAGAGGAGGGAGAAAGGTTGTTTTCTGCTGCTCCAGAGAAGCGGACACGGAGCAATGGATTCAAACTACAAGAAAAGATTCCACCTAAACATTAGGAAGAACTTCCTGACAGTAAGAGCTGTTCGACTGTGGAATTTGCTGCCAAGGAGTGTGGTGGAGTCTCCTTCTTTGGAGGTCTTTAAGCAGAGGCTTGACAGCCATCTGTCAAGAATGCTTTGATGGTGTTCCTGCTTGGCAGGGGGTTGGACTGGATGGCCCTTGGGGTCTCTTCCAACTCTAGGATTCTAATTTAAAATTCAGAATTCAAAACAGTTAAAACAGGTCACAGGAATTGGGTGGGTCATGAAAACACACAACTCACATCTCCAGGGTAAAGAGGAGCACCTTCAACATTCGCTGAAAGCTGTGTGGCGAAGGTGCCAGTTGGAGTTCTGTGGGGAGGGAGTTCCACAGCCCAAATATTTGCAGGCAGTTTGATCCCATCACACCAGTTTACATCAGTTGCATTGGTTATGCCTTTGTTTCTGAGCTCAAACCCCTCATGAAGTTGGCTGGGCTCTGAGGTTGGCCTCTGCAGCCCTGCTCTTTGGCGCTGTCACCAAGGGCAATCGGATTGTTGGGGACCAGTAATCAGGACTCTTCGGTGGTGGCCCCACACCGGTGGAATTTCCTCCCCTGAGAAACACTGCCTGACCTTATGCAGTCACGAAAGACTTGTTTTTCTCCATGTCTTTATTGATTTTATTGCTGAACTCCTACAAATGATTTCATCTGATGCTTTTTTTATTGCAAGCTGACTTGTAAGAGATTTTCCCTAAGACGTGGGGATAGAAACAAATGAGTAAAACCATGTCCCCTGCCCCTGTTCGCCTTTTGCTGAAATTGCCTGGTCCTGCAGCGCCACCTGGAGGTGACTTTTCAGTGGTGTCAGGCAGCCCCAAGACTTCTGAGGAGAACTTAAAAACATAGTCATAGAGTTGAAAGGGACCTCAAGGGTCATCTAGCCCAACCCCCACGCATTGCAGGAATCTCAACTAAATCATACGCAACCAGGTGGCCATCCAACCTCTGCTTAAAAACCTCCAACGAAAGACAGTCCACCACTTTCTGAGGGAGTCGGTTCCACTGTCGGCCAGCTCTCACTGTCAAAAAGTTCTTCTTAATGTTTAGTTGAAACCCCCATACCATATTCAGACTTGAGAGAAGCCCGGTTTTTTTATAGCACCCTCTGGAACCTCAATTGCTTCCTCTGCCTTCTCTTCCCGGAAGTCCCAAAACATTCAATAATGGTTTGAAATTTCTGCCAATATATATTTTTAAAATTGTACTGTATCTGCGCACGCAGCAAACTTTCACGGGTTCCTGCCCTGTTGCGAAGAAATCCAAGTCTCTTTAACCCACGGGTTCCACACGTCTCTGAACCAGAGTGTGTCTAGGGTTGAGCAATGAAATGCCCCAAAACAGTTTCAGGATGACAACATGCTTGGGTCTGTCGGGTCAGGGAAGTGGGGGGGAGGACGATCCCCCAGGCATAACGCAGGAACGTTTCCAGCCTGTCTCCCCATCAGCAATGAGCATGCAGCTCTCCAGCTTTCCCAACGTTTATTATGACCCGTGCCGTTCAGACACCAGGCACATATTCAGAGATCTTGCAGAGTAGATAACGCAGACAGACAGAGACAGAGGTGTGTGCTACAAACTACTTTTATTGCTAAGTATAAGGCAGAGTAAAAGAAAACATGTCTTCTCTGGCTGAGAGAAGTCCAAAGAAGACAACAACAACAACCAGAAACAGAGTACAACAGACTTCCATTCCCTTGATTCCAATAATCTGTGGATTGGGCCAAAGCAAACAAGATGAATTTTAACAGGGAGAAATGTAAAGTACTACACTTGGGCAAAAAAAATGAAAGGCACAAATACAGGATGGGTGACACCTGGCTTGAGAGCAGTACATGTGAAAAGGATCTAGGAGTCTTGGTAGACCACAAACTTGACATGAGTCAACAGTGTGATGCAGCAGCTAAAAAAGCCAATGCAATTCTGGGCTGCATCAATAGGAGTGTAGCATCTAGATCAAGGGAAGGAATAGTACCACTGTATTCCGCTCTGGTCAGACCTCACCTGGAATACTGTGTCCAGTTCTGGGCACCACAGTTCAAGAAGGATACTGACAAGCTGGAACGTGTCCAGAGAGGGCAACCAAAATGGTCAAAGGCCTGGAAACGATGCCTTATGAGGAACGGCTTAGGGAGCTGGGTATGTTTAGCCTGGAGAAGAGAAGGTTAAGGGGTGATATGATAGCCATGTTCAAATATATAAAAGGATGTCATATAGAGGAGGGAGAAAGGTTGTTTTCTGCTGCTCCAGAGAAGCGGACACGGAGCAATGGATTCAAACTACAAGAAAGAAGATTCCACCTAAACATTAGAAAGAACTTCCTGACAGTAAGAGCTGTTCGACAGTGGAATTTGCTGCCAAGGAGTGTGGTGGAGTCTCCTTCTTTGGAGGTCTTTAAGCAGCGGCTTGACAGCCACCTGTCAGGAATGCTTTGATGGTGTTTCCTGCTTGGCAGGGGGTTGGACTGGATGGCCCTTGGGGTCTCTTCCAACTCTAGGATTCTATGTGGAATGCATAAACACAATCTTGTGACTGCACAGTGATAGGAATAGAAACTGGCAGGGTCTACATCAGTGGTTCCCAAAGTAGGTGGTACCCTCCGGGGTGGGGTGGGGAAGTGGGTTTCCCTGGGGGGGGGGTGCTAAGAGGCAAGGGGTCAGCCTGGGGGTGCTAAAAATGTAAATGACTATCAGACTTTGAAAAGCCGGTATCCTAGGATCAAGCTCATCCATTTTGTTGAATTAATTAAACAAAATAGTTTTAATTGGACTTTGAATTAATGCTCAATTGCTGTTTTGATTTTTACTATCTTCCTTAGTGGGTCGTGCAAACTGCTCTTCTGAATGATGCTTTTTATGGGGTAAGGGAGGGAGAACCGGGGTTAAGTTTATGGCTGGGGAAACCCAGCCAGATGGGCGGGGTATAAACAATAAATAATCGTTATTATAACCAAGGTGGGGGCAGTGGCCCGAAAAAGTTTGGGAACCACTGGCCTAGGGGTGGGGCATGTCAGGCCCTTGAGCTGAGGTTTAGGCTAAGTATGGAATTGAGCCTCATGTTAATGGGGTGGGGGAATCGCTCAGTGGCAATTCAATTCAATTTATTTCGGCTATTTGCCCATATATAAACAAAACAAACAAAACAAAACAAAACAACCAGACAAACCAAGCAAAACAGCAATGCAAAATAGAACAGCGAACAACCAGTACAGGAGAAAACCGTCAACGTTAGGCAATCAACCCCTGGTATTAATTCAATGTTACCATTTCAAGGACAAAACAGAGGGCTCGGATTTTTGAATAAAATAGTAATATAGCTTTCAATATTCAAGCAGCATTCCAGTACATCTCTTAATCGAAAGGACTGCAGTTAGGAACCTTGCGACCTGGAGGGTTCTATGGGGGTCCATGTCTTGCAGCATATAAGCTAGATGCGCCTCGACAGGCTTATCAGCTAGTTCCTGTATTATTGAGTTTAATATACTGGTCCGCGCTGATCTGTACATGGGGCAACTGAACATTATATGCTGGAGGGATTCAGTTGACTTATTGTCACAAACACACAAAACCGAGACCTGGCCCTTTGTAAATCTGTGTCTCAGCACATTCGATGGAAAAACATTAAACCTTGCTTTAATGAAGGTGAATCTGTGTGATGCCACAGAAAGGGAGGTTAGGTAAGATGGAACCTGATAGATAGGAGTGATGCCAATATTTGTCGGCGAGCAGACTCCCCCACCCGTCAATAGATTTTGATATAGTTCTACTTCTTCCAACCTCTGTTTAATGAGTCTTTTTGCTACGTCCAAATCTAACTTGAGGAGTTCAGATGGTGAGATCCCATAGGACAAAATTTTTGCGTGGATTCTACTAGTCCACTGATTTGCAAAACTGTCTCTCAGTAAACATTGGGCGAGGTAATGGTCAGATAATCCGTGCCAAAGAGATAACCAGTAATTGAAGACTCGCCTCCACAGCGCTGACTCTATTGAGTGGGTCTTCAATTCTAAACGGATAGCTGTGTTACTAACGCATGAAGGTAATTTTAGTAGTCTGCGTAAAAATTGATTTTGTAGTGTTTCCAGGGGAGTAAGGTTTGCTGAAACCGCCCAGAGTGGGGCAGCATAGGCCAATGTGGCAATCACTTTTATATTAAAGACCTTTAGGGCCGAGGGGACATGTAGTGCTCCCTCGGAGAAAAAAAAGCGAAGGAGAGAATAGGATAGGGCTTTGGTCCTGTTACATAAGTAATTTATTTGTGACTTCCACCCCAAATTATATTGAAAGTATATTCCGAGATATTGAAATTTGAGTACTTGTTCAATTTTCACTCCATCAAGTTTCCATGTGTATAGTTTCCTACTTCTTGAAAAAATCAAAACTTTGGTCTTAGAGTGGTTTATCTCCAGAAGGTTGGAGTGGCAGTAAGCGGCAAAGATCTTAAGCGCCCTCCTTAAGCCCACTCTAGAGTAGGAGAGGATTGCTGCGTCATCCGCATGCTGGGTCGTGCAAACTGCTCTTCTGAATGATGCTTTTTATGGGGTAAGGGAGGGAGAACCGGGGTTAAGTTTATGGCTGGGGAAACCCAGCCAGATGGGCGGGGTATAAACAATAAATAATCGTTATTATAACCAAGGTGGGGGCAGTGGCCCGAAAAAGTTTGGGAACCACTGGCCTAGGGGTGGGGCATGTCAGGCCCTTGAGCTGAGGTTTAGGCTAAGTATGGAATTGAGCCTCATGTTAATGGGGTGGGGGAATCGCTCAGTGGCAGAACACAAACTTGGCACGTGGAATAAAAGCCCTTGGCGCACTCGTTGGCATCTTCAAAGGACATCTGGTAGCCAGGATGGACTGCCGCCTGTCAGAATGGAGAAAATTAGGCTAGGCTGACCAGAGGGGTGATGCATCGCGATAAGGCAAAGCCCTATATTTGTGGGAGTTTGTCTGCCCCTCGTCACTTTCTTTTTTTAAAAAAGTATTGGGAATATTGCTGATCTGCACTGCGAAGACTGGGAAGATGCTTCCCACAGCAAACCTCGTGGGCAAACTCACCCTGAGCCAACTCCTGCTTCCAAGCATTCAGCCACTGAGATGCTTCCTTCACTTGGCTCTCCCTTCCAGGTCAAACTCTCCGACTTCGGGTTCTGTGCGCAAGTGAACAAGGAGGTGCCGCGGCGCAAGTCCCTGGTTGGTACCCCTTACTGGATGGCGCCAGAGCTCATCTCCCGGTTGCCCTATGGGCCGGAGGTAAGAGGGCTTCAACTTTCTAAACCTCTGGCTTTGCCCAGGGTGGATAAAAATCAACAATTTTTTTTAAAAAAATCAGATTTTTAAAATTTAAATCTGATTTTTTTGATTTAAATTGGATTTTTAAAATAAAATGCTTTTGGAGGAAAAATCTTTCTAAATATAGTCTTCTATTTAAGTTACATTGTAGTCCAAAGGCTATTCATCAGGAAATAAGGATTTGTTTTAAGTTTATCAAATGTGCTAAAACTCAGTCTAAGTTTTTTTAAAAAAATGTTTAACCACATCAGTTAACAAACATGGATACATATGCTATCATGTTATTGTTTTAGTTAAATACCTGTAAATTGTTTAAATGGTTATTAAGGAAATGATTATTTTTCCCCTTCCAATAAAGTACAGCAGAAAAGTTGTCCAAATATAAACAGTTAACTTATTAAACCTCACCATAATTTCATAATTAACTGTCTATGTATTTCTAGTAGTATAACCAGATCAGTAATTTTTGATATAACTGTAAAAACTACTCTGAAAATTTATTATTCCAAAAATGAAACCTTCATATGGTTGTAAATATTAAGATTATACCAGCAAGAATGAGTCTTTCTGTAAAAAAAATATATAAATCAAGTCTTACTGACTAGTGATTTAAATCGTGATTTAAATCAATTTGATTTAAATCAAATCTACCCTGGCTTTGCCTAAACAGAAATGTTTTCAGCAGATGCCGAAAGAAGGCAATGAAGGCGCTTGCCTGATATTAAGAGGCAGGGAGTTCCAGAGGGTATGTGCTGCCACGTTCCACTGGTCAAAGCAGTCAAGTGGTCATTTACGTGGTTTTGATGAAGTTCTCATTTTCTCTGATCAGCAGATTTTTTTTTGCCTCTATCTATCCTGAGCTTTCAGGGGGAGGGAAGCTGTAAAATCCAAATGGAACGAAAAGCCTGCTGCCGGGCAGACTTGCTAGTCCAGTAGGGCCCCCATTTTGCAAACCAGTTACAAAACTGTCCAGACTGGGGAGGGGGGGCCGAGGCACCTTTTGCTCTTGTTTGCCTTTCTGAATTCCCCTCTCCCCCCCCCCCATCCTTCTGTTTCAGGTGGACATCTGGTCCCTAGGCGTGATGGTGATAGAAATGGTGGATGGGGAGCCCCCTTATTTCAACGAGCCCCCTTTGAAGGCCATGAAGATGATCCGGGACAACCTGCCCCCCAAACTCAAAAACGTGCACAAGGTAAGAGACTCCTTTTCCTTCTCTCTTACTTTTCCTCGCTTGACTTCCCCACCTTGGAAGGATCAGGTTCAGGACTGAAATTTGATGTCGGGCCTCTAAGGATGAGGATTAAGGGGTTAAGGGGTGATATGATAGCCATGTTCAAATATATAAAAGGATGTCATATAGAGGAAGGAGAAAAGTTGTTTTCTGCTGCTCCTGAGAAGAGGACACGGAACAATGGATTCAAACTACAAGAAAGAAGATTCCACCTAAACATTAGGAAGAACTTCCTGACAGTAAGAGCTGTTCGACAGTGGAATTGGCTGCCAATGAGTGTGGTGGAGTCTCCTTCTTTGGAGGTCTTTAAGCAGAGGCTTGACAGCCACCTGTCAGGAATGCTTTGATGGTGTTTCCTGCTTGGCAGGGGGTTGGACTGGATGGCCCTTGTGGTCTCTTCCAACTCTATGATTCTATGATTCTAGGATCGCAGGGTCCAGGTCAGGTCATATGACGAGAGGCAGTCCTGAGCCATTTGGGTTAGAGAGCCAGTGTGATGTACTGGTTAGAGAGCTGGGCTAGGACCTGGGAGAGACCAGGGTTCGAATCCCCACTCTGCGAGGATGAAGCTCACTGGGTGATCTTCCTCCAGTCACTGCCTCTCTCAGCCTAACCTACCTCACAGGGTTGTTGTGGGGATTAAATAAGGACTACAGGGCTTGTATAGAGGCATCCCCCCCCCAGCTTAACTTTACACGTGCATAGAAAATAAGCCATATTCTTAGAGAAAAACATATAATCAAGCTAGAACTGCAATCTGCCGGAGATTGAGCGATATTGCCAGACACGAGGACATAGCTCAAGTGAAACCAGGGATGTTCCTAGGGGACCAGATATATCAAATGACACCAGCCCCCTATCTCGCGGAAATCCACTATGTGGAATACCGCGGACTTCTTACAGCGGCCAGTCTAAACGCCCTTGATTCTGCGGTATTGTGGGGAAGGTACAAGGGAGTTCCATACGCCCAGAGAACCTGTCACTGTACTATGGGCGTGGTTGAGTCTACCGAACATATCCTTCTGTCTTGTCCTCTCTATGTAGAACTTAGGCAAAATCTTATAACTCCACTTTTACATCAATCTAGCTTTCTACCCAGAGAAAGACAGGTTTTATATTTACTGAATAATATTACTAGAAATACAGCCTCCCTGGTGGCTAAATTTCTTTTTTTAGCTTCTAAGCGTCGCAAGATTTTAATTGATTGTATCGATATGGGGCTATTTGTTTAGTTCCATTCTATTGTGGATTATGTTTCCTTTTTTCAAAGTTCTCTCAGATGCTTTTAATTCTGTACAAATGTATTCTTCTGACTGACGGTCGAATAAAAGAATGATGATGATGATGATGATGATGATGATTCTTAGAGAAAAAGCATGTCTCTATCAAAGTGTATACTCTAATTCCCGCCACAGGTGCTCCCCCTTCCTGTTTCTGCCCTCCTTACTCTTCTGCCCCAAATGCGGCTCATGCCCCTCCTCTCCCCCTCTTTCTCCGCAGGTCTCTCCCTCCCTGAAGGGCTTCCTTGACCGCCTGCTGGTCAGGGACCCGGCCCAGCGAGCCACCGCCAATGAACTCTTGAAGCACCCCTTCCTGGGGAAAGCCGGGCCCCCTTCTTGCATCGTGCCCCTGATGAGGCAGAATCGGATGAGATGAAAGAGGCGAAAGAAACTGGACCATCTTACCAAAGAGAGAGAGAGAGAAGACACCTCCGCCGTCTCTGGCCGACCCCCCCACCCCACCCCAATGGCAGCTGGAAACCCTCCAGGGACAACGGGCCACCCTGGGGCACCTCCCAGCTCTGTTCCTGCTGAAAGAGGGGGCTTCTCTTCCTTCCTCCGGGCAGCGTGGCCAGGGTTGCACCCTCAGGCCGAACTTCCTTGAGGACTCCTCTACATCCGCCGCTGATGCTGGAGACACAAGTCCCCCCTCCAGCGAGGAGGACGCCCTCTCTGCGCCACACTTCCGTACTACTGAACTCGGAGCAGGGTTTAGTGCCCTGGAGGGAGGGGGGATTTTTTTTTTAAAAAAAAAAGACTGTACCATTTCCGATTGCTGTTTAGCCATTCATATCACACAAGTCTGGGGCAGCGGCGATTTGGGTGGGTGGCGGAGAGCTCGAAACGCAACCCCTCTTCAGTCCGTGGTTTCCGAGACCCCTCTCTCGTTCCCCCCTCCTTGGTAGCACGTCTTTCCTCCCAGATAGCGAGAGGACCGAGGTGGCGGGGGCCATTGGCAAAGAGTGTCCCAGAGAGGGGGTGGGGGGCAGGGAAGCCCCCCTCCCCACAGTCCGGTCAGATTTCTGGGGACTTCAGTTGAGCCAAGGTTGCCTCTCCCCCTCCCTGAAGAATCCTCTCCCTGCCCCCCCAAGAGCCAAACCTGCCTCAGATTTTTAAACTGGGGGGAAACACTGCTTCTCTTGGTATTGGAGAGGAAGGGAAGGAAGGGAGGTGGGTTTTCTCAGGGGCTCCCATCTCAGGCAAACGAGACTCTCAGCTCTGCAAAGCGGTCCATTTTTAGAAAACTGAAAAACCTCCCTCCGTAAATTCCTCCGTCAGTTAAAGAGTTTCAGGCCGTCTTTCCAAGTCGAGATGGCCGCTTCCACCTACCCACCCCAGTTCTCTCGTTGTGCCCTTTCTGAGCTCCTTCCCCAACCCACGTCTCCTGCTGCGGCAGGAACTGCTGTCGTCGCTGGGAATCCTGACCTGGGAAGGCTGCTTTTAATCGCAAGCCTGCCTCTTCATCCCTGGTCTCTGCGCCTCTTGTCGCTGCTTGGCCAGGATGGAGCTGCACTGGCCCCTCTCTCCCCCCCTGCCTTGTCTTCTCTTTCTCCCTGCCTGACGTTGCCGCGCTGAGCTTGCTTCCTGCCTTCCATAGTGGCAGCCGTTGCCCCTCTGTTCGCTCTTGAACTTTGTACTCCCCACCCCAGGCAAAACTGTGACTAGCAAGTTTCTTCGGCCTGGAGGGCAGACTGGGTTGATGGAAGTTCCCATTGTGGGCTTTGTTCTGATCTTGGCCTAGGGTGTGCCAAGGACAGGCCTTGTTCTGGTTTTATTTTTTGTCCCGTCCTGCAGATTTTCTCTGGACTTCTCCTTTGTGGCTGGTGACGCTCGGCTCGGAGGATGACTTAGGCCTCCGCTCACAATGTCAGAAGTGTGATGTGGGGCTCCTGGGGTCAGGCAGCCGCGTGCCTCTTGGTGTTGCTCACCAGACCTGGAAAACCTGCCCACCCCCACGCCCACCCCACTGCAAACCTTGAGCATAGCCTAGGAAGCAATGTTAGGCAGGAAGAAAAGGGAGCAGGAAGAGCAAATGAGCTTCCTAGGCGTTTTCTCTGTGAGACTGAGCCCGTCCGTGGTTGTGATGCTCTGTCCCTTTGCTCCCCTCTGGCTGAACAATCAGTGGGATACCAGCAACAGGGCCTCTCCTGTCATTGCCCCCCACCCCGGCTTATTGCTAGGCTGGGGGGGGGGCGAGGAGATAGGGAGATCACTCCTCCTATGTTCCTAGTCTTTAAAACAGAGGCCAGTATGAGCTTGCAAAGTGGCACTTCCCTAAGCTCTTGCGTTGTTAGCTTTTTGGGGGGGGGTGTCTGCCTTGCCAGTTGTTGGGGAGCAGCAGCAAAGGCCAGAGGCCGCCCCCTTGGCTCCCGACATGTCCCTGTGTGCCGCCTTGTGGCATGGGCAAGGCAGGAATGTCAGGGGCAGGACAGCCGCTTGAGAGATGAAGGCCGCCGGGTTTGCTAGCCCTGGGTTGGATCGGAAGCTCAGGTCCGTCCTTCCCTCTCCACATGCACCCTCTGGGTTGGAGAGGGCTTGAGCCCCCCGTGGCAGGAGAGTGGGGAAGGGTGCGGCCTTCGCAGTGCTTTCTGGAAAGGAGGCTTGCTTGGGGGCCCAGGAGACACCAGGAGTCCCCTGGCAGGGGAGGGGGCAGAGGTCCCTCCCCCTCCCCTTTGTAAAGTAGGTGCAGCTGCCTTGAGGAACAGAGCTGGCCTCCAAAGGTCTCCACCCCCCCCCCTTGCATGCTTGTACATACAAGATGGGCCTTTCTGCATGCAGAGTTACGGGAGAAGGGTTTTGCGGGGTTTTCTTCTTCAAGAGTTTGGGGAACTTTCTTGCTTCCTGGTTTTAGGTTCTTACGGGTATAGGTTACGCATCACATTTGCCGTGGAAATGCTTTTCGGGGAGGAAGCCCCCCGCTTCCTGGTGCCCCTCCTAGGGCACAAAGAGCAAATATTTCTCACTTGCCCCTCCACGAAACCAGCCTCTCCCTGTTGCTGCTTTTGCCGCTGTCCTGGCAAATTTGCTGTCAGTTGCAACCACTCTAAGGGGGGAAACCCAGGTGTTTGGTTTTTTAAATCCTGTGGGTTCCACTCATCTCCATTGGCATTAGCCAGGTGCAAACTGGCATATTTCAGGAGGGATTTGCAGGTGAGAAAGAGCCAGCCTTGGTCCACGCAGGGCAGAATTCCCGCAAGGGTCCAAGACTGAGCCCCTCCCCGCCGATGCTGTTGGCCTGCAGTGCAGATATTCCGCAGGACATCCCCTTCCCCTGTTTGCTCCCTGCTTCTGGCGCTTCTCTTCTCAAAACTGGACAGTGTTTCATCTCTTCCAATCTCTAGAGGAACCCTTGCTTGCTACCGAGCTAACCTGGGCCTTCCTTCCTAGCGCACCTGGCTTCAAGGCTTCACCCAGCGCTGCATTTGTGGCTCTGCTGTGTTCTGCAACAAAGCCCAGGCGCTTTCCTCGAAGGGTTCCTCAGCTTTGAACCTCAGATCAGGCTAGTCTTCGAGGGCCTAGCAATCACTCGAGCGGCTTCCTGCAGCCAGGACCCAACTTCCCAAGCGCTCGTGACTTGGCATCGCCGCTCCAGCCCCTTTCTAAGAAGCTGGGTTGTCCCACCTCTGGGAACAGTTCTTTTTGTAACTCTATATACTGCAGCTTTAAATCTGAGCCACCCCACGGACTGTTCATCTCCTGGTAGCTTGCTGACAAATGGAAGGAGGTGTTAGCCCCAGAATCTCTGGCTCCTGAGTGCTCACTTCCCCTCTTCTCACAACCATCTGCTGCCTCCGCTCTAGGAATTGGTTTCCCCCACGCACACAGGGGGGAAAGAAACTATTTTTTTATGCCACTAACACAGATGCACAAACACTACTCTTTCTCCTGCAGGGGAAAATACTTCCAATCTCATCCTTTCAAGGTGGAGGGTGATTAAACTCTCAGCCTTCCCGAATCCCACATAACACTATATCTTTCCCCCAGTTTCCTGAGATGCAGGGCTGGAATTTTAACCACAGGCCCTGGCAGAGAAGCCTCGCCCTGTCCCACAGAACTGGCCCCAGAGCCACTCCCTCGTTCCTTTCCCCCCCATACCCTGCCTCCTTGTAGCTTGAAGATTTTTATATGACTGGAGGTTTAGGAATGGGGGGGTCTTTCCCCCCCTCCCTGTGAGAATGACTACTGATTCATTTCTGTGGGTTTTTGTTACTTTTTTTAAAAAGAGAAGTTATTTATATTGCATTTTTTTAAAAACACACAACAGTATTTTGCGTTGGGATGATTTCCCCCCCTCCCCTCCCCTTTGGATCTGTTGTTTCAGACAGACTGCTGTGACAAATTCTAGTAAGACGTTCTCACCATGAGTTGTATTGTATAAAGACCCTGGATTCTTCATGTGATGAGATTTGGCTGTGGGTTTCTTTGATTTGGTTGTTGTTTCTCCCCCTTCCCCTCCCCCCTTTTCAAATGTGGTGTTTGAATTTTGGGTGAAAAGTTTTAAATAGTCAAAATTCTAGTTTTACAATTACAGAGGCGTGCTCCTTTCCTTTGTTTTTAACTCTCTGGGGTCTTTCTTGGGAGGGTTGGCGAGGGGGCGCATTAAGAGGGAAGCCGTCCAGCGATCTGGATCACGAGGCGGGCCTCTTCCTTACAGATGCAAGAGGACAGAGCTGCAGAGTCGGAAGGGAGCCCCTTCCAAGGGTCATCTAGTCCAACCCCCCGGCATTGCAAGAATCCCAGCTAAGCAACTTGGTACTGAGAACGTGCTCTCGCCCTCCTGATCGAAATGCTCGGGGGGGGAGGGGGGAGACCCTTATGAAGAAGAATGAAGGAAGCATTGCAAAAAGGAAATGTTGTAATGGGTGACTTCAGCTACAGGCCTGCTGGCTATACAGGTGAAACTCAAAAAATTCGAATATCGTGGAAAAGTCCATTTATGTAAGCAATTGTTTTCATTAGCTACTGGAGTTTAATATATGAGATAGACTCATGACATGCAAAGCGAGATATGCCAAGCCTTTGTTTGTTATAATTGTGATGATTATGGCGTGCAGCTGATGAAAACCCCAAAGTTGAAATTGTTAATTTGGGGTTCTCATCAGCTGTACGCCATAATCATCACAATTATAACAAATAAAGGCTTGACATATCTCGCTTTGCATGTCATGAGTCTATCTCATATATTAGTTTCACCTTTTAAGTTGAATTACTGAAAGAAATGAACCTTTCCACGATATTCTAATTTTTGGAGTTTCACCTGTACTATATCTTCCAGCCATGATAAAGTGGTAAAATTTCTAGATACCCTAAATGACTGTGGCCAAGTACATGGAGCTGACCAGAGGGACAGTGGCCCTGGAGTCGGGCGGCACCCATCTGCTGCGAGATGTTGTTGAAATGCTTGGCAACAATGGCCATAGTTTTATTAAATTAAATGTCCAATTGCCAAGATCCAATACGGGCAACCAGAATGATCGAGTGGGTGGAGAAACTCCCCCTACGAGCATCTGGGCTATTTTTAATTTAGGGGAAAGGTAAGAGCTGGTCTGATAGGAGTGTATAAAATGAGGCATGGCATAGAGAAACGTTACTTTTGCTCCTCCTAACACTAGAACTCATGGGCCTCCAACGAAGCTGAACGTTGGGAGGATGCAGGGCAGATAAAGTCTTCCTCCACACAGCGCAGTTAACCTGCGGAACTCCCTCCCACAGGAGGCAGTGGTGGACACCAACTTGGAAGGCTTGAAAGAGGATTAGATGGGTTCGTGGAGGATACGGCTATCAGTGGCTACTTCCAGCCTCGGTGGCTGTGGATGTCTCTGAATACCATTTGCTGGAAGCCTCGGGAGGGGAGAGGGATCTCGTTCTCCGGTCCTGCATGTTGGCTTCCCTTTTGGGCATCTGGCTGGCCACTGTGAGAACAAGATGCTGGCTTGATCCGACAGGCTCTTACATTATTGTAAAAGAGACCATATTTTGAACCCTCTCCTTGCCTTCACGTGGGGCAGTAAGCTGGTCTGAAATCCTCTGTGATGTGCAAGTTTTCATGTGAAAAGCTGTTTACACGGTTTAGCATCCTAATGCGTTTCCCTGGCCTCTGCTCCTGAATCGATGCAACCACGAGATGCTCCTACTTGCATAGCTGTCAACTTTCGGATTTGAAAATAAGGGATCAGCAGCCTCACCTGTCCTGGGGACAGTCTATGGTTCTCGGGGACAGTCCACGCCGCGGTAATCCCCCCAGGCTACAAATTAATTTACACCAGGCTACACACCATCATCTTTCCCACCTCAGGGTCTCTTTTCCAGGGAGTCTTCTCTTCTCATGAGATGCTTCAGGATCTGTCCTTCCGGTGAGCAGCCAGGGCCGATATCCTTCAGAATGGATCGGTTTGATCTTCTTGCAGTCCATGGGACTCCAGCACCACAATTCAAAAGCGTCAATTCTTCATGGGGGATTGATCAGGTTCACTCTTTTGGCTCTCTGGCATCCATTAATGACTTATTATACAAACGTGTTGCAGACTTTGCATCCTTTAACACTCTTTTGGAAGGAGTGTATTTGTGGGCTGGGCCAGAGTGGTTGATTTTACATGCAAGCAAAGCACAAACAGTGCTGTTGTCTAATGACATCCTATTCTCTGTAACTATTGGTGAGCAACGCAGTTGAGCAACGCAGCTGAGGAGCCTCCCTGGCCGGCAGGGAGGGAGAGGAGCTGCTTCCTTTGAAATCTGGGAAATATACGGGATATCTAACAATCTGGGATAGCAGCGGGAAGCGGCGCTGGAATAAGGGAATTTCCCACCCCAAAAGGGGAAAACAGCTGCAAATGGCGCTGGAATAAGGGAATTTCCCTCCAAAAAAAGGGAAGGTTGACAGCTATGTCCTACTTGTGCAGCCACAAAATGTGCCTGGTATTGGTGGGCATTTGCCACCAGCGATGGATTCAAAGCAACCATTTTGTCCTCCGTATGAGATCACTTTTACGGGCACCAGCTGCTGTAAATAACAGACCAGTAACTTCCCCGCTGGGAGCGGTTGCTTTCAGTATGGCTAAGAAGAGACCTCTCCCCTCTGGGGTATAAATTAAGACTTGGATGAGCTTAGCAGCGCACTCTCCTTTAGAGCACACATGCACTTCCCAGTTGGGATTTGAAACGAAGAAAACAAGTTACACCAAAAGTCTATAAAGCCCTTTTTCTGGCAACACTTGGAATTCCCCCTCCTTCCCTCGAGCTGCTTTTAATAGCCTGCAGCCGTTGCATCAAGAAACCCCAAAGCCCAGTGAAAATATTCTAAATTGGCTTAAAGCGTCTGGGGCGAGTGAAGGGGAGAGATGCACTATTAATACACAGTGGTGAATTTTATTTTATTTTAAAGAGAGAAGCCATTGCTTGGAAGGGCACCTGCAATGATTCTTGCAAAGTTATTGCCTGTACGGACAATGCATGCTGCTGCTGGGTCCATTCAGAAAGGCAGGCTATATACTGAGAGCTGCTCTGGACATGCATCATTTGGGGAGAAAAACAGATATTTTAGGTTAAGTGAACAAAGCTTACTAGCAAACCAGTCAACTGCTTTAGTGTGGGTTAAACCACAGAGCCTAGGGCTTGCCGATCAGAAGGTTGGCGGTTCGAATCCCTGCGACGGGGTGAGCTCTCGTTGCTCGGTCCCTGCTCCTGCCAACCTAGCAGTTCGAAAGCACGTCAAAGTGCAAGTAGATAAATAGGTACTGCTGCAGCGGGAAGGTAAACGGCGTTTCCGTGCGCTGCTCTGGTTCACCAGAAGCGGCTTAGTCATGCTGGCCACATGACCCGGAGGCTGTACGGCGGCTCCCTCGGCCAGTAAAGCGAGATGAGCGGCGCAACCCGAGTCCGCGACTGGACCTAATGGTCAGGGGTCCCTTTACCTTTATGAGACTTAAAGCAGTTTGAGTAACTCGCCGTGTGCTGACCTATAAAAAGCGTAAATATGCACAGGTTTCAGAACATCACTCTTGACCTCTTCTCCAGTCACTGCCATTTTTATCGCATTTATATCCCACCTTCCTCCAAGGAACAGCTCTTCCCATTCCCCATTTTATCCTGACAACAGCCCTGTGAGGTAGGTCTGGCTGAGAGGCAGTGACTGGTCACCAAATGAGCTTCTTGGCCGAGCAGGGATTTGAACCCTGGTCTCCCAGGCCCTAATCCAACCCTCTAACAACCAAACTGCACCATACAGTTCACTGCCTGCTTTGGGTGCCCAGCAAGATAAAGGTCTAGGTCCTTAGGACGTGCTGCTGCCTGGGCTTGTGGGAGAGACGCCTAAGAGTTTGCTCATGCTGTAAAAAAAATTCCCTCCCTCCGTGACCTTTTCGCCCACCCACATCCAGAGACACCAACCTACTTTCAGACACATAAACATCTTAGGCTGCTAAGGCGGTTGCAGGAGTCTACGGAAATTTGAACCCGCTGCCTTCTAAGGAACTGGCTGTCTGGTGGGTGGGTGGGTTGCCCCCATGTCTCAGGGCTAGAAAACCTTTGAGCCCAGATATGTGGGGAGGTTTTT
This sequence comes from Darevskia mixta, assembly GCA_034641385.1. Lineage (NCBI taxonomy): Eukaryota > Metazoa > Chordata > Lepidosauria > Squamata > Lacertidae > Darevskia > Darevskia mixta. Next base: position 2,680,095 of record JAWWNH010000131.1, on the reverse strand, counting down.
TTCTGGTTTTCCTGCCATTTAAAAGGGGAGCGTTTCTGCACCCAGCCACCTCCAAGCGTTCCCAGTCCTGCTGCAATGGCTGTGATGCTCTGCTTGCCACCTGCCCAACAGGTAAGATCAGGAATTCCAGATATCTAGGTACAGTACTTCTGTGCATCATTGCAGGGTTCCTGCTTGCTCTCTTCACCCACCCACCCTAATCTACCTCAGCAACACCTGGGAGCAGCTACAGGTAGATAGCCGTGTTGGTCTGTCAGTCAAAACAAAATAAAAAAATTCCTTCCAGTAGCACCTTAGAGACCAACTAAGTTTGTTCTTGGTATGAGCTTTTGGGTGCATGCACACTTCTTCAGATACACTGAAACAGAAGTCACCAGACCCTTATATATACCGGTAGTGAGAGGGTGGGGAGGGGTATTATTCAGAAGGGTGGGGGGAATGGGTGAAAGGCTGATAGCTGTGGTAAACCTGTTGAGACTGTTAACGACTGCAATTAGTCTTACAGGAAAAAGCAAGGGGTGAGAAGGTTAAAAAAGCTTTGTCATGTATAATGAGATAAGAATCCAATGTCTTTGTTCAGACCAGGTAGCAGCTGTAAGGCTTCTTTCGTCAGAATCCCAACCAGTGTTAAGAAATCAGCCAGGCTCTGTGTGTGTTTTGCGAGTGGCGTAGGTCCAATTGCGACCACGTGGAGATCTCTGGGTGCCACGCTGACGACTGACATCTCCATCCAACTGGCCCCTCCAACTTCCTTAAGCAGCTCAGCAGAAAAGCATATTTTTTTTGCTTTTATATCCCACCCTTTTCTCCGCATCCCTCAGTTAATCCCTACAACGACCCTGCGAGGTAGGTTAGGAGGGCTCCAAGGAGTCAGATGAGCTTCACGACTGAGTGGGGTTTTTGATCTTCGAGGCCCTAGTCCCAACACTGCACCCCACTGGCTTCCTAGAGTCGTCCTGCTATGAGGCAGCTCTATAAATTAGGTAGGCAAATAAATATGCGGAAAGCCAAATGTCACTTGGAGCAGGATCTGAGATATTTTCCTTGGATCTTGAATTTGGTTTATTCTGGATTGTTTTATTCGATCATAGAATTGTAGAGTTGGAAGGGCCCCCACGGGTCATCTAGTCCAACCCCCTGCCATGCAGGAATGATGTCTTAATGTGTTGTAAACCACTTTGAGATTTTTTCCCCCTTTAAAATATAAAGCGGTATAGAAATGATAATAATAATAATAATAATAATAATAATAATAATAATAATAATAATAATTTATTATTTGTACCCCGCCCATCTGGCTGGGTCTCCCCAGCCACTCTGGGCGGCTTCCAACAAAAATAAAAAATACATTAAAATATCACATATTAAAAGCCTCCCTAAACAGGGCTGCCTTCAGATGTCTTCTGAATGTCAGGTGGTTGTTTATCTCTTTGACATCTGGTGGGAGGGCGTTCCACAGGGCGGGTGCCACTACCGAGAAGGCCCTCTGCCTCGTTCCCTGTAACTTGGCTTCTCACAGGGAGGGAACCACCAGAAGGCCCTCGGCGCTGGACCTCAGTGTCCAGTCAGAACGATGGGGTTGGAGACGCTCCTTCAGGTATACAGAACCGAGGCCGTTTAGGGCTTTAAAAGTCAGCACCAACACTTTGAATTGTCCTCGGAAACGTACTGGGAGCCAATGTAGGTCTTTCAGGACTGGTGTTATGTTGTCTCGGCAGCCACTCCCAGTCCCCAGTCTAGCTGCCACATTCTGGATTAGTTGTAGTTTCCGGGTCACCTTCAAAGGTAGCCCCACGTAGAGCGCATTGCAGTAGTCCAAGCGGGAGATTAATAATAATAATCAAACTCCATTGCAGAAAAAGGTGTTCGGACATTCTGTTGTGGTGACCATAACCCAGGTTTAAGGTGCCATTTGGTGATTAGCATATATCTGAGTTTCTAACACTGACTTTCCAGCAGGACTGTGCTCTTAGGAGCTTGGCTGAGACCTGGCTCACCCGCGGCCTTTGAGGTGCTGTCCCCCACCCCTGACTACTTACTGGTCGTGCTTTCGGGGTGTGAGTTGTCATTCAGCAACACCTGGGGGCCTGCATGTTCCCTATCCCTGCCTTGGAGAGATGTTTGCGTGTGCGTGCAAAATGAAAGCAGGTTGGCATGAGCCAATAGCCGCAGAAAAGATCTTCCTCCGCACGGTGCAGAATTATCCGCCATGAACTAGGATGGTGCCCTTGGTTCATTTTATTATTGGTGGCATTCCTAGTCCTCTCACTTCCCCATCTTCTTATCCTCACAACAGCCCTGCGAGGCAGGTTAGGCAGAGAGGTGGTGACGGTCACCCAGTGAGCTTCATAGCTGAGCAGGGATTTGAGCCGTGGTCTCTCCCGGGTCCTAGCCCAGCAGTCTAACCACTACACCGCACTGCCTCACATGCCCACCATTTATGTTGGCAGGGAGAGCTGGTCTTGAACCCTTCCTGCTTCGCAGGAGCTCCTTTGGCTTAGCAGCCGTTTGGTCCGCTGGGGGGGGGGGCGATCTGCCCTCCCGGCCACCAACAAAAAACAGAATAATGGGAGATCAAGGCAAATTCTAGGAAAAGCAGCCGAAAGCTCAGGCGAACGGGCAGCGTGCTCCAGAGTTGCACAATCTCCAGGAGGGCCCCTGTGCGCTCTTCGTAAAGAGCACGCACCAGGTGCAGCAGGGCTGGGGGCTGATGGGAGTTGTAGTACAACACATCTGGGCGGCACCACGTGGGCTGGGGCACGCTCCCCCCCCCTCGCCAGTGTGGTGCCGCGGACAGAGCAGCCTTTCTCAGCATCGGGTCCCCCCAGGTGTTGATGGACTACAACTCCCATCATCCTTAGCTAGCAGGACCACTTGGCCAGGGATGATGGGAGTCGTAGTCCATCCAACAACACATGGCGACCCAAAGTCGAGAAAGGCCCTGGGTTAGAGTGCTGGAATGGGAGCTGGGAGAGACCAGGGTGCAAATCCCTGAGCTGGACTACAAAAGCTCACCCTAGGTGTGATCCTGGGAGGGGCGGGGGTGGCAGTCACTCTGCCCCTCTCAGCCCTAACCTACCCTGCAGGGTTGTTGTTGAGAAGCAGGGAGATTTGAACCATGTGCGCTACCTTGAGTTGCTTGGCGGAAATGGTGGGAAATTTAAATAAATGACCCGGGACAGCTACGGAGCCTGTTCGTTGCCCAACGACGCCCAAGGTCAAGAGGAGCCGGAGGCGGTTGCTGGCTCTTGCGGGGTGAATGTGGTGCTGGCGAGGCCAAGATGGCAGGTTCGATCCCCGTATGGTACAGCTGCATATTCCCAACCTTTTTTTTTTTTTTGCCATGCCCCACCTGAGCACCTCTAAAATCCTTATTATTCAAAAAGTGAGCTCTTATTAACCTGGAGGAAGCCTAAAAGGCACCTTAACTGTTAATAACTCATTCTCGAATTTCCCCCCTTAAAAATCAAATTGCCCCCCTGTGGGGAACCACGGGACTAGAGGATCCTCAAACTGATCCCTTCCAAATCTAAGATTCTGCTGAACCGGATTACCTTGCGAGAAACTCAGAAGGGGCGGGGCTTGGATATGGCCCCTCCCACACAGGGAGGATCCCCTCCCTACTTAAATCCACCTCCCGCTCCCACGCGGCTTTTGGATCCCTTCTTCGAGAAGATCCGCGCGCCGGCTCTGGAAGTGGGTTCGTCTTGTTGCATTTTCTCTCCCCCCCCCCGCTCCCCCCCTGCCCCTGCCCCTGCTCCCACCCCTACCCCACACCTCCTACCTTCAGGGGAGGCCATAGGGCCGCGCCGCGCATTTTACGCGGAGATTGGGGAAGGGGCGCGCAGAAGCAGCGGGCGCCTGGCGGTCGGTGCGTTGCGCGCAGCACGTTGTGCTTGAAGCGCCCCGGGGCTCAAGGAAGGGTTTCCTCGTTTCTCCCTCTCTATTGTTGTCCTAACTTTTTGTATGTCTTAAAATCATCTCCGATTGTTAGCATAGACCCGTCCAGTCCTCATCTTTCACAGAGGTTCTTGGGGGGTCGGCTCCCCAAACTCTGCTGCCTTTCGCCGCCAGACCCCCGTTCTTTGCCTGGGCACCCTGGCAAGACCCCTTTCGACCTTGTGCCCATATGGCTGCCTCAAACTCTTCTTGCTGAAGCTTACCAAACCTGTTCCATTGTAAAGGTAAATTGGCACCTCCTTATATATTAAAAGCGCATTATTATTATTATTATTAGGGAGTCCCATTACCGATATATACATTAAGTATGTCAGTGTCTTCACTGCATATCTTTAGGTGCCTTTAGAAAAAAAAATTCAACTGGGTATTTGGTTGATCAACTTTTGATGGCTTTTAAAATGTGTTTGTGGGAGGGGAAGATATTGGTTTGGTTTGATGGCATATTTTGTTTTCTTGTTTTGTATTTTTCTGTTGTGAAGCACCCTGAGATCTTCAGATGAAGGGCAATATACTACTACTACTACTAGTAGTAGTAATAATAATAAATATGAAGCATCCTCCTGCCTCTTCAGATTCCCCCCCCCCATGGCATCTGGGTAGTAAGCAGTGAATTTACTCCCCCAAGGTCTGATTTGGAGCCCAGGGAAGAGAGCAAAGGTCACCCGGGGAGTTTCACGGCTTAGTGGGGGATTTGAATCCGTGACTCTTCCCTGGTCAGAGTCCATTTCGCTCCTTCTCCATCTTTGAGCCATTGATTGGATTAGCCCGGGGTGTGTGTGTGTGCATTGTGGTTCTTGTGGCGCAGTGAGACTTGCACCTTGATTGCAGGCTGGGAAATGGGTTTAAAAGCTGACCACCTTTGGAGCCCGAGATGCTGCTGCTGCTCCCTGTTGCCTTCTTGCAAAGGGGGGTGGACAAAAAGTTGAAGGCATCTGTTCTTTGAGTTTCCATTCCACGTGGTTAGTCAGTGGGGCTGACTTCTGAGAACCGGAGGAAAGGGGGAACTCCTCTGTGGCTAAAACTTGCCCAAGAGGCAGGGCCGTCATGAGATCAAGAAGTGGGGATAAAGTGTGCATCATCTGGACTGTTCTGTGGAGGCAGAAGAGCGTGGATCAGGCCAGTGACCCATCTAGGCCAGTATCCTGTTCTCACAGCAGCCAGTCGGATGCCCCAAAGGGATGCCTGAGAGCAGGATCCGAACACAGGCTCACTTTCTGACAGTAAGAGCTGTTCGACAGTGGAGCGAGGTCGCGGACTCTCCTTCCTTGGAGACGTTTAAGCAGAGGTTGGATGGCCATCTGTGAGAGATGCCTTATCTGAGATTCCTGCATGGCAGGGGGTTGGACTGGATGACCCTTGGGGGTCCCTTCCAACCCTACACTTCTGTGATTCTCTCCTCCTGTGGTTTCCAGCAACGTGTTCAGGATGCTGTGGTGGACTGGATGAGATGGGCTGGTTGCCTGTTCTGGGTGGGGTTGATCTCCCTCTGAAAGGTTCAGAGTTGGGGGTGAGTGGGTGCCCCTGGATCCATCTTGGCCCCTGGTGTAGTAGTAGTAGCAGTAGATAATAATAATAATAATAATAATAATAATGTAGGTTTTATTTTATTTGTTTTTTATATTATATTTTGGAAATGTACATCCAGTTTTTCCCCCTTTAACTTTTTTGGGGCCCCCAAGAGAGTGGGGCCCTAAGCTATAGCTTGTTTAACTTATATGTAAATCCAGCGCTGGCTCTAATGATTGATTGGATCAATGCGATACCCCTGTCCAGAAACCCATCTCCCAGGGCCCAACACTTCCTTCCTTCCTTCCTTCCTTCCTTCCTTCCTTCCTTCCTTCCTTCCTTCCTTCCTTCCTTCCTTCCTTTCTTTCTTTCTTTCCTGCCTTTATATACCACCATTATCTTCCAAGGATCTCAAGATGTACATGCTTTGCCTCCTCCCCATTTCACCCTCCCAACAACCCTGCGAGGTAGGTGACTGGCCCGAGGTCACCCAGGGAGTGGGGATTTGAACCCTGCTCTCTCAGATCCAACACTCTTAAAACCCTTTATGCCACACTGGCTGTTTTCATTGGCCTTCCTCAGTTGGGTGCCCTCTGCGTGCTTTGGACGTCCGGTCCCTTAGCTGGCGCAGGGTGGCGTAACCCCACCCTTGAAGAAGAAGAGTTTGGATTTGATATCCCTCTTTATCACTCCCCGAAGGAGTCTCAAAGCGGCTCACATTCTCCTTTCCCTTCCTCCCCCACAACAAACTGTGAGGTGAGTGGGGCTGAGAGACTTCAGGGAAGTGTGACTAGCCCAAGGTCACCCAGCAGCTGCGTGGGGAGGAGCGGAGACGCGAACCCGGTTCACCAGATTATGAGTCCACTGCTCTTAACCACTACACCACACTGGCTGAGTCCAGGTGTTTCTCGGGCGTGCAAATATTGATCCGGTCTTTCTCCTTCTCTGCCACAGGGTCCTTGTGTAACCTTTGTCCTTTCCCCTGCAGCCGTTGCTCCTCGCTTGCCAGAGCTGATGCCCCAAGATGTCCTGCTCTCACGGGAAGACCACGAGAAGCCTCTTCGTCTGCCTGGCTCTCGTGACGCTGGGCGACGCCTCCCGGAGAAAAGGTAGGCATCCACCAGTCGCTGGGTGGGCATCCTTGGCAGTTCCTAGGTAGTCTGTGTGTTTTTATCCTCTGGCATCAAAGCAGATGGCTGTGATGGGATCTTTGTCTCTAGACTGAGCAAGGTTTCCCCAAACTTGGGTCCCCAGCTCTTTTTGGACCACAACTCCCATCATCCCTAGTTAGTGGGACCCAGTGGTCAGGGATGATGGGAGTTGTAGTCCAAAAACAGACAGACCCAAGCTTTGGGAAACAATGGGATTCCAAACTTGTTCAGATCTCTCCTACCGCCCCCATTCCATAAACTCATCTTCATAAGGTAAAGGTAAAGGGGCCCCTGACTATTAGGTCCAGTTGCGGACAACTCTGGGGTTGTGGCGCTCATCTTGCTTTATTGGCCGAGGGAGGAGGCGTACAGCTTCCGGGTCATGTGGCCAGCATGACTAAGCCGCTTCTGGCGAACCAGAGCAGCGCACGGAAACACCGTTTACCTTCCTGCCGGAGCGGTACCTATTTATCTACTTGCACTTTGACGTGCTTTCGAACTGCTAGGTGGGCAGGAGCAGGGACTGAGCAACGGGAGCTCACCCCGTCGCAGGGATTCGAACCACCGTCCTTCTGATCGGCAAGCCCTAGGCTCAGTGGTTTAACCCACAGCGCCACCCGCGTCCAAAAAGAATATTAAAAATAGCTTGCCGAAGGCATCTAAGAAGCCGAGAGAATCATCCAGACAAGCTGGGATAACTCAGTTGGTAGAGCATGAGGCTCTTAATCTCAAGAGTTGTGGGTTCGAGTCCTGTGCTGGGGGGGAGATTCCTGCATTGAAGGGGGTTGGGCTAGATGACCCTTCGGGTCCCCTTCCAATGCTATGATTCTATAACTTCTATGACAATTTCAAAGTGCTGGTTATAAAGCCCTCGTCCAGCGGTTCCCAAACGTTTGGGGGCCACTGCCCCCACCTTGCTTCCATAAACTCATCCCCATCACCCCTCACCCTAAATCTACAAAAAGCATTATTCAGACTAGCGGTTGGCAGAACTCGCTAAGGAATATAATGGCACAATAAAAATCAAAACAGTACCAATTAGTTGCCCATTTTATGCAAAATGTCAATTAAAACTACTTGGTTTAACAAATTCAACAAAAGAGATGAACTTGATCCAATGACAGCAGCTTTTCATAGCCTGGAAGTTGTGTACCCCTCCAGGACCCCCACCCCACTGCCCCCTTACCTCTCAGTGTCTCCCTAAGTAATCCTACTGCCCCCCACCCTACTTTGGGAGCCACTACCCTGTATAGATTAGGTGCAGGCTACCACCCTAATTCAGGCTTGGAGGCAGTCCAAGGTGAGCTTCATTGCTGAGGAGCGATTTGAACCCTGGTCTCTCCCAGGTCCAAGTCCAAGACTCTAACCTTTTCGGCCGTTGCCCCGGCCTGGTGGAACGCTCTCCCACATGAGACCAGGGCCCTGCGGGATTTCAAATCTTTCCGCAGGGCCTGCAAGACGGAGCTGTTCTGCCAGGCCTTTGGGCAGAATGCAGTTTGACTCACGGTACTTCCTTTGGATAAAACAAGCCTATAGGAGGTCTCCAACCTGCTCACAGGTCCTTGTATGATCAGTGGAGACAGTTGGTCCTGGAAAGTATTAACCACTCTCAACTCCAACCTGATAACTGCCACCTGCCCAGATTTTAACTTGTCTGAATTAATTTTAAGATGCATTTTTAACTAATTGATGTCTGTTACAGATAGGTAGCCGTGTTGGTTTGCCGTAGTCGAAACAAAATAAAAAAATTCCTTCCAGTAGCACCTTAGAGACCAACTAAGTTTGTTCTTGGTATGAGCTTTCGTGTGCATGCACACTTCTTCATGAAAGCTCATACCAAGAACAAACTTAGAATAATAGAATCATAGAATCCTAGAGTTGGAAGAGACCCCAAGGGCCATCCAGTCCAACCCCCCTGCCAAGCAGGAACACCATCAAAGCATTCTTGACAGGTGGCTGTCAAGCCTCTGCTTAAAGACCTCCAAAGAAGGAGACTCCACCACACTCCTTGGCAGCAAATTCCACTGTCGAACAGCTCTTACTGTCAGGAAGTTCTTCCTAATGTTTAGGTGGAATCTTCTTTAGTTGGTCTCTAAGTTGCTACTGGAAGGAATTTTTTTAATTGATGTCTGTTTTTATGCTGTTAGCCGCTCTGAGCCCGGCCTCAGCTGGTAAGGGCGGGATACAAATAAAATATTATTATTATTATTATTATTATTATTATTATTATTATTAACCACTGTGGAATGCAATGCTGGCTGGAGAATTCAGCTCACTCACACACACACACCCTTTTCAAGGATCATAGAATTGTAGAGTTGGAAGGGACCCCGAGGGTCATCCAGTCCAACCCCCTGCAATGCAGAAATCTTTCATCCAACGTGGGGTTCAAACCCATAACTCTGAGATTAATGATCTCACGCTCTGCCAAAATATATCAAACACTCATAATTGCAAAGATCACAATTGACAGAGGGTTATATACGATCTTGGCAGCTCAGAGATAGTAATTGCTACTCTGTGGAAAGCAGCCCAAAATCTTGCACCAGATGCTTGGGTACCACTCAGTCTGGAATGTAGCCACACTGGAGAAAATTACCCATCATTTGAGATTTCAACAGGGACTAGAACCTCCAGACGCTTTTTAAATGACTTGGCAGTCCTTCGAATACATATACAACGAAATCATTTTCAAAACTTCCCTTGTCACACGCCTGGCAAATCTGGAAGCAGACTTGATAATCAGATAATGCTGATATTATTTTGTTGTTGTTCAGTTGTTCAGTCGTGTCCGACTCTTCGTGACCCCATGGACCAGAGCACGCCAGGCACGCCTATCCTTCACTGCCTCTCGCAGTTTGGCCAAACTCATGTTAGTAGCTTCGAGAACACTGTCCAACCATCTCATCCTCTGCCGTCCCCTTCTCCTTGTGCCCTCCATCTTTCCCAACATCAGGGTCTTTTCTAGGGAGTCTTCTCTTCTCACGAGGTGGCCAAAGTACTGGAGCCTTAACCTCAGGATCTGTCCTTCTAGTGAGCACTCAGGGCTGATTTCTTTAAGAATTGATAGGTTTGATCTTCTTGCAGTCCATGGGACTCTCAAGAGTCTCCTCCAGCACCATAATTCAAAAGCATCAATTCTTCGGCGATCAGCCTTCTTTATGGTCCAGCTCTCACTTCCGTACATTACTACTGGGAAAACCATAGCTTTAACTATACGGACTTTTGTTGGCAAGGTGATGTCTTTGCTTTTTAAGATGCTGTCTAGGTTTGTCATTGCTTTTCTCCCAAGAAGCAGGCGTCTTCTAATTTCGTGACTGCTGTCACCATCTGAAGTGATCATGGAACCCAAGAAAGTGAAATCTCCCACTGCCTCCATTTCTTCCCCTTCTATTTCTTTACACATGATATTATTTTCACGGGTTTTTTTTGTGTGATTTTAAGCCATGCGTAACTGCCCTACTCATTCTACATGCCCATGATTCTCAACTTTCTGTTTTCCTCTGCTCCTATAATTGTTCCCTCTGTTTTGTACACATTTAACAATGAAATAAAAATACCCTTTACCGGGAAGGGGGGGGAGGCAATTGGCCGAGAGAGTGGGCAATGCCCAGCAAGTCTCGGAAGCTGAAGCGCAGAGAGACAAAATAAAGAATTACGTAGCACAACGAAACGTCAGAGCTCGCTTCTCTTCCTCATTCCGCGTAACGGCTCGATGTGGCAACATCCCCTGCAGACAGACACATTGCAAAACAGGGAATCCACGAATTCGGGATAAAAAAAGGAGGCGCCGCCTTCGCTGAGCCTCTTCCCGGTTTTGCATTTCAGCCTCAGTGCTGTTGCTCACAGGAAGTCTACGATGATAACTCCTGTGGCCAAAGCAGTCTCCAGATTCAGCTTGCAACACACCTGTTTTTCAAGAAACCTCATTCTGCCAACGTTTCTGGCAGCTGATGTGCTGGCATGAAGCAAGGCCGGGTGAGGAACGGCCTCCGTTGACGGCTTCTGACTGGCGACTCCGCTCTGTTCACCCCCAGGACTGGCCGCCTGGGGTTTTGAGCTCCAAGATGTTGCAACGAGGAAAGACCTCAGTTTCCACCTGAGTCCTGTTCCCAAGAGGGGAGAGGGAGCCAGGGGTCTCCCCAGGGAAGCCAATCAATCAAATTTCAATCAAATTTTATTACGGTCTTTTATTACGGTCATAGGTAAAGGTAAAGGGACCCCTGACCATTAGGTCCAGGCGTGACCGACTCTAGGGTTGCGGCGCTCATGTCGCTTTATTGGCCGAGAGCCGGCGTACAGCTTCCGGGTCATGTGGCCAGCATGACTAAGCTGCTTCTGGCGAACCAGAGCAGCGCACGGAAACACCGTTTACCTTCCCGCCAGAGCAGTTCCTATTTATCTACTTGCACTTGACGTGCTTTCGAACTGCTAGGTTGGCAGGAGCTGGGACCGAGCAACGGGAGCTCACCCCGTCGCAGGGATTCGAACCGCCGACCTTCTGATCGGCAAGCCCTAGGCTCTGTGGTTTAACACACAGTGCCACCTGGGTCCCTAGACCCAGGTCTAGACCAGCATTTAAAATCTGAAAAGTGCTTTACAGAGCTAAAAGAAATTAAAACACAGAATGAATATAGCAGTCTAAAAATTTAAAAGGGGCTACAAATATCCAGGAGGAGGGTCCAGCTTGCATTTTCGCAGCTTCTGCTCTTCCGTTCCCGAACAGAAGAGCTGCTACCCACAGCCCAACACCAAGTTCAATACTCCGCTGACTGGTTTGTTCTGGGAGGGTAGACTGTGCCTGCAGATCTGCGTGTAGAATCTAGCTACCATCCGGGTTATCTTTTGATCTTTGCCTAGTAAAAGGGCATTTAGTTGGTCCTATCTGGAAGGTCAGCTAACCTCTCCTCCCAGGGAAGCCATCTGCAAGCAGGCCAGGGAGGCAAAGGCCACACCTGTCCCAGCATCTGACAGCCAGGGGGCGGCTGCCCAACAGGCAGGTGATCGGCAAGAGGGAAAGGGGAAGGCACCTCCCCCCCCCCATTTCATGTACAGTCGTACCTTGGAAGTCGAACGGAATCTCTTCCGGAAGTCCCACCGACTTCCAAAACGTTCGGAAGCCAAAGCGCGGCTTCCGATTGGCTGCAGGAAGCTCCCACAGCCAATCGGAAGCGCCGTCAAGACGTCCGGCTTCCGAAAACAGTTCGCGAACCGGAACAGTCACTTTGCGGCATTCAGGAGCCAAAACGTTCAAGAACTAAGCTGTTCGAAAACCAAGGTACGACTGTACTGACCGGAGTAGTGGTCGAATCATTGCCACCAATTGAAAGGGACCCTAAGGGTCATCCAGTCCAACCCCCTGCGAGGCAGGAATCACAGCTAAAGATTCCCTGACAGGTGGCCATCCGAACTCTGCCTAAAAAAACCTCAAGGAAGGAGAGTCCTCTATTCCACCGTCATAAGAACGCCATAAGTTCTTGCTAATGTCAGAATTTCCTTTCTTGCAATTTGAAGCCATGGGTTCGAGTCCTGCCCTCCAGAGCAGGAGAAAACAAGCTTGCTCCATCTTCCATGCGACAGCCGTTGAGATATTTGAAGATGGATCTCCCCTATCAAATGGCCACAGGAACATGAGAAAACCCTCCTGCTGGATGAAGCCAGAAGTCTGTCTAGTCCAGCATCCTGTTCTCACAGGGGCCAACCAAATGCCTGTGAGAAACCCACAAGCAGGGTCCGAGAATGAGAGCCGTCTCCTGTCCTGGGGTTTCCGCTGCCTCCAGCCATGGGGGCAGAACAGAGCCATCATGCCTAGTAACGGTTGCTAGACCTCCAGGAATTTGCCTAACCCCCTTTTAAAAGCTTAATATCCTTTTAGGGCAGTGGTGGCTAACCTTGACACTCCAGATGTTTTGAAACTACAGCTCCCATCATCCCTGACCACTGGTCCTGTTAGCTAGGGATGATGGGAGTTGTAGTTCCAAAACATCTGGAGTGTCAAGGTTAGCCATCACTGTTTTAGGGCCTATTGCAAGGTATCTGTTTCTGGTGGCTCAGGAACTGGGCCAGCGCAACACACTCTGGGATTTTGGGGGCGTTGGGATTTTTTTTTAAAACCAATCTTTGGGTTTGCCCGTTTCCTGTGTGCTTCATTAGATCCTTCCCCTCTGCTTTTCCCTTTGACCCCAGGGTGTGGACCACCAGACCCGCCTGCTCACAGCGCCTACCGATGCCAGCCCCGCCTGTGCCAGGAGCCTCTTCCGGACTCGCTCCTGTTCGGACCTGAAACAGTGCTGGAATTCTACTGCCAACCTGGATACGTCACAACCAGCTTGCCAGCCCTTGCCATCTGCCAAGGAGGGCAGTGGAATATGTTGAGAGACCTTGCTTGTGTGCCCCAGGGAAGTAAGTGCTGTGACCTCTCTCTCTCTCCCTGCCCCCCACCCAGAAAAAAAATGCAAAGGGAGGAATAATTTGTGTATCCGGTTTGCCAAATCAGAGATGCCCCAACTGCATGAACAGCCCCTTGAGGCTTCGACTGACTCCCCTGCAAAGGAAGGTTGTGGCATCTTGGGATTAGTCCAGAGTTTCCCAAACCTTGGGTCTCCAGCTGTTTTTGGACTACAGTTCCCATCATCCTTGACCACTGGTTCTGTTAGCTAGGGGTGATGGGAGTTGTAGTCCAAAAAACAGCTGGAGACCAAAGGTTTGGGAAACCCTGGTTTAGAGAAAAGGTGAGGAAGAGGGGGCAGGATGGGAGTTTATAAAATGATGCGTGGGTGTTCGAGAGAGAGGAGAGACGACAGCTTTTCTCCCTGTCGTGTAACACTAGAACTTGTGGGCACCCAGTGAAGCTGATCGTTGGGACAAAAGCAAGTCTTTCTTCGTCCAGCACATAGTTAAACTGTGGAACTCACTGCTGCAGGATTCGTGGAGGAAGAGAGGGCTATGGATGGCTCCTAGCCAGGATGGCTGTGCTCTGCTTCCACGGTTGGAGGTAGCAATGCTTCGGCATCCGGAAACCCCAGGAGGGGAGAGGACCACTGGCCTGATCCAGCTGGCTGTTCTCATGCAATATTTCAAGTGGTGCGCTATCTGTGGTGCCGTGCGCACTCCTAGCGTTGCACCCCACACCCTCCGATGTTGCCAGGGGGGCTCTCTTTGTGTTGCACAGTCGGCGTGTCGTGGCCCAGTCCTGAGTGCCATTCATGCAGGATGCAAAATTCGGATTCCCTGGGCTCAGAATTCAAGCTTCTCCACCGGTTTGGTCGCCACCTTGTGGACAGAATCGCAACAGCAGGCCACTCTGTCACCCCCAGTTTTGCAGGGGGCTGGCATTAGCTCCCAAGGAGAGGAAGAATCTGACTTTGCAGATGATCGTTGGGCTCAGGGATGGTGAGGCGACTTGCAGCCCAGCAACATTTGCAGGGCGCCAGATTGGCTTTTCCTACACAGCCACTGGAAAGGAGTGTTCAAATTTTAATCCCAGGGATATGAATTCGGACTCACTCTGATTCGCATTTGTTTGGGTCCAATTGATTTGAGAGGGTTGTCTGCTACGCAAAGTTGCTTAGGATTGGGTTGGGGCCTTAGCGAGCCAACTTTCAAGTATGCAAGCTTTTGAGTCCAACAGAGTTCTTGGCTTATTGACAGCTGTTGCGCTGCTATAGCAATAGGTAAAGGTAAAGGGACCCCTGACCATTTGGTCCAGTCGTGTCCGACCCTAGGGTTGCAGCGCTCATCTTGCTTTATTGGCCGAGGGAGCCAGCGTACAGCTTCCGGGTCATGTGGCCAGCATGACTAAGCCACTTCTGGCGAACCAGAGCAGCACACGGAAACTCTGTTTACCTTCCCGCCGGAGCGGTACCTGTTTATCTACTTGCACTTGACGTGCTTTCGAACTGCTAGGTGGACAGGAGCTGGGACCGAGCAACGGGAGCTCACCCCGTCGCGGGGATTCGAACCGCCAACCTTCTGATCAGCAAGCCCTAGGCTCTGTGGTTTAACCCACAGCGCCACCTGGGTCCCTTAAACTATAAACTATAAAACTATAGCGATAGTTGCTGTTTATTGTTATTGCTGACCTTGTGTGTTATCATCAGGGTGGTCTAAGATTTAAGATATTCCAGCAGCGAAATGAATCTCAGTGTTCGGGGGGCAGAATGCCTGCAGGCTTCTCAAACACACCACCCCTGTTAGGATGGGCAGCTGGCCTGGATGGGCCAGTCTGGGTCATTCCTGGTGCCACAGACATTTTTGACACCTCTTGCCCTAACCTTGATTGACGCACCCAAGAGGCAGCTTGCCTTAGTCTTCCATCTGTGTAGGTCTGCCCTCCCTGTTCAGTTTTGGGCACTGATACCTGCAGTCCTTAACCAACGATTTCCCACCTTCCTAAGGGTCTCCATTAAATCTCTCTTGCCTCCCCACCCTGCAGCTCCGCGTCCCGACCCCTTCCTCTCCGCTGCCTCTGTCCCCGTGGTGCTGGCTGCCGCCGTGATCTTTTCCTCCATCCTGGTGACGGTTGTGGCTTGCGTCCTCCTGAAGACGAGACTCCACATCTGCCGCTGCCTCAGGTGAGCCTGAGCAAACTCCAAGGGTGGATCCTGTTTGTAGGATCCACAATCCTACCTTACACGGTTGAAGTGTACCGTATTTTTCGCTCCATAAGACACACTTTTTTCCTCCTAAAAAGTAAGGGGAAATGTCTGTGTGTCTTATGGAGCGAATGTGTGGTCCCTGGAGCTGAACTGCCCAGGGGCAAAAGCAGATCGTGCTTTTTTAAAAAGAGAGAGAGAAGGGGGTGTTGAAAGGAAGCCCCCTGAGCAGCTGCTCAGCAAACGATCGGGGAGAGAGATAAGGGAGAGAGATTCCAGCCCTGCCCCCTTGCAGAGGGAGGCTGTTTCCCCAGAGACATGTGACTGGCTGATTAGATTATCTGTCTGCAAACGGTAGAAATGGCTTCGTGAAGCTGCAGAACTGTGAGTTAAACCCCATAAAACAGGGTTTTTTCCCTTTGCAAAGTAAGCTCAACAACTTTGAGCTGATCCTCAAAAAATTGGGGCTTTTCTTCTTTGCAAAAGAAGCTGCAGAAATTTGAGCTGATCCTCAAAAAATGGGGCTTTTCTCCTTTGCAAAAGAAGCTGCAGAAATTTGAGCTGATCCTCAAAAAATTGAGGCTTTCCCCCTCTAAAAACTAGGTGCGTCCTATGGTCAGGTGCGCCTTATAGAGCGAAAAATACGGGTATTTCTTATACAGTATGTTTACTGTATTACGTGTTATAAGAAAAAAAAACCTGCTCCTTTTCCCTTATGGGGTATTCCAGAGCCCGTACAGAGTCCTTAAGTGATAGGAGAAAAATAACAGAGGCCAGCCAGAGAATAGTGAGAAGCAAAGCGGCTAGTAAGCCTGATCTTTATTAAACTGTTGCAATAGTGACCCTGAACAATAGTGCACAACAGTTGTCAACAGGTTTGCCACACCTATCAGCCTATCACCCATTCCCACCACCCTTCTGAGTAATACCCCTCCCCAACCTCTCACTGTATATAAGGGTCTGGTGACTTCTGTTTCAGTGTATCTGAAGAAGTGTGCATGCACACGAAAGCTCATACCAAGAACAAACTTAGTTGGTCTCTAAGGTGCTACTGGAAGGAATTTTTTTATTTTGTTTCAGCAGAAATCCTGCTTTGCCAGGATACCTGATAATGGTCACTGATTGCTTTACCTGGGCAGCCTGGCCATTCTTTTGTGTTGGTGTTAATAGTTTAGTTCCTGAATCCAGGTCACAGACTCACCCTATTCATACACAAATATGCCCTTAAGACAGGATTTGCGAGCAAAAGACAATGGGGAGGCTTTCCCCATTTCCCTCCCTTAGGGCAGAGGAATATTTGAGGTCATTGAGTCAAAACGGCTTCAGGATTGCTCTCCCATATTATTTCAGACACATGGCTCATATATTTAGATACGTGTGCATTTATTTAATCTATATTTGAGACCTTTAAAATCTTATACTCAAGACTGGTTTTCTTTTTTAAATGCATATCTGTATATAGATATTTTTTAAAATGAATTAGATCGGTCCTTCTTACACCCCTTTCCTCCCTTTTGCAAGCTGCGGGGGTCACACTTTGCTTGGACGTGTACAGAACTTTGGTGCAAAGACCCTCACGGTGCCATTTCTCCCCCCCCCCCAGTTCCTACGAGCAACTGGACGACCCGTTGGAGCAAATAGAAGAGCTTGATGTGCCCGAACTGGACTGCAGCGAAGGCCCCCTCCCCTCGTACGAAGAGGCCGTCTATGGTCCCACGGGGTGCCCCTTGCCGCCGGGGGCACAGGACCCGACCCCTCTGGTCCTTTCCCAGGAAGCCTATGCCCGCCCAGATCTCTGCGGCCTCGAAGAGGAGCCCCCTTCCTACCAGGACTCCTTGGTGGCGGCTTCTGCCGCATCTGGATCTGGCCCAGCGAGAGAGTCACCCTCCCGGCTCCCCACATCCCTCTTGCCCCCAGGTGTTGGGAAGAAGGACGGTCCTTAGCCCAAGGTTGCAGAGCTTTTGTTGAACCGCCTCGGAGGCAGGATTTCCTTCCTTCCTTTTCCCCTCCACCCCTTTCCAAGTGGCTCCCTGTACAATCTTGGAGGGGGGGGAATTAGGTGGGAGGTGCCCTAAGGAAGCCCTGCCCCTTCCTGATCAAGTGCTGCTATTGGAGGGCTGCGGTGGGCGGTGCAATATATCTGCCAATGGGGGACTGACTTAATAATACCCCGGCCAATGGCCCTGGGGCAGTGGGGGCCATATTGTGGATTCGTTGGGCTGGTTGGTTTTCCCGGCGGGACGCAAGTAGGAATTCTGTCCTGAGAATTCTGGGTTTGTTTGGTGGTTGTTTTTCTTAATTTACTTTTTAATTTTGCTTTAAAGCCTTTTTTTTTACTAATTTTATTTCCCAATGCAAAATGTGAGTGTTTGGATATGGGGGAAACTCGCCGTTCCTTCTCTCCCAAACCTTCCTTGCCTGCTGCGCTCAGAAATCACGCAACTTGGAGGTTGCATTGTGTCCCTTGTGCCGGTAATGGATGGAAGTCTTGGCCCAAATGGCTCGGGGGACCTGTTCGTATATTGACTCCCTTCGCTGAATTTGGTTCTGCAGGATCAGACCTGGTGACTTTGCCGAAAGAGGCCGGCCTGAAAGCAGCATTGACATTGGCAAGAAGTCTGAGTGTACACTCTCCGATAGACTTTTGAATGTTGTTTGTTGTGTTCAGAGATTTATTTTTAAAAAAACAATTAAAACTTGGTTCATTCTACACTTGTGGATTATTTTTTACATCTGCCTTGAGTGTGTGGACTTTTTGAGAAAAATCTGCAAAGCGTTAAAGTTGGGACCTGGTAGGTTCCAGCAGGATGAGTTTCGTGTTCGCAGGAGCGTCCTACTCTTGTGTAGCACCCTGGATGAGACACATACCCGACTGGCATGTTCTCTCCCTCGTTTGGGAGCTTCAAAAGCTTTCTTTTGCCCGAACATCACACGTCCCCAGTACTAAGATGCCCTTGGGCCCTCGAATCGCCCCCCGCAATGATTCTGTGGAGACCGAGGGCCGGATTTAGGTTTGATGAGGCCCTCAGCTCCTGAAGGTAATGGGGCCCTTTATATGTCCAGCTGTCCTTTGCCAACAACAAATGGTCGCTGTCTTTTGCGTTGAATCTATGCTATAGGGTAATTGATGGACCCAATCGGTATCTAAAGCCATTTGCACATCACAAAAGATGTATTTTATCAAAGTACAGGTAATTGTTGAACTGAAATATAATTAAGAAGAAGCATATCAATAGTGAAATACAATTAAGAAGAAGTATATTAATAGTGAAATAATTATTCAGCTCTAACTTAATAATTATAACTCTGTGGTTAAACCACAGAGCCTAGGGCTTGCTGATCAGAAGGTCGGCGGTTCGAATCCCTGCGACGGGGTGAGCTCCCATTGCTCGGTCCCAGCTCCTGCCAACCTAGCAGTTCGAAAGCACATCAAAGTGCAAGTAGATAAATAGGTACCACTGCGGCGGGAAGGTAAACGGCATTTCCGTGCGCTGCTCTGGTTCGCCAGAAGCGGCTTAGTCATGCTGGCCACATGACCTGGAAGCTGTACGCCGGCTCTCGGCCACTAAAGCGAGATGAGCGCCGCAACCCCAGAGTCGTCCTCGACTGGACCTAATGGCCAGGGGTCCCTTTACCTTTACCTTAAAATGATTTTTTTATTCATAACAAACTTAATAATGCAAGCACATTGGCGTTTGGCAATAACAGAAGTTCCTTTAGAAACACAATTTACAAAGACTCTTAATCTAGTCTCTAGAAACTTGTTATAATATGAAATAATAATAATAATAGGTGTAAATATATGATGCAAACTACTAATAATTATAAATAGCTTTATTAATATGAAATTAAGTGTTATAACCTGTACAATGCAATTGTAGTTAATACAGTGCATTTTTTAAAAAATAAAATCAATATCACCATAGTAGTCCACACTGTTCATTGGAACAGCAGACCTTTGTACCCTGTACTAAGAGTGAGTGTAAAAGACGGTATTTATTTATTTCAGTTTAATTTTTTTTGGGGGGGGTGGGACAAGAGAGTGGGGCCCTAAGTTATACAGTGGTACCTCGGGTTACAGATGCTTCAGGTTACAGATGCTTCAGATTACAGACTCCGCTAACCCATAAATAGTACCTCAGGTTAAGAACTTTGCTTCAGGATGAGAACAGAAATTGTGGCGCGGCGGCAGCGGGAGGCCCCATGAGCTAAAGTGGTTCTTCAGGTTAAGAACAGTTTCAGGTTAAGAACAGACCTCCAGAACGAATTAAGTTCTTAACCTAAGGTACCACTGTACATAGCTGTCAACTTTCAGGTTTGAAAATAAGGGATTTTTCCAAACTTTCGGATTTGAAAATAAGGGATGCCGCGAGGGCGGTGCAATGGCACCAAGTAGCCTCGCCACCCTGCGCTCCAGAGGCTGCGCGTGAACGGGTGAGCGAAAGAGCGAGCGCGTAGACGGCAGGCAGGCTGTCTGTCTGGTTGGGCGTGAGGGTCTGGCTGCACAAGACATGCAAGCTCCGCCCCCAGTCAGTCTCAGACTCCTTATTGGCAGCCGAGCAACGCAGCTGAGGAGCCTCCCTGGCCGGCAGGGAGGGAGAGGAGCTGCTTCCTGTGAAATCCGGGAAATTTAAGGGATATCAACAATCCAGGATAGCAGCGGGAAACGGCGTTGGAATAAGGGAGTTTCCCGCAAAAAAAAGGGAGGGTTGACAGCTATGCCACTGTAGCTTGTTTAGCTTATATGTAAATCCAGCACTGGCAGCGACGTGTGCCCCTTTGGGGATCTCTCGCTTGCCGGACTCAGCCCTGCCTTAGACATACACAATGACACATCTCCACAGGCTCACTGCTGAGCTCTGCAGGACAAGGCTGTCGTTCTAAAGCAATGCAAGGTGGGGTTCGCTTGACAGTCTAAGCTCTCCCATTGACCAGGGAAGGTAAACACTGCTCTGGGTGCGCCCCTAGACAGATGCACCTGTATGGATCCACTTCCTTATGCGCTGGGTGGGATCAGCTAACCGCTTGCTGAACCTGTTTTGTAGGCAGGTCTCCTTCATGCAGCTTTAGCCTGGAATGCAAAAGACAACGGTGGCATGGATGGTGCAGAGAGATCTTCTCTTGCAAGTGGTTCTTGTTATAGACCAACTGTCCGGGACATCTAGACTTTCGGGGGGGGGGGATTTTGGCAGGTGCAAATTCTATTCATGTCTGCTTCACACAGAGTCATCGGACGGCTGGCCCACATAGTTCAGTGTTGCGTACACTGGTTTGTGAACTAATACCCTGTTTCTCCTAAAATAAGCCATAGCCATAAAATAAGCCGTAGAAAGATTTCTACGCATTTGTGAAATATAAGCCATACCCCGAAAATAAGACATAGTGACGCGGCGCCTCTCCCTTAAGATGGCTTGGATAGGTGTGGCTATGCAGTGTACCAATGCAGAGCGGTTAAAATAAGACATCCCCTGAAAATAAGCCATACTGTCTTTTTTTGAGGGGAGGGAAAATATAAGACAGTGTCTTATTTTAGGAGAAACACGGGTACCAGTGTACTGGAAGAAGCAAAGATCACCAGTGTTGAAGCAATGATTCTTCAACATCAACTTCTCTGGACTGGTCATGTTGTGCGGATGCCTGATGATCGTCTTCCAAAGCAACTACTCTATTCCCAACTTAAAAACGGAAAGCGTAATGCTGGTGGTCAACAAAAGAGGCTCAAAGATTCTCTCAAGGCAAATCTTTAAAAAATGTAGTATAAGCACCGACAACTGGGAAACACTGGCCTGTGAGCGCTCCAGTTGGAGAACAGCCTTTACCAAAGGTGTCATGGGCTTCGAAGACACTCGAACTCAGGACGCAAGGGAGAAACGTGCTAAGAGGAAGGCACGCTTAGCAAATCCACACCGTGATCAACTCCCGCCCGGAAACCCATGTCCCCACTGTGGAAGGACGTGTGGATCCAGAATTGGCCTCCACAGTCACTTTTAAAACTGTGTTCATGGAAGACAATCTTTTTTGGCTATGGGTGATGGCCACAGAAGACAACGACACTGGTTTGCAGCAATGGGTATTTTAAGTCAGTGGCTCTCATGGGAGAGAATGACAACTGTGGCAAGAAGATTCAAGGACAAAGAAGCATTTCAGTGTCATATAACATCAAAATAATTATTTTTTATATATATGCAACCAGAAGCAGTATCCACGCCTCTCCTCAAGAACATTGACTGTTTCCCCCCCTAAGTCTCGGTTTTCCCTGTCTGTAAAATGGGAAGGGGAAACCCACCTTCCGGGATTGTTGGGAAGATGAAATCCAGGGAGGATGGGAAGATGCTGCCAATTTTCATTGTCTTTTTCTAAACCCCAAACCATGGCTTGCAGTGGGGCTTGCGGAAGATTGAATGCATTTGCCTGCAAAAAGCAGCTGCCTTTCCCCAACGTGAGGGGTTGGTGGGTGGAAATTCGGGTGTCCCTTGCGGGGTTGGGCACTTCTGGGCATGCTAGCTTTCCAAAAGAGTTGCTTTCCCCTGAAAACACAAGGTCGCTCGTGCCACAGCTGGAGTCGCCTGCTGTGCATGTGCAGAGTGCGTTTGCCTCCATGCAAGTTTAGTCAGCCCTTCGTCTCCAGGGCATGCCATTTGTATCTAGAGTGGGGGAGGTAAGGTAAAGGTAAAGGGACCCCTGACCATTAGGTCCAGGCGTGACCGACGCTGGAATTGCGGCGCTCATCTTGCATTATTGGCCGAGGGAACCGGCGTACAGCTTCCACCAGGTCATGTGGCCAGCATGACTAAGCCGCTTCTGGCGAACCAGAGCAGCGCACGGAAACGCCATTTACCTTCCCGCCTAAGCGGTACCTATTTATCTGCTTGCACTTTGAAGTGCTTTCGAACTGCTAGGTGGGCAGGAGCAGGGACCGAGCAACGGGAGCTCACCCCGTCGCAGGGATTCGAACCGCCGACCTTCTGATCGGCAGGCCCAAGAGGCTCAGTGGTTTAACCCACAGCGCCACCCAATATTTGATTTTGGAAAAAGAGAGCCACTGTGGTGTGGTGCTTAGTGTGCTGGACCTGGACCTGAGTTCAAATCCCCCCACTGGACCATAATAAAACTCGCTGACTTGGGGACTACTGGCCCTTGGGGACTGCTACTCACCGCCTCTCAGCCTGACCTCCCTCACAGGGTTGTTGTCGCGAAGATAAAACACAGGGGGAAGGAGACCCGTCATGCGCGCCACTTTGCGCTCGTTGGAGACAAAAGTCAAGTATATACAGGCAACAAATGGGATAGCAATCGGCGGGTGGGGGTGAGGCAGGTTGCTGGGCGGGTCTCCTCGGCTGCAGGAGGCCGCTTTGCATCGCTTTCCGCCCTCCCTCCGGGAGTTTCTGTGGCCACCGGCCCGCCTCTCCCCTCCCTCCAGCTTCCAAGGTAGGGCAGCCTTGCGCAAGCCGCCCGCCGGCAGTTTGCAAAACTTCCCCTCCGCCGCCGCCCGCTTTGCTGCCCTGCAGCTCCTGCCAGTGTCGCGATGGCTTCGGAGAAGCCGCAGCAGAAGAAGCGAGCCCAGAAGCAGCCGCCTCCGGGGGTCTCCGTCGCCCCCGACCCTGCGCTAAAGCCCTTGGAGAGGAACCTCCTGCGGAACCCCAACCCCGAAGGTACCACGCACGCAGCTCCCCGTGGCGCCCGCTTCTCCTTCAGCCCCTGCGAAGGCACCGGGGGCGGTGGGGGGAGGGGTGCCTGCTTTGCAAAAGAGGGGGGGGTTGACCACCTCCTCCACCCCCTTGACCTTTCTAAGGGTCACCATTGCAAGACCTGGTCCCCCACCCCGGAGCAAAGCGTTTTTGGCAAGACCCCTGTGGCACTTCTTAGCGGGGTTGGGCTAGATGACCCTTGGGGACATCTCTATAAGCCTATGGTTCTAGGAATCAATGAAATAAAGGTAAAGGTAAAGGGACCCCTGACCGTTAGGTCCAGTCGCGGACGACTCTGGAGTTGTGGCGCTCATCTCGCTCTATAGACTGAGGGAGCCGGTGTACAGCTTCCAGGTCATGTGGCCAGCATGACAAAGCCGCTTCTGGCGAACCAGAGCAGCGCATGGAATAATAATAATAATAATAATAA
The DNA here is from genome assembly GCA_034641385.1 of Darevskia mixta. Lineage (NCBI taxonomy): Eukaryota > Metazoa > Chordata > Lepidosauria > Squamata > Lacertidae > Darevskia > Darevskia mixta. Next base: position 2,656,766 of record JAWWNH010000131.1, on the reverse strand, counting down.
TAATAATAATAATAATAATAATAATTTATTATTTATACCCCGCCCATCTGGCTGGGTTTCCCCAGCCACTCTGGGCGGCTTTCAACAAAGCATTAAAATACAATAATCTATCAAACATTAAAAGCCTCCCTAAACAGTCTTCTAAAGGTCTGGTAGTTGTTGTTCTCTTTGACATCTGAAGGGAGGGCGTTCCACAGGGCGGGTGCCACTACCGAGAAGGCCCTCTGCCTGGTTCCCTGTAACTTGGCTTCACGCAGCAAGGGAACCGCCAGAAGGCCCTCGGTACTGGACCTCAGTGTCCGGGCTGACCGATGGGGGTGGAGATGCTCCTTCAGGTATACTGGACGCCGTTTACCTTCCCGCCGGAGTGGTACCTATTTATCTACTTGCACTTTGACATGCTTTTGAACTGCTAGGTTGGCAGGAGCTGAGACCAAGCAACGGGAGCTCACCCCGTCGCGGGGATTCGAACCGCCGACCTTCTGATCAGCAAGCCCTAGGCTCTGTGGTTTAGACCACAGCACCACCTGCGTCTGTAGTCTACATGTTACTGAAGCTATATTCCAGCCTTCATCCACCGGGCGTTCTCCTGATGTTGTTGAACTACAACTCCCATCAGCCTCAGGTTGGGGCTGATGGGAGTTGTGCTCTGGCAACATCTGGAAGAAGACAGGTGGGCGAAGGCTGCTCTGTTCCACTTCTGTTTCCTTTGCAATAGCATCCCTTGCTCTGCCTGAAGAGCCAAGACGGCGTTGGCTCTTAATCTTAAACTGACATACTTGGAGAAACTAGCAATCCAAAACAAACAAACGACAACAGCAAAACCTTAAGAGCTATGCAGAGGAGATGGAGCCAGACCGCACTCTGTGTGGTGTCTTTCTGGCGCGCCTCTGTGTTTACACGGGGGTGTGCTGGAGCCAAGATGCACCCCCTCGTAGAGTTAGCTTCCCGAGACCCCGAGAAGAGAACTGAACCCTGAAGAATGACAATGCTGGCAAGAAGGCGCGAGAGGAATTTTAATAAGGCATCCCTCTGCCAGACGGTGATTTATCAGAGAGTAGAAAGCAGGGACACGTTTGCCCATTAAAAGATACCTCTAACTGAAGTGGAATTTCTCCCAGCAGGGATCACTGTTCAATGGCTGTTTGCTAGACTTGCCCTTGCAGGAGTCTGAGATAGGAGGACTGCTTGACTTGCCAGCCAGCCAGCTCCTCCTCGCTCAGAGCTACGATACTCAGCAGTTGGCTTATGGGGTGACAGGCATGTACAATTTTGCATTGATTCATATTTGCACTTTGTTACTAGGAGTTAGTATCCGAGCTAGCTTGTTTTCCTCCTCCCTCCCCTCCCCTTTTCCTCTTGTGCCATGTCTCTCATTTGTAAGCCTGGAGGCAAACAGGCTCTTCTTGCTGATTTTGTAAGTTGCTCTGATGGCTGTTTTGTGTGTTTTTTTACTATGGTGCAGGGCGAAAATATTTTAAAGATTCAAAATGTATCTGGATGTGGAGGCCGAGGAAAAAATAAAGGAGATGTGGAATGCAGGATTTAGGAGGGATGTTTGCAGGAATTAGGTCGCACTGAAGGTTGGGTAGATATTGCAAGAGCTGAGTGATGAGAGGACTTAGCATTCTGCTGGGGATGTGAGTCTACGATAACTTCCATATTTGAGTTAGAGCATTTGCCGGAACATAGAGGCGACTCATCTCTTGCAGGCAGAGAAGTCTCCACCTTCAGCCACAAAACCAATGCCACAAATACTTGAGCTTGTTCTCAGAGTCTTGAGTTGAGTTTAGAAACCAGCTGCCTGTCACTTAAAGGCTTACCTGCAAGTACCTCAGCCGATGCCATTGGCAGCAACTGCTGTGATGTCACGGAACACTCAGGAATATTCTCTTCCTTCTGGTCTCTTCTTTTCATCCTTCTCCAGATCAGCACACCCCACCCCTCCCAATGCACACATATGAAGAAAGGACACACACACACACACACACACACACCATTTACATTTCCAAGGGCTCAGGGTAAAAGTCAGATCCAGCAGAATCAATCTGAGACTGTAATAATAATAATAATTTATTATATATACCCCACCCATCTGGGTGGGTTTCCCGAGCCACTCTGGGTGGCTTCCAGCAAAATATTAAAATACAATATTTCATCAAATAGTAAAAGCTTCCCTAAACAGGGCTGCCTTCAGATGTCTTCTAAAAGTTAGATAGTTGTTTATTTAGAGGGTGCCACTACCGAGAAGGCCCTCTGCCTGGTTCCCTGTAACCTCACTTCTCGCAGGGAGGGAACCGCCAGAAGGCCCTTGGCGCTGGACCTCAGTGTCCGGGCAGAACGATGGGGGTGGAGATGCTCCTTCAGGTATACTGGGCCTTTGAGGCCGTTTAGGGCTTTCAAGGTCAGCACCAACACTTTGAATTGTGCCCGGAAACGTACTGGGAGCCAATGTAGGTCTTTCAGGACCGGTGTTATGTGGTCCCGGCGGCCGCTCCCAGTCACCAGTCTACTTGCTGCATTCTGGATTAGTTGTAGTTTCTAGGTCACCTTCAAAGGTAGCCCCACGTAGAGCGCATTGCAGTAGTCCAAGCGGGAGATAACCAGAACATGCACCATTCTGGCAAGACAGTCTGCTGGCAGGTAGGGTCTCAGCCTGCGTACCAGATGGAGCTGGTAGACAGCTGCCCTGGACACAGAATTGACCTGTGCCTCCATGGACAGCGGTGAGTCCAAAATGACTCCCAGGCTGCACACCTGGTCCTTCAGGGGCACAGCTACCCCATTCAGGACCTGGGAGCACATAGATCTGAAAGAGGAAGGAAATACTTTCACTCTTCCAACTTTCTCCTTTAGCCAAAGGTCCTTTTCAGGCGAGGAACAGGGGGCTGCCCTCAGCACCTGCTGGCCCAAGGGGCTGTGGGGCAGGTGGGTGGGCTCAGAGGCTTGTTACCACCACGTTGGCAACCTCTATCCCAACTGCATTTTGGCAACCAAAATGGTCAAAGGCCTGGAAGCGATGCCTTATGAGGAACGGCTTAGGGAGCTGGGTATGTTTAGCCTGGAGAAGAGAAGGTTAAGGGGTGATATGATAGCCATGTTCAAATATATAAAAGGATGTCATATAGAGGAGGGAGAAAGGTTGTTTTCTGCTGCTCCAGAGAAGCGGACATGGAGCAATGGATTCAAACTACAAGAAAGAAGATTCCACCTAAACATTAGGAAGAACTTCCTGACAGTAAGAGCTGTTCGACAGTGGGATTTGCTGCCAAGGAGTGTGGTGGAGTCTCCTTCTTTGGAGGTCTTTAAGCAGAGGCTTGACAGCCATCTGTCAGGAATGCTTTGATGGTGTTTCCTGCTTGGCAGGGGCTTGGACTGGATGGCTCTTGTGGTCTCTTCCAACTCTATGATTCTATGCTTAAATGCCTCTCCTTGACCGTTTGCCTCTGAGAAGTTGGAATGTGCATGGACATCCCAGCCAAGAAGGTTGGTGATCACCTGGCAGACCTGCACAGTATTTCTGAATGGGCTGATTTTCTCTCTGGGGCCGCCTCTAGAATGCTTCCAGCCAACGGACCGCAAGCATGCAAATTAACGTTGGGGGGAGCAAGGAGGTCACTTGCGAGATCTGACAGCATCAGCCTTTAATGAAAGGTCCTTTGCCTGTTTCCCTTCCAGAAAATAGCCATGGCACGGCAAATGGCTTTTTCTGACGTAGAGCCAAGAAGAGTTTTTACTGTTCTGGCTAGTCAGGGTTCAAGGCCGTTGCAAGGCAGGGAGGATGCCTAAGCAGGTTAAAACTTGTTGGTGCAGGAGATTAACTCCCAGAGCTCTGAAACAGCTTGTCTTTGACCTTGCTGGTGCCACCTGCCTGGGGGTGCGGGAAGATCTCCACAATTACCGTAATTAATTGGCAGTCCTAATCCTTGCACGCTTGCAAGGAGGCCTTGTAGCTTCCAGGCCTCCTCTCGTCACTCCCAATTAACACAGCCCTTTCTTAAGAACGCAAGAAGGGTCTTCCGGATCAAGCCCAAAGGGGCCCATGTAGTCCAGCGTCCTGGTCCAACAAGATACCTCCAGCCTCCTTCAAATGCATTTCAGCGGGAGAAGTTGCTGGGGAATTTACTGCCATCTCCTCACCTCTGGCTGCTGTCCATCAACACGTTGCCTCCCTATATTTTATCTAGAAAAGGAATAACATTTGGGAGCCGTCAGCTTCTTTCCGTGGAGGCAATTTGCAGGAGGAAAATGGGGCAGCCAGAGGGATTTAGAAAGAACTACCGTATTTTCCGGCGTATAAGATGACTAGGCGTATAAGACGACCCCCAACTTTTCCAGTTAAAATATAGAGTTTGGGATATACTCGCCATATAAGACTACCCCTCTTCCAACGCACACCAACGCACACTGGAGGCAGCCTTTTTCACCATGAGCGCCCGTCTCGTCTAGCGGCTGAGGCGGCGAAGGTGAGAGCGGTTTGAGGGGAGGGGAGAGCGTCTCTCGCCTGCCTGTGTCTCGGGGGCGGGGCGTGCGCACCAGGACTGGGCGAGAGGCTTCTGTTTGTGCGCCCCCCCACCCGTCTCTTGCTCGCTGGCTCCCTGTGAGGGGGTGCGAGAGGGGCTGAGGAGGCGGCGGGGCCAGGCCGGGGACAATGGCGGCGTCTCCTCCGAGCCCGCGGCTTTTCAGCACCTGCCCTATAAGATGACACCTGGTGTATAAGACGACCCCTGACTTTTGAGAAGATTTTCCTGGATTAAAAAGTAGTCTTATGCGCCAGAAAATACGGTAGTTTAGTCCATCCCCCTGCAATGCAGGAATCACCAGTGGCATAGCGAGGATTGCCGGCTCCCAGGGCAAGGAAAGTATTGTGCTCCCTAACAGGCACCTCCACGCGGCGCTGCAGCTGCTGCCAGACAGAGCTGCAGAGCAGCGGCAAGACATGGGTGCAGATCTCCTGTTAAGGTGGCAGCTGCAGAGGTGCACCCATAATTATTATTTTTTGGCAGGGATCCCCCTCCCCACCCCCATGCTGTGCCTCTGGCTGGGCTTGGTGCTAAAAGCAGTCTGGGAAGATCAAGGTTCAATGCATTTTCCTCTTCCCTTGTTTATTTCACAGGTGTGAATATTTCTGAGCCGGCGCCCCCCCTGACGCTGCCCAGGGCAGCCTGGAACCCTCTGGACCCCAAAGGTGACGTAATGCAAGACAGCGGGAGGCGGTTGGGGTTGTGGCGACTGAATGTGGGCCTCTTCTTGCAAGCCCAGAGCTGGCTGGCATGTGCAAGTTGTTAATTTCCTCTTGAGCGGAAGTTATCGATAGAAGCCGAAAACTCGCTCCTTAGGAATAAAAACACACAGCGAGTGTAAAAATCAGTTTATTGATAAATAAAACTCAAACCAGAAACCACAGCTTTGGAACAGCAATACTCTGACCCAGGTCACTGACGGCCATAATCCTTTAAGCGTGACAACAACATAGCAGGACCTGTCAGGGATCCATCAAAGGGGACGGATTACGGTTTCACAATGGGAGGAAGAGCATAAATCGAGCCATCAATAGAGAAATGTTTGAACAAGCGATCAGATGACTCAAGCCAGACTAAACGGATCAGAATGTCAAAAGGAAATGGAAATGAGTGGCCCAAGGTGGGAGACAAAGGCTTGCAATTCACAAGATGACTTGATGGGCAGGTGTCAAGTCACAGGTTCAGATTTCTGACTGATACCTGTGATGTTTCTGTGTTGCACATAAAATGTTGCGTTTTCAAGGAGGTATTTCTGTGATGGGGGAAATGGAACTTTTAAAAGATGCCGTAAACCCAGATCAAGGCTGCTTCTTGCTGTTTTGAGGGGAGAAACCTTCAAACCGTCAGGTTTCCCAATTTTGCTTTTCCTGCCTGGTTACAGTCTGCAGTTATTTCCTCTGACCGACCCTGTTGACTTCGCTCAACTACCATTCTGCTGTTTATAAAAGGCAACTTCCTTGATAGAAAGTGGGTTGGGGTTGTTTTATTCAAGAACCTAGGTCAGTGATGGCTAACCTTGACACTCCAGCTGTTTTGGGACTACAACTCCCATCATCCCTGACCACTGGTCCTGTTAGCTAGGGATGATGGGAGTTGTAGTTCCAAAACATCTGGAGTGTCAAGGTTAGCCATCACTGACCTAGGGTGTAGCCTGTGTTTGAATTTATGCAAAATAGTTGAGATGGTGGACCAGGTTGTTAATTCTGCATCATTCCCTCTGTGGGGCTTCCCTTGTGCTTGACCCAGGAGATGCAGTTGGCGCAGAATGCTGCAGCACGATTGCTGACAGGAGAGAGGCCTTGTCAGCCTATAGCGCCTGTGCTCAGAGATCTTCCCTGGTTGCCAGGTCAAGTTCAAGCTGTTGCTATTAATATTAGCCCTGAACAACTTGGGATCAGTTTACCTGTGAGATCTCCTGACCCCCCACGCGCCCACTTGACCACTTCAATCGGCAGAACTGGCCCTGTGCCTCAAAATCGCAATTCCGCATTTGTAATAACTTGATCTTTGGAACTCCCTGCCTCTTGACATCAGGGAGTTGCCTTCCCTGTACTTTTTTCTGCACATGTTAAAAGCATTCTTGTTCAGACAAGCCTACCGAGATATTTAGAAAGTTGATGCGAGTTTTGTTTTTATTGCTGTTTTACCTTTTGAATGTTTTAAATAGATCTTTTTACTGATAATTTTATTGTTTTGTAAGCCGCTTTGAGGCTTCCTTTTCTTTTGCAACCAAGCAGTGTATAAATTTTATGAAACAAATACATATATTTTTATTTGGAAGCTGCACATGCTCTTGGGACACTGTGCTCTTGTGTTTATTTTTGTTGGGGGGGGGAAACCCACGTGCTCCATCTAGAGGGCGGAAGCGTTCTGTGTATGCTCAGAGGCACCTGGCTCAAGATGCCAGAATGCAGGGACACAGGAAAATGGCAATCTACTAAAACCATTTCCCCTTCCTCTTGGGGGGTCCCCTTTCCATCTCTCCCCACAGGTATTTTCAAAGGCTGGCAAGTCAGCATCGAGCCCTTGGAGGCAGACAAGGCAGAGGTCACCCCAAAGTCTGTCTTGCCACGCTATAGGTGAGTGGGGGGGACTATGTCTCTGGCAGGGCCGGATTGAGGTTTGATGAGGCCCTCAGCTCCTGAAGGCAATGGGGCCCTTTATATGTCCAGCTGTCCTTTGTCAACAACAAATGGTCGCTGTTTTTTGTGTTGAATATATGCTATATGGTAATTTATGGACCTAATAGGTATCTAAAGCCATTTGCGCATGTTTCCATGCAACCAGTCCATGCAGAATGTAAAGGTAAAGGTAAAGGGACCCCTGACCATTAGGTCCAGTCGCGGACGAATCTGGGGTTGCGGTGCTCATCTCGCTTTATTGGCCGAGAGCCGGCGTACAGCTTCCGGGTCATGTGGCCAGCATGACGAAGCCGCTTCTGGCAAACCAGAGCAGCGCACGGAAACGCCGTTTACCTTCCCACCGGAGCGGTACCCATTTATCTACTTGCACTTTGACGTGCTTTTGAACTGCTAGGTTGGCAGGAGCAGGGACCGAGCAACGGGAGCTCACCCCGTCGCGGGGATTTGAACCACCGACCTTCTGATCAGCAAGCCCTAGGCTCTGTGGTTTAACCCACAGCGCCACCCACGTCCTTACAAAATATTGGTGCAAAATGTTAAATGCAGCTATTTCTCTGGGTGGACTGGTTAATAGCTTCTCAAAATATCTTCGGCAAATGAAGCAATACTTTTTTTGTTCCCATATTAAAAAAGGGCAATGTGGCCTAGTGGTTTGATGGCATTGGATTTCGTCCAAGGAGATCCGAGGGCCCATCTAATGCTCAGCCACAAAGCTTTTGGGGTGACCTTGACCCACCCCCAACTCTCCCTGGATAGTCTACCTTGGAGGATTCAAGGTTTAACCCACAGCGCCTCCCGTGTCCCAATGCAGAATGTCGGCACCCTATATATAGAAAGGAGCAAACCAGGGATATTTGAGGCAGCAGGCTAGCAGGCGGGGCCCATGACTTACATCCTAGGAGCATACACAACACAAAACACAGTTGCTGTTTGTAGGTTCTATTTTATTCGTTGTTTATCTTCTATTTTGGAAATGTGCATCCAGTTTTTTTCCTTTAAATTTTTTCGGGGCCCCCAAGAGAGTGGGGCCCTAAGCTATAGTTTGTTTAGCTCATACGTAAATCCGGCACTGGAGTCCCTGTGAGCTGGTCTTGTCTCTTTGAGTCTCGTTGAGTCGCCTGCTTCCCTTTTGCCTCTCCCTTTTGCCCTTTCTAGCTGGTGCGTTAAGCAGCAACACGTAGACTTGGTGGCCGAAGGATTCTGGGAGGAGCTGCTGGATTCCTACCAGCCAAACATCACCGTCATGGACTGGTAAGTGCGTGTGGCTGGCCGGCAGTTAGTTCCCCCTGCATTCTTGCATTGCAGGGGGTTGGACTGGATGACCTTTGGGGGTCCCTTGCAAGTCTACAGTTTTATGATTCTACGACCCCGGCTCTTTCTTGGCCTTGTTTGGCACAATGGGCAAGAAGCACACTGAGAGCATCACTGGGTCTCTAAAAATAAGTGTTGGGCCTTGATGCTACCTGGAAAGTTATGCCGTCTGAACTGGAAGCCTGTTCCTACAACTCCAAAACTACTTGGGCTCTGCTTCGTGAAATAAGTGGTTTGCGCAATGGCTATGCATACGGTCTGTGGCAGAATCCTTCCCATCAGTCCCATAGTTTAGGGAATTTTTAATGTCTGGCGTTTTATTGTATTTTTAATATTTTGATGATGATGATCTTTTACCTCCCCTGTCCTGCTCTCTTACCCCGGGCTCTCTGTCAAAGATTCTCCCTGACATCATTGATGAGTACCCTATTTTTAGGGGCAAGATCCTGCCCAAGGCTGGCAGTTCCACAGGAGTGAGGGAAATAAACTTTGTACATGCTCAGATGCATTCATCTCTGCTTATAATATATTCTGGTAGCAAAATTCCAGGCTAAGTCTTGGAGAGCGCTGGTTCAAATTAAGATGCATAATAGTCTCAGGACTATTTAATTGCTCATCGTCTAACATTGTGTATGCCATCAAATGCCAACCGTGCCCTTCAGCTATTGGACAAACAGGCCAAACCCTACGCCAAAGGATAAATGGACATAAATCTGACATCAGGAATCACAAGACAGAGAAACCAGTAGGAGAACACTTCAATCTCCCAGGACACTCTATACAAGATCTCAAAGTAGCTGTCTTATTGCAAAGGAATTTCAGAAATAGACTGGAAAGAGCAGTTGCTGAATTGCAACTCATTACCAAACTTAAAACCATGGAGAGACCTGGTCTGAACAAAGACATTGGATTCTTATCTCATTATACATGACAAAGCTATTTTTAACCTTCTCACCCCTTGCTTTTTCCTGTAAGACTAATTGCAGTCGTTAACGGTCGTCAACAGGTTTACCACAGCTATCAGCCTTTCACCCATTCCCACCACCCCTCTGAGTAATACCCCTCCCCACCCTCTCACTATATATAAGGGTCTGGTGACTTCTGTTTCAGTGTATCTGAAGTGCATGCACACGAAAGCTCATGCCAAGAACAAACTTAGTTGGTCTCTAAGGTGCTACTGGAAGGAATCTTTTTATTTTTTATTTTGTTTTGACTATGGCAGACCAACACGGCTACCTACCTGTAACTGATGCATAAGTGTGTTTTTTGGGGGTGGGTGTGGGTGTGTGATGAATGGGAGGGGCACACCTTGCACAATTTCATTCAGCTTGCCTTCGGCCACATATGTTTGAAATTGCAGAGGTTAAATGCATGTAAGGTGCAATTGCACCATCACTAAATATATCTTGTAAATCAGGTTTAAAACAAATGCTTTATTTCGGACCACCAGAGGGCAGCCGTTCTCCAGTGATAAAGCCAGTCTTGGGGGGCACAAAACCATCAGCCCCAACACCAACTGCTTTCTTCCTACAGGTACGAAGACAGCAAACTGGCCAACTCTGTTTATGAACTCCATGTCCGGCTCCTGGGAGCTAACGGGGCCACGGTGATGGGTGAATTTCACCACGTGGCGCATGAAGGCGAGAAGGACGGGCAGGAAAACAAGAACTGGCGTCACGTAAGAGCCGGGTTGGGGGGGTACAGCTGCCAAGGACCACGGCAGCGGCTAACTTCGAGCTGTGTTTCTTGCATTGCAGGGGGCTGGAGTCTTTCGTCCAGCATCTTGTTCTCACGGTGGCCAACCTGTGGGAAACCTGCAAGCAGGATTCGAACACAGGAGAGCACTCTCCACTCCCACAGTTTCCAGCCACTGGTGTTCAGGAGCATTGCTGCCTCTGGCTGTGGAGGGCAGAGCATAGCCATCGACAGCCTTGTCCTCCCCCATGAATTTTTCTAATCCTCCTTTAAAGCCATCCCAGTTGGGGGCGATCGCTGCCTCCTGTGGCAGGGAGTTCCACAGTTTAACCACGCGCTGTTTAAAGAAGGACTTCGTTTTCCCTGTCCTGAATCTTCCAATGTTCAGTTTCTTGGATGCCCACAAACCTCTAGCGTTACGAGAATCTTCTCACTATCTGCTTCCTTCCTTTGTAATTTTATAAAGCACCATGTCTCCTCGGTTGGCTAGAGTGCTGTGCTGATAAGGCCAAGGTTGCAGGTTCGATTCCCCTACGGGAAAGCTGCATATTTGTACATTGCAGGGGGTTGGACTGGATGACCCTCAGGGTCCTTTCCAGCACTATAATTCTATGATTCCAAACTTTAAAATGCCAAACAGTGTAACCCTTCTTCATAGGGGAATTCCTCAATCTTTAATGCAAACTCCTGGATGTCCACATGGGTGGACATCCATGAGGGAAGGAAGAAAGCTTTTTCCTATCCACTTTCCCCACGACTCGCATTTTTATAAAGTTCCATCATGTCGCCACTTCCTCGCTTTCCCCCTAAACTAAAAAGCCCCAAACGCTGACTGATCTGGGTCTAACTGGGTTGACTGAGCCGCACTGCCTGCTGTAAAAAAAAAAAAACCCTAAGGACTCAGTTTGCCTGTCCGAGAAATGGGTACATATGTGTGGGTTAAGCTGGAGGAACTTTGGGGTCTCCAGCCCGGCCCCCCTGTGGTTGTGCCTTGCGGACTGAGACCATTCCCCCCCCCCGATCTCTTTCAAGGTCTCCCACGTATTCCAGCGCTACGGAGCAGGACTGCGCCACGTCCACTTCCTCCACAAGGCCAAGGAGGTCGAGACACCGGCAGGATTCCTCCGGACGAGAGTGACGGACAGCAGCGTCTCTGCCCAGCTGCGGGACTGATGGCGCTTGGGGGAGTGGTGGGGTGGTCAGGCATTGTGTGGGGCATCAAAGGGGGGGTGCAGGGGGTGCCCTGAGCCGCCCAAATCCTCTAGAAAGACCCACCCTCGATGATGTTTCCTTGCATATTGATTAAAAGTAGATGTGAATCTACAAACAGCATCTTTGTAGTATATAGAGGAAGACACTCTGCCCATGTCTAGAGGCACTGTTGTTCTTCCTGATGCCATTTTATTCCAGGTCAGGGATATGGCATGCTGGGAAAAGGTTTGGGGACTAATTCCCGGTTCCTCGCTTTCTCAGATCAACCCCTCCCTGTAGACCTGACACCTCCCCAGCTAAACTGGGGACTTCCTAGCAAGTGAAGCTTACCCGTTACAATCCAGCCCTCATAATGCAGTCCTGCGCAGGTTTACTCAGAAGCAAGTCAGTGAGGCTTCTTCCCTACTAAATGCATTTAGCACTGCAACCTCAACGCCCAGTTTCCCATCTGTGCCGTGGCAGTAACACTGGCCTACCTTGCAGGGGTGGTTGTTTGGGGAGAGAAGATGAGGTTCAGTGCTCCGTAGCTCAGTGGCAGGACTTCTGTTTTGCCTGCAGAAGGTCCCAGCTTTGATCTCTGGCAGCATCTTCAGGTGGGGCTGGGAGACACCCTACCTGCAGAGCTGCTGCCAGTCAGTGTCTCCAATACTGAGCTAGGTGGACCACTATCCTGATTAAATATGAGGAAATTTTCTATGTTTCTGTCTTCAAGGAGATGCACAGCGGCCCTCCTGACTCCGAATATATTGGAGCTGGCTGTGGTTCCGTAGCAGACAGGGAAGAACAGAGAGGGTCTGGAAACCAAGAAGAGAATCACAGAATTGTAGAGTTGGAAGGGGACCCCAAGGGTCATCCAGTCCAACCCCCTGCAACGCAGGAATCTCAGCTGAAGCATCCACGACGGAGGGAGATCCAACCTCTGCTTAGAAACCTCCAAGGAAGGAGAGTCCACAACCTCCCAAGGGAGACTGTTCCACTGTCAAGGGAGTTGGGAATATTTAGCCTGGAGAAGAGATGACTTAGAGGTGATTGGATAGCCATCTTCCAAAATACCTGAAGGACTCTCCCCTGGAAGATGAAGCCTGCATTTTTTTTGCTCCTCCAGAGGGCAGGACCAGAACCGCCGGTTTCAAGTAACAACGAAAAGAGATTGTGATGAAAAATATGGTAAACCTTTCTGAAAGTAAAGGCCGTTCGACAGTGGTGAATTCTCCTTCCTTGGACGGTTTTAAGCAGAGGTTGGGTGGCCATCTGCCAGCGATCCTTTATCTGTGATTCCTGCATTGCAGGGGGTTGGACTGGATGACCTTTGGGGGTCCCCCACACCTTGCTAGGATTCTACGATTCTTTGGTTCTAGGCAGGCAAAAAGGCTCAGGGTGTGAAATAGGACCAGTGGGAGGGGTGTGGTCTTTGCTCTCCATCCCTGGATCAAGGATAAGGCAGCTTTTTGGCCTGGCCAACGCGGGTGGTGCTGTGGGTTAAAGCACAGAGCCTAGGGCTTGCCAATCAGAAGGTCGGCGGTTCGAATCCCTGCGACAGGGTGAGCTCCCATTGCTCTGTCCCTGCTCCTGCCAACCTAGCAGTTCAATAGCACATCAAAGTGCAAGTAGATAAATAGGTACCACTCCGGCGGGAAGGTAAACGGCGTTTCCGTGCGCTGCTCTGGTTCACCAGAAGCAGCTTTGTCATGCTGGCCACATGACCCAGAAGCTGTACGCCGGCTCCCTCGGCCAATAAAGCGAGATGAGCGCCGCAACCCCAGAGTCGTCCACGACTGGACCTAATGGTCAGGGGTCCCTTTACCTTTAACCCTGTGACATTTTCATAGAATCATAGAGCTGGAAGGACCCCAAGGATCATCTAGTCCAGGGGCGGGCCACCTAAGGCCTGTGGGCCAGATCTGCCCCAATCGCCTTCTAAATCTGGCCCGCGGACTGTCCGGGAGTCAGCATGTTTTTACATGAGTAGAATGTGTCCTTTTGTTTCAAATGCATCTCTGGGTTATTTGTGGGACATATTTGTTCACCCCCCCCCCAAAATAGTCCGGCCCCCCACATGGTCTGAGGGACGGTGGACCAGCCCATGGCTGAAAAAGGTTGCTGACCTCTGATCTAGTCCAGCCCCCTGCAATGCAAGAATCTTTTGCCCAATGTGGGACTCGAATCCGCGACCCTGAGATTCGGAGTCTCAGCTATCCCATCTAAGTGGGGTGGGGGTGGATTTCATCTGTCAGAAATCCTTTAGCTATGATTCCTGCATGGCGGTGCTTAGATTCATTGACCTAGAATCATAGAATCATAGAATCCTAGAGTTGGAAGAGACCGCAAGGGCCATCCAGTCCAACCCCCTGCCAAGCAGGAAACACCATCAAAGCATTCCTGACAGGTGGCTGTCAAGCCTCTGCTTAAAGACCTCCAAAGAAGGAGACTCCACCACACTCCTTGGCAGCAAATTCCACTGTCAAACAGCTCTTACTGTCAGGAAGTTCTTCCTAATGTTTAGGTGGAATCTTCTTTCTTGTAGTTTGAATCCATTGCTCCGTGTCCTCTTCTCTGGAGCAGCAGAAAACAACTTTTCTCCTTCCTCTATATGACATCCTTGTATATATTTGAACATGGCTATCATATCACCCCTTAACCTTCTCTTCTCCAGGCTAAACATACCCAGCTCCCTAAGGCGTTCCTCATAAGGCATCGTTTCCAAGCCTTTGACCATTTTGGTTGCCCTCCTCTGGACACGTTCCAGCTTGTCAGTATCCTTCTTGAACTGTGGTGCCCAGAACTGGACACAGTATTCCAGCTATATAGTTGGAAGGAGACCTCGGGGACTCCTTCCAACTATATAGTTCTATGGCACTCTGCTGGTGCTCAGAGGCACCCTCTCCATTAGTTGCCCTTCCTCCCCCCCCCCCCGCCCAAACTTCAAGCCTTGATCTCTCTCTGGCATTGAAATTGGCCAAGTGGCAAGTCCTGGATCCAACTCCACCCTCCTTTGGCCGTGCCCAGTTTGGAGATGCCTCGGAGGAAGGGAGCAAATTGAAAACAATTTGCTTTGTGGGGATTATTGTATTCTGCTCTCGGCTTCCTGAAAAGCTCTTTCCAATTAAATGTTTACAAGAGGCGAGAAAAGAGGAAAAGCTACCCATCATTTGCTGACCTTGAGCGACGAAAAAGAGAGAGGGAGAGACGGGAACGTGTTCCGAAAGCCGCGTTCTTTCGCTTTTAATTATGTTTATCGTGGCGAAGCAGAGGAATAGTGGCAGAAGGAGCGTTTGCTGCAAAGCGGGTCTCTGGGGAAGCAGTTGGGGGGGGGGGAACAAGAGAGACACAATGGCTTTGAAGATGGAACGCCTGTCTTAAAAAGCCCCAAAAAGCAAAAAAGAGCACCCAGAACAAATTAGGGAATGTGGCAAAGATCTTAAAAGCATCAGAGGCTACATATCTTTCGAGCGAGGTGTCCAGCTTGGTGATTGTCAAAGCTCAGGGAGAAACACCCTTCTTTGCCACGGTTGTGAAAAATAAATTCTGCTTTTTCGTGACGTCGTTCCTGCTCCCTGTAGGTGAATTACTTGCTATCGGAAGATGGATTTTTTCCGGGGTGGTGGTGTTGGTGATTCGCATTTCGTGGGAGGAAGATCTGGGAGGAAGATCTTCCAGTTGACCAGAGAATTTGCCCTGGAGATGTGACGAGAGCAGAGGATTCTGGGAGCAACTTCTCACAGTTGGCTAGAGATTTTGCCGTGGGCAGTGCAGAGGATTCTGGGAGGAAGATTTTCCAGTTGGCCAGAGAGCTCATTTTCGCTATGTGGCGAGAGCAGGGGATTCTGGGAAGGACACCTTCCGGTTGGCTAGAGATTCTCCAATGGGCAGAGCAGAGGACTCTGGGAGGGAGACCTTCTAGTTGGCAAGAGAGTTTGCCATGGCAAGAGCAGGGGATTCTGGGAGGGAGCTATCCCAGAATCCTTAGTGGCAACAGAGTGGCTTCATGGATGAGGGCATTGCGGTGCAAGACCTGCGGGAACATCGCTTGGGGTGCTGCGGGGTCAGGCTGGCAAGCGCTGCTCGTGGCCACGGGGCCCTTTCTCACCTCGCTCGGCTCCGGCGTGGTCTCTTCAACTGCACTTGCAATAGTAGGCGGAGATGGCATTGGCCCAGTCGCCGAAGATGCCCTTCCGGAATTCTTGGAGACGCGGGAAGGCGCCGGTCTTGAACTTGCGGGTCTTGCCCCCTTTGCCCTTGCTGTCCCAGACGGTCAGCTCACATCTCTGCCCCACTACCAGGGAGGTCACCTTGTTGTTGAAGCCAGAGGGCATGTAAGGCTGGTCCTCATTCGGCGGCACCACCAGGACACTGCCAGAGCAGCACTGGTCGTAGTAGGGGCTGTTCTTGGTGTACAGCTGGGCGCAGATCTTGGTGCCGTTGGCCGTCTTGAGATCTGTCGGCACCGGGCATTGGGCCCAGGCCATGGCGAAGAGCAGCGGGACGAGGAGGAAGCTTGGCGAGGTCTTCATCGTTGCAGCGTCTGAGGGAGAAGGAAGGATGCATCCTGCGAGGAAGAGGCTCGCTTTTATAGAGCGCCGCCCAGGGCCGAGGCGGGCACAGAGATAGCAGGAGGGAGATATGGGTGGGAAAGTGGCAAGCTGGGCTTCCCTGTGCCAACCCAGGTGGCTGGCAAATCAAGGCGCCCACCCACAGTGGGCATTCTGGGAGCTGGGCAGAAAAACACCACTGTGTGCACAGAGGAAAATAAATATGAAGAGGAACTGGGGGACGTACAGCGATATATTCAGTTTTTCTGAAAGTGCTTGTAAACTTAATAAACAAGATGAGATCCAAGAATGGATTTCTGTTTTGTTTCAGGATTGCCAGGTAATATATATGGAATGGGAAACGAAACATGAATTGGTTAAATCACTCCTGCCAACCTAGCAGCTCGAAAGCATGCCCGTGCAAGTAGATAAATAGGTACCATTGCAGTGGGAAGGTAAACGGCGTTTCCATGCACTCTGGTTTCCGTC
Source organism: Darevskia mixta (assembly GCA_034641385.1). Taxonomy (NCBI): domain Eukaryota; kingdom Metazoa; phylum Chordata; class Lepidosauria; order Squamata; family Lacertidae; genus Darevskia; species Darevskia mixta. The sequence continues at coordinate 2,640,365 of JAWWNH010000131.1, read as the reverse complement.
ACGGTGTCCTGTTGCGACGGAAGCGACTTAGTCCTGTTGGCCACATGACCTGGAAAGCTGTCTGCGGACAAACGCCGGCTCCCTTGGCCTGAAAGCGAGATGAGCGCCGCAACCCCATAGTCGCCTTTGACTGGACTTAACCGTCCAGGGGTCCTTTACCTTTACAGTGGTACCTCGGGTTAAGAACTTAATTCGTTCCGGAGGTCCGTTCTTAACCTGAAACTGTTCTTAACCTGAGATACCACTTTAGCTAATGGGGCCTCCTGCTTCCGCCGTGGCGCAATTTCTCTTCTCATCCTGAAGCAAAGTTCTTAACCCGAGGTACTATTTCTGGGTTAGCGGAGTCTGTAACCTGGAGCGTCTGTAACTTGAGGTACCACTGTACCTGGTTAAATCAGCAGTGATACACTGGACTAAAGATTTAGGTCACACATAAGGGGCCAAAGGCCTGGTGGTTGTAGAGAAAGGTTTTCGGCAGGCACCTATAGATATGCAGTGAAGGTACCAGGCGAGCCTCTCTGGGGAGAGCATCCCACAAGCCGGGAGCCACCACAGAAAAGGCCCCGTTCTCGCATTGCCACCTGCTGGACCCCTCCTGGCGGAGGGACACAAGGAAGACCCTCACAGGGCCTAGGTATGTAAGTGTTATTATTATCCAAATACATATATTGTTATTTATAACCTACTACATTCTGTCATAAATGGGTTCCAAATACCATTGTGCTTCTCCGTTCAAAGTCCACATCTGTAAGCAATCCATTCATAAGTTGTGAGTCTTGTCAAATCTTCATTGACTAAAGTGGGGCATGCATCAATATCAAGTCTTTTGGCCTTGGTAAAGGCATGGAAAATCCATTTACGTGGCCAAATTCCATCTAGCGGGTATCTGAAGAAGCGTGCACGCACACGAAAGCTCATACTAAGAAAAAACCTAGTTGGTCTCTAAGGTGCTACTGGAAGGAATTTTTTTCATTTTATCTAGCGGGTATGCAATTCAAAATGATGTTTTCCTCCGAAAAGTTCAACATTTCCTGCACAGTCGCGTTTATACAATCCAAATACTTTCTCCCCCAACTTTGGAAGTGCAGGACGTTGTGAAACTGTGAGGCTAATGGGTGAGCCAGCCCTGCTCTCCTAGGGTGGAGGTTTTTCAACAGAGGTTGGGCAGCCACCTGTCAAGGTTCCTGCACTGCAAGGGGGTTGGACTATATGACCCTTGGGGACCCAACAGTGTGATGCAGTGTGATGAGTCAACAGTGTGATGCAGCAGCTAAAAAAGCCAATGCAATTCTGGGCTGCATCAATAGGAGTATAGCATCTAGATCAAGGGAAGTAATAGTACCTCTGGTCAGACCTCACCTGGAATACTGTGTCCAGTTCTGGGCACCACAGTTCAAGAAGGATGCTGACAAGCTGGAACGTGTCCAGAGGAGGGCAACCAAAATGGTCAAAGGCCTGGAAACGATGCCTTATGAGGAACGGCTTAGGGAGCTGGGTATGTTTAGCCTGGAGAAGAGAAGGTTAAGGGGTGATATGATAGCCATGTTCAAATATATAAAAGGATGTCATATAGAGGAGGGAGAAAGGTTGTTTTCTGCTGCTCCAGAGAAGCGGACACAGAGCAATGGATTCAAACTACAAGAAAGAAGATTCCACCTAAACATTAGGAAGAACTTCCTGACAGTAAGAGCTGTTTGACAGTGGAATTTGCTGCCAAGGAGTGTGGTGGAGTCTCCTTCTTTGTAGGTCTTTAAGCAGAGGCTTGACAGCCACCTGTCAGGAATGCTTTGATGGTGTTTCCTGCTTGGCAGGGGGTTGGACTGGATGGCCCTTGGGGTCTCTTCCAACTCTATGATTCTATGAAAATACACACAACTCTTCTGGTTTTCATTGCCAATCTTCCTTAAGCAGTTTCCACCTCCTTTAATTTATCACATATTTTCTTACTTATAACATAATTCTTATCATACCGATTCTATATTTCTGCTAGGAACCTCTAAACACTTCCCTAGAATTTCAAACATTACAATATTTCTTTAAATAAACTCTAAATTTGTTCCAATCTTCCTGCACCGTCTCCTCCCTCTGGTCACGCAGTCTCGCTGTCATCTCGGCACAAATAAAATAAAAGGACACATTCTACAAATGTAAAAACACCAGGCAGGCCCCACAAATAACCCAGAGATGCATTTTAAATAAAATGACACTTTCTACTCATGTAAAAACACGCTGATTCCCGGACTGTCCGCGGGCCGGATTTAGAATCATAGAATCATAGAGTTGGAATAGACCACAAGGGCCATCCAGTCCAACCCCCTGCCAAGCAGGAATTTAGAAGGCAATTGGGCTGCATCCGGCCCACGGGCCTTAGGTTGCCTACCCCTGGACTACCGTATATCTAATCTTTCCACGTTGGAACATTTCTATTTTTGTTTCCCTCCGCCCTCCACCTGCTGCCTCTCCCAAGTCCCAGGTGCAGATTTCCCCTGGGTGGGGGCACCCGGCCTCGCTTGTCTCTGCACCCACCCACCTGCATCACCCTCAAGGTCACTCTGATGGATGAGTTGCAGCTGCCAAGCCCTGGTGCTGTTATTCCAGCCGCCTTTTCATCTTGAAAGCAAGGTGGGGGGGGGGGCAGTGGAGAGGGCAAGGCACCTTCAGAGTCAGACCCTGCCTTCATTTCTCTCCATGTCGCCTACACCCGACCAGCAGCAGCTCTCTGGCGTTTCGAGTAGGAAGTCTTTTTTGCAGCCCTATGAGGAAGTTTTGCTTGGGATTCGAACCCAGGACCCTGAGGAAGGCACGTGCTCTGGGGCTACTGGCCTGTGAGCCTGAAAATAAGGGTTCCAGTCCTCGTGACTTTCAACACAGAGTTGATTTTAAATGGGAACGGGAGAAGTGGCCTTATATTACATTGGTTCCTTGGTCTATCTAGCTCAGTATTGTCTGCACTGACCGGCAGCATCTCTCTGGGTTTTCAGGCAGGGGACATTCCCAGTTCTACCTGGAGAGGCAGCCGGAGATTGAGCCCGGGTCCTTCTACTCCTGAGCTGCCACCCTTCCCCAAATTATTATTATTTATTAAATTTGTATACCACCCATCTGCAGCTCTCACGGCAGTTCGCAATGTAACAAGACGGGATAAAAACACAAAATACTTACAGTAATAGAAACAAGGGTAATGTTATAAGAAAAACTGCTCCCTTTCCCTTATGGGGTATTCTGGAGCCTGTATAGAGTCCTTAAGTGGGTTCTCTATCGATAGGAGAAAATAAAAGAGGCCACCAGAGAATATTGAGAAGCAAAGCGGCTAGTAAGCCTGATCTTTATTAAACTGTCACAACAGGGTTCCTACTCACCACACGCAGGAGGGAGGAGAAACCAGAACAATGGTGCGCAAGCCCTTATATAGATTATTGAAATTGCCCACCCTGTAGCCCAAGACCACCCACCAAAACAACATACATACATCACAGAAGGATGTCTACAGCAGAAATTCTGTCTGCCAGGATACCTGATAATGGTCACTGATTTACAGCTTGAGATTTTTTTTTGGGGGGGGGGGCATGTTTGCTTTCTCTTCTTCAAGCCCAGAGATAAAAAATAAGAGCTCAGAGACAGAGCATCTGTTTTGCATGTAGACATGGAAAGGGGTTCTATGGTGTGTGGGGGGGGGCAGAGAGGCAAGCCCCCCCCCAACAATGGAGTTTCTCCCATCTCCCCTCCCTCCCAGGTCTGGAGTGAGACATAGCCTAATTGTACCTATAAGCAAAAGACATCAACCTTTTAAAAAATATTCTGATTGCATGTTGACTGAAAGTGTTGAGGCCACTTGTGTGGCTCAAACTGAGACATATACAAAATATTGGTAAAAGGTAAAGGTAAAGGGACCCCTGACCGTTAGGTCCAGTCGCGGACGACTCTGGGGTTGCGGCGCTCATCTCGCTTTACTGGCCGAGGGAGCCGGCATCCAGCTTCTGGGTCATGTGGCCAGCATGACAAAGCTGCTTCTGGCAAACCAGAGCAGCGCACGGAAACGCCGTTGACCTTCCCGCCGGAGCGGTACCTATTGATCTACTTGCACTTTGACATGCTTTCGAACTGCTAGGTTGTCAGGAGCAGGGACCGAGCAATGGGAGCTCACCCCGTCGCAGGGATTCAAACCGCCGACCTTCTGATCAGCAAGCCCTAGGCTCTGTGGTTTAACCCACAGCGCCACCCACGTCCCTACAAAATATTGGTGCAAAATGTTAAATGCAGCTATTTCTCTGGGTGGACTGGTTAATAGCTTCTCAAAGTATCTTCGGCAAATGAAGCAATACTTTTTTTGTTCCCATATTAAAAAAGGGCAATGTGGCCTAGTGGTTTGATGGCCTTCGTCCAAGGAGATCCGAGGGCCCATCTAATGCTCGGCCACAAAGCTTTTGGGGTGACCTTGACCCAGCCCCCAACTCTCCCTGGATAGTCTACCTCGGAGGAAGTCTGCGCTCGCTGCAATGCGACCTTATGTCTGTTTGCTCATTGACCGATCCCAGCCGCCACAATAATGCCTCTTTTGAAGGCTGGATGCGGTTTTCGTGACTGCGGCAAATTAAGACCTACTTGAGGAGCAGAGTGGGTGATGAATCGCTAAGTAACATTGCTGTAGGATTGGCAATTGAAAAGAAATGATCAAAAGCCCTCGACCTTGAAGCTGTTGTCAGTCATTTTGCAGAAGTGCATGAGAATCCGCGTATTCAGCTTTTTCCCCTGGATCTACATCCTCTTCCATTGCCTCTCAGTGAATGACAATCTAATCAGCCAGAACTGATGCAAAACTCAGTAGGTGCATCCAGGTGTCTCAGTTGGCTCTTGCCGAGAGAGTCTGCATTCCTGGTTCAGAAATAACTCTTTCCTTTCAGGGAGCCTATTGTGTGCCTAATTTGTACGTCGGTGAAACCTAGTGTGCTGTGATGGTTAGAGCTTTAGGATCTGGGAGAGACCCGGGTTCGAATCCCAGTCAGCCATGGAGCTCAGTGGGTGCCAGCCACCATCTCTCAGCCAAACCAACCTTGCAGGGCTTGTACACCATCGTGTGCTTCTTACAAGTGTAAAAATTAAATAAATGCTTGTGGAGTAACTCAGCCCCGTTTCTCTTTCTGCAATTTGAATTTGGTTAATGCATGCAATATGAAAAATATTATTACCTAAATTAATCAATGTTTGACTTATCTTTTGGGGGGGAAATACGTTTAGAATGGCAGTTTTAGCATCAAATATCCAGTTATTTTTCTTTTTTTGGGGGTGGGGGCAGTCACACAATTGGATATATACTTTGCCACTTCCATGCCCCCCTCATTATTATTTTCCTGGTGTTGCCACTGCATGCAAAAAGCCTGGCAGCATCTCAACGTAGGCTTGGATCCATGCCTGTAAACCTGGAGAGCTGCTGCCAGTCAGTGCAGGGAATACTGAACTAAATGGGCCAATGGGTCCAACTCGGTGCAAGGAGCTTCCTCTGTTCCGCTGCCGAGCGCTGCATCCGCTCTTGTTTGCAAAGTATTGCAACGGCTGCAGGAAAACTACATTATTGCATCTTCCCTCCTTTCCAATCCCTTCCAGAGCAGCAAAAAAGAAAAAGAGAGAGCGAGAGAGCGAGAGCGCAAGGTCTGTGACGCAATGGGGCGGAGCTCCTAAGTCCCCGCCCCTTCCAATATCCTTTAATGATTGGCTGCCCTTCCCGCCTCCTTACCCGCTCTCGCTCCGCCCTCTGCCCCTCGCGCGCCTTTCATTCATTCCTCTCTCCCTTTCCCGGGAGGGGGCGGGGAGTCGATGACGCGCATTGCTTCATATACATACAGCGCCCAGCGTGCTTTGCGGCAGCCCGCCGGCGCTACAAATCGGAGCAAAAGCGGCGGGGGTCTTTTCGAGAGGGATCCGGAACGAAGGAGAGAACCGGAGGGCACCGTGGAGGGGCTTCAGCTTCTGTTTCAGCTCCGGAGAGCGGCCAGAATCGGCTCGCCCTCACCTGGCAAGTCCTCTGACGGCAGGGCTCCAGCGCGGGCCGAAGGGAACGGTAGCTTTGCGCAGTGGCAGTATCGTAGCCAATGAGGTTAATCCGAGGCGCGATTATTGCTAATTGAAAACTTTTCCCAATACCCCGCCATGACGACTTGAAATATAGTCGGCAATGGCAATTTTTGACAGTCTCTACGGAGACTGAATTTCTGCTTGTTCCCAAAAATAGATTTAAGGTCTCGGTAGAAGAAACTGGAATCCGTTTGTTTTCAGGTTTCTTCTTGTGCTGCATATTTTACACGGGAGGTTTATAATTGCATTTGGTAAAGGCTGTTCTCCAGCTGGAATGCTTGCAGACCAATGTTCCCCAATTGTTGGTGTTTATACTACTGCATATTCCTGCGTATAAGACTACTTTTTAACCCAGGAAAATATTCTCAAAAGTCGGGGGTCGTCTTTTACGCCGGGTCGTATTTCTTATATGGCGAATATATCCCAAACTCTATATTTTAACTGGGAAAGTTGGGGGTCGTCTTATACGCCCAGTCGTCTTATACGCCGGAATATACGGTAGTTCCTCGGGTTAAGAATTTTGCCCCAGGATGAGAACAGAAATTGTACGCTGGCGGCAGTGGGAGGCCCCATTAGCTAGGAAGGTCAAGGGTGACACAGGCAGGTCCCAGGGTTTCCCAACCTTGCGTCTCCAGCTGTTTTTGGACTACAACTCCCATCATCCCTGGCCAGCAGGACCAGTGGTCAGGGATGATGGGAATTGTAGTCCAAAAACAGCTGGAGGCCCAAGTTTGGGGGAACCCTGTCTTAGGCCTCACGAAGTATTCGGTCCACAACTGGCAAAACAAAATTGAAAGGGATCCTTCCATTGTTAGAACTGAGGAAGGGCTGCAACTCACGGGGAGGACATCTGCTTTGCATGCAGAAGGTCCCTGGTTCAATTCCCAGTGGCATCTCCAGGTAGGATGGGAGAGGCTCCTTCCTGAAATCCTGGAGAGCTGCTGCCAGTCAGTGTTGACCGTACTGAACAAAAATGGACCGGTGGTCTAACATAATCTGCCTGACACTCAACTGGCGGTCTTTGTGAAACTAATTCAATTTTACCAGTTCATTTTATCCTGCGCATGCCTACTCAGAAGTAAGACCTGGTGTTTTAAATGGTGCCTACTCCCAGGTACAGGATTGCAACCTGAAGGTTACATTCTCTCCATTAAGCGGCTGCTGTTTCCCTTCTGCGCGTCTCTGGCGTGAAAATATCTGCAAATTCACCCGCATCTGCCCATTAGATCTGCATTTTTGCAGCGCCTGAAATGATGCTTTTAACAGAGGACACAGCAGAACGGTCCCCGTTGTCACTTGTAACGCGAACCATTAATGCACAGCCCTCTCCCTTTCTTCCCCCTCCCGAACCTCAATTAATTTCCATCCCTTTTATCCTCCCACAGCTGCAGGAGATGGTGGAGTGCCCGGCCCTGGCAGCGGCAATTACACCGGCCCTTTTCGCTCTTGTACCTTCGCCCTACCTCCAATCAGCCAACAGGCTCCGAATCCATTCTGGGACCCAGTGAATGGCAAGCAACAGCCGATGTGCTTTGCAAATTGGCGCAATTTGGAGGATGGCCTGAACAAGGCGCCGTGTTCCTCCCTGGACCATTGGCTGCGCCATGTGACTGGCTACACTGCTCGCCTCACGCCCATGAATGGGAAGGCAGGCAATTTATACACCCATTTCATATTTCCCCACCTAATAGTTTTATGTCTCCGGACAAGCTTCAGTTGTTTCTTTGAGAGCCACTGCTAAGTAGTTTTCTGCCTTCTGCGGGTAAGGTTGAGTCGCAAATTAGCTTTAGTGCAGGGAGAGGGGAGGTTGGGGAGGGGGGGAGGAAGCTTGCACACACACACACACACACACACACACACACACACACACACACACACACCACAGGCTACAGAGATGGAAAAATTCAGAAGGAACATCAAGGCGAACCTCAAGGATGTGTGTGTTTTAATGGATCGTTAATGGACAACTCTAATGATGTATTCTCATTCTGAAAGGGGCCTGTCCGTAATAGAGGACTTTAGAATCCTAGAATCCTAGAGTTGGAAGAGACCCCAAGGGCCATCCAGTCCAACCCCCTGCCAAGCAGGAAACACCATCAAAGCATTTCTGACAGGTGGCTGTCAAGCCTCTGCTTAAAGACCTCCAAAGAAGGAGACTCCACCACACTCCTTGGCAGCCAATTCCACTGTCAAACAGCTCTTACTGTCAGGAAGTTCTTCCTAATGTTTAGGTGGAATCTTCTTTCTTGTAGTTTGAATCCATTGCTCCGTGTCCGCTTCTCTGGAACAGCAGAAAACAACCTTTCTCCCTCCTCTATATGACATCCTTTTATATATTTGAACATGGCTATCATATCCCCCCTTAACCTTCTCTTCTCCAGGCTAAACATACCCAGCTCCCTAAGCCGTTCCTCATAAGGCATCGTTTCCAGGCCTTTGACCATTTTGGTTGCCCTCCTCTGGACACGTTCCAGCTTGTCAGTATCCTTCTTGAACTGTGGTGCCCAGAACTGGACACAGTATTCCAGGTGGGGTCTGACCAGAGCGGAATACAGTGGTACTATTCCTTCCCTTGATCTAGATGCTATACTCCTATTGATGCAGCCCAGAATTGCATTGGCTTTTTTAGCTGCTGCATCACACTGTTGACTCATGTCAAGTTTGTGGTCTACCAAGACTCCTAGATCCTTTTCACTTGTACTGCTCTCAAGCCAGGTGTCACCCATCCTGTATTTGTGCCTTTCATTTTTTTGCCCATGTTTTTTATCCTGGTGTGACTTTGATTCTGTCTGCCTCTCCCCTGCAGTAAGGATGGTTGGCATCAGGAACAAATACAGAGATACTGCAGGTGGATCGTTGGTGAATACAAATGTATTGCATGTGAAAAAGTGTTCTCTAAATAGCTTGGCCAGTGGGACGCGGGTGGCGCTGTGGTCTAAACCACTGAGCCTCTTGGGCTTGCCGATCAGAACGTCGGCAGTTCGAATCCCCGCGACAGGGTGAGTTCCCATTGCTCGGTCCCAGCTCCTGCCAACCTACCGGTAGCAGTTCGAAAGCACGTCAAAGTGCAAGTAGATAAACAGGTACCGCTCTGGCGGGAAGGTAAACGGCGTTTCCGTGTGCTGCTCTGGTTCGCCAGAAGCGGCTCAGTCATGCTGGCCACATGACCCGGAAGCTATACGCCGGCTCCCTCGGACAGTAACGCAAGATGAGCGCCGCAACCCCAGAGTCATCCGCGACTGGACCTAATGGTCAGGGGTCCCTTTACCTTTAAATAGCTTGGCCACTGCTTTCCCCCCCCTCTCTCTCCCTCTCTCCCTCCCTCCCTCCCTCCCTCATTACAAATGCATCAGAGTGTGCTCTTTAGTCTAAACTCTAAAGGCTTTGCAAGCGTAAAACCAAGAAATAGCATCCGTTATTAAAAAATAATTCCAAAACAGCAGCACAAACAGAGAAGCCTCCTAATTTAAAAGAGCTTGAGCTGAAAGGATTAAGAAAGCGGAGAGGTTTGGAGCAAACAGAAAACTCCTCTGCAGACCTGGTGGATACTTTTTCCTGGTGTCTACCAACCTTGATTCGGATGTCTGGTGTGGATGGGGGGCGAGGAGACTCTGACAAGGAAGAGGCCTCCTGGGATGATCTGTTCAATGCCTGGGCGAATTCACGTGGGCCCTTCAGGTGTCGGTTTATTTATTCCATTTCTACCCCACCTTATCCTTCAGTCTCAAGGCAGCATGCATGGTAATCTCACTCCCCATTGTGTCCTGACAACAGCCCTGCAAGGTAGGTGAGGTTGAGAGGCTTCGACTGGCCCAAGATCACCCGCTGACTGTCATGGCTGAGCGGCGATTCAAACCCTGGTCTCCCAAGGTCAACCACTGAGCCACACTGTCCCGCAAGACGGGCACTGCTCACCTACCCTGCTTTGGGCGCATTTGCTGGTTGGCATGTCTCCTCGAACTTTGGATGCAGGATGCAGACATGTGCGCAGAAACCAGCCTACTCTGCAGGGGTGAAGTTCTCGCCTGCTGCCCCGCCCACTTTTGCCCCTGGCCACACCCACCCCTGACATCCGGCCCCTGGAAGGCCCCTGCGGCTAACAGATTGAGGTTGAATCCTGACAAGACAGAAGTACTGTTTTGGGGGGACAGGGGGCGGGTGGGTGTGGGGGATTCCCAGGTCCTGAATGGGGTAACTGTGCCCCTGAAGGACCAGGTGCGCAGCCTGGGAGTCATTCTGGACTCACAGCTGTCCATGGAGGAGCAGGTCAATTCTGTATCCAGGGCAGCTGTCTACCAGCTCCATCTGGTACGCAGGCTGAGACCCTCCCTGCCCGCAGACTGTCTGGCCAGAGTGGTGCATGCTCTAGTTATCTCCTGCTTAGACTACTGCAATGCGCTCTACGTGGGGCTACCTTTGAAGGTGACCCGGAAACTGCAATTAATCCAGAATGCGGCAGCTAGACTGGTGACTGGGAGTGGCCACCGGGACCACATAACACCGGTCCTGAAAGACCTACATTGGCTCCCAGTACGTTTCCGAGCGCAATTCAAAGTGTTGGTGCTGACCTTTAAAGCCCTAACCGGCCTCGGTCCTGTATACCTGAAGGAGCGTCTCCACCCCCATCGTTCAGTCTGGACACTGAGGTCCAGCTCCGAAGGCCTTCTGGCGGTTCCCTCCCTGCGAGAAGCAAAGCTACAGGGAATCAGGCAGAGGGCCTTCTTGGTAGTGGCTCCCGCCCTGTAGAACGCCCTCCCATCAGAGGTTAAAAGGATCAACAACTACATGACATTTAGAAAACACCTGAAGGCAGCCCTGTTCAGGGAAGTTTTTAATCTGTGATGTGTTAATGTATTTTAATGTTTGCTGGAAGCCGCCCAGAGTGGCTGGGGAGACCCAGCCAGATGGGCGGGGTACAAATAATAAATTATTATTATTATTATTATTATTATTATTATTATTATTATTATTATGCGGCCCTCCGGCTACAAACGGCTCCTCGCTTTTGCTGCGAGAGTCTGGTGAGTTTCCTCCCCGCCCGTCTGCCATCTGAGCTCAAAATCCTCAACTTCCTCAGCTGATCTCCAGTTAGCGCCGGCTCCCTTCACTCTGGCGGAGATGAAAAACGGGGACAGCAAAATTCGGCGCTGCACTGTCTGCGACCCGCTCCCCCCCCCTTTTAGGCTTAACCTTTACATCGGTGTTTTGGCAGCAGATGGGGAAGACTTAATTTATTTAAATGAAAAAAAAAGAAACAAGTGGAGGTGTTTAATTGAATTACATGGGGGGGGGAATTACTAATCCCATCAATGCGTCGTTAGCTCCTGGGTGATTAATGCTGACATTAAGTTGAAATAATTCTCCGCAGCCTCATGGATGTGCGGGCGGAATCAGTGGCAGGTGGGGGCTGAAAGGAAAATGGTTAGTGATACTTCCCCTGTGAGTGAGGCGGAGGGAACTCCGGGGTTCCCAGACAGGCAGTGTCAGGGAGAAAGGGGTGCTAGTGACTCCCAAAGAAGGTCCAGGAACATCACCCCGAAGGTGGCGGAACGGGAAACTTGGGTCACAGCAAATACATAGAATCCTAGAGTTGGAAGGGACCCCAAAGGTCCTCTAATTCAATCCTCTGCAATGCAGGAATATTTCACCCTAACGGGACTCGAACCCACAACCTTGAGACGAAAACTGTCATGCTCTACCCCAAAGTTGTAGTTTCTACTGAGAGATGGAATGAAATCTCTGAGGAAGCAGAGAGAGAGAGGAGACATGTTTTTTTTGTCCTGATTTGTATATAATAAAATACAGTCATACCTCTAGTGGCGTTAGGTTCATGTTGCGGATTTTCGGGCTGCGAATGCGGCACACCTGGAAGTGTATACTTCCGGGTTTCATCGCACGGGCAGAAGCGTTCTGCGCGCTTCGTGCATGCGCAGGAGTGCTATATTGTGTCATGCGCATGTGCAGAAGCGGCTCTGCACTTACGGACTATTCGGGGTGCGAGCGGCACCCCGGAACGGATCGCGTCCTTAAGTAAAGGTACCACTGTAGCTTTTTACTCACACCTGGAGCCAGTTCTGTTGTGTTATTGGCTCTGCAAGGCAATGTGCGCTCACGTCCCAAAGACATGAGTCACGGAAGCAGGTTGGGGAGGAAGATTGATGGATCTCCCGAGTGGCACGCAGAAGGGAGAGACGGGCTGGCACGTAGGTGTCGTTTGCCTGGGGGGGGCCTGTCCTGCCTTCTGGCGCCCCCGACAGACCTCACCCCTAAAGGCTCCTCCATTGTTCTAGCTACAGGTAGATAGCCGTGTTGGTCTGCCGTAGTCGAAACAAAATTAAAAAATTCCTTCCAGTAGCACCTTAGAGACCAACTAAGTTTGTTATTGGTATGAGCTTTCGTGTGCATGCAGGTATCTGATACAGGGACGCGGGTGGCACTGTGGGTTAAACCACAGAGCCTAGGGCTTGCCGATCAGAAGGTCGGTGGTTCAAATCCCCGCGACGGGGTGAGCTCCCACTGCTCGGTCCCTGCTCCTGCCAACCTAGCAGTTCAAAAGCACGTCAAAGTGCAAGTAGATAAATAGGTACCGCTCCGGCGGGAAGGTAAACGGCGTTTTCGTGCGCTGCTCTGGTTCGCCAGAAGCGGTTTTGTCATGCTGGCCACATGACCCAGAAGCTGTACGCCGGCTCCCTCGGCCAATAAAGCAAGATGAGCGCGCAACCCTAGAGTCGGTCACGACTGGACCTAATGGTCAGGGGTCCCTTTACCTTTTAAGGTGCTACTGGAAGGAATTTTTCTATTTTGTTTTGGCTCCTTCATTGTCTTCCGAGACAGACGGATGCCAGCTTTGTCCCCTGGAAGACGGAAAAGGCTTGCAGGGCAGAACCCAAACCAATGAAGAAGAAGAGTTTGGATTTGATATCCCGCTTTATCACTACCCGAAGGAGTCTCAAAGTGGCTCACAATCTCCTTTCCCTTCCTCCTTCACAACAAACACTCTGTGAGGTGAGTGGGGCTGAGAGACTTCAGAGAAGTGTGACTAGCCCAAGGTCACCCAGCAGCTGCATGTGGAGGAGAGGAGACGCGAACCCGGTTCACCAGATTACGAGTCTACCGCTCTTAACCACACTGGCTCTCCAACCACAATGGATTGAAACGACTGGCAAGGAGATTCCGACTAAACATTAGGAAGCACCTTCTGGCAGTATGGGACATTCAGCAGCGGAACGGACTCATAGAATCATAGAATCCTAGAGTTGGAAGAGACCACAAGGGCCATCTAGTCCAACCCCCTGCCAAGCAGGAAACAGCATCAGAGCATTCCTGACAGGTGGCTGTCAAGCCTCTGCTTAAAGACCTCCAAAGAAGGAGACTCCACCACCCTCCTTGGCAGCAAATCCCACTGTCAAACTGCTCTTACTGTCAGGAAGTTCTTCCTAATGTTGAGGTGGAATCTTCTTTCTTGTAGTTTGAATCCATTGCTCCGTGTCCTCTTCTCAGGAGCAGCAGAAAACAACCTTTCTCCCTCCTCTATATGACATCGTTTTATATATTTGAACATGGCTATCATGACTCCCTTGGAAGGTGGCTGACTCTCCTAGGTTGGAGGTTTTTCAACAGACGTTGGGTGGCCATCTGTCAGGGCGTGTTAAGTTGCAATTATTGCATTAATAATAATAATAATAATAATGAATTTTATTTATATCCCGCCCTTCCCGGCCAAGACTCAGGGCGGCTAACATCAAAATATATAATACGTTAAAAACATAAAGTCAAACAATCCAGTAAAATACAGCTTAAAATCAGATTAAGATCAAAATCAAATTGGATGGGAACCCACGAATTATAACTATAGGGGTTGGGGACATTATGTGCTGACCAGGCCCAACTATATGTGCTGGTCTTATATGGGCTGGTGGGAAGAGTTAGGCAGGGTCTTATAAAAGGAGGGGGGTCAGACTTTGCAGGGGGTTGGGCTGGATGACCCTTGGGGTCCCTTCCAACTCTATGATTTTGTGATTCCAGCCTTGCAGAAATACTCAGGGTGTGAGACAGGGCCAGCCAGGAGTGTGTGGCCTGGGAAGGGGGCCAGAGAAAGGGGGCTTGGATCCCCCCCACCCTCCTGGGTCAGCGAAAAAATGGCGTCTTGACCTACTTTAGCCCCGTGTAATTTCCAGTCTTTTTTTTACATGTACTTGGCAGAAAGGCAAGAGTTTAGGTTTTCATCTTTTTATTAAGGTTTAGAGCCATTGCAAAAGAACAAGAAAGACAACAGTTTTGGTTGCAACATATATATGTATACAGTATATATATATATAAAATAAATAGTAAGAAAATATATCTTTTTAATAAAAATAATATCAAATCGCCACTGGCCATGGAGGACGTGGGATAACAAAGAACAAATAAATTATTACTATGTTTAAAATGAAGCTTATCACCACCTTAACAGTCTTCGAGACAATAGATTATTTGTCCTGACTTTTCTGCAGGCATGAACCCCACCTTGGAAGTTTTCCCTGTGCAGTTTATTTCAATGGGATTTGTTCAGGAAATCAGAAATATTATTCCTCGTTACACTTACAGTATCGGGTGCCTTATGTGGTCCTCCTCATTTTATGCTCACAACAACCCTGCGAGGTAGGCAGGGTACTCTTTACGAACCGCCCTGCCTTTTGCCAAATCATCAACATTGGCCACAGTTTGCAATTCTTTTTCCCTACAGCAGCTTCGACCAAGCTAACTACAAAAGGTCCCGAGAAAGCTGCTCTAGAGTAATACTATTTTAAGTGGATTCCTCTGAAGTAAGAAGACTGTGGATTTGCTGCCGAAACAATTTAGCGAAACATGGCAGCCTTTGATTTTGCTCCACACCTGCTCGCGCCTGCACCGTCGGATTTCAAATCCGAAAACCAGGTTTGAATTCTGGATTTGCTGATGCAATTCCGGTGCAGTTGCAGTAGTGTGTGCAAAGCACAAGTCCTTCCAGCAGGGGGCAGCCTGGCTTGTCCGTTCCAAGAGAGACAGAAAACTTAAAAACCACTTTTGAAATAATAGCTATTCTGGGCAAACAGACGCAGATGCATGAATAAATAACATTTTTATGAATGCGCTACACTTTAAATAATGATTCCCCTTCCCCCTCCTCCCTCTTGAACTTGTTAATTCCAGGCCCAAGGAAATTAAAATAAATGACATAGTTTATTTTCTGCAATAGAGTTCTGTCAGGATTTGCAAGCGCTCGTTTTTTTCCTTGAGCTGCTTGGGCAATATTGCTTTTCTCTTGCCAGAAGAGAATTGCATCTGGATTTGCAAACACTGTGCAAGAGGCTTCCAGGTCCGGGTATGTAAGGCGAGTGCTTTGCATGCAGGCGTGGAAACTATGCAAATCCAAAAAAGATGCAGGCATGCTTGTGCCGGGATGTTTGTGGTCCATGCTGACTGGGAAGGATGGGATTTGTGGTCTAGAATAGCTGGAGGGCTGTTCAGAGTGGGGAGGTCAAGCGTTTGGTCCAAATTTGCAGGCGGCAGCACTGTGATGAATGAGGCCGGGTGGTCTTCCAATTCCATCTGGTCGTTTTTTTGGGAAACAGTGGGATGAAGAGGGAGGCGGGTCCTTGGTTGGCGCCATTGGGTCAAGCTGGGTCTCAGTGGGAGGATCAGTGATGTGGAGGGCGGGTGATTTGCCTTATATCTGTGTTCAAGAGACCAACTAGATGCATGCCTGCAGCTACTTCCAGACACGCTGGAGATTGCTGGAATGGAGAGAGAAAAATATATATATGAGAACGAGCGCATCTGCCTGCCTAGCGCAACAGTTGGCCTTGCCAGGCTTGCCTTGAAAATTATGTAATAAAATAATGCCAAATCATCTGTTAAATTATGCCAACTTATGTCTATGTAATAAAAGGACGCCAAATCGTATATCAAAATTGTCTGGAGGTTCTGGTCCTTGTTGAAATCTCAAATTATGAGTACAGTGGAACCTTGGTTCTCGAACTTAATCTGTTCCCGGAGTCTGCTCGACCCCCGAAACCGTTCGAAAACCAAGGCGCGGCTTCCGATTGGCTGCAGGAGCTTCCTGCGCTCAAGCGGAAGCCGTGTTGGATGCTTGGCTTCTGGAAAGCATTCGAAAACTGGAACACTTTTGGCGTCCGGGAGCCGATTTGTTCATCAACTAAGCCGCTCGAGAACCAAGGTTCCACAGTAATTTTCTCCATTACAGTTATATTGCACCCTGTGTGAGTCAGCCAATGCGATGTTCTTACATAGCCGGGGGTCAGGGGTCTCTTCTAACTAGAAAGGTAAAGGTACCCCTGACCGTTAGGTCCAGTTGCGGACGATTCTGGGGTTGCGAACTCATCTCGCTCTATAGGCCTAGGGAGCTGGCGTTTGTCCGCAGACAGCTTCCGGGTCATGTGGCCAGCATGACAGTCGCTTCTGGAGAACCAGAGCAGCACACGGAAACACCGTTTACTTTCCCGCCGGAGCAGTACCTATTTATTTACTTGCACTTGACGTGCTTTCGAACTGCTAGGTGGGCAGGAGCAGGGACCGAGCAACGGGAGCTCACCCTGTCGCGGGGATTCGAAACACCGACCTTCTGATCAGCAAGCCCTAGGCTCTGTGGTTTAGACCACAGCGCCACCCACCCATAGCTGTCAACCCTCCCTTTTTTTGGCGGGAAACTCCCTTATTCCAATGCCGTTTCCCGCTGCTATCCCGGATTGTTGATATCCCTTAAATTTCCCGGATTTCAAAGGAAGCAGCTCCTCTCCCTCCCTGCCGGCCAGGGAGGCTCCTCCGCTGCGTTGCTCGGCTGCCAATAAGGAGTCTGAGACCGACTGGGGGCGGAGCTTGCATGCCTTGTGCAGCCAGACCCTCACGCCCAACCAGACAGACAGCCTGCCTGCCGTCTACGCGCTCGCTCTTTTGCTCACCCGTTCGCAGCGCAGCCTCTGGAGCGCAGGGTGGCGAGGCTACTTGGTGCCATTGCACCGCCCTGGCGGCATCCCTTATTTTCAAATCTGAAAGTTTGGGAAAAATCCCTTATTTTCATATCCGAAAGTTGAGAGCTATGCACCCGCTTCCAACTATACAATTCTGTTATTCTATTTGCAATGCTGTGCAAAACTGCCCCCCCAGTCCTCTCTTTCCAACCCTCCAAGCTATTCCCAGACCACCGCCCCCCACTTTGCCAGTCCTGTCTCGCACCCTGATGAAATCCACCGGGCTCTCTGCTGCCCGACTCACCTGGGTATTTCTGGTGTTAAAAATCTGAAGCTTTGCCTTATATTCCTGCAGGTGACTGGAGGCCTGGTGATCCGAAGGCTTGCTCTTTAACTGAATGAGAGAGGGGATGTGGTTTAGAAATCCCCCTTCCTGGTGGAACTGGGGGCAGCGTGGGTGAGTGGGACAGGAAGGGGCCGAGAAACTACTTACGCAGTTCACGAGTCTCTCTTGGAGGGGTCCCAGGAATCCCTCCAACACGGGCGTGACGATTTTGGCGGACACATTCTGGCTGTGGTTCCGCAGGGCGGAGTTGATCAAGCCGACCTTCACCGCCAATGCTTCCCGTTCATCCCATATCTGCCAAAAAGAGAGAGTTCAGGTCCTTTTTTTTAAAAAAAATAATTTTTTATTAAGTTTTTATAATAAACACAAAAGAGAATGACAGAACAAAGAAAAAACAGATAATTTACATAGAGTGATCGTGTACGGCTTCTGCATTTGTAAATAAATAAATACTTTATGTATAACACATTTAGTTGTTTGTCTGTTTGTATTTCTTCTATTTACATTCTATTTCTTCTATTTACATTCTTCCATATATACCTTATGGTCCTCCTTTTTTGTATAGCAAAAAAAAACATCCATACCAACCTCACATCCCATCTCCCCCCCCCCATGCCCCTAATGAGGCAAAAAAAAAAAGGGAAGAAATATTTACAAAAGATTTACAAGAGAAAAAAAAAGTGATTAACAAATATGACTTCCTGTCAACTTCCCAGGCATCGATTTTCTTAAATTTGAATGTACACCAATAGTTCCTTATTCCTCAATTTTTTTCCTACTACATTCTCAAAAAAAAATTTAAGTTCCCTTATTCATCTATTCATTTAAGTTATCCCTCGAATGCTGGCATAGGTGTCTGCTTGTTGATGAATTTTTGTACATATCTTCGGTACCGAAGAGAGAGTTCAGGTCCTACCTTGTTGCTGTTCCTGCCTGGCGAGGCAGATTCCTAGAATTGCTTTTGGAGGGGAGGGGGGTACGCAGCTGTTTAAACTCCACATCTCCCTGCAAAAGCACCCCAAGAGCCACAGACAGCATTTCTCACTTCTAATGCCCACTGGTGCTGGGGGGTCCCTCCAGCAGAGAGGTCTGCGTCTAAGGTGGCGCTGAGAAGCATTGCTGCCTCCGACCGTGGAGGCAGAGCAGAGCCCTCCTGGCTAGGAGCCATCCTCCGTGAATTTGCCCAATCCTCTTTCAAAGCCATCTAGGTTGGTGGCCATCACAGCCTCCTGTGGCAGGGAGTTCCATAGTCTAACCGCACACTGTTTAGTGGTTTCTTTCACGTGAATCTCCCAACAGGATGTCCACAAGTTCTCATGTTATGAGAGAGGGAGGAAAACTTCTTCCTCTCTCTCCAATTTTCCCATGCCGTGCATAACTTCATAAACTAAAACAAAATAAAATAATTTTTTTTTTCTTCCAGTAGCACCTTAGAGACCAACTAAGTTTGTTCTTGGTATGAGCTTGGTATGAACAAACTTAGTTGGTCTCTAAGGTGCTACTGGAAGAAATTTTTTTTAAATTTTATTTTGCTTTGACTATGACAGACCAACACGGCTATCTACCTTTTTCATAAACTAAAGGTAAAGGTAAAGGGACCCCTGACCATTAGGCCCAGTCGTGACCGACTCTGGGGTTGCGGCGCTCATCTCGCTTTACTGGCCGAGGGAGCCGGCGTACAGCTTCCAGGTCATGTGGCCAGCATGACTAAGCCGCTTCTGGCGAACCAGAGCAGCGCACGGAAACGCCGTTTACCTTCCCACCGGAGTGGTACCTATTGATCTACTTGCACTTTGACGTGCTTTCGAACTGCTAGGTTGGCAGGAGCAGGGACCGAGCAATGGGAGCTCACCCCGTCGCGGGGATTCGAACCGCTGACATTCTGATCGGCAAGCCCTAGGCTCTGTGGTTTAACCCACAGCGCCACCTGCGCTGTCTCCCAAATCTCTCTTAGATACATTTTCCTGCATCTGAACGAGGACACCCCACCCCTCTTGGGTCCTGCTCTCTCCGCCACGGCAGGCGGCGTGTGGGACAGAATGGGGCTCATGTGCGTTTTCCCACCCCGAAGGAAAACAGGGCTCACTCACATTGTCCAGAGATCCTTTGGGCCACCTGAGATGCTCCCCGGAGCAGTTCCTCCATGGCTGTACTCTCCTCAGGTCCTCCTGGAATGACAAGACACAGAAGCAGAGTTAGGGCCTCCTTGACAACATGCCGGGAACAAAACAGGTCATAGAATCATGGGATTGTAGGTCGGTGGTGGCACGATGCTGTCAGGTGAATAGGGCATATTTCGACATATTCTCCAAAACTGGTTTGAGTCCATATCCTGATACCAGTTTCATAATTTTTGACCTGGCAATATATCGCAAATCATGATGTGCCTGTCTGCGCTATGCAAAAATCATGATGTGGGGGAAACCATGAAGCCTCTACATAGGTAAAGGTAAAGGGACCCCTGACCGTTAGGTCCAGTCGTGATCTATTCTGGGGTTGCGGCACTCATCTCACTTTATTGGCTGAGAGCCGGCGTACAGCTTCTGGGTCATGTGGCCAGCATGACTAAGCCGCTTCTGGCGAACCAGAGCAGCGCATGGAAACGCCGTTTACCTTCCCGCCGGAGCGGTTCCTATTTATCTACTTGCACTTTGACGTGCTTTTGAACTGCTAGGTTGACAGGAGCAGGGACAGAGCAACAGGAGCTCACCCCGTCATGGGAGCTCACCCCGTCACGGGGATTCGAACCGCCGACCTTCTGATCAGCAAGCCCTAGGCTCTGTGGTTTAGACCACTGCGCCACCCGCGTCCGAAGCCTCTACAGGTTGTTTGGCGTCATGCCGGCCTTAACACACATTTGTTTAAAACTCTTTATGAAAACGTAAGAACCTCTATTTAAATGACAAGCAGGTTTAAAGGTGGATAAGCCACAAATTATATTTTTCTTGGTGGCGGCAAATAGGGTTATATTGATCATTTTGGAAGGGCTTAAGAGGTGCGGACATGGGAGCCTGGTGCAAGAGAGGGTGGCGTATCGCCCTTACAGAAAATAACAGAACAGAAACGGTGCACAAATTAAGACTGGCAAGAGGATCAAAGCAGAAAGGCACCTTTGCGAGAGAATTTGAGAGCTTCATTTTGCCTGGAAAACCAAAGTTTTTTCTTTTTCTTTTTTATTGTATTAAATGATTAGTTAATGATAACGTGGAAAGTTGGGGTCGCGGGTCGCGACCTTCTGTGATCTTTCTTTCTCTCTCCCCCCCCCCCGATTACTCTTCTCTTTCCTTGCCACTCCAGCTTCTTGGTGGTTTTCTTTTTCCTCTCTCTACCTCCGTTTTCTCTTTTTCGTCCCTCTTTCTTTGTAGATTTTGTATTTTATGTATACTCCGTTAAGTTAATGCGAAACAGAAAACATCAACGTAAAAATTAGTATGTATGTATATATGTTGTTGCTATGAAATGTAACCTTCTTTTTGTATTTTTCAATAAAAAGAAAGAAAGAAAGAAAGAAAGAAAGAAAGAAAGAAAAGAAAACCAAAGGCCGGTTTGAAGGGACCTCAAGGGTCACCTGGCCCGACCCTTTGTAATGCAGGCATCTTCTGCCCAAAGTGGGATTCGAACCCACAGCCCTGAGGTTAAGGGTTTCATGCTCTACCAACTGGACTATCCTAGGTGGGTTTATGCTAGCTTGTGAATCGCTTGATGATAAAAGGTTTTGTAGATGGGTAAGTTGAATGCGCGGGAATCCGGGTTTTCATAATGTATTTTGGGGGTTATCTGCGGGTGAGGCCAGCCATTCGCTCTCAGCCTATCCTACCTCGCAGGGCTGTTGTGGGGATTAAACAAGGAGACGCAGGAGAGCCATGTAAGGCAGCTCGAGAGCTCCCTGGAGAAAACGGAGGGGTGCAAATGACATGTTGTTGTTCAGTCGTTCAGTCGTGTCCGACTCTTCGTGACCCCCTGGACTAGAGCACGCCAGGCACGCCTATCCTTCACTGCCTCTCGCAGTTTGGCCAAACTCATGTTAGTAGCTTCGAGAACACTGTCCAACCATCTCATCCTCTGCCGTCCCCTTCTCCTTGTGCCCTCAATCTTTCCCAACATCAGGGTCTTTTCCAGGGAGTCTTCTCTTCTCATGAGGTGGCCAAAGTACTGGAGCCTCAACTTCAGGATCTGTCCTTCTAATGAGCACTCAGGGCTGATTTCTTTAAGAATGGAGAGGTTTGATCTTCTTGCAGTCCATGGGACTCTCAAGAGTCTCCTCCAGCACCAGAATTCAAAAACATCAATTCTTCAGCGATCAGCCTTCTTTATGGTCCAGCTCTCACTTCCGTACATTACTACTGGGAAATGACAAATGGCCAATGACATAAGAAACCAATAATTCATCCAACTTACATATCTGTTCCGGAGTTCTTTGAAGGCCTTCATCCCAGTTGGGGGCGAGAAGTTGCCGAAGTAGCACCAGTTGCTGGGAACTCCGTCTACCCGATAGATTTCCAGAAACACAATCACGGCCACGGCCGCCAGCAGAATCCGCTTCGCAGGAGCTGAATCAGACAGAGGAGAAGCGGGAAATGGAGCTTGTTCCTCAAACCAGGAATGACATCGCCCACCTTCTTCCCACAGAATTCCTGGTAGCCCATTGTTCTAAATCTAAAAGCTTTAAAAAGTGACTCCCAAGTTACAGGAGTGCTGCCTTTCTGCCTGGCCAAAGCTCAGGGCTGGTGGGAATTGTAGTTTGGCAACATTTGGAGGGCACCAGCTCCCCCCCCAAAAATCCTGGGAACTATAGTTTGATAAGGGTGCTGATAGTTATTAGGAGATTCTGGGAGAGGAATGGGGTGTGCATCTCCTAACAACTCTCAAACTACAGTTCCCAGGATTTCCCTCAGGAGGTTGTGGACTCTCCTTCCTTGGAGGTTTCTGAGTAGAGGTTTGTGGCCCTCTGGCAGGGATTCCCCCCACCCCCAGCTGAGATTCCTGCATTGCAGGGGGTTGGGCTAGATGACACTTGGGTGCCCCTTCCAATTGCAACCAAGGTGATGTGGGAACCAAGCCTTTTAAGAACCACACAAACGGCCTCCCTCGGGAGGTGGTGGGCTCTCCTTCCTTGGAGGTTTTTGAGCAGGCATCCCCAAACTTCGGCCCTCCAGATGTTTTGGACTACAATTCCCATCGTCCCTGACCACTGGTCCTGTTAGATAGGGATCATGGGAGTTGTAGTCCCAAAACATCTGGAGGGCCGCAGTTTGGGGATGCCTGTTTTTGAGCAAAGGTTGGAGGGCCATCTGTCACGGATGCTTCAGCTGAGATTCCTGCATCGCAGGGGGTTGGACTGGATGACCCTTGGGGGTCCTCTTTTCCACTCCTATGATTTTATGATTCCCTGCCCTTTGGCGATGGCATTTGAAAGCAATCACTTCTCGGGGCTCCGCCGTTTGTTTCCGCACCCCGGCCCCCGTTCTAAAGCAATTCCGCGCTGAGCTGGGACCCGCTCAGCGCAGATTCATATGCTCCTTAATCAGACGGCGGCGTTTGCAGCCAGATTCCCCTCTGCTTTGCATCCCTGGGTTTATAGTTCCTGAAAGGCCACTAATCTGTGTCATTATGGAATCACAAACAGCTCTGGTGTTGTGCCCTGAGCCAAGGCGGCTCGGCTTTTGTGCGAGATCTAAAGGAACGCCAGGGAAGGCCTGCAGTTAACGGCTCCCAGCGCAGACATGAGTTGATTCGGGGCATTAATATCTCCCTGGCAGGCCGGTAATTAAAGATCCCACTCGGGTTTACCGGCATCTTAAACCGACACCGTATTTTCTAAATGGAGGGGGGTGGGCGGTCCAAAACATGGCGGCGAGGGCAGAATCCTGACCGCCACTAATGGACGCCAAGCGCAGCGGACGGCGTTGCTCACGGATGAAATTGGCAGGGAGCCTCACGTTGTTGCCGTGCTTAATGGAGCCTGGCAGAGGTTTCGGGGGGGGGGGGCGGAGAAGAGAAAGAAGATGGTGAGGTGGAGAATAGCTGGCAGGTGAATTGTTTTCAGGTGGCGGCGGCAAGGGAGCCTGCAGCTCCAAGCAGGTGGCTAAGCAGCAGGGGTGCCAACTATAGGAGGCCCTCAGCACCCACATGGCAGGGCCCCCCCATGTAACTTTGGGTGCCTTGCAAACCACCAGAAATCAGGTTCCAAGACCTTCTGAGACCTTGGACAGCATCTCTGAGGCCTTGTGAGACATGCTTCTTTGGTTTACTTTGCACAGGAAGTCCTGTTTTTAGCCACGATTCCTGCATGACAGGGGGATGGGCTTGATGGCCTTTGGGTGTCCCTCCCTGCCCTGCCGTCACATGATTCTAATTCCCCTGTGGTCGGTTAAAGCCGCGGAGGTGGAAACAGGCCAAACCCCATACAGAGTTGAAGGGCTGGTTTGCTCGCCTCCAGAGTGTGATTTCCAGAGACTGGTTTTCCCTTCTGCGAAATGGGCGTAATAAAAAACAAAACAAAACTGGCATTCAGAGGCATTTACTGGCTCCGACCGTGGAGGCAGAGCCCAGCCACTATGTCTAGTAGTGCCTGAGAACCTTCACCTCTGTGAGATGGGGAGAAGCAGGGTTCTTGGGGGAGGGTGATCTGCAAACTGTTGCAGACTCTCCCTGGGATTAAAGGTAAAGGGACCCCTGACCATTAGGTCCAGTCGTGTCCGACTCTGGGGTTGCGGCACTCATTTCGCTTTATTGGCCGAGAGCCGGCGTACAGCTTCCGGGTCATGTGGCCAGCATGACTAAGCCGCTTCTGGTGAACCAGAGCAGCGCACGGAAATGCCGTTTACCTTCCCGCCAGAGCGGTACCTATTTATCTACTTGCACTTTGACGTGCTTTCGAACTGCCAGGTGGGCAGGAGCAGGGACCGAGCAATGGGAGCTCACCCCGTTGCAGGGAATCGAACCGCCAACCTTCTGATCGGCAAGCCCTAGGCTCTGTGGTTTAACCCACAGCGCCACCTGGGTCCCTTCTCCCTGGGATTGCATAGCTGCAAATCAATGCACTGGAGGTCTTTAGTTTGAATTAGGGACTGTGGGGCAAGTCAGCCTGGAAATAGACCCCCGTTTCTGCAGACCTTAGGGCTCGAAGCAACCACTTTATCCACCTCAATCCTCCTACCGAGACATCCTCGATCCACTCCCTCGCGGCAGAAAGCCCATTGCACCTTGCCCAGGTGAGCGTGGATTTCAGCGACAAGAAAGAATAATAGCTTTCCGTTGCCTTCATGACAGCCTTTTAAAATCTGAAGAGCATCATTAAACGGGCTGGGCACATAATCGCCTTTCCCTTCCTAAGCCGAGCGTCGCCTGGGGGCTCCAGCCTCCTCTGCTAAACCCCTGATCCTATTGGGGGCTCCCCTCTCCAACCCGCAGTTTCGGTCGCCTCCAACTTCCTTAAAATTCAGCGTGTGGAAATGAGGGCGCCCGCCAGCTGCGACGGCGCATGTGGGGCAGCAGAATTAATTGGTGCGCTTTGCATGGGATGCTGCTGCTGTGGCTAATCCAGTTCTTCAAAGGCGACCAGGCGCCTTTTGGAAAAAGCTTCATTTGGTGAGCCATAGACTCATAGAATGGGAGACCCCAAGGGTCTGTAGTTGAACCGCCCTGCAATGCAGGAATCACAGCTAGAGAATCCCTGGCCTTTGTTTAAAAAAAACCCCCAAAAGAAGCCTGGATAGCTCAGTTGGGTCGAACATAAAAAGTTAGAAAAGGTAAAGGTTAAGTCAGGTCAAGGGCGACTCTGGGGTTGCGGTGCTCATCTCGCTTTCAGGCCGAGGGAGCCGGCGTTTGTCCACAGACAGCTTTCCGGGTCATGTGGCCAGCAGGACTAAACCACTTCTGGAGCAACCGGACACCGTGACGGAAACCAGAGCACACAGAAACACCGTTATATCTTCCCGCCGCAGTGGTACCTATTTATCTACTTGCACTGGCGTGCTTTCGAATTGCTAAGTTGGCAGGAGCTGGGACAGAGCAACAGGAGCTCGCCCCGTTCTGCGGATTCGAACCGCCAACCTTCTGATCGGCAAGCCCAAGAGGCTCAGTGGTTCAGACCACAGTGCCACCCGCATCCCTGGTTCAAACATGGTGCTGATAACACCAAGCTTGCAGGATTGATCCCCGTGAGGTACAGTTTCACATTCCTGCATTGCAGGGGGTTGGACTAGATGATTCTTGGTCTCCCTTCTAAATCTACAATTCTATGGTTCTATAATTCTGTGGAGGAGAGCTCTGCTTCTTCTGAAAGAAAGGAGGGCAGGAGCTTCCTTGAAATTGCCTGCCCACTGTTACATCCTGGACCAAACCAGGTGCACAGCTCACCGGATCACAACTCACTGTGGATTTCTCTTTACATTATTTTTGGAATTGAAACCTCTGCGTATAAACAAGCAGCTGCCAACACCGCTTTGCAATTGGCCCTCTTTTGCTCTCGTTTCTTTTTGGAGGAGGGTAACGTGCAAGTAGGGACCCAGGTGGCTCTGTGGGTTAAACCACTGAGCCTAGGGCTTGCTGATCAGAAGGTCGACGACGGGGTGAGCTCCCGTTGCTCAGTCCCTGCTCCCGCCAACCTAGCAGTTCAAAAGCACGTCAAAGTGCAAGTAGATAAATAGGTACCGCTCCGGCGGGAAGGTAAACGGCGTTTCCGTGCGCTGCTCTGGTTCGCCAGAAGCGGCTTAGTCCTGCTGGCCACATGACCTGGAAGCTGTATGCCGGCTCTTGGCCAATAAAGCGAGATGAGCGCTGCAACCCCAGAGTCGGACACGACTGGACCAAATGGTCAGGGGTCCCTTTACCTTTACCTTTAACATGCAAGTGCTGCTCTAACCAAAATGGCGTCGCTCATGCTCTGTTTAGAAAGTTCAACCGCAATGTCCCCGAGTTCAATGGGGTGGAAGGGAGCCTTCCCCGTAACCTGGTGCCCTGCAGAGTTTCTGGACTACAACTTCCACCAGCTGATGGGAGTTGTAGTCCAAAACCTCTGTATTCCACCAGCTGGAGGCTGGCTGTGTTAGTAAGATCAGGTGCTCACCCTCACTTTGTTTTTTAAACCCGGGATAAGCAATCCCATCCGGAAGATCAGGTAGCTCTCTCCATTCGCTAGGCAACAAAATTCACTTTTAAATGACTGGCGATGATGAGCCCGGGGTGTGTGGGCTGAAATTCCCGGGGATTTATGATTCCCGTGGATGTGGGCCATCTGATTATTCTTCAAGGGATTGTCTGTTTCTTATCTCTGAGCTGCGTCTTTCTCTCTCTCTGTTTAAGACACTTGAACAAATGGGGATGGTTATTATGCGATTAATATTTGAAGGCCTGTTATCTCCTGATCAACGGTGCGGAGATAGCCAGCACCCCCCCCCCCCCCGGATCTGATGGCATAAACCGGCTCTGATTAAAGAAGGGGGAAAAGGCACGCCAATTTGGAAAGCGAGCGTTTCCGTGACCCCTTCCAGCGCCTGGTCAGGGGGATGCGATCAGAGCTTGCCTTCGCGTTGATGCCAGGATGAAAGGGGGGGGGCACTGAGTCACTCAAAGTCAGGGGGGGACCACTTGCTTTCATCTCCTTTCGGAAGGACGCAGAACTCAAAGCGAGCTCAGGCTGATTAAATCGGGTGTTCTCTCCTGTTTTTTTAAAAAAATTATGGCTCCAGCCATGTTGCTGTCTGGTTGCTGCGGACTACAACTCCCATCATCCACGACCGTTGGTCATGCTGGGTTGGGGGGGTTTGGTCATCTCTGGTTGCTGCGGACTACAACTCCCATCATCCACGACCGTTGGTCATGCTGGGTTGGGGGGGTTGGTCATCTCTGGTTGCTGCGGACTACAACTCCCATCATCCACGACCGTTGGTCATGCTGGGTGGGGGGGGTTGGTTATCTCTGGTTGCTGCGGACTACAACTCCCATCATCCACGACCGTTGGTCATGCTGGGTTGGGGGGGTTGGTCATCTCTGGTTGCTGCGGACTACAGCTCCCATCATCCACGACCGTTGGTCATGCTGGGTTGGGGGGGTTGGCCATCTCTGGTTGCTGCGGATTACAACTCCCATCATCCACGGCCGTTGGTCATGCTGGGTTGGGGGGGCGGTTGGGATTTGGAACTTCACAACATCTCAAGGTCATTGGCTACCTGTGGCATGGCCTAGTATCCTGTAGAGTTGGAAGGGACACCCAGAGTCATCTAGTCCAACCCCCCCGATTCTTGCACAGTGGGGGCTGGACTAGATGACCCTGGAGTTCCCTTCTAACTCTACAATTCCGTGATTCTGTGATTCTATGAGAGTCATTAAGAGACTGGTCCTGGCTGGTCCTAGCCCCCTTTCCTTGGGATTACTTCTTGGGGTCCCCGACTTCTAGGCAGGAGGGTTATTTCGGGGCGAAAGAGATTCCAGGAGGAGATTTTGTTGACTAGAGAGGAGGAAGACTTTGGGGCCAAATGGATGCCCTCGTTCCCCAGCCGCCCAGCTGGGTATTCCTGGGAGACTGCTAATTGCACCATTACCACAGAGAGGGAAAACTCTGATAAATAAAATATTGGAAAGGAAAGATGGGTTTTGAGAAGCGCTGGGAGATAATTGCCTCGACGCTTCTACTCCTCTGGAGCCAGAATCATTTGTCACTGTTTAGAGCTTCAATTATTTCTCTGTAGCTACATTTGCATTGGGAAGGTGAGTAATTGGGCAATTAGCATAAGGTTAAGAGGGGTCTCGCCGGGGTGTCCTGGCAAGGAACGGGGGTCTGGGGTATATGTGTTTGTGGGGTGGGGGGAAAGGCGGCAGGGTTTGGGGAGCTGACCCCCAGGGACCTTTGCGAAAGATGGCTGGCCGGTTTTTCAAAGAGCAGAGAAACCGGCAGGTGTGCCGAGGCACCTGTGTCCTGGAGCGCTGCAGAGGCGCTGGATTACAGGTTCTGACCTTTCTCCCTCCTCTATATGACATCCTTTTATATATTTGAACATGGCTATCATATCACCCCTTAACCTTCTCTTCTCCAGGCTAAACATACCCAGCTCCCTAAGCCGTTCCTGGGTATGTTTAGCCTGGAGAAGAGAAGGTTAAGGGGAGATATGATAGCCATGTTCAAATATATAAAAGGATGTCATATAGAGGAGGGAGAAAGGTTGTTTTCTGCTGCTCCTGAGAAGCGGACACGGAGCAATGGATTCAAACTACAAGAAAGAAGATTCCACCTAAACATTAGGAAGAATTTCCTGACAGTAAGAGCTGTTTGACAGTGGAATTTGCTGCCAAGGAGTGTGGTGGAGTCTCCTTCTTTGGAGGTCTTTAAGCAGAGGCTTGACAGCTATCTGTCAGGAATGCTTTGATGGTGTTTCCTGCTTGGCGGGGGGTTGGACTGGATGGCCCTTGGGGTCTCTTCCAACTCTAGGATTCTATGATTCTATGACCCACCAGCCCAGCTGTGGTCCAAGGCATCAGTATTATTATTATTATTATTATTATTATTATTATTATTATTATTATTATTTGAAGCAGTAATATCTTTTGCACTTGGCTCTCTTCAATATCCATGTAGGGATCATGACTTCTAGAGTTGGAAGGGACCACATAAGTCATCTAGTCCTGCCCCTTGCAATGCCGGAATCTTTTACCAATGTGGGACCCGAACCCATGACCCTGAGAGCCTCACAGAATTGTAGAGTTGGAAGGGACACCCAGGGGTCATCTAGTCCAACCCCCTGCAATGCCCCCTACTAAGCTATTCTAGCTATTTATATTTATATTTATATTTATATTTATATTTATATTCCACCCGTTTCTCCATGGAGCTCAAGGCAGCAGGCGTGGTTCTGCCCCCTCCTCACTTAATCCTGGGAGCCCAATTGCAACAGGTGCAGCACTTCCTGTTACTCTCCCTGTTGAACGGCTGCCTGTAGGTCATCTTATCCTTTTAGTTTCAACCGCTAAATCCTGGCACACCTGTCTGTGCACATGCTTATAAAATTTACATGCCACCCTTTTCTCCAAGGAGCTCAAAGTGGTTCTCCTCCACTTCCTCGTTTAATCCCCACAACAATCCTGTGAGGTAGGTTAGGCTGAGACTGGCCCCCAAGGCCAGTGAGCTTCATGGCTGAGTGGGGTAGATTTTAACCCGGTTCTCTCCCAGGTCCTAACCCAGCACCCTAACCGCTACGCCACCTCTGAAAGGCACCGGGTTGGAGAAGGCTGCTGTGCCCTTATGCCACCCCACCTGCCCCACAGAGATGCCCTGCCTTTAAGAGCTGTCCGGCAGGCGAAAATCCAACAGGTGCAGCTCCCTTATCAAAAAGCTGTACGGGTTGAATTTCTGCCCGTCTCCAGCTGCTAAAAGGCACACAGACGCTGTTGGGAAGGAGACTCTCCTCTTCCCTCCCCTTCCCCACTTTCGTACCCACTCCATTCCAGCTGATTACTTGTATAAGTTTTAGGCGGTTAACTGAGCCAATTAAAATCTGCATGCATTTGCATAGGAGGGGAATCAAGAATTCTAGAGAAAACAGCATGCTGCCTTTGCTTCTGAAATGATGCTCGCCTGTTTTTCCTCCCAGGCGTCCTCCTAGGAGGGGCACACTTTGCTCTCTAATCTTGTCTTTGTCAACCTGGTGCCCTCTAGATCAGGCACGGCCAAACTGGGCCCTCCAGCTGTTTCGGGACTACAACTCCCATCATCCCTAGCTAACAGGACCAGTGGTCAGGGATGATGGGAATTGTAGTCCCAAAACAGCTGGAGGGCCAAGTTTGGCCATGCCTGATCTAGATAGTTTGGACTCAGCGATACACAGGGAGCCACTCAGGTTTCACCCCTGTGTTTTACACTGACCCCCAAACTGAATACAGTGGTACCTCTGGTTATGGATTTAATTCATTTCGGGGTGCCGTGCACACCCCGAAAATCCGTAACTAGAGGCTCCGCTTCTGCGCATGTGCGAGTGGCGAAACCCGGAAATATACACTTCCAGGTTTGCCACGTTCGCAACCCGAGGATTATGTATCCAGAGCGGTACATAACCCAAGGGTCCAATGTAATTGATGCACAAACCAGGGCTCATAGTCAGGGGCATGGGAAGGGGGGAGCAGTGGGGGTGGTTCGCCCCGGGTGTCATCCCTGAGGGGGGTGACACATTCCCCCCCCGGGCGGATTGCCACCGCGCTGATCACCCCCGTGGGCAGATCGCCCCGCCCTTGTGGACGGATAGCTCTGCCCTCGGGTGCACGGCATGTGCTCCGTTCCGGGAGCCAGTGTGGTGTAGTGGTTAAGAGCGGTAGACTTGTAATCTGGTGGGGTGACTCATATGCCTCTAATCCTTGCTGCCTCTCTCAGCCAAAGCTTTCCCTGTGTCTCAGCACGCCGACATCAGGACAGAGGAACAAAAAAAAAAAAAAAAAAGAGACTCCTTCGGGTAGTGATAAAGCGGGATATCAAATCCAAACTCTTCTACTCATAGTTAACACCAAAAAGCGAACATTGTCCGATTCATTCCAAACGGGTGCTAAACCTTTGCAAACTTGCATCTCAAAACCCATGGTTTGCCTCACCCTCCCCGTTCTGTGCCAAGGTGAAAGATTCCAGGGTACGCCTTATTTTTCCTCTTCCTGCCAGGGCAGAATGCCTTTTGTGCTGCAAGCATGACATCACCTCTAGGCACTGACTCGGCTAACAACACGTGGGAATTCCGCTGGCTCGCAGCCAGCGCATGTCACCTATTTTCACTTTGCTCTGCCTGCTTTCCAAACATCGTGGCGGGAGAGTTTGCTGACTCGCCGTGTCGAGTCCTGAAAACGGAAAGCTGTGACATGGAGTATCTGGCACACTCCGACCGGGTGCCAAACTTTTGCAATAGTTTGGAGTGAAGAGGACAATGGTGAAGTTTTTTGGGGGGATATCTATGACCCCTGGTTTGAGTGGAAGTTACTCAATTTGGGGGGCCGCTGCAGAATGTGGGGTTCGTGGAGCAAAAGGGTGCAAAATGATTACAAAAGTTTGGCACCGGTTTGAAGTGAATTGGAGAATGTTGAGGGGTTTTTTGGGGGGGGATAACGATGACCCCCAGTTTGAATATGTTACTCAGTTTGTGGGCTGGTGCAAAACACTGGGTTTGTGGTACAAAAGAGTCAGAACAAGTGCAAAATTTTGGCACCAGTTTGGAGTGAATCAGACAATGTAGGGTCTTTTTTGGGGGGGGATACCTTGACCTTGGTTTGAGCCTCAATTACTCTGTTTGGGGGCTGCTGCAAAAGGGTGCAAAAGGGTGCAAAACTATTGCAAAAATTTGGCACCACCCTGGAATGAATTGGACAATGTTGGGGTTTGGTGGGCTACCAATGAACCCTGGTTTGGGTCTCAGTTAATCAATTTGGGGTGTGGTGCGAAACACGGGGTTTGCGGTGCAAAAGGGTGCAGAATGAGTGCAAAAGTTTGGCAACAGTTTGTTTCAATCAGGCAACTTTGGGGGTTGGGGGGATGCCTAGGACCCCTGGTTTGAGCGTCAGTTAATCAGTTTGGGGTCTGGTGCAAAACACAGAGTTTGCGGTGCAAAAGGGTGCAGAATGAGTGCATAAGTTCGGCACCAGTTTGTTTCAATCAGACAACTTTGGGGGTTGGGGGGATACCTAGGACCCCTGGTTTGAGCATCAATTAATCAGTTTGGGGTCTGGTGCGAAACACGGGGTTCGCAGTGCAAAAGGGTGCAGAACTAATCAGAATCATAGACCTGCCGAGTTGCAAGGGTTCCCGAGGGTCATCTAATCCAATCACAGCTAAGGAATCCCCTACTGATGGCCGCCCAACCTCTGTTGGAAGACCTCCAACGTATCATCGAGTGGTAGAGTTGGAAGGGACCCCAAGAGTAATCTAATCCAACCCGCTGCAACACAGCCATCACAGCTCAATCGCAGTTGCCCCGATCCGGAGGAGCCGATCTCCGACACACACCCGACTCTGCAACCTGAGCCGCAAAGTCGAAGCAAATAAGTCGACGTGTCCTTACCTGTGCCCATCGTAATTCTGTTGCGATGTCTCGGGGTTGGAGATGCACGTCTTCTTCGTTCCCCGGAGGAGATCTGTGTTTTTTGGATGCTCCATGGCCCAGGTATTTATACCTGTGCAGCTTTCTGTTTTCAGGACACAAAACAGCGAGCCGGGGAACTCGACTATTCGAATAAAGCGCCGGGGAACTCTTGCAAGCATGATGTTCCGAAAGCAGTCAAAGGAAAGTGAAAAAAGTCGACAGGTGCTGGCTGGGAGCCAGAGAAATTCCCAGGTAATCTTGGCTGAGTGTCTAGAGGTGATGTCATGCTTGGAGCATGAAAGGCCTTCTACCCTGGCAGGAGGAGGAGAAACAGGCGTGCCCGACTGCCCTGGGATTGTGCAACTTAGCACAGAACGGGCAACCGGCGGCTGGCTTGGGCAGGTGTTTATTTTCCGGTCCCTTTGGGGTGATTTGGAAACGGGTTGTGGGGCAGCACCCTCACTTATTTATTTTGCTCTAGGGGAAGGAAAGCTCAGAGAGCTGTGTGGGTGTAAGAGGTCTGTGGCTGTGTGCCCTTGCGCTTTCATGCGACGCGATTGTGGAACTGCTGAGCTCGTGGGGTGGGGGGTGGGGTCTGCAGAGGTGGAAAAGGAAAGCCATCTGTCTGAGAGCCTGATTTGTGGGGAACTTCCGAAGGAATCGAGAGGTGAAGCGCCGGACTTTGAGCTCTGACCTTTGAAATGCTTTTGGTTTTTCCTTCCTGTTTTCTTTTCCCACTCCTGACCGGCGACTGAGCTGGCGGGAGACAGACCTCCGTTTCTCATGTGACGTCTTGTGGCCTTCGAATATTGTGAAAAATGATGAAATGTTTGCTTTGTGCCCGGCAGCCTGAAGGTACGTGACCCAACGCTTTATTCCGCCTTGGTCAGACCTCCCTCCAGTTCTGGGTACCCCAGTTTAAGAAGGATATCGACAAGCAGGAAGGTGTGCAGAGGAGAGCCGCCAGAATGATGACGGGGGATGGAAGCCAATAATAATAATAATAATAATAATAATAATAATAATAATAATAATTTATTATTTGTACCCCGCCCATCTGGCCGGGTCTCCCCAGCCACTCTGGGCGGCTTCCAACAAATATCAAAATACATTAAAATATCACAGATTAAAAACTTCCCTAAACAGGACTGCCTTCAAGTATTTCAACCCTTGTAAGTCTCTGAGCACAGGGGTTGCGTGTTGACAAGCCCTCGCTCCCATCAGCAATCGTGCTGCAGTATTTAATTGACTTACATCCAGCGTTCAATTGGTGATGGTTCTGCTTTATAATAATAATATAATAATAATTCTTTTATTTGTACCCCACCCATCTGGCTGGGTCCCCCCAGCCACTCTGGGCGGCCTCCAACAGATATTAAAAGACATTAAAATATCACAGGTTAAAAACTTCCCTAAACAGGGCTGCCTTCAGGTATTTTCTGAATGTCATGTAGTTGTTTATCGCTTTGACCTCTGATGGGAGGGCGTTCCACAGGGTGGGCGCCACTACCGAGAAGGCTCTCTGCCTGGTTCCCTGTAGCTTTGCTTCTCTCAGTGAGGGAACCGCCAGAAGGCCCTCGGAGCTGGATCTCAGTGTCCGGGCAGAACGGTGGGGGTGGAGACGCTCCTTCAGGTATACAGGGCCGAGGCCGTTTAGGGCTTTAAAGGTCAGCACCAACACTTTGAATTGTGCTTGGAAACGTACTGGGAGCCAATGTAGGTCTTTCAATGTAGGTGTTATATGGTCTCCCAGTCCCCAGTCTAGCTGCCACATTCTGGATTAATTGCAGTTTCCAGGTCATCTTCAAAGGTCGCCCCATGTAGAGCGCATTGCAGTAGTCCAAACAGGAGATAACCAGAGCATGCACCACTCTGGCGAGACAGTCTGCGGGCAGGTAGGGTCTCATTCTGCGTACCAGATGGAGCTGGCAGACAGCTGCCCTGGACACAGAGTTAACCTGCGCCTCCATGGACAGCTGTGAGTCCAAAATGACTCCCAGGCTGCGCACCTGGTCCTTCAGGGGCACAGTTACCCCATTCAGGACCAGGGAGTCCCCCACACCCCCCCGCCCCCTGTCCCCCCCCCAAAACAGTACTTCTGTCTTGTCAGGATTCAAGCCTGATCAGGAACGGTTGAGGGAGTTGGGTATGTTTATCCTGGAAAAGAAGGGACCGAGAAACGATATGAGAGCCATCTTCAAATATCTGAAGGGCTGTTGATGATGCAAGCCTGATGCATCAGAGAGGATGACCTAAAGCAAATGATTCAAATGACAAGGAAGGAGATTCTGACTAAACATTCGGAAGAACTTTCTGTTTGACAGCGGAAGGTGGTGGACTCGCCTTCATTAGAGGTTTTTAAGCAGAGGTTGAAAGTTGGGATTCTTCAGCTGTGATTCCTGCCTTGCAGGGGGTGGGACTAGATGGCCCTTGGGGTCCCTACCAACTCTACAAATTCACGTTTATACTATTTATTATTATTATTATTATTAGTTACTCGTCCTTCAGTCTAAGGTCCCAGGGTGCACTGCAGCATAAAAACACAAAGCCAAGTGGATAAAATAAAATAAGAGAGAAGAGAAATCTGGAATATCTATGCAGTGATTCTAGAAAGACAGTTGTTTTCTGGGTGTCCCCGGGACAGAAATAGCTTCACAGCTTTCTGAAGCTGTCAAAAGCACAGCCAAGGATATCTGGGGGGTATTTTTTATTTTTTGCTTGCACATGAGCAAGTATTCAAACCACAAGCCCTGTTTTTTAATTCCTTGCAGAGGCAAGAACGGCTGTTTTGTCTCTCTGTTCCTTCCACTCTGTCTCCCCCGGTTTCATTGCAGAAGCATATTCTGGTTTATTAAAAACCAGGCAATTTCTCCAACAGCTCTCAAGGGAGGGAGGGAGGGAGGGAGGGGGAGGGGGAAGCATGAAGAGGAGAGGTCCGAGTCCATATCGGCGCTTGCAATTACGGAACCAGCCGTGGTAATTAGGCCGGCTTAATTAATACAGAGCGGAGCAGTGGAACTGGGAGAGCTTATATTTACCTGGCTTATTGGTTTTATAAAGGACACATTATGTATTTATTTGTTTTTATTATTATTTACACACACACACACACACACACACACACACACACACACACACACACACACACACTTATAGAGTGACAGGTACAAAAACAGAAGCCATATAAATGGAAAAGAGAGGGATATCCAGATGTTAAATCACAGGAGCGAATTCCCATGCCAAAATCAAACGTCATAAATCAATATCGCAAGGTTCCGAGTAAGAGAAATGGCTTGGCATTATCCTGCCCCTTATTACTCCAGTTACATTATAAAAAGACTTTGTTTTTTCCGATAAAGACCTAATCTTGTTTGCCTGCTCTGCTCTGCTCCTCACCATACATAGAAGCTTCACACAATGTCCCAGATTTCAGTCATCTATTCCCTTACGCACAGAGCCCCTCATTTCCCCCTCTCGTTTTGACAAATAATAATTCTGGCAGCAGTTGAGAGATGGCACATTAAAACCCTGCCGTCCATTAGCACAGTTTCTTTAGCCTAGCCAAATAGTAAAATTAGAAGATCCATAATTATTTTCCGTTTTGTTCTGTATTCCATGTACCCGCTTTCTCTAAGAGGCTCAGAGAGAACAACCGCGGGAGGCAGGTCAGGCGGGGTGAGAGCGAAAGTGATCAGCAAAAAGGAGAAGCAAGTCTCCCCAGACATTGGAAACTGAAAGCAGCAGATGAAGGATCTGATGCCAGCCTCAATGGAGCCATCTATTCCCCCCCTCTAAATTAGCCTCCAATATTTTTTTTTTTTTTTTGGGGGGGGGAGAAGGCTATTTGGGCTCCACTTTGCACAATACAAGCTCCGGGGCTGGACCTGAGAGTGATGTCATTGTTTGACTCAGGAGTCGTGGAATTCCTTGTAAGGACGGGGACAGGCAGTGCTGGCTCTGGGAGGGAAAATGACTTTCCGGTCTGTCCGGATAATCTTGTTGTTTTTGGCATCCGTCTGCCTCGAGAGACAATGGAGTGCGCCTCCACGGGTGAGGCCAAATCGCTGGAGAATCACAGCGCCTGCTGTGGCTGCAGAGGCTGGGAACTCGTAAACAGCTGCCTCCTGCGTTGTTTTTGCTGATTTAGCATCACCGAAGGGGCACAAGCCTGGGCGGCGTGTCTGGAGGTCCTGGCCTGCCCAGATGACAAGACACGCCCCCCCCCCCTTGGCCTTGCGGATGTGGTCCAAAGGAAAGCAGAGGAAGACATTTGGCACCAGCTTGGCTGCAGGAGTTGCCAGGATGAGGTTTACAAGGCGCCATTCAACCGTCGTTGGGATTTGTGTAGGCCAGTGATGGCTAACCTTGACACTCCAGATGTTTTGGAACTACAACTCCCATCATCCCTAGCTAACAGGATCAGTGGTCAGGGATGATGGGAGTTGTAGTCCCAAAACATCTGGAGCATCAAGGTTAGCCATCACTGGTGTAGGCTTTGCTCCAAACAGGAGTGGATAAAGGGGGGCGATGGGGGTGGCTGCCCCGGGTGTCATCACTGAGGGGTGTGTGTGACATTTGGGGGAAGCGGCAGAGCTGTGCCACCTTCCGGGTGGCCTTCCCCCCTTCCCCCTTTGTTTTGACAGTTCAGGGGAGGCTTGGGGGTCGTGGGCAGGCGGCACGCCATTGCCCCCCGCTTATGGGCTGCTTCCTGGGTGGGGGGAGCCTCCCCCGAGCTGTCAAAAGGAAGAGGGAAGGGAGGAAGGCTGCTGGCAAAGTGGCACGGCTCCCTCCCCTCCCCTGCCCAGGAAGCAGCCGCCCATGGGCGGTTTGCTCCAGCCCCCCATTGGCGGTTTGCCCCCCGGGATGCTCACCGTGGATGTTGCCCCCCCAGGATGCTTGCCCCACCCCCCGGGATGCTTGTCCCGCCCCCAGAGACTTTTCTTCTGAAGATGTCCTACAAGGGAGATATTTGTACTTGCCTTATACATTTTTGGTAGCTTAAAAAGGTAAAGGTAAAGGACCCCTGACCGTTAAGTTCAGTCGTGAATGACTCTGGGGTTGCGGCGCTCATCTCGCTTTTCTGGCCAAGGGAGCCAGTGTTTGTCTGCAGACAGTTTTTGCAGGTCATGTGGCCAGCATGTCTCAGCCGCTTCTGGAGAAACCAAAGCAGCGCACGGAAACGCCGTTTATCTTCCCGCCAGAGCGGTACCTATTTATCTACTTGAACTTTGACGTGCTTTCGAACTGCTAGGTTGGCAGGAGCTGGGACCGAGCAACGGGAGCTCACCCTGTTGTGGGGATTCGAACCGCCAACCTTCCGATCAGCAAGCCCAAGAGGCTCAGTGGTTTAGACCACAGCGCCACCTGCGTCCTACCTTACTAGGAGTCAAATATCACCGGCACATCATTTTCATATACAGTGGATGCTTGGGTTGCGAACGTGATCCATGCAGGAGGCATGTTCACAACTTGCAGCGTCTGTAACCTGCAGCGCTGTGTCTGCGCACGCGCGTGATGCAATTTGGCGCTTCTGCGCATGTGCGAGCGCCGAAACCCGGAAGTAACCCTTTCCGGTACTTCCGGGTTCGGCGCGTCCGTAACCTGAAAACGCGCAACCCGCAGCGATCGCAACCCGAGGTATGACTAGTTTTCTTTCAGCGTACAACGTGCCGAGAATTTCAAATCAGTTTTCCATAACCTTTCCCAGTCTGAAAGTTGGATATGATGCCCCAAATCCCTCGCCCAGTGTATCATTACAGATTTAACCTGTGTTCATCCTTTGTGTGCCATTCCAGAAGCAATTTATACATTTTCGACAGGAGTTTTATACTATTTGTGAGTGAGTGGTTTGTTAATGTGCAGCGGAGACTCTTTGTCTTTGCCTGCTGGTGTGGAGAGGCAAGGCTCCCGGGGGTGGGGAGGTCTCTCACCCCACTTTCAATTTCCTGGTAACACCTGTAACAGAGCCAGATCCATTGATTGGGCACACATGGGGGAAGGGGATCTTGTAGGATCTTTAAGTCCAGGGGTAAGGACTTAATATATCAACAGTACTTTATTTTCAAATAACCTTGAACCTGGCCTGGCGGGAAATCGGCAACCCTTGTAAGTCTCTGAGCACAGGGGTTGCGTGTTGACATGCCCTCGCTCCCATCAGCAATCGTGCTGCAGTATTTAATTGACTTACATCCAGCGTTCAATTGGTGATGGTTCTGCTTTATAATAATAATAATAATAATAATAATAATAATAATAATATAATAATAATAATAATAATAATAATAATAATAATAATAATAATTTATTATTTGTACCCCGCCCATCTGGCCGGGTCCCCCCAGCCACTCTGGGCGGCCTCCAACAGATATTAAAATACATTAAAATATCACAGGTTAAAAACTTCCCTAAACAGGGCTGCCTTGAGGTATCTTCTGAATGTCAGATAGTTGTTTATCTCTTTGACCTCTGATGGGAGGGCGTTCCACAGGGCGGGCGCCACTACCGAGAAGGCCCTCTGCCTGGTTCCCTGTAGCTTTGCTTCTCGCAGTGAGGGAACCGCCAGAAGGCCCTCGGCGCTGGATCTCAGTGTCCAGGCTGAATAATGGGAGTGGAGACGCTCTTTCAGGTATACAGGACCGAGGCCGTTTAGGGCTTTAAAGGTCAGCACCAACACTTTGAATTGTGCTTAGAAACGTACTGGGAGCCAATGTAGTTCTCTCCGGACCGGTGTTATGTGGTCCTGGCGGCCACTCCCAGTCACCAGTCTAGCTGCCGCATTCTGGATTAATTGCAGTTTCCGGGTCACCTTCAAAGGTAGCCCCACGTAGAGCGCATTGCAGTAGTCCAAGCGGGAGATAACCAGAGCATGCACCACTCTGGCGAGACAGTCTGCGGGCAGGGAGGGTCTCATCCTGCGTACCAGACGGAGCTGGTAGACAGCTGCCCTGGATACAGAATTGACCTGCGCCTCCATGGACAGCTGTGAGTCCAAAATGACTCCCAGGCTGCGCACCTGGTCCTTCAGGGGCACAGTAACCCCATTCAGGACCAGGGAGTCCCCCACACCTGCTGGGAGGGCAAGAGGCACTTGTGGGATTTTTCTCTCGGACCAAAATAACTTAACTGGCTTGGTCTGTGCCTTGGCTTGGCGTTGTTGGGGATTTGCTTCTCAGCCTGAAGCAGGGAAACGCCTCGGGACGACTCTGTCTGCGTCACACGTCACCGGAGGCTTCTCTTTGCATCTGTACCATTTTCCTTTATCCTGAAAGAGCCCTTTCCTCTGCTGATTTGAAAGCTAAGCGTGTCAAAATATTCACTGGGTGCAAATCCACCAATAAACTCTCTTTTTTCAAAAAAAACCCCCAACACTTCAGATTTTGCTGAAGTGTGCAAAACGGCAGGCTGTGTGTAAACCTCAGTGCTCATGCTCCGGTGCTTACCTGTGGGTGTGCGCTGAATGATGAATGCACCCATTTCCCTACTTGGGAGACTGAGGTTGAGAAGGTGCCAGGAAGGGCGACCAGAAGGATCAGGGGGGACGGAAAGTCCGCAATCTTTACTTTAGAAAAAGAGGAGTAAGGGGGGACATGACAGAGTTGTATAAAGTTATGCATGGAGCTGGGAAAAAAGGATAGGGAGAGGTTTTTCTCTCCCAAACCGTAGAATTGGAAGGGACTCCTGGAGGTCATCTAGAGCAACCCCCTGCAAAGAATCACAGCAAAAGAATCTCTGACAAATGGCCATCCAACCTCTGTTGAAAAGTCTCCAAGGAAGGACAGTCCACCACCTCCCGAGTGAGTCCATTCCACTGTCAAACAGAAAGTTCTTCTGAATGTTTAGTCAGAATCTCCTTTCTTGAGAGCCAGTGTGGTGTAGTGGTTAAGAGCGGTAGTCTCATAATCTGGTGAACCGGGTTCGCTTCCCCGCTCCTCCACATGCAGCTGCTGGGTGACCTTGGGCTAGTCACACTTCTCTGAAGTCTCTCAGCCCCACTCACCTCACAGAGTGTCTGTTGTGGGGGAGGAAGGGAAAGGAGAATGTGAGCCACTTTGAGACTCCTTAAAGGTAAAGGTAAAGAGACCCCTGACCGTTAGGTCCAGTCGTGACCGACTCTGGGGTTGTGGACTGGACTGGTTGAGGTCCAGTCGTGTCCAACTCTGGGGTTGTGGCGCTCATCTCGCTTTATTGGCCGAGAGCCGGCGTACAGCTTCCAGGTCATGTGGCCAGCATGACTAAACCGCTTCTGGCGAACCAGAGCAGCGCATGGAAACACCGTTTACCTTCCCGCCAGAGCGATACCTATTTATCTACTTGCACTTTGACGTGCTTTCGAACTGCTAGGTGGGCAGGAGCTGGGACCAAGCAACGGGAGCTCACCCCGT
Source organism: Darevskia mixta (assembly GCA_034641385.1). Lineage (NCBI taxonomy): Eukaryota > Metazoa > Chordata > Lepidosauria > Squamata > Lacertidae > Darevskia > Darevskia mixta. The sequence goes on along the minus strand of JAWWNH010000131.1, from coordinate 2,599,573 downwards.
CATGGGGATTCGAACTGCCGACCTTGTGATCAGCAAGCCCTAGGCTCTGTGGTTTAACCCACAGCACCCTAAAGCCTGCCTTTAGGGATCACACTGTGCTCTGCCTGATCGTGAGTAAAACTACTTTTTGTTACTTACGAATAAGACTGTAGTGTCTTTATTCTTTTAGGAGGGATTCAAAGGGGGTCTTGCCAGGAATATTAGAACATATCTCAATCTAAGCAAGCCAGATTGAATTGTTCATTGTTTTAAGGAACTCACATGAGGTTGCAACCAGTTTTCTGCTGCGGAAGAAGATTATGATGATGATGATGAAGAAGAAGAAGAAGAAGAAGAGGAGGAGGAGGAGGAGGAGAAGGAGGAGGAGGAGTTTGGATTTGATATCCCGCTTTATCACTACCCGAAGGAGTCTCAAAGCGGCTCACATTCTCCTTTCCCTTCCTCCCCCACAGTGGGGGGTGAGTGGGGCTGAGAGACTTCAGAGAAGTGTGACTAGCCCAAGGTCACCCAGCAGCTGCATGTGGAGGAGCGGAGACGCGAACCCGGTTCCCCAGATTACGAGTCTATCACTCTTAACCACTATACCACACTAAGAAGGGGATGCACTCTGCTAAGTGAAGAAACTTGCTAGCGCAAGTTAGGTAGGATATTAATAATCAATATATCCTCTCCTGCCACCCTCAACATTCCCACACTCTCTGCCCTCCTCCCAGCAGTCATTCCTCCTCTGGTCACTGCTGTGGCTGCGCAACCTGACTGTCCGTCTCCAGGCACTGCGGTCATCTGCAGGGGATTCCCACACAGAAGGGTGGATGTTGCCAGCCTTCATGTTACGTTACATCTTTGTAGCGCAGAGTTCTGCCAATGGTGTCTGAAGCCGGCTCCCCGCAGAGCATGTCCATGGGGATCCTGCCATCTTCCATTCTGCAGACATGACCAAGCCAGCGTAGATGTCGCTGAGACATCTTTGGGTGTTTGGGTGTTTGATTTTCGTTGTTGTGTATACTGTGTATATACGGACAATGACAATAAATTTATCTAAATCTAAATCTAAATCTAAATCTAAATCTAAGACAGGAGTGCAAACAGGCTTTGAACGTCGTCTTGGGAGAGCACATCTTGGTTTGAGACTCTGTCCTGCCACGCGATGCCCAAACTCTTCCTGAGGCAGCGTATGTGGAAGGCATGGAGGTGTTGTTGTCAGGAATGAGCCAGCTCCGAGCCAAGGTTTGCAGCCAACGGCAGAAAGCAGCCAGGAACAGAGAGGCTTAGATGTGAGCCAGGCAGGGGAGAGCCGGCAGCTGCAGACTTCGACTCTTCCTGACTTTAAAGGCTTGCTGATAAGACAGTAGCTGAGAGCAGGCTAGGACGCAGCCAAAGCTCTCAGGGAGCTCAAACAGGAGCGAAAGGACACAGAGAGAGTCTCTCGGGAAAGGAAGAGGCGGGGGTCATCCAATAAGTCAGCGGAGCCGGCGAATGGGAGGGCTGCTAGACAGGAAGCAGAACAAGAGACGTTAAGGTGCAAAAGTTCAATATATTCTGTAGACACCGGAAGGAGTCTTCAGAAGGGTCATCTTGAGTAATAATAATTCTTAATAATTCTTTTATTTGTACCCCGCCCATCTGGCCGGGTCTCCCCAGCCACTCTGGGCGGCCTCCAACAGGTATAAAATACATTAAAATATCACAGGTTAAAAGCTTCCCTAAATAGGGCTGCCTTGAGGTATCTTCTAAATGTCAGATAGTTGTTCATCTCCTTAACCTCTACTGGGAGGGCGTTCCACAGGGCGGGCGCCACTACCGAGAAGGCCCTCTGCCTGGTTCCCTGTAGCTTTGCTTCTCGCAGTGAGGGAACCGCCAGAAGGCCCTCGGCGCTGGACCTCAGTGTCCGGGCTGAACGGTGGGGGTGGAGACGCTCCTTCAGGTATACAGGACCGAGGCCGTTTAGGGCTTTAAAGGTCAGCACCAACACTTTGAATTGTGCTCGGAAACGTACTGGGAGCCAATGTAGATCTCTCAGGACCGGTGTTATGTGGTCCCAGCGGCCACTCCCAGTCACCAGTCTAGCTGCCGCATTCTGGATTAAATGATGTAATGATGCCGGAGGCTTTGTTTGAGCCACCCGGAGTTATCTGTTTGTTTTTGCAATAAATCCTCCTTTTTCATTATCCACGCTTACTGTGTTATCAAGCTGGGAACCTGGACTCCTGACAGTTGCTCCTGGTGATTGCAAGTTGCCCATGACTGACTTCCATAAAGCAGCTGCTCAGCACGCCAGCCTGGTAGACCTTCATCTTGGTATCGGTCATCAGCCTCACATTTTCCCATATTCAGATTGCAAGAGAGGAGATCTCAGCTAAACACTAGGAAGAACTTTCTGAAGGCAAGAGCTGAAGGCAGAAGACCAGATTCCCTCAGAAGGGGGTGGACTCTCCTTAGTTGGAGGTTTTTCAACGGATGGCCATCTGGCAGGGATTATTTAGCTGCGATTCCTGCACTGCAGGGGTTGGGATAGATGACCCTTGGGGTCCCTTCCAACTCTACAGTTCTTTGATTCTATGAGCATTATTTAGCCCATTTCAATTGGACCAGAGTTGTCTGCACTTGTACATATTTGAATTTATATATGAGGAGAAACTTGTGTCTTTCCCATTCGTACCAGAAAGTTTTCCCTTTGGGATTTGTCCTCCCCTTCTAATTTTTTGTCCTATTATGCCAATTAAGTACTATCAGAGTAGGTTATTGGTTAGGGGCTGCTGCGGGGGGTCAATGTTTAATTTCTTATTTTTGCTGCTACCTGGATGATATTCCTGTATCTTTACTGCTAGACTTCAGTTATGAATTTTCTGTGGGCTGTTTAATTTTATTGCATGTTTATTAATACGATGCCTTTTCATTAGCCTGTTGTTTATGACCCTTTAAATTTTATTAGTGAATTATGTAAACTTCCTCACGTTGCATGGGTTGCCTTGAGTGTGGTTTGCCTACAAATAAACATTGGGTTTACGCTTGGAGAGAGGAATCGTAGAATTGTAAAGTTGGAAGGGACCCCCAAGGGTCATCCAGTCCAACCCCCTGCAATGCAGGAATCTCAGCTAAAGCATCCCTGACAGATGGCCCTCCAACCTCTGCTTAGAAACCTCCAAGGAAGGAGAGCCCACCACCTCATGGGGGAGTCTGTTCCACTGCTGAACGGCTCTTACTGTTAGAAAGTTCTTCCTGATGGACTCACACCCCTCCACCCAGGCAAGCAAAGGGCCTGATCCTGGTTCACGAACAGAGTTCAGCCAGGCAGAAGCACTCCATAAAGCTGAGCAGATGCTGGATGGAGAGGTCAAATGCAGCTCCCAGGCCTGAGGCTCCCCACCCTGCAATACAGAGCGCCCAAATGATCTAACAATGATAGTGGCAAGAGTTCTTCCAAGCACGTGCAGAGTGCCTTTTACTCAGCCCTAGCCCAACGCTGCCTTCAGATGTCTTTTAAAAATAGGATAGTTGTTTATTTCCTTGACATCTGATGGGAGGCCGTTCCACAGGGCGGGCGCCACCACCGAGAAGGCCCTCTGCCTGGTTCCCTCTAACTTCACTTCACACAGGGAGGGAACCGCCAGAAGGCCTTCGGAGCTGGACCTCAGTGTCCGGGCAGAATGATGGGGGTGGAGACGCTCCTTCAGGTCTACTGGGCCTTTGAGGCCGTTTAGGGCTTTAGAGGTCAGCACCAACACATTTGAATTGTGCTCAGAAACGTACTGGACTACCGGGGACCTTAGCCTGGCCCAGCAAGGTCTTCTCATGGCCCTGTCCTGCCCCCTGACTTCCGTGAAACGTGGGCGGCCACGATGAGGCCTCTCAACTGAAGAGTGAGAGAAGCGGCTGGGCTTTCAGGGCCCTTGACATTTCCCGCAGACAATGGTTTGCAGGTGCGTGGGAAAGAACAAAAGATGCTCAGAGAAGGGCTTGCATGGTGCTGCTGGGATTTGTGTGCCTTCTCTCTCTCTCTCTCTCTCTCTCTCTCTCTCTCTCTCTCTCTCTCTCTCTCTCTCTCTCTCTCCCACCCCCCAGGGGAGTTGCAAAAACCGGAGTCATCATTTTTACATCTCTCTCCCTCCCTCTCCCCCTCCCCTCCAAGGGCTGAGCATGACGAATGGTGGCGCAATCTGGATTCCGGACGATGCTTCCTTCCCAGGGCAGATGTCAGGGCTTGCTGACGTTCCTCCTCTCCACATCCTGGCTATGTGACTCTTTCAGCTGATGGGCAAAATTTCAAACCCCCCCTTCCAGGAATCACCATAAACCAGCAAGGATTGCTTCCCGGTTAAGGGAAACAATGAGCAAAGGAGGGTGGGGTGGGGGAATGGGTGCAGGAGAGGGGGGTGAACACACATAGTGAGTTGGCCGACATGATAGAAGTTTCTAAAATTCTGCAAGGCATGGAGGAAGTGGGCAGAGAAAAGCTCCCCCCCCCACGCTAGAACTCGTGGGCATCCATCAAAGTTGAATTTTGTAACATTCAGGACAGAGAGAAGAATGAACTTTCCCATTCAGTGCCAAGTTAGAACTGTTATAAGAATTCTAAGGTCTCAAATATAGAACAAATATTCATAAATGCACACATATCTAAAGATGTGAACCATGTGTCTGAAATAGTATGGGAGAGCAATCCTGGAGCCATTTTGACTCTCCCAAATTGACCTCAATATATTTCTCTGCAAGGAAGGGAGGCAAATGGGGAAAGTCTTCCCATTGTCTTTTTTCTTGCAAATCCTGTCTTAAGGGCACATTTGTGTATGAATAGGGTGAGCCTGTGACCTGGATTCAGGAACTAAAGTATTGTTGTTGTTGTTTAGTCCTTTAGTCGTGTCCGACTCTTCGTGACCCCATGGACCAGAGCACGCCAGGCACTCCTGTCTTCCACTGCCTCCTGCAGTTTGGTCAGTTTGCTCAGACTCATGTTGGTAGCTTCGAGAACACTGTCCAACCATCTTGTCCTCTGTCATCCCCTTCTCCTTGTGCCCTCAATCTTTCCCAACATCAGGGTCTTTTCTAGGGAGCCTTCTCTTCTCATGAGGTGGCCAAAGTACTGGAGCCTCAACTTCAGGATATGGCCTTCTAAATAGCACTCAGGGCTGATTTCCTTCAGAATGGAGAGGTTTGATCTTCTTGCAGTCCATGCAAGAGTCTCCTCCAGCACCAGAATTCAAAAGCATCCATTCTTCGGCGATTAGCCTTCTTTATGGTCCAGCTCTCACTTCCATACATCACTACCGAAGAAACCATAGCTTTAACTATACAGACCTTTGTCGGCAAGGTCAACCATCACAAGTTCAACCATCACAAAAGAATGGCCAGGCTGCCCAGGTAAAGCAATCAGTGACCATTATCAGGTATTCTGGCAGACAGGATTTCTGCTGTGGACTGCCTCCTTCTGTGATGTATGTATGATGTTTTGGGGGTGGTCTTGGGCTACAGGGTGGGCAATTTCAAGAGGCTATATAAGGGCTTGCGCATCATTGCTCGGGGTTCTCCTCCCTCCTGCGTGTGGTGAGCGAGGACCCTGCTGCAACAGTTCCTTGAATAAAGACCAGGCTTTCTAGCTGCTTTGCTTCTCAATATTCTCTGGTTGGCTTCTGTTATTTTCTCCTACCGATAGGGAACCCACTTAAGGACTCTATATGGGCTCCTGGATACCCCATAAGGAAAGAGGAGCGGTTTTTCTTACAACAGAACTGTGGAACTCCCTCCTGCAGGAGGCAGAGATCGCCGAAGGAGAGTAGAACTTGAACCCATGGCTTCAACTTACAAGAAAGGAGATTCCGACACAACATGAGGAAGAACTTTCTGACAGCAAGAAAGACAGCAGAACGGTCTCCCTCTGGAAGGTGGTGGGGGCTCTCCTTCATTGGAGGTTTTTAAGCAAAGGTTGGATGGCCATGTGCCATGGATGCTTGAGTTGAGAGTTCCCCATTGCAGGGGGTTGGACTAGATGACCCCCGGGTCCCTTCCATCTCTACAATGCTATGCCTCCACAGTTGGAGGCAGCCATGCTTCTGAATCCCAGTTGCTGGAAACCACAGGAGGGGAGAGTTGCACTTGTGGTCAGATCCTGCTTGTAGGTTTCCCATTGGGGAATTGGACGGCTGCTGTGAGAACAGGATGCTGGGCTAGCTAAGCCATTGGTCTGATCCAGCAGATGGGTCTTATATTCTTACATAGAGTCCCACTTTCACATTGCCAGGGTTTAGCCCCTAAACCAGGGGTCAGTAACCTTTTTCAGCCATGGGCCAGTCCACCATCCTCAGACCATGTGGTGGGCTGGACTATATTTGGTGGGGGGGGGGGGCGAGGAATGAACGAATTCCTATGCCCCACAAATAACTCAAAGATGTATTGTATGGTTTTAATCAGTGTTTTTGTAGTTGTTTTGTTTTTGCGTGGAGTGCCCTATCTGGGTGGATGGAGCAGCCAAGTAATTTCGTTGTGTCCGAAATTTTACAATTTTCTATATTCTATTCTATTCTATTCTATTCTATTCTATTCTATTCTATTCTATGATGCATTTTAAATAAAAGGGCACATTCTACTCATGTAAAAACACGCTTATTCCTGGACCATCTGCGTGCCGAATTTAGAAGGCGATTGGGCTGGATCTGGCCACCCTGGGCCTTAGATTGCCTACCCATGTTATAGGATGCCCACAGCTTCTGGGACCTCCGCAGAGCATCAGGAGAGGCCACAACTGGGTCAGGCCAAATGGGGGGCCAGCGTCCGACGCCAGCATCCTGTTCTCACCTAGGTGAAGTGGCTGCCCCGTTGGGGAGCCCACAAAGAAGACTGGAGTGTGGTTTAACCCACAGCGCCACCCGCTTCCCTTTTTACAAATTTAAAGACCCCCTTATTCTAAAGTTTTGTTTAGTAACGGGGGATGAAAAGCAAGACTCGGATGAACAACTGGACCAGGGGTCAGTAACCTTTTTCAGCCGTGGGCTGGTCCACCATCCCTCAGACCATGTGGTTGGCCGGACTATATTTTCAAGAAATAAAATGAACAAATTCCTATGCCCCACAAATAACCCAGAGATGCATTTTAAATAAAAGGACACATTCTACTCATGTAAAAACGCGCTGATTCCCGGACTGTCCGTGGGCTGGATTGAGAAGGCGATTGGGCCGCATCCGGCCCACGGGCCTTAGGTTGCCTACCCCTGCCCTAAACATAGGCATCTGCTGAGAGGCCCCTGGAGAGACAACATGGGGGGAACTGTTGAAGAAGGGGCAGATCCAGCTTCTGAGGAGGGCCCTGCAACTGTCAGTTGTCCTGCCCGTGCTGGAGATTTGCACCAGGGCATTCTGGTGAGGGTGGGGGGAGCTCCCTTCTGGATACATCTTGCAAGACAGCCTCCCTGCCGTGCATCAGTCTGGCTCCTGTCAGAAAACCCAGACAAGGCTGAGCACATGCTGCCTCCCGTCAGACCCAGCTCAGCGACTCTTACGAAGCGGCTTCCCTCATCTCAGCCCACAGGGGAGCAGCTAGGTCTGGCGGGGGGAGCCTCAGCCGGCCACAGCAGACAGCCCCTGCCGTCCTCTCCATTCCGTGCTGGGACTGTACAGCAGAGGCTGTCCCAGCCCCCAACACAACGCGGCTGCCCCACCGAGGAAGACAGGCTGGCTTAAAGCCTCCATCCATGATGTCCACACACACCGGCACCCACCCACCCTGCTGTCATCTTTCGCATTTGGTTCAGAAAGGCAGCCCAAATGCTGGCTTTGACCTAAAAAGCCTCAGGACTGCAATACCTTAAGGATCACCTCTCCGGAGCCTGAGATCACCGTTTGAGGCCCTTCTTTGTGATTCTCCTCCATGGCAGATCTGGAGGGCGGCAACATGAGAACAGGGCCTTCTCTGTGGTGACTCCCTGTTTGTGGAATGCTCTCCCCAGGGAGGTTAATCTGGCACCTTCATTACGTACCTTTAGGCACCAGGCAAAAACGTTCCTCTTCAACCAGACCTTTAGTTGATTAATAAATCTATGCCCTTTTAAATATGCTTGTGAGAGGGGGATTATTGGTATCATAGAATTGCAGAGTTGGAAGGGACCCTAAGGGTCATCTAGTCCAACCCCCTACAAGGCAGGAATATGCAGCTGCCCCCAAACCTGCAACCTTGCCATTATCAGCACCACACTCTAACCAGCTGAGCTACCCAGGCATTGGTTTGTTTTCATTTCCGTTTTATTATGTATTTTGCGTTCGCATTTTTTGTTTTTGTATTGTGAACTGCCTTGCGATTGTCGGATGACGGGTGGTTTACAAATTTGATAAATAATAATAATGATAGTCCTTGGAGAGGAAGTCTCATATTTTTAATCACAGCATGGAAGCCCGGTGCTTTCGTGCCTCTAAAGAAAGGGAGCAGGTTCCATATTTTAACTTTGCGCTGTGTGGAGAAGTACCGTATTTATTTCCCCCCTGTCCTGAATCTTCCATCATTCGCCTTCACTAGATGGCCCTGAATTTGTACTGTGCCCAGTTCTGGGCAACCCCAGAGTTGGACATGACTGGACCCCCACTTGAAAGCGCCTGCTTTGTCTTCCTCCCCCCCCCTCCTTTCAGCAGCTTTTTTCGCCGCTGGCTGGCTTGTGGAGCCGCAACATGGAGGAGAGGGGCGGGCCAGCCCGCCCCTCTCCTCCATGCCGCGGCTCCGCCCAGGGAGCCCAGCGGCGGAAAAAAGCCGCTGAAAGCAGGGGGGGGGGAGGCTATTTGTGGCGCTGCTGGGGCGGAGCCGCAGGGGCAGCCAGCGAGGGGTGTGTGTGTCACGTCAACGACAAGCATGACACCCCTCCTCGCTGGCCGCCCCTGCGGCTCCGCCCTGGCAGCGCCGAAAATAGCCTTTAAAAAAAGAAAAGAAAAAGCGCAGGCCCCCGCCCCGAGTGTCACCCCCACCAGGGCGCTGCCCGTGGCGGACCGCCCCCCCCGCTCCCTTGCTATGCCCCTGCCTGAGACAGATGGATGCTAACAAGGTTCAGGTCCCACCTTCTGGAGCAGCAGAAAGCCAGCCTGCTCCTTCTTCCACATGATGGACTTTCAAGCATTTGAAGATGGCTCTCACGTCTTCTCTTCCGCAGGCTAAACATACCCAGCTCCCTCAACCCTTCCTCATAAGGCTCAGATGTGGCCATGTCCCATAACGGGCCGTGCTGAAGCTCAGCAGTCAGGATGGGATGTCCTGATAGGAGTTCTAGTCCCCAATTCCTGTCTTAGCACCCTGCCACTTCTTTTGGCTATCCGTCTATTTGAGCTCCTTCAGACAACTTGCTTTTGGAGCATTCATCCTGATTAACTTCTGCAAAGCTTCCATGGAGGTTAGAGGGTTATTGAGCATTCATTCTGATTTCCTTGCAGAGAGGTTAGATGACAACGTGCATTTGTCCTGATTTGCTCGCACGGTCTTTATGTATCTTCCCATTCATCAATTGTTTATCCCACACATTTTAGGTGCATTTCCGCTGTACTTTCCTAACCACAGAAACAACTATTTTCTCTTAAAACCAAGAAAGGCAGATTTGTTGCCCCATAGTGCCTTTGTACACCAGTTGCAAAAACTTGGGCCATATTCAAACCATACATTTAAAGTACTATCATACCACTTTAAACACTCAAAGGATCTTCCCCTCAAATACCCTGGGAACTGTAGTTTTTAAGTGTGGCGAGACTTGTTAGGGGAGACCCCAATTCCCCTCCCAGCAGCGCTACAATTCTCAGAGTGGCTCAACAATCGATCCCTGTTCCAGAGGTGCTTTTAGGGTAGCACGACTGGTTTGGCCACACTGGGCCGGCGCCACACTGCAGGGGGCGCCACAACAAAGGTGTAGAACGGAGCGTGAGAGATGGGCGACCACTAAATTTTAGCGTTGCACAGGGTGCCACTGAAATTTGAGAGCCCAAAGTCCACCACTGCCTGCACCCAAGGAATTTGGGAACTGTAGCTCTGGGAAGGGAACAGCGGTCTCTTAACAACTCTCAGCATCCTTCACAAACTACAGTTCCCAAGATTATTTGGAGGGAAGCTATGAATGTTTAAAGTGGTATCATAGTGCTTTTAATGTGTGGTGCAAATGTGGCCCTAAACCGATAAGGGGTTGAATCCATTACTGTTGGCAGCCTGGAGGGGACATTTGTCGCAGGGAATGATAGAATTGTAGAGCTGGAAGGCACCAAGGGTCGAATCCAACCTCTTGCACTGCAAGAATCACAGCTTAAAGGACGCCTGACCAAGACCATTTGTTTTCTCCTGCTCTGGAAGGGAGTGTGGGATGTAAAACGCAGGAGCAGTCAAACACAACATTGCTAGAGTGGACATGAAGAGGGTCTCAGTCCACCAGTCGGAACTTCCTGTTTATTCTGGGCTGGGATGGACTTCCTCTGTGTAACTGGAGATGGGTGTGGCCTCACCTGTGCAGGTAAAACAAAAGCACTGGGACCAGACACCATCTCTCTCTCTTGATCTACGCTCTCAAGCAAGGAACAACTGCTTAGCCTAAAGATGCTCTCTTGGCTTCTAGCCAAGAGAGGAGAAGGATCTACCGTATTTTTCGCTCCATAAGACACACTTTTTTCCTCCTAAAAAGTAAGGGGAAATGTCTGTGCGTCTTATGGAGCGAATGTGTGGTCCCTGGAGCTGAACTGCCCAGGGGCAAAAGCAGATCGTGCTTTTTTTTTTTTTTTAACAAAGAGAGAAGAGGGTGTTGAAAGGAAGCCCCCTGAGCAGCTGCTCAGCAAACCATCGGGGAGAGAGATAAGGGAGAGAGATTCCAGCCCCGCCCCCTTGCAGAGGGAGGCTGTTTCCCCAGCGACATGTGACTGGCTGATTAGATTATCTGTCTGGAAACTGTAGAAATGGCTCCCTTTCCTGAAGCTGCAGAGCTGTGAGTTAAACCCCATAAAACAGGGTTTTTTCCCTTTCCAAAGTAAGCTCAACAACTTTGAGCTGATCCTCAAAAAATGGGGCTTTTCTCCTTTGCAAAAGAAGCTGCAGAAATTTGAGCTGATCCTCAAAAATGGGGCTTTTCTCTTTGCAAAAGAAGCTGCAGAAATTTGAGCTGATGCTCAAAAAATTGGGGCTTTCCCCCTCTAAAAACTCGGTGCGTCCTATGGTCAGGTGCGCCTTATAGAGCGAAAAATACGGTATTTCCCTTATGGAATAGTCTCCTAAATCTGAAGAGGTGTGCATGCACACAAAAGCTCATACCAAGAACAAACTTAGTTGGTCTCTAAGGTGCTACTGGAAGGAATTTTTTTATTTTATTTTGTTTTGACTATGACAGACCAACACGGCTATCTACCTTTAACTCTCCTAAATGTATGTAACTTTACTAAGCCTGCCTTCTGGGATCCTTTTGTGAACAGAATCATCTATGTAAGTAAACTCTTTTTATGCTTTTATAGAAGACTGTGTAGTGTCTTATTTTAAGAGGGATTAAGGGGAAAACACCAGGACAGTATATTTTATAGAGACTCAAGTGAGTCTGAGCAAGCTATCTGCTGTGTGTGTTTAAAAAGGGGAATGTAAACTCTGCTGATATTGATGAACTTGTAAACACAAGTTGGAATAGGATATCTTAAACAAGATATCCTCTCCCGCATCCCTAAACATTCCCACAGGGAGGACCCGAACCCATGGCTTCAAGTTACAAGAAAAGAGATTCCAACTAAACACCAGGAAGAACTTTCTGATGAGAAGAGTTCCCTCGGGAGGTGGTGGGCTCTCCTTCCTTGGAGGTTTTTAAGCAGAAGTTGCATGGCCAACTGTCACGGATGCTTTAGCTGAGATTCCTGCATTGCACAGGGGTTGGACTAGAGGACCCTTGGGGGTCCCTTCCAACTCTATGATTCTATGACTTCATTAGCTTTGATGGAAACCCAGCTCCCTCAGGCACCTTGTGAAGCTGAATGCTGGAAGATCCATATAATGTTCCTCCTCCTTCCCTGTTTGGTCTGTTCCTTTTGAGCAGGCCATACCCCTGCTCCAGTGTGGTGTAGTGGTTAAAGAGCGGTAGACTCGTAATCTGGGGGACCGGGTTCGCGTCTCCCCTCCTCCACATGCAGCTGCTGGGCGACCTTGGGCTAGTCCCACTTCTCTGAAGTCTCTCAGCCCCACTCACAGAGTGTTTGTTGTGGGGCAGGAATGGAAAGGAGATTGTTAGCCGCTTTGAGACTCCTTCGGGTAGTGATAAAGCGGGATATCAAATCCAAACTCCTCCTCCTCCTCCTCTTCTTCTTCTGCTTATTTACAAACACCTATTATTGTCAAAGGGTTATCTTACATTCTAAATTCCAGTCCGAGCCAGCATCTTCACCTTAAATCCAGTCCACAGTTCTTCCTGAGAGCCAGTGTGGTGTAGTGGTTAAGAGCAGTAGACTCGTAATCTGGTGAACCGGGTTCGCTTCCCCACTCCTCCACATGCAGCTGCTGGGTGACCTTGGGCTAGTCCCACTTCTCTGAAGTCTCTTGGCCCCACTCACCTCACAGAGTGTTTGTTGTCGGGAGGAAGGGAAAGGAGAATGTGAGCCGCTTTGAGACTCCTTTGGGTAGTGATAAAGCAGGATATCAAATCCAAACTCTTCTTCTTCTACTTCTTCTCAATTCCTGCATTCAGGACAGGTAACAGAAATAACTTCCTGATGCAGCTCAGAACTAGACTGTGGAACTCTCTCCCACAGGAGGCAGGGATGGCCACCAACTTGGACGGCTTTAAGAAAGGATTAGACAAATTCAGGGAGGAAGAGACCGCTGGCTGTAATGGTTCTGCCCCTGAACCGTGCCAGCTGGTTACAGTAGGAACAACTATTTGGAAATTTGTGGCTGAGCTTTGATTTTTATTTTCCTCATCCCTTTCCCCTCATGTGCCGTGATTTATTTCAGATTGGAAGCCTGCCGGGAGGGCCTGTGTGATGGCCTGGGATTCAGACTCAGATGCTGAACCTGAGGGATCCCAGCCTGCACAGGATTCCCCGCCTCCAGAACCAGCAGAGCCGGGGCTAGGGCCTGAGTCTGAAGGGGACTCACCTGTGCTGGATCCTCAGGTGCAGGCATCTGCTGAGTCTGCTCTGGCTCCTGATGGGATGGAGGACCCATTGCCTGCAGGTGCTCCACTCCCAGCCCTGTCAGGGGAAGCTGAGGTTGCCTCTGGGTCCAGCCTCTCCTGAGCTGCAGAGGCTCAGGGCAGAGAGGCGAAGGGAACTGAGTTCCCGCAGGAGGAGTGCTTGCCTCCAAGCCAGGAGAGGCGAGTCACCAGAGGATCGGGGCCGCCCTCTGCCTCGGGGCAGATAAAAGCCGTCCAGCCCCAGCCCCAAGTTGCAGGAGCAACATTGTTGGTGACCCGTTCCTGCCAGTGTTCCTGCTTGAAACCTGTCCTGCTTTCCTGCCTGAGCTCCTGACCCGCCCTGGTTCCCTGCTTGCCTACCTGTTCCTGACTTTGCCTGACTCCCTGCCCTGCACCCAGCTTCCGCGACCACGGACTGCCTTTACGGTGCACCTCTGACCACGGACCGGACTTGGACCTCACCTTTCGGGTAACCCACGGGACCAGCACAGCCTGTCTTGTTTTGATTGCATGTATGGGAGCAAGCGCTCTAGAAAATTAAAAATAAATCAGTCGCCCACCCAAGTGAGTTCTTTAATGCGCATGTTATCAGATGTGCGGGAAGCAGACACGGGGCCCTGGGGAGTGATGTCCCGCTCTGCTGCTGGGTTGAGTCAGCCCAAGCCAAACCTCTCTGGGGTGACTCATATGCCTCTAATCCTTGCTGCCTCTCTCAGTCAAAGCTTTCCCTGTGTCTCAGCACTCAAACATCAGGACAGAGGAACAATGAGAAAATGGACAAGCGGGGTGTTGCAGGGTTCTGTCCTGGGCCCCGCTGCCGTTCAACGTCTTTGTAAACGACTCAGATGAAGGAATTGAGGGGGTGCTCATCAGATTTGCAGATGACACCAAACTGGGAAGTGTAGCAGTAGCTAATGCCCATAGCTGTCAACTTTCGGATTTGAAAATAAGGGATTTTTCCAAACTTTCGGATTTGAAAATAAGGGATGCCGCGAGGGCGGTGCAATGGCACCAAGTAGCCTCGCCACCCTGCGCTCCAAAGGCTGCGCGCGAACGGGTGAGCGAAAGAGCGAGCGCATAGACGGCAGGCAGGCTGTCTGTCTGGTTGGGCGTGAGGGTCTGGCTGCACAAGGCATGCAAGCTCCGCCCCCAGTCGGTCTCAGACTCCTTATTGGCAGCCCAGCAACGCAGCTGAGGAGCCTCCCTGGCCGGCAGGGAGGGAGAGGAGCTGCTTCCTTTGAAATCCGGGAAATTTAAGGGATATCAACAATCCGGGATAGCAGCGGGAAACGGCATTGGAATAAGGGAGTTTCCCGCAAAAAAAGGGAGGGTTGACAGCTATGCGCAGAAGACAGATTCAGGATTTCAAGGTGACCTTCACAGATTAGACCACAAACTTGACATGAGTCAACAGTGTGATGCAGCAGCTAAAAAAGCCAATGCAATTCTGGGCTGCATCAATAGGAGTATAGCATCTAGATCAAGGGAAGTAATAGTACCACTGTATTCTGCTCTGGTCAGACCTCACCTGGAATACTGTGTCCAGTTCTGGGCACCACAGTTCAAGAAGGATATTGACAAGCTGGAACGTGTCCAGAGGAGGGCAACCAAAATGGTCAAAGGCCTGGAAACGATGCCTTATGAGGAACGGCTTAGGGAGCTGGGTATGTTTAGCCTGGAGAAGAGAAGGTTAAGGGGTGATATGATAGCCATGTTCAAATATATAAAAGGATGTCATATAGAGGAGGGAGAAAGGTTGTTTTCTGCTGCTCCAGAGAAGCGGACACGGAGCAATGGATTCAAACTACAAGAAAGAAGATTCCACCTAAACATTAGGAAGAATTTCTTGACAGTAAGAGCTGTTCGACAGTGGAATTTGCTGCCAAGGAGTGTGGTGGAGTCTCCTTCTTTGGAGGTCTTTAAGCAGAGGCTTGACAGCCACCTGTCAGGAATGCTTTGATGGTGTTTCCTGCTTGGCAGGGGGTTGGACTGGATGGCCCTTGTGGTCTCTTCCAACTCTATGATTCTATGATTCTATGATTCTATGATTGGAGAACTGGGCCCAAACTAGCAGGAGGAATTTCAATAGGGGCAAATGTAAGGTTCTGCACTTGGGCAGGAAGAACCAGCCGCACCAATATAAGATGGGGGGCACCTGGTTTGCCAGTACTACATGTGAGAAGGATCTAGGGCAGGCACCCCCAAACTTGGCCCTCCAGATGTTTTGGGACTACAATTTCCATCATCCCTGACCACTGGTCCTGTTAGCTAGGGATGATGGGAGTTGTAGTCCCAAAACATCTGGAGGGCCGAGTTTGGGGATGCCTGATCTAGGGGGTCTTAGTAGTGCACAAGCTTAACATGAGTCAATGGTGAGATGCAGCGGCAAAAAAAGCAAATGCTATTCTTGTGGGAATGTTGAGGAAGGTAGGAGAGGATAAATTGATTAAATATTATCCCTCCTCACTCACGCTAGCGAGCAAGCAGCAGAGCACATTCTCTTGCACATTGCTGGAAGCAAGTTGATGGATTCGTTAAGAGGTTTCCCTCTTAAAATAATAATAACACGACAGTCTTGTTTAAAAGTAAGAGTAAAGTTTGGTTACGTTCAGTTCACGGTATTGCCCTGAAGGCAGGCTTTGTCTTGTGGTTACAGTTACATTTGTAAAGAAAAGAAGTCTGAGCTAGGCCTCCGACTTTCTATCTTGTGGGATTCCATCCACTGTAAGGATGAGCCCTGTGCTGCTGGCTCAGACCCAGCAGAGAGGAAGATGGCAAAAGAGCCAAAAAGTTCAAGAGCCAAAATAATAATAATAATAATAATTATAATAATAATAAAAAATAATAATTATTTATTATTTATACCCCGCCCATCTGGCTGGGTTTCCCCAGCCACTCTGGGCGGCTTCCAACAGAATATTAAAATACAATACAGTGGAACCTCGACTTACGAAGTACTCGACTTACGTGTTTTTCGACTTCCGAAAGGAAATCCGCTTGGATTTTAGATGGGGTTTACTCGACTTACGAAGGTTTACATAGGGTTTTCTTACGAATTTTTCGACTTACGTTTCCAATGCATTCCTATGGGAATGCCGTTTTTCGACTTACGAAATTTATGACTTATGAGTGTGCTTTCGGAATGCATTAACTTCGTAAGTCGAGGTTCCACTGTACTCTATTAAACATTAAAAGCTTCCCTAAACAGGGCTGCCTTCAGATGTCTTCTAAAGGTCTGGTAGTTGTTGTTCTCTTTGACATCTGGTGGGAGGGCGTTCCACAGGGCGGGTGCCACTACTGAGAAGGCCCTCTGCCTGGTTCCCTGTAACTTGGCTTCTCGTAGTGAGGGAACCGCCAGAAGGCCCTCGGCGCTGGATCTCAGTGTCCGGGCAGAACGATGGGGGTGGAGACGCTCCTTCAGGTATACTGGGCCTTTGAGGCTGTTTAGGGCTTTAAAGGTCAGCACCAACACTTTGAATTGTGCTCTGAAACGTACTGGGAGCCAATGTAGGTCTTTCAAGACTTCAAGAAGAAGATGGCTACGTGACTAGCCCTTTATCGTGTTTTTAATATTCTATTGGGAGCCGCCCAGAGTGGCTGGGGAAACCCAGCCAGATGGGTGGGGTATAAATAATAAATAATAAATAATAAATTATTATTATTATTATTATTATTATTATTATTAGAGTTAATCCGGATTAGATGGCCGGGAAAATATGGGCTGGCATTTTGACGACAATGACATCATGTGGTTGTTGGAAAAATAAATAAATCTTGCATGTATGAGAAATATTGATTCCACAAGAAACAGCAATCTGGATTCTCCCTATTTTCATGCTTCAGAGGGCTCTGCAAACCCATCTCCTGCCACAGAGACACATTATTGGAGGCTTTCCCCTGCCTTGGTATTCTGCAAGAGTCGCCTTCTCTGCTGATTTAAAAAACAAGAGGCGATCATTCTTTCGGCGGAGGATATATGAGGAAAGACCACAATATTGAGGGCTTTTTAGTGTAGAGGGAACAAATAAACAAGGGGGAGCCGTGAGAGAAGTGTATAAAAACTGCATAGTGTTGAGAAAAGACAAAACGATGTTGGCAAGCTGGAAGGTGTGCAGAGGAGGGCGACCAAGATGATCGAGGGACTGGAGACCAAGCCTGATGAGGAACGGTTGAAGGAGCTGGAGAAGAGGAGACTGAGAGCAGATAGGACAGCCATCTTCAAATATCTCAAGGGCTGTCCCATGGAAGAAGGAGAATGCTTGTTTTCTCCTGGTCCGGACGGTGTGTCTCAAACCAATGGATTCAAATTGCAAGAAAGGAGATTCCAGCTACCGGTAAACTTTAGGAAGAACTTTCCCACAGTAAGAGCTGCTTCCTGGAGGAACGGACTCCTTTGGAAGGTGGTGGCCTCTCCTTCCTTGGAGGCTTTTGAACAGAGGTTGGATGGCCGTCCGTCAAGGATGCTTTAGCGGAGATTCCTGCATCGAAGGGGGTTGGACTAGATGACCTTTGGGGATCCCCCTCCAACTCTACAATTCTGTGATTCTATGTTAAGGAGATTCCTGCCCCCCATGCCCTTTTCTCCATGCCATGTACAATACCAGAACATGGGGACATGTGCTCTATCTTCTACTGTTGGAGGCATTAATGTTCCTGGGGACCACGACTGAGTAAAATCTTCAATTACTTACAAAGCTAAATGTCTGTGATTTATTCTAGCCTAGGTATTTTCATGGGGAACGTTTGTTTAAAAGTGGATGAGGGCCGATGTAATTCTAACCAAGTTTAATGTGCTTGGAGCAATCACCATTGTGCTAACTCTGCTATGAGAGAGTAAGGAATCTCTTCCAAGCCTCTCATCTCCAACAAAGACAGCATACCTTTGAATACCTGGTGCTGGAAATCACAAGTGGGGAGAATGTTGCTGTGCTTGAGGGTTTCCCAAAATAGGCATCTGGTTGGCCACTGTGAGAACAGGACTCTGCGTTTGTCCTGATCCAGCAGGAATCTTCTGATGTTCTACGCGCTGCTCTTGGCTCCAGCAGAGTACCCTGGAGCATGTGCAGAACGCAATGCCCTCTCAACCATGTCAGAATAGCCTGCTTTTGAGGCCCTCTATAGAAAGGGACGTGGGTGGCGCTGTGGGTTAAACCACAGAGCCTAGGGCTTGCCGATCAGAAGGTCGGCGGTTCGAATCCCCGCGACGGGGTGAGCTCCCGTTGCTCGGTCCCAGCTCCTGCCAACCTAGCAGTTCGAAAGCACGTCAAAGTGCAAGTAGATAAATAGGTACCGCTGCAGCGGGAAGGTAAATGGCATTTCCGTGCGCTGCTCTGGTTCGCCAGAAGCGGCTTAGTCATGCTGGCCACATGACCCAGAAGCTGTACGCCGGCTCCCTCGGGCAATAACGTGAGATGAGCGCTGCAACCCCAGAGTGGGTCCGACTGGACCTAACGGTTAGGGGTCCCTTTACCTTTATAGGAAGGGGCTTTGTGCACGACCGCTGCCTGCTCTCCTTCTCGTCCCAATTCGTAGAATTGTAGAGATGGAAGGGACCCCTGGGTGTCATCCAGTCCAACCCCCACCCTGCGAAGCAGGAATCGCAAGTGAAGAATTCCTGGCAGATACCCATTCTAAACTCTGCTTGAAAACCTCATCCCTCTCCGGTGCAAGCTACCGAGCGAAGCTATTAAACCTCTTTGATTTTCCAACACGCCAAAGAGCCTCTGCCGCCCAGTGCCTCTGATTTATTCCAGCAGCGGAGAGCGAACAGCGGACAGGGTTGGCGAGGAGAGATTTTCTTTTTCTGTGTGTGTGTGAGCAGAGCAGAGTCCGCCGCCGCCACTTCGCCTCCTCCATCCCGCCCTAAATTCCCGCTGAGCCAAATGCCCTGATTAATTCCGTTGATGAACTCTCTAACGATTTCAGATCATGTTTTCCAGCCAACTGGAAGGGAAGGTTAAAAGCAAAGCGACTGGAGAGAGACAAGCCAGGGAGACAATTTTTTCCCCTCCCCTTTCATCTTGTTGGAGGGGTGGCGGTGGAAATAGGTTCCCATTTGCCCCCCCCTGCCATTTCAGGGGGGGAAGCCAATGCAATTCTGGGCTGCATCAATACTGTATGAGTATAGCATCTAGATCAAGGGAAGTAATAGTACCACTGTATTCTGCTCTGGTCAGACCTCACCTGGAATACTGTGTCCAGTTCTGGGCACCACAGTTCAAGAAGGATACTGACAAGCTGGAACGTGTCCAGAGGAGGGCAACCAAAATGGTCAAAGGCCTGGAAATGATGCCTTATGAGGAACGGCTTAGGGAGCTGGGTATGTTTAGCCTGGAGAAGAGAAGGTTAAGGGGTGATATGATATCCATGTTCAAATATATAAAAGGATGTCATATAGAGGAGGGAGAAAGGTTGTTTTCTGCTGCTCCAGAGAAGCGGACACGGAGCAATGGATTCAAACTACAAGAAAGAAGATTCCACCTAAACATTAGGAAGAACTTCCTGACAGTAAGAGCTGTTCGACAGTGGAATTTGCTGCCAAGGAGTGTGGTGGAGTCTCCTTCTTTGGAGGTCTTTAAGCAGAGGCTTGACAGCCACCTGTCAGGAATGCTTTGATGGCGTTTCCTGCTTGGCAGGGGGTTGGACTGGATGGCCCTTGTGGTCTCTTCCAACTCTAGGATTCTATGATTCTCTGTGCTACTGGCCTTAATGGCTCTGCCATGACTCCCAGACTCAATTTGGGGCTCAGCGTGCGGTGCGCATGTTCGGGGGCGAGAGGCAAAGAGGCTGTGGTGTTCAGAGGCGGCGCAGGCCAGCTCCCCAGACAGCCTCCGGCTCTCGACATCACGTGACAGCCCCTCCCTCCCGAGAACCCGCTCAGCAGGCAAAGCGGACAATCAAAATAATATAAGGACGGGATAAATCGTTCATCATTCGCCGCCACCCCATCCGACGCCCCCCCCCAACTGCAAACCCAAGCAGGCCTGAACGTTGCTGGCTGCTTAAAGGTGACCCAGATTACGCTGAGGGATGCCACGAGAATACTGATGGAAAGATTACAAGTCTATTAGGGTTTTCATTAAAATTGTAAATAGCAGAAGGGGAAGCCGCCTGGTGTCAAGGCCTGGCGCAGAGACTGAGGTGCGTGGGGGCTGCCAGCGCTGCCACGCCCTCACCCTGCCCCTAGCCACTATTTTTGCCACTATCGTAGGGCTGCTCTATGTCCGGGATTCCCGCACGTATCTGGGATTCGTCCGTTGGAAATAGAATCCGGGCGGAATTTGTGAAAATCGGACAAGATGTCCTGGAAAACTGGTTGTGCGGCAACTCATGTGCTGATTTTTTTGGGAGGAATTTCCTTAAAAAGTTTTAAAACTTATTAAAGCTCAACAACTTCACCCCCCCAAAAGCTCATTTTGTGCCCAGTTTTTTGCTTTTCGAAATGTGCCACTGGTGTTCAAAGCCCTAAGCCATACCCTCCAACATTCCTCAGATGGAAATAGGGACTGAAGTATACTCAGAGTCGAGGAAGTCTTTATTCAGCTCGTGGTAGCAATGAATGAAACTTTCCCCAAAACGTTTGCTATATATACATTAGTTACACAATGGGCCCCGCGTGATTGGCTAATTCCGGGCTGCTCCTGTAGGCCAATCAGGTTGCTGATTCACTTCATCCAGGAGCCTGATTGGCTGCTCCTGCCGGCCAATCATGTCGCTGATTCACTTCCACCTGGAGCTGGATTGGGTGGCTCCTGCAGACCAATCAGACTGCTGCATTCTGGATCCTATTGTTCTAGGATTCAGCTCAGTACATAACAGGGACATTTCTCACTCCCCCCGCCCCCAGCAACTGACCCTCCTCAACCCAATATTTTTTGGTTCCCACCTCCTGCAGAGAATTTCCTATCAGAAGAAGTTCCGCCAGTGGCATAGCATCGCTTGCTGGTTCCCAGGGCACACATGCGCCCTTGCACTGGTAATGGGGGTGCCAGCCTAGCCTTCGCTGCCAATGCCACTGAAGCGATCCTACCCCCACTGGAGCAAAGTAGGGCCACACTGCGCCGTATGCCCTCCCCTGCAGGGGGGAGCCCGTCCCGCTGACACAGCCCTTGGTGGGCGGAGAGGGGCACCAGGCAGGCTGGGCTGGTTTGCACCTCCTCAAAAATTGTGTGCCCGGGACCACAGCCCCCTGGCACCCCCCACACTACACCCCTGAGTGCCAACACCACCACATTAACAAAACAAAGCACACATACCCTCCATCGCAGTGAAAAAAACCCTGAATCCCAATTTTATTTTATTTCATTCTTTGGTAGATTTACAAAAATGCACACCAATAAATTTTAGAAAAGGGCAAGATGAGCCGCGGAGGCACAAAGCATTTTTTAAATGCAGCAGCCTCTTTTCCTCGTCGCCCGCTCTTTCACCCAGCGAGCGCCACATTGGGTTAAAGATTCCTACATTGCTGTGGTTTCGACTAGTTGACTCTCATGCTCCTTTCCAACGCTACAATCCTATGATTCTATATCTTGCCCAAGGGCTTTGCAGCTGACTCTGGATTTGAACCCTGCTTTCACAGGTCCTAGTCCGACGCTCTAACTGCTATGCCACACTGCCCCTCCTAACTAGCTCTCTGCCGAAAGCAAAAGGCGTGCCATTTAACGTCGCCACAGCCTTCCTAGTGAAAACACTGCATCTGCCTCTCCTCTCTCTGCTGCGGCTCATGCAGATGGGCTGGGCCATTTTGTGGCTTCCAGGGGCCGGGCAGACAGGCGTCAATCAAAGTCATGCTGTCGACAAACGAGGGGGCTGGAGGGACTGTTTTATGCTCGGGTTTCATGGGCCATCAACCATTCATCCTGACTGTCAGGGAGGGCCTGGCGAAGGGTGGCAATGGCAATAGATTATTAGCGGGCTTGACGTTTATCTGTTGGGAGAGGGATCTTAGTTGCAAACGGTGTCGCTCCGCAGCGCTTAGAGGATATTGGTACGGACAGATCCATCGCAATGCGCTGTGTTCTGCCCTTGAGGTTAGCCCAGTGGTTCTGGCAGGGTGTGGCGCATGCCTCCCTGGCATAGCTGTCAACTTTTGGATTTGAAAATAAGGGATTTTTTTCAAATTTGGATTTGAAAATAAGGGATGTCGCGAGGGCGGTGCAATGGCACCAAGTAGCCTCGCCACCCTGCGCTCCAGAGGCTGCGCGCGAACGGGTGAGCGAAAGAGCGAGCGCCTAGACAGCAGGCAGGCTGTCTGTCTGGTTGGGCGTGAGGGTCTGGCTGCACAAGGCATGCAA
Source organism: Darevskia mixta (assembly GCA_034641385.1). Classification (NCBI taxonomy): domain Eukaryota; kingdom Metazoa; phylum Chordata; class Lepidosauria; order Squamata; family Lacertidae; genus Darevskia; species Darevskia mixta. Next base: position 2,577,180 of record JAWWNH010000131.1, on the reverse strand, counting down.
GCTCCGCCCCCAGTCGGTCTCAGACTCCTTATTGGCAGCCCAGCAACGCAGCTGAGGAGCCTCCCTGGCCGGCAGGGAGGGAGAGGAGCTGCTTCCTTTGAAATCCGGGAAATTTAAGGGATATCAACAATCCGGGATAGCAGCGGGAAACGGCATTGGAATAAGGGAGTTTCCCGCCAAAAAAAGGGAGGGTTGACAGCTGTGCTCCCTGGTGTGGCCGGAGAGGATTGCAACTGTGGCAGGAAGATTCGAGGACAACCAATATCATATTTTGGGAAGGATCCATGTAGCTGCATTGCGTAATAATAATAATAATTATTATTATTTATACCACGCCCATCTGGCTGGGTTTCCTGAGCCACTCTGGGCGGCTCCCAACAAAATATTAAAAACATGATAAAACATCAAACATTAACAGTCGTCAACAGGTTTACCATGCCCATTGAGTCAATCACCCATCTCCTACTACCCTTCTGAGAAAAACCCCACCCCACCCTCCCACTATATATAAAGGTCTGGTGACTTCTGTTTCAGTGTATCTGAAGAAGTGTGCAAGCATATGAAAGCGTATACCCAGAACAAACTTAGTTGGTCTCTAAGGTGCTACTGGACAATTTAAATTTTATTTATTTATTTATTTATTTCATCAAACATTAAAACCTTCCCTAAACAGGGCTGTCTTCAGATGTCTTCTAAAAGTCAGGTAGTTGTTTATTTCCTCGACATCTGATGGGAGGGCGCCACCACCGAGAAGGCCCTCTGCCTGGTTCCCTGTAACTTTGCTTCTTGCAGTGAGGGAACTGCCAGAAGGTCCTCGGAGCTGGACCTCAGTGTCCGGGCAGAACGATGGGGGTGGAGATGCTCCTTCAGGTCTACTGGGCCTTTGAGGCCATTTAGGGCTTTAAAGGTCAGCACCAACACTTGTGCCCGGAAATGTACTGGGAGCCAAAGTAGGTCTTTCAGGACCGGTGTTATGTGGTCTCGGCAGCCGCTCCCAGTCACCAGTCTAGCTGCCGCATTCTGGATTACTTGTAGTTTCCGGGTCACCTTCAAAGGTCGCCCCAGGTAGAACGCGTTGCAGTAGTCCAAGCGGGAGATAACCAGAACATGCACCACTCTGGCGAGACAGTCCGCGGGCAGGTAGGGTCTCAGCCTGCGTACCAGATGGAGCTGGGGACAGCTGCCCTGGACACAGAATGGACCTGCGCCTCCATGGACAGCTTTCTGGGTGTCCCACGATCACATTAGAAAGCAGCCGTGTTCTATGTCATAGAATCATAGAATCATAGAGTTGGAAGGGACCCCCAAATGCCATCTAGTACAACCCCCCCCCGGCAATGCAGGAATCTCAGCTAAGGCATCCATGACAAGAAAAACTATTGTCTGCTCCCCAAGATTAATGTTGCTGAACATTGCTGAACATTGTAGATATATCATCAAAAGAACTGGTCTTATATATGATGCTGGCAGCTTGAATAAAGGTAAGGTAAAGGTACCCCATACCATTTGGTCCAGTCGTGTCCGACTCTGGGGTTGCGGCGCTCATCTCGCTTTATTGGCCGAGAGCCGGTGTACAGCTTCCGGGTCATGTGGCCAGCATGACAAAGCCGCTTCTGGCAAACCAGAGCAGCGCACGGAAACGCCGTTTACCTTCCCGCCAGAGCGGTTCCTATTTATCTACTTGCACTTTGACATGCTTTCGAACTGCTAGGTGGGCAGGAGCAGGGACCGAGCAACGGGAGCTCACCCCGTCGCAGGGATTCGAACCGCCGACCTTCTGATCGGCAAGCCCTAGGCTCTGTGGTTTAACCCACAGCGCCACCTGGTTCCCTGGCAGCTTGAATAGTTACCGGTAAATCTGTTGTGGCTCGAGCAAGTTTTTATTCGGAAAGCGTGGCCCAGAAAAAAACGAGTTGAGAACCACTGGGTTAGATCTTGAACTGAGACAGATTCCCACCCCCTGCCGTCTATGACCCAAATGATGACAACCCCCAGAGCTTCCCCTGTATAACGGATTCTGGGTGCAAAATGGGGAGACAGCCAGACAGCCAGACATGCCTCCTCTCCCAGACTGACAGATATGTCTCAAGCCGTTTTCAGTGCCTGGAGCTGAAAATCCACTTGATAAGTTGGGAGCGCCGAGCTAAATAATTCATTGTTTCCCCTGCGTTTAAATGGCAGCCGGGAGACAGGCTGTCTCTCTGCCCCTGCCTAATGGTAGGGCCGGGTCTGTCACAGCCCACTCACGCACACCGTACGGGACTCGCCCACTGCGAAGAAAGGTTGCAGCGTTTGGGACTTTTCCGTTTAGCGGATAGAGAAGGGTTTCTCTCTTGTGACATTAGAACTCGCGGACATCGCACCAGAAAAGAAAGGGCTTTTTTGTGTGGCACAGGTTTATCCTAGAGTTCTAGAGCTGGAAGGGAAACCCAAGGGTCATCTAGTCCAACCCCTTGCAACGCAGGAATCTCACCTAAAGCATCCATGGCTCTTGCGCTCAGGTCCCACTTGCAACTGGGTGGCCACTGTGAGAACAGGATGCCGGACTACTAGATGGGCCCCCTTTGGCCTGATCCAGCCAGGCTCTTCTGCTGTTATGGAACCTCCAGCACCAGAGGCAGTCTATCTAGATCCCTAGATCTTATGGAGCATTTGGCCACTGTGAGAACAGGATGCTGGGCTACTAGATGGGCCCCCTTTGGCCTGATCCAGCCAGGCTCTTCTGCTGTTATGGAACCTCCAGCGCCAGAGGCAGTCTATCTAGATCCCATGGGGCATTTGGCCACTGTGAGAACAGGATGCTGGACTAGGTGGGCCCCCTTTGGCCTGATCCAGCCAGGCTCTTCTGCTGTTATGGAACCTCTAGCGCCAGAGGCAGTCTATCTAGATCCCTAGATCCCATGGGGCATTTGGCCACTGTGAGAACAGGATGCTGGACTAGGTGGGCCCCCTTTGGCCTGATCCAGCCAGGCTCTTCTGCTGTTGTGGAACCTCCAGCGCCAGAGGCAGTCTATCTAGATCCCTAGATCCCATGGGGCATTTGGCCACTGTGAGAACAGGATGCTGGACTAAGTGGGCCCCTTTGGCCTAATCCAGCCAGGCTCTTCTGCTGTTATGGAACCTCCAGCACCAGAGGCAGCCCATCTAGATCCCATGATCCCATGGGACATTTGGCCACTGTGAGAACAGGATGCTGGACTAGATGGGCCCCCTTTGGCCTGATCCAGCCAGGCTCTTCTGCTGTTATGGAACCTCCAGCGCCAGAGGCAGTCTATCTAGATCCCTAGATCCCATGGGGCATTTGGCCACTGTGAGAACAGGATGCTGGACTAGGTGGGCCCCCTTTGGCCTGATCCAGCCAGGCTCTTCTGCTGTTATGGAACCTCTAGCGCCAGAGGCAGTCTATCTAGATCCCTAGATCCCATGGGGCATATGGCCACTGTGAGAACAGGATGCTGGACTAGGTGGGCCCCCTTTGGCCTGATCCAGCCAGGCTCTTCTGCTGTTATGGAACCTCCAGCGCCAGAGGCAGTCTATCTAGATCCCTAGATCCCATGGGGCATTTGGGCACTGTGAGAACAGGATGCTGGGCTAGGTGGGCCCCCTTTGGCCTGATCCAGCCAGGCTCTTCTGCTGTTATGGAACCTCCAGCTCCAGAACCACTCTATCTAGATCCCTAGATCCCATGGGGCATTTGGCCACTGTGAGAACAGGATGCTGGACTAGGTGAGCTGTGGGCCTGAGGCTTCTCTGGTAGGCATATCCTCCAAATGAAACACATGCTGTGCTTCCCGTTAGCTTTTCTCTTCCCTGGGGAGGTTGCTTTGAGGGCGTGGTGGGTCTCTGCTCGATACCAGCGTGTTTGGGATGCCCTTGTTGCCTCCCCTTTCGGCGGTGCCAACCCAGAATTTGAAAAGGAAGAGAAAAGAGGAACGTTTCCTACTTGCTGTGCCCCCAGCCAGGTATGCTGTACCTGCTCCCTACCTGACACTTTATGTTTGAGTCTAAATTATTGCGCTCCCAGGCATACGGAGTGGGGTGGGGTGGGCAGCTTTTAGGGCAGGTGGCAGGCAGGTAAAGAGAAGCCGCAGGTGGAGGAGAGAGAGCTGGGATTTCTCTCCCCTGCTAACTAGGAGTGGACCTGGAGGCATGCAGAGCCCTGTTAGTGGGACAGACGCGGAGCCCTGTGGCACCTGAATGATGACGTCTCACAAATGCATCGTGGCAGGAGGCAGAAAGCCCATGCCACAGTGAATCTCTTAGTCTTTCCGGGTGCCGTAATGTCTCAGCTAACCTGGAGCCCTGCAGATATATATATTTTTTTGACTACAACTCCCATCAGCTGCAGCCAGGACAAATGGGAGTGGTAGTCCAAAAATACATGCAATGCACCATTTGTTCTCTGCACCTTTGGAAGCCCTTATGGGCATAAGGAGAGCCGGCTGGATCAGGCTGATGGCTCATCTAGTCCAACATGCTCTTCTCACAGTGGCCCTACAAAGTTTGGAATCTAGATAGACTGCCTCTGGAGCTGGAGGTTCTACAAGAACGTAAGAAGCGCCTGGCTGCTGGATCAGACCAGTGGCCCATCTAGTCCAGCATCCTGTTCTCGCAAAGGCCACCCACATACCTGTAGGATACTGGCAAGCAGGATCCGAGCACAAGAGCAACACTCTCCCCTCCTGCGGTTTCCAGCAACTGGGATTCAGAAGCATGATTGCCTCTGACGGTGGAGGCAGAGAGCAGAGCCATCCTGACTAGTAGCCATTGATAGCCCTCTCCTCTTCTATCAATTTGTCCAATCCTCTTTTAAAGCCATCTAGGTTGGCGGCCCTTACTGCTTCCTGCGGGAGGGAGTTCCACAGTTTAACTATGGACTGCATGAAGGACTTTCTTTCATCCATCCCGAATCTCCCAATGAAAGAAAGCACCATATCAGACAGGAGGACTCGTGGCTAGACAGCCTACTGAAAACATATACGATGTGCACTCAGCTTCAGTTCCACACGTGTGGGACTCCTTGCCACTGGAAGTACGCCCAAGCCCAAACCCAGCCTACCCAACCTGGCGCCCTCTAGATATTTTGGATTACAACTCCCATCCCTTTCAGCATCTTATGGCCGAGGCTCACGGGAGTTGTAGTTGGTGGAGGTGCACAGCTAGGTATTGCGGGCATAATCCTGTGCGGGACTCTGTGGCCTCAGTCCAACTGAATCGAATGCGAAAGAACTCCCAGGGCCGTCTTACCCATAGGTAAGGCGCTAGGGGTGCGGGGCACCTCTCAAGAGTTGAGTCCGGGGAAGAGCCCATCTGTCGGTCGGAGCGCCGCTGCGGGCTCTTCTGCGGGCGGCTCTGCGCTGCGAGTTCGGGGGCAACCGAGCCAGCGAGATGCTGAGCCGACCGGCCGGCTCCGCCCTCCTGTGCGCCTGGGACTGGGCAACCCGGGGGGGGGGGCGCGCGCCGCCGGACGGATCTTTGCACCCTGGTGCCGCATATGCTTAAGACAGCCCTGAGAACTCCACTCCACTCCTTGAATTCATCAAATTCTTTTTTTAAAAGAAGGAGAGCAGTTGATGCTATGGCCATCGCAGAGCATCCTGCTGCAATGAATCCCGAAGGTTAATTGTAGGTTAATTGCCTGGAGTGTGAATAAATTCCTCCTTCTGTTCTTTGCCCTGTTGCTAATTGGTTCGGCTGCATCACGGCGCAGGTTCCACTTGCTTGATAGACCAGGAGGCATTTTTTAAAAATTGGGTGGGAGGGCATTGCTGTATTTATTCTGTCCACACTGCCTGCTCCCTCCTCCCAACCGATTCTCTTTTTCATTTCTTTCCTGACATCAGAAGCCCCAAGTGCTTATTCGGCTTGTAAATCTTACTACACCACAAACGCCATACATTTAGAGCACATCTACAAGCTGGGAACTGTAGTTTACCCCTAGTGGAGCTAGAATTCCCAGCACCCTTAGCAAACCACAGCTTCCAGGATTCTTGTGTTTTATATAGGAGTCTTGGTAGACCACAAACTTGACATGAGTCAACAGTGTGATGCAGCAGCTAAAAAAGCCAATGCAATTCTGGGCTGCATCAATAGGAGTATAGCATCTAGATCAAGGGAAGTAATAGTACCACTGTATTCCGCTCTGGTCAGACCTCACCTGCAATACTGTGTCCAGTTCTGGGCACCACAGTTCAAGAAGGATAATGACAAGCTGGAACGTGTCCAGAAGAGGGCAACCAAAATGGTCAAAGGCCTGGAAACGATGCCTTATGAGGAACGGCTTAGGGAGCTGGGTATGTTTAGCCTGGAGAAGAGAAGGTTAAGGGGTGATATGATAGCCATGTTCAAATATATAAAAGGATGTCATATAGAGGAGGGAGAAAGGTTGTTTTCTGCTGCTCCTGAGAAGAGGACACGGAGCAATGGATTCAAACTACAAGAAAGAAGATTCCACCTAAACATTAGGAAGAACTTCCTGACAGTAAGAGCTGTTTGACAGTGGAATTTGCTGCCAAGCAGTGTGGTGGAGTCTCCTTCTTTGGAGGTCTTTAAGCAGAGGCTTGACAGCCACCTGTCAGGAATGCTTTGATGGTGTTTCCTGCTTGGCAGGGGGTTGGACTGGATGGCCCTTGTGGTCTCTTCCAACTCTAGGATTCTATGATTCTGTGTTCTTAAAAAACAACAATAAGTGCTGCGTTTGAAAGAACAAATCTGCCTTTGCAACCTTCTCCTGTCTCCGCCGCTTTTCTTCCAGGGGAGCCCTCAATTCCCCGCCTCTCTTCCCTCCCACCCCCCCAAAATACCACCAGATTTGTTCTGTGGCAAAGACCTCCTCCCACAGAGAGACCCTCAGAGAGCCGCGTGACGGGTCAAGGAAGACCTGCCTGTGCGCCTGGCATCCTCCACGCACCGCCGCCGCGGCGCAGAGCCGTTCCGCCGGAGACCTGATGAGACTTGACAGTGGGTCATCATCCGAGCCCACGCGCTCGGCTCGGGGCTGGGGGTTGTCCCTGGGGAAATCACTTTGTGGGGGCTTGCATAGCACAGCTCACGGGAGCCGAGGGAGCGCGGGCGGCTCTCCTCCTGCACGAAATAAAACACTCGCCTGCTGCTCTAATCTCATCGCTGCGTCTTCCTCCCTTTACAGGAGGGAAGAGAGCCTGGGCAAACAGAGGGGGGAGGCGAGGTCATGGAATGAAGTTTTCCTCTGGAAGCAGAAAAAGGACACCGTGACAGCGTCCCTTCAACCAGGATTTTGGGCGGAGGTGGGGTGGTGTGCACACCCTAGCAGGGGTAGGCAACCTAAGGCCCGGGGGCCAGATGCGGCCCAATCGCCTTCTTAATCCAGCCCGCGGATGGTCCAGGAATCAGCGTGTTTTTACATGAGTAGAAAGTGTCCTTTTATTTAAAATGCATCTCTGGGTTCTTTGTGGGGCATAGGAATTCATTCATTTTTTTCTTCAAAATGTAGTCCGGCCCACCACATGGTCTGAGGGATGGTGGACCGGCCCATGGCTGAAAAACGTTGCTGACCCCTGATTTAAAGGACTTTTTTTCTCTTTTTGTTTAGGGTGCTGGATATCGTAGCACCCTAATCATGTTGTTGTTTAGTCATTCAGTCGTGTCCGGCTCTTCGTGACACAGGCCTATGATACAAAAACATTAAAAAAACATAAAAGCAAACCTCCCCTATCCAGGGCTGCCTTCAACTGTTTTCTAAAGGTTGCAAAGTTACTACACCAGTGTGGTGTAGTGGTTAAGAGCGGTGGACTCATAATCTGGGGAACAGGGTTCGCTTCCCCGCTCCTCCCCATGCAGCTGCTGGGTGACCTTGGGCTAGTCCCACTTCTCTGAAGTCTCTCAGCCCCACTCACCTCACAGAGGGTTTGTTGTGGGGGAGGAAGGGAAAGGAGAATGTGAGCCGCTTTGAGACTCCTTTGGGTAGTGATAAAGCGGGATATCAAATCCAAACTCTTCTTCTTCTTATCTCCTTGGCTCGGGGGTCGCATAACTCCATACCCTCCAACATTTCTCCGATGGAAATAGGGACGCCCTAAGGAAAAGCGGGACATTCTGGAATCAAATCAGAATCTGGGACAGTTTCTATAAATCTGGGACTGTCCCTGGAAAATAGGGACACTTGGAGCGTCTGTAATGTATGGTTTGCATGCAGCCTGAAACTCTCCATCTTGCATGCAGTCATTGCATGGAAGCTGCAGCAGGAAGAAGATGCTCTTAGGAGCCTTGCAGTCTGCTTTCATTTCCCTGCAGGTGGCTGCTTGCAACATGCAGTTGACGCAGTAACAGGGTATTAGCGGTGGATTTATACTAGACTGTTCACACATCGTTCTTGTGTTGCTGCATTATTGCCCTCTAGAGTAAGGTTACCAGATTTTTTCCAAAGAATCCGGGGACACTTTTTTTTTGGAAAGAGAATAAAAAAGTTATTATTATTTTTTTAAAAAAAGAAGTAATATCTTCTCTTCTGTGGTCTCCTCTGTCATGTGGCCTTCCTCTGGGCCCCAACCTGCTCTCTTGGAGCGCTAGCCGCTGTGGAGTAGGCTCGGGTCGGCCTGGGCTCGGCCACATGTCCTTGCAGAGACAGTGTGGCGTAGTGGTTAAGAGTGGTAGACTCGTAATCTGGTGAACTGGGTTCGCGTCTCCGCTCCTCCACATGCAGCTGCTGGGTGACCTTGGGCTAGTCACACTTCTTTGAAATCTCTCAGCCCCACTCACCTCACAGAGGGTTTGTTGTGGGGCAGGAAGGGAAAAGAGAATGTGAGCCGCTTTGAGACTCCTTCGGGTAGTGATAAAGCGGGATATCAAATCCAAACTCTTCTTCTTCTTGCCCTCCCAGTGCTCTCCTACCTCTCCTCCTCCTGAGCAGCAGTGGCAGTGGCAAGGTCAGGGCTCCCCTCTTTTTTCTCCTTCCTCTTTCTCTCCCTTCTCCTTCTCCTCTCCTCCTTCTCTCTGCATCAGCTCTGGGGGTTTCCTTGCCCCAGAGCGCCACTGGGCAGTCGGCCGAGTGGCTGGGCGCTCTCACTCCCAGCTCGATTTGGGTCACGGGTGTGTGTGTGTCAGCGGTTCCCCCAGTTGACGCGCCGGGCGTCCCTGGTTCTCCCTCGGCAGCGGCAGCGGCAGCGGAAGTCTCAGCAGCCCGGAGCCAGCCTGGTAACCCAGTTGGCTCTGGCTGCCTTCAGGAGCTGCTCACTGCCGTGGCGCCCACAATTTTGCCTCGCTGGAAGTCCCCATATGATGTGTCTTGTGCCGTTGAACCAATCACGCAACATTCATTCCCTACTAATAAATCTACAACACTTAAAATATAAATCCGGGCATATTAAACGAAATCCGGGGACATTCCTGGGACGGATTTTGTCCGGGGACAGATTTGTAAATCTGGGGACTGTCCCCAGGAAACGGGGACGTCTGGTAACCAGTCTAGAGCAGTGGTCCTCAACCCCGGTCCACGGCCCAGTACTGGTCCGTGGATCAAATGGTACCAGGCCGCCCAAGGAACATTAAATTATTTCAATAGTCCGACTCTGGGGTTGCGCCGCTCATCTCGCTTTACTGGCCAAGGGAGCCGGCATACAGCTTCCAGGTCACGAGGCCAGCAGGACTAAGCCGCTTGTGGCGAACCAGAGCAGCACACGGAAACGCCGTTTACCTTCCCGCCAGAGCGGTACCTATTTATCTACTTGTACTTTGTGCTTTCGAACTGCTAGGTGGGCAGGAGCAGGGACTGAGCAATGGGAGCTCACCCCGCAGCGGGGATTCGAACCGCCGACCTTCTGATCAGCAAGCCCTAGGCTCTGTGGTTTAAGCCACAGCGCCACCTGGGTCCCAAGAAAAACTCACATACGAATCTGCAACTAGTTTTCTGCTGTGTAAAGGGGAATGCACTCTGCTAAGTAAAGGAACTTGCTAGCACAAGTTAGGAAGGATATTAATAAACAATATATCCTCTCCTGCCACCCTGAACATTCCCACAAAGACGAGCCTGCTGGATCAGGCCATTGGCCTATCTAGCCCAGCATCCTATTCTCACAGTGGTCACCCGCATGCCTGAAGGGAAACCTGCGAGCGGAATTCGAACTCAAGAGCAACTCTCCCCTCCTGTGTGGCAAGTGGCACCCGGAAGCATTGCTGCCTCTAGTTGTGTTGGCAGAGCATGGCTAGCCCCCTCTCCTCCATGAATTCCCCCCAGTCCTCTTTTAAAGCGGTCGCTTCCTCCTGCGGGAGGGAGTTCCACAGTTTAACTGCGCGAAGAAGGACTTTCCTTTCTCTGCCCTCAATCTTCCAGCGTTTCCTTGGAGTCGTCCCTACCAGCAACCCTGCCCCCAGCTCCGTAACCTCTCCTCCTTATCCCTGCAGGGAGGAGTCACCCTGAAAATGAAGAGATCTGCAGTTGCTGGGCTTTATTTCCATCATCTGGAGTTTGGTCTGGCGTGCACAGCGCTGATTTAATTGATATCGCGCAAGGCTGACCTGCCTGGCGCATCCATCCGCTTGAGCCCCCTCCTCCACCTCCCCACATCCGAAGGAATCTGCACATCTGCCAAGAACGCAGCGGCGGCGGCTCCCTGGCTGATCTCTCCGTGAGCTCCCTGGATTTTCTAGGAAAACAACAAAGGCCTAAGACAAAGGCCTGGTAGGGGGGGAGCAGTTGGGGGGGCACATCTGGCAGCTCTGCTGTTCATTGTGGGGCTCCCCAGGCAGGTGGCGATGAATTATCCATGAGCTTCTGAGATGCCAGGAGCGATTCGGCTTCCTAGAGGGGTGGGGGAGAGGCTGAAATCCCCCCCACCCCAATTCCCGGTTCTCTCTTTCGGGGTGCAGCAATTTCGTCCTGACCCGCTCTTGCCAAACACCACCCCACGGAGCCTCAATTTAAAGGCCTTCCCCGCCTCCTATAGATCTCCCCACCCCCACCCCATCCTTACCAAGCCCCCTTTGGGCAGGATTAATTTATGCCGCTGTCTCATTAACATCTAATTAATCATCCATTAGCCGCCCCCATGGCTGCAGTGGCAGCACCGGTAAATTAATCTTACAGGCTGTACGCCGGAGCCCTGATTAAACTGTGCAGGGTGCGGGAAGGTCACCCGATCAGCAAAACTGACATGCCAGAGTGCCGGCGAGAGTCACAGAAATGTAGAATGGTGGAGGTGGAAAGGGACCCCAAAGGGTCATCTAGTCCAACCCGTGGGAAGTGGGGAGGGGTGGACATCTTGGAGACGGGAGAGGAAGATCGAATCCACACCGCACCAGAATGAAATCACATTTAAAGCACACGGCTCCCCCCAAAGAATCTTGGGAACTGTGGTTTTCCCCAGCAGCGCTATAATTCCCAGCACCCGCAGCAAACTAGAGTTTCCATGAGTCTCTGTGTGAAGCCGTGTGCTTTAAAATGTGATTTGGATCTGATGTAAAGGTACAATGTGGACCAGCCCAAAGAGTCATGAGTGGCACGGAGGAACCTCAGTAGAAGGATCAGGGCCACGGGGAACCATTTACTCCAGCACATTAGCCTCTCGCAGTAGCCAAGGAGTTGCCTCTTCTGGAAAGTCGCCAAGCAAGACCTGAGTACAACAGCAGCTGTCTTCCCAGCAACTGAGATTGGCAGGTATCCTGCCTCCAAAAGTGGATGGAGCGTGTGAGCACACAGCACTCTCTGGTCTGATGCTATTCCATTTGACTGACATAGGATTGGTGAGAGGGGGGTCAGTCTGGATGATATCCAAGGGTCCCTACCGAGTCTGTGATCTTGTATCTGAGGTTTAGAATCTAGTACAGTCATACTGTGGATCCCAAACGCCCTGGAAATTCGGATGTTTTGGCTCCTGAACACTGCAAAAACAGAAGTGATTGTTCTCGTTTGCGAACATTCTTCTGTGAACGGCTTCTGATTGGTTGCTGGAGCTTCCTGCAGCCAATCAGAAGCTGCGATTTGGTTTTTGAACATTTTGGAAGTCGAACGGACTGCCGCAACGGATTCCGTTCGACTTCCAAGGTACGACTGTAGATGAGTTTCTTCAGAAGAAAATGGCCTTAGCTGGCCAGCGAAGTACCTCCATTTACATGTCCAAAGAGTTTTTCTCTGTTGCCATCTTGACCCCCTTCCCCTACCTTGCAAGGTGGAAGAACAATAGCCAGAGCTTTGTGGGTGTGTGATTTTCGGCTGACGCAGAAAGCGGGAGACGCAGAGCCTGAACATAGATGTGCAGGATTGGAAGGGACCCCCAAGGGCCATCTAGCCCAACCCCGTGCAATGCTGGCATTGCTCTGTGCTGGACCCAGAGCTGTGAGCTTGGGGCTTCGCTGAAAACCTTATGGGGAAGGAAGACCTGTTGGGGTGTTAATGCAGAAAGCCTCTCTGCCCCATAAAATTGTCTAGATGTGCAAAGAAAACCATCCCAAATCACCCTTTCCGGCAACCTTCGTTCCAAGGAACACAAACCCTGAGTCACTGCAGGCACTGGAGTCTCTTGCTGTTTGGAGATTGGGGTGCATGGAGCAATATCGTCACACGCCACCCCAATCCCTGAGCGGCGAGAGACTCCAGGGGTCCCAGGCGCTTACGCAGGGTTCTGTTTCCTTGGAAGGAAGGTCAGAGGAGATTGCGGTGTCTTTATTTGCACATATATGCAAGCTGAGCCTAGGATGGAGGGTCTCGCAGCATTCACACCCCAACAGATCTTGCTTCTCCATTAGTCGCAGCTTTGGAGCCAGCACAGAGCAAGCAGGTCTCTTTGTCCCCAGCTTCCAGCTCATCTCACACCCCAAAACGTTGGCCATTGTTCTCCTACCTGGTGTCAGGAACGTGGCTCACCAGAACGCAGCAGAAGAGTCAGACTCAGAAGTTGAGCTAAGTGAAGGAGGGACCAACTCTGCAGATGAGAGCTGGCTGACAGTGTCGAGAAAGGGCTGTACGACTCCCCTTCTCGAGGAAGGCACTGTTAGCTCTCAAGAAGAGGAAGAGTTGGAAGGCAGCCAGAGCGTTGCTAGGCAATCAGCAGATAAGCAGAGGTCTGAGACTGTGTCAAGTGAAAGTGGGGAGGGCGAAGGCCAACCTCTCAGGCCCCATTCTAGGAGGCTGGATAAGATCAGAGGGCAACGGAAGGGCAAGAGGGGAAGGGTGGGAGTTTGGCGTCCTTCCTGCTGTGGGAGGGGTGAAGATTCAGGCTGACCAACTATTGTTAAAGCGAGCAGGCGAGAAGCCGTGCTCTAGATGTGCTTTGTTGAAAATAAACGTACATAAAACTGCCGGAGAGTCATTACTTCTTACTTGCTTGCCTGCCAGAGATCATTACACCTGGCAGCTGGGGGGGGGGGAGGCCCACCCATTTGTTCTATGGCACAGAGCAAATTATTTTGTCATGCTAAATTGTGGTACTTAACTAGCCAGCCAAAAGCATGACCTAGACAAAGGCACCCCAAAACTCGGCCCTCCAGATGTTTTGGGACTACAACTCCCATCATCCCTAGCTAACAGGACCAGTGGTCAGGGATGATGGGAATTGTAGTCCGAAAACATATGGAGGGCCGAGTTTGGGGATGCCTGACCTAACAAAGAGACTGCCTTGGCAAGCTTGCTCTCATATCTTCTAATCCCCCCCCAATATACAGGATCCTGAGAACTGGAAGGGGCTCGGGGCATCATCCAGACTGACCCCCCTCCCCCAACTCACAAAAATATGCTTGTATGGTTCTTTTAATGAAGGTACCACAAACCCATTTTACAGGCGGGGTAAAGGGAAGCCAAGCCTTTGTTAAAAGCACCCTCCAAGCTATTTAGTGTGGTGTTTCCCAGGAAAACCACCTTCCCTGTATTTGCCCTTTTGAAAATCCCTTATTAGAATTCCATCTGCATCCCACCCTGGCCCTGTCAGCCTTCAGGGTCCAGCTCTCTCACACAGTGATATGTCTGAGCAGGCAGTGGAACACATCCTGTCTCTGACGCACACATGTGTCAAGATGCACGCATGAGCACTGAGGCAGTGCCGCGCAATGCCCACAGCCTGTCATTTCGGCGCCTGCCTCTCCTGAACTGTGTCGGGAACGTTTTGTGGGACCAGTGACTTTTTGTTGTTGTTATGTTTTTAGTCAAAAGGACAATGGCCCTTCCTGACATTTGAGCCATTGATGGAGGAGAGATGCTTTTGCACTATGACTCACGAGTTGTCCGTTGTCTCTCGAGACGGATACCAACAAGCAAAATTAAATACAGGGTTCTGCTCCTCCCCACAACAATCCAGCGAGGTAGGGCTGAGAGACAGGGACTGACTCCCAAGCTCACCCAGAGAGCTTCATGGCTGAGTGGGAATTCGAACCCTAGCCTCTCCCAAGTCCTAGTCCCCATGTAATGCCCACAACAGCCCTGCGAGGTAGGCTCAGCTGAGAGCCAGCGACTGGACCCCAGCGCTCCTGTTCTTTAGGGGGCAGCTTCCGCTATACGCTGCTTCAAGCACCCTGAGGCCACCCACGAAACTCTGCCACGCACCCCTTGCTCTGCCTCGCCTCGGCCGCCTTGCAGTCTGCGGTTAATTAGAAGAACCCGGAGTGTCAGCGAAAGGGTGCAGAGATCAGAAAAGCTGACATGCCTTGGGGGAAGCGCGAATGAGATCCCCAAAGATGTCACTGACAAATTTCCAGATGTCACTCACGCGCTCTTCCTCCCAGGTGAGAAGCACCATCCTCACTGCCTCCCCGCGTCAACCTCCCTTGCTTTCCTTCTTTCCATCATGGTGAGCTGGCCAGGGGTGCTGGGAGTTGTAGTTCCAAAAGATCCAGAGGGCACCAGGTTGGAGACGGCTGGCTGAAAACCTGAGATCTCACACAAGCCCCCCTGCTCCCCCCACCCCAACAAAGCAGACTGCGGTGCTTGTTGAAGGGGGGGGAAAGGCACTCTGCACATGCTCTGGGTTACTCTGTTGTGGCTATATATAGTGCTCCGCAGCACCCCCTACTGCTGGGTGGGGAAGCTTATTTTATTTCATAAATTTTACATGCCACTAGGTTGTAAAAAAAACAACCCCAACCCTCATACAGATCAAATGAGAAAATTATCGGTAAAAAAAGCGAACAACAATAAGTTAAGACATACAGACAGCTAAAATAACAATAGACTAAAAGCAGATTAAAACTCACATCAACTTTTGAAGCATCTGGGTGGGCTTGTCTAAACAAAGATTTTTTTTTTTTTGCAGGGGCTGCAAAGGGGACAGTGAAGGCTTGACATCAAGAGGCAGGGAGTTCCAAAGTGCAGGTGCTGCTGCCACACTGAGTGTTCTTACAAATGCAGAATGGGGAATATGGGCGATCTCGGGGCAAGGCGATCTGAGAGGTCAACCATTCGCAAGTTCTTAAGGGGTTCATATACTAATAGTAACGCATTGAATTGACCTTGGGCCTGGGTGACCTTGGGCCAGCCGCCACCTCTCAGCCTGGCCTACCTCACAGGGATGTTGTGAGGATGAAATGGGGAGGAGGAGAACCACATACACCAACCATGAGATCCTCGGAAGATCAAAACCAGGCATCCCCAAACTGCGGCCCTCCAGATGTTTTGGGACTACAACTCCCATGATCCCTAGCTAACAGGACCAGTGGTCAGGGATGATGGGAATTGTAGTCTCAAAACACCTGGAGGGCCGAAGTTTGGGGATGCCTGATCAAAACCTATTAATCCCAAACAGCTTCCGGAGGCAACGATGCTCCGTGGACCGAATCAGCCTCTGCTACCAGAACTGCCTCCAGCCCCCTCCTCCTCCTGCCTTCACCCCCAGCACGGCTCTGCCGATTCTGACTCATACTTGACCTTCCGGCTAGCTCATTAAAGAAAAAAACTAAACGAACCTGGCACGCTTCCAGGCTGCCAGCTGTTTGTGGCTGAGCACCAAGGTCTCCGCTTCCTGCTTGAGCCTGCTGGAACATCTGCAGATACACAGGGGCGGCAAACCCTTGGCATCAGCAGCTACCCGCACCCCCACTGCCCATGCAAGCAGCACCGCTATGAATCCTGCAGCCCGGGGGCACGGGGAGCTGGCAGAAAGCCACGGCCGAGTTTGCTGCAACTGCCTGCCTCGCATTCGCTTCTCTTGACAGGTGTGAACTCCGGAGCGCCCCCGCCCCCTTCTTCAATGCGCCGACGTGGGTCGTCAAGCCAGCCAGCTGCACAGCACGGCTGAGCCAGCTGGTAATTCTTCCGACTCATGTCGTGCCTACATGCCCGGGGCTTAGCCCCAGAACCTCTTGGAGGCACTCGGGCGAGCGGAGGGAGAAGAGAGATGGCGAGGCCGCTGGGGCATGGGCAAAGGGCTGGTCCCTGCGTCCATCAGAAATAGGCCTCTGCAGGGCTGGGGTGAGGGGTTGGCATTGCCAGGCGATGCCCAGATAGGAGACCTGGCCCACTGCCAGTGCATAGAATTGTAGAAAAACCACCCCAAGGATCATCTCGACCTGCAATGCAGGAATCCCAGCTAAAGCACCAATTCCTGGAGCCTCTTGCTTATGAAACTAGGCAAAAAAGACAATCACGGGAATAACTGAATTACAACAAAGGAAGTCTACACCGTGAAAGATCCCTGAAACGAGATGAACGTATATTTATATAGTGATACTCAAGCAAACAATATGTTTAATGATTCAAGAGCAGAATTGCTCAAGAGCAAAAATACTCAAAAACGTTATAAACTAATTCAAAGAAATATAAATAAAATTTATAAATAAAATAAATAAAAGAAAACCTTCAAATAACTCCTGAGAATTCTAAGGAAAAACCATCTTCCACAAAAGCTGCTGCTTGCCTTCTATCACTGTGCCATTGAGAGCGTGCTCACTTATGGCTTATGTGTGTGGTACGGAAGCTGTACTACCCAGGACAGGATGGGGTTGTGGCAGAGTTGTTAAGGCAGCAGAGAGCATTGTTGGCTGCTCGCTCTCCACCTTAGAGCAGATTTATGCCATGAGGTGCCACAGAAAGGCACTGGACATAGTGAAAGATCCATCGCATCCTGGTCACCGTCTCTTTGAACTTTTGCCATCGGGACGGAGATACAGGACGATGACAACAAGAACAAGCCGTCTTAGAAACAGCTTCTTCTCCAGAGCGATCGCGGCCTTGAATGGGAAGCCTGGCCTTTGAAAGTCATCTAATCTTACCTGTTATGTTGTATCTTATTGCATGGTTTTAATCAGTGTTTTTGTAGTTGTTTTGTCTTTGCGTGGAGTGCCCTATCTGGGTGGATGGAGCAGCCAAGTAATTTCGTTGTCCCCAAAGGGGACAATGACAATAAAATATATTCTATTCTATTCTATTCTAAATAACAAAAATAACTCAAGATAAACTAACAAATAACCTTAACGAGTTGCCGGCTAAGATTCTCGTTCCCTGCCCACTCCACTTCCCTGCCCACCTCCCCAGATTTGCTCCTTGGTCTGATTAGTGGGGGCCCTGGGGTTTTTTAGGAGAAAGCCAAGTGTATCTCACAAACCCGAAGTCTGCCCTCTCTATTTAGTGGAAGCCATGGGAGGACTTGCCAGTGGAGCTGATGGAGATTAATGACTTCTTCTCTGGCTTCCTTACTCTAATGCTGCTGCTTTGCAGACTTTGAATTAAATGGGGCTTAAAACTGAAACATATGAATATTGATGTTTTGGGTGGGTTTTTATTTATTTTTCGCCCATTGCTTGCTTAGTGATTTGGGGGGAGTGTAATTGTATTTGTTTGTCACCATGCTATGGATTTTTGTGTTTTTATATTGCAAACTGTCCTGGGATCCTCAGAGGGTATAGAAATTTAATTAATAATAATGATAACTGGATCAGCTATGGAAAGGTTTGTTAGCCAACTGTGGATTTTATGTGCAGTGAAGGAATCTTTCCCATTTGTTTAGGGGAATTCTAATGGGACGCGGGTGGCGCTGTGGTCTAAACCACAGAGCCTAGGGCTTGTCGATCAGAAGGTCGGCGGTTCGAATCCCTGCGACGGGGTGAGCTCCCGTTGCTCGGTCCCTGCTCCTGCCCACCTAGCGGTTCAAAAGCACGTCAAAGTGCAAGTAGATGAATAGGTACCGCTCCGGCGGGAAGGTAAACGGCGTTTCCGTGCGCTGCTCTGGTTCGCCAGAAGCGGCTTAGTCATGCTGGCCACATGACCCGGAAGCTGTACGCCAGCTCCCTCAGCCAGTAGAGCGAGATGAGCGCCGCGACCCCAGAGTCGTCCGCGACTGGACCTAATGGTCAGGGGTCCCTTTACCTTTACCTTTAATGGCAACGTTTGCTAGAGGGCTGTCATGGATTTCAAATACCTGCCTTATGTTTGATACGTTTTGTTTTGTACCCGTGTTATTTATTTTCTTACTTCGTAAAAATTATACACCGCTTGATCGCAACAAATCAACAAGCCCTCAGAGCGGTTTACGAAAAGGATAAAGCGATGAAACCATCCATATGAAAAAAATTGCAGCCACAATTTGAAGACTTTTGAATAGTTAAAATAACAATGGGCAAAAAAAGAGTACAGTGAAGGCCCTTGCTTGGTATCAAGAGGCAGGGAGTTCCAAAGTTTAGATTTCTTACAAATGCAGGATGGGGGATTATGTGGCACCTGTAACCATGCCAGAGGGGAAGGCAGGTAAATTGATCCCAAGTTGTTAAAGGCTTTATATACAAATAGTGACAACTTGTCCTGGTCCTTGATATATTTGCTGTGCTACTTTGAGCATAATTTGGGAAAGTTGCATAGAAATAAGCTTGATGATGATGGGCAGCAGAGGGAATAATTTTAGATTTTGTTTTTAGGGGGCCGGGTCTGAAGACTGCTGTCCTCCGATGACTCCCCACTCGATGCCAGACTTTGAAGGGGTACGAGGAAACCCAAACTCTGGGGTAGAACTTTCTCCAACGTGAGCTGTGCACTGGTAGGGCGAAGCTCAACGTCGCACAGTTACAAACCTTACATCCGTGCAAGCTTTTCCACTTGGCCAATGGAGCAAGCCCCCCTCCACCCATGTACAGATCTGGGGCTTCTCCCAAGCCCTTGAGAGCCAATTTCTGGAGGGGTGCATGGCATCTCCTGACAGCGTGCACCGTGCGAATCTTGCACGTGGATTTCGCACTCGGAGAGAAAGGGCAAGCGGAAGTCTCTCTTATTAAGAAAGGGGCCGTTTCTCTCCCGAGCCCATTTTAATAATGGATGGGCTGTCAGTTCTGAAGTTGCGCTGCGTGGGATTGGCTGTCCTTTGAAATGCCTTTTGCTGTTTCCTCTCCTCAGATGCCCAGATGCGCGGGGACCCGGGTCTCCCCTCTCAAGAGCTGCACGTAGGCAGTGCCATTTAGAGAGACGTTCCAGAGGGGTGCACCTGTCAGATCATGTTCCTGGCCCCACACTGCGCTCACATGCAGGCATATTTTGCATTAATTGAGAGTGATGGCTCATGCGATGTCGCCAAGAACGCTGGGGATTAAGTGCTCCATGGACCACAGCCCCTCTCGCTGGCAGCCCAGGCAGCTGAGGTGCCCTGGCTTTGGGCATTAAGGTGGGCACGCTGTCCCATTCTATTTTTGTGCCTTGGGGGGGATCCTTTGTTAAAAGAGTGCGGCAGTTGTGGATGGATGATGCCCCGGGTCCTATAGCCAACGAGGCTTAGCATCTAACAGAATCTAACACAGGGGTAGGTAACCTAAGGCCCATGGGCCGGATGCGGCCCAATCACCTCAATCCAGCCCGCGGACGGTCCGGGAATCAGCGTGTTTTTACATGAGCAGAATGTGTCCTTTTACCGGTATTTAAAATGCATCTCTGGGTTATTTGTGGGGCATAGGAATTCGTTCATTCCCCACAAAAAAAAAAAAAAAAGTCCGGCCCACCACATGGTCTGTGGGACAGTGGACCAGCCCACGGCTGACAAAGGTTGCTGACCCCTGATCCAACAAGTCTCTTTGTAAGACAGCGACAGGGCTGGATCAAGACCCTAATCGCTTAAAAGAGTGTGGTGGAGTCTCCTTCTTTGGAGGTCTTTAAGCAGAGGCTTGACAGCCACCTGTCAGGAATGCTTTGATGGTGTTTCCTGCTTGGCAGGGGGTTGGACTGGATGGCCCTTGGGGTCTCTTCCAACTCTAGGATTCTATGATTCTATGATTCTATGATTTCAGTGCCTCCATATAGAAGATCTAATTCAAATTTTTAACAATGAGTAGCTGTAAAATAAAATTGTACTTTTCAGAATGAAACAAAAGCTACGGTGAAATGGAAAATGATGTTTATTTTGGTATGCTTCCACTTTATATTTGCAGCATTTTCCTCTTCCTTTTTCTAGTTGCAAAGCCTTTGATCAGATCCTCAAAGAACCAATCTTACATCGCATATCTGCTTCTATACTTCGTAGAGATGAGGCATCCAGCCTGCCTTGTCGCATCGTTGTTCTGTTGGATTTTTAATAGACTTCAACTGAGGAAAGGAACACTCAGCTGAGCAATCTGTGACCATTAGTGTTAAAACTCTGACAATGGGAAATTCCTGTGTTGGCCCCTTCATTTGATGTGTGAGCTTATTTTGCTTAATAGTTAATCTAGCCCTGGACAAGGACCTCAGCTGAAGACATCCACCCCCCAAAAATGAGCTCCAGTTGAGGTGGTCTTCACATTTCTCATGCACGACATCTCTTAAAACTTCCCGGACGCCAGCTCCTTCCCGGACGCCAGGGTCCCTAAAATGAGAGAGAGCTTTCTGGTGCACACGCACACACCGCCTTCTTCCTGCGGGCGAAAAACACGAATAAGCGCAAACTCTACATGGCTGGTGCTGCCCCCCACCCTCCGCAAAGGTTAGAACCCCAGAAGGCAGAGGAAAAGAGCACACCGAGGTATTATTATACTTTAAAACCTCATTATTATTTCAAAAGAGCCTCATGATTTTTTAACCAGACCCCCGTCTCCTGGCAGCCGAGTACGTAACATTTGCGCATGGGGGGGGGGGGACATTGGCACGTGTGGGGAGGGGGGGGTTGCTGCGGGGATAGGAAGGAACGGCTGGAATGGAGAGATCCTGGGTGTCCAGCAGTTCTTTAGGAGAGGATGGTAGCTCGGCGACACAGCATCTGCTTCGAATGTAGGAGGAGGCCCCAGGTTCAAATCCTGCTGTCTCCAGGCAGGGCTGAGGGAGAGACAAACATAACCCACCTATAACCCTGGAGAGCCACTGCCGGCTGGTGCAGACAACATGGAGGTAGATGGCCCGGTGGTCTGCATAAGCCAGCTTCCTTTTCTTCCTAGGCTAATATTTTTGGGGAAAGGGAGAAATCGCATCCGGGGAATGACAGAAGCTGGGCTGCACATCACTGCCAACACACGAATAAATAGGAAAGGGTGTCACTGAGGACACCCAGGGATGGAAGGCCCAGGAGAACACGGGTGAGGTGGGCGCAGCTCATTTCAGAAGAGCCCCGGGTCTTCCGCAGAGATGCTAGACGTGAACGGAGGTGGCAGGTTGGAAAGAATTTCAAGGGTCAGGCTCAAGTGAGAGAGACTCCTGCAGTTCTCTCTGGTGGGTGCTGCAAGATAACCCCTAAAGAGGTTTTAAAAAAAACTTTGGGTAGGGCAAAGCAAATTCCTCCCAGTCTCTCTGGGCTGGAGCATTGTGTGCTGGCTTCAGAGCTAAGCAGAGTTCTTCATCCGATGGGTTTGGAGAGTTCTGTGTAGCCCACAAGCCAGCAGATTGTACTTCTGATTTTTTTTTCTTTTCCTACTTCTTATTTATTTATTACATTTCCCTCCTCAAGGAGCTCAAGGTGGGATATACATGGTTCTCCCCCGTCTCGTTTAATCCTCACAACCCTGTGAGGTAGGTTAGGCTGAGAGATACAGTGACTGGCCCAAGGGCACCCGGTGAGATTAATGGCTGATCTGAACGCTGGTCTCCCGGATCCTATTCCGACCAATCGAACTGCTATACCACACTGGTTCTCTAAACATCATATTATGGAGGTTTTTAAAAAAAATACTATTACTGATATTTGGATTTAGGTACATTTTTAACATAATTGAAATGGACTTTGTCTAGCGGAATAAACTTGTGGAAGGTGGGTTTGCAAAACAGTCTTTCACCACAACGAAACCTGAGAGCTTCCTGCCTCCCAAAATGAGAGCAAAAATATTCAAATACCCAGGAAGTGTGATTCCCCCCCCAAAAAACCTGGAATTGGGGGGGGGCAGACTCTGAGTTTTGCAATGCAAGATTGTAGGTGAAGTCAGGAATTCAGGGTTCTGCTGGAACAGGCCCCCAGGTTACAGAATCATAGAATTGTAGAGTTGGGAGGGATCCCAAGGGGTCATCTAGTCCAACCCCCATCCAGCCTGGTCAACCAGGTGCCTAGAAGTCAGACCAGAGTGCCGTTGTCCATAGCTAGTAGCAATGGACTGCCTTGTCCTGCATTAACATCCCTTGCCCTCTTTAAAGCGTTCCAAGCTGTTGGCCTTCGCTGCCTCCTGTGGCAGGGAGTTCCACGGTTTAACTGTGCGCTGTGTGGAGAAGCAGCGCCTTTTAAATTCTCCTATACTGGGTCAAAAAACACACTGGTGTTTCCTTAGGCTTCTTAGCCTTTTGCTCCTCCAGAGATGCCTGTCGCTGTTTTAATTTACTATTGGACTGCATGCTCCATTTGTTTTACTTCGCCTGCCTGATAATCTGGTATTGAAAAGCAGGATGAAAAGGTTTTAAATAGATAAATAAATTTAAACGGCTGGCAGCCGCAACAGCAGCCCAGGGGCTGGGGAGGGAGGCGGCTGCTGCCTCTCTCATTTGCCGTTCTGGGTGCGTTTGTCTGGCACCTTCCAGACAAATTTAGCCAGGAGTATCATAGGAAGCTGGGGGTGGGGGCTGCTTCTGCTTCTCCGATCTTGCCCTTCCCGCACCAAAACTGCTGTCCCCTTCCTTCTCCACCCTCACCACAACCCTGCGAGGGAGATCAGGCTGAGGGACGTAGAATCGTAGACTTATGTGCAATGGAGACAGTCTCTGGAGCGATGCTCCCCTGTTGCACATCACCACCCTCATAGAATCACAGGATTGTAGAGTTTGAAGGGACCCCTGGACTCATCTCGTCCAACCCCCGCAATGCGGGAATCACAGCTAACCCCTATCCCTGCAGAGGTTCTGTTTGTGGGGTTCCCCTAATGAACATCTGGCTGGCCACTGTGGAAAGAGGACGCTGGACTAGGTTGGCCTTTGGCCTGATCCAGCAACAAGACTTTTCTTATGGAACCTCCAGCTCCAGAGGCAGTCTATCTAGATTCCTAGGTCCTGAAGGGGAATCTGGCCACTTTGAGAACAGGATGCTGGACTAGGTGGGCCCTTGGCCTGATCCAGCAGGCTCCTCTTTTTCTCTTAGCAGAGAGCCTACTTTATCATCCCCACATAGGGCTCTGAATCTTTGGGGGAGCCTCTGCAATAGGGATGCGGGTGGCTCTGTGGGTTAAACCACAGAGCCTAGGGCTTGCCGATCAGAAGGTCGGCGGTTCGAATCCCCGCGACGGGGTGAGCTCCCATTGCTCGGTCCCAGCTCCTGCCAACCTAGCAGTTCAAAAGCACCCCAAAAAGTGCAAGTAAATCAATAGGTACCGCTCCGGAGGGAAGGTAAACGGCGTTTCCATGCACTGCTCTGGTTCGCCAGAAGCGGCTTAGTCCTGCTGGCCACATGATCCGGAAGCTGTACGCCGGCTCCATTGGCCAATAAAGTGAGATGAGCGCCGCAACCCCAGAGTCGGTCACAACTGGACCTAATGGTCAGGGGTCCCTTTACCTTTACCTGCAAGTGCAGCAGTTTCCTCACTGTGCTGGTAGACCAGGGGCCAGCAAACTTTTTCAGCAGGGGGCCGGTCCACTGTCCCTCAGACCTTGTGGGGGGGCGGACTATATTCGGGGGGGGGGGATGAACAAATTGCTATGCCCCACAAATAACCCAGAAATGCATTTTAAATAAAAGCACACATTCTACTCATGTAAAAACACGCTGATTCCCGGACCGTCCGTGGGCCGGATTGAGAAGGTGATTGGGCTGGATTCGGCCCCCGGGCCTTAGTTTGCCTACCAATGTGGTAGACTTTCGCCCTCCAAATGCATCGAGGGCAGTGGGGTCTGGGGAATGGGTGCATGACTGGCCGGTTTGC
The DNA here is from genome assembly GCA_034641385.1 of Darevskia mixta. NCBI lineage: Eukaryota > Metazoa > Chordata > Lepidosauria > Squamata > Lacertidae > Darevskia > Darevskia mixta. The sequence goes on along the minus strand of JAWWNH010000131.1, from coordinate 2,553,012 downwards.
CCTTCACTCTTCCGTCCTCCAATTCTGTTCTTATTCATTTTGCTTTACTTTAAAATACTTTTATGCTTCTTCTCCGTGCAAAGCCATAACCTCTGAAGCACTTTGCCAGCTTCTGCAAAGAAATTGCCTCTTGCCATCACAGGCTGCTGTGCTGAGGTTTTGTGGCTGGTGAAGAACGCCCTCCCTGCGAAGCGGGCGGATAGACCTGTGGCCAGTAGCATTGCTGCTAGATTTCCGGGGAAATGTGGCTCTTCTTGCTCGAGGGAAACATCTCTGGGATTTCAGAGAATGCAGTTTTTTCTCCAGAGGCCCTCTAAGACCATAAGAAGAGTCTGCTGGATCAGGCCGATAGACCATCTCGTCCAGCATCCTTCTGACAGCGGCCAACCAGGTGGGAAACCCTCTCTCCTCTCCTGCAGTTCCCAGCAAGTGGTGTTCAGAGCATCGCTGCCTCCGACTGCGGAGGCAGAGCATAGCCAACGTGGCTAGTAGCCAAGATTTCCTGGGGCCTCTCCTGGCTGCTGTTTGGCACTCAAACGGGCCCTGTAGCCTCTCACGCTGCTGCTGTTGTGTGTGTTGAGAAAATAACAAATAAGCGGGATGAGTAGTTTTAATTAATCTCGGATCCCTGTAGCTCTCGGCTCTAGTGAGCGATAATTGGCTGCGGCAGAATAATTTCTGGGCTGATTTAATTCTGGCCTGCCAACCGCACACTTTTCCAGCCAGGGTTAGCTCCAGGGTTGAGCTGGCCGCCATCTGCTGTAGCTGCCATCTTAGTTTTCCCAGAATCCAATGGCCCAGGAGTTCTGTCATCCTGCGGCATTGTGGGTAGACCGCATGGAGGTTGCTTTGCCTTTCCATCGGCCAACTTGTGTCACGTGGTTTTTTCTTTTTACCCACAATGCAGCAGTTTCCCCAGAATGCAGTGCTCCAGCAGTTCCTTCATCCCATGGCATTGTGGGTAGAAGACACAGTGCCTGACTTGCCTTTCTATTGGCCACCTTGTGTCACGTGGCTTCTTTCTTTTTATCCACAATGCCTTGGGGCAGCAGTTCACAAAAGCTCATACCAAGAACAAACTTAGTTGGTCTCTAAGGTGCTACTGGAAGGATTTTTATTTATTTATTATTTGTTTTGACTATGGCAGACCAACACGGCTACCTACCTGTAACTTGCCTTTCTATTGGCCACCTTGTGTCACATGGCTTCTTTCTTTTTATCCACAATGCCTCGGGGCAGCAGTTTTCCCAGAATGCAATGCCCCAGCAGTTCCTTCATCCCATGGCATTGTGGGTAGAAGGCACAGTGCCTGCTTTGCCTTTTGGTCGGCCATCTTGCCTATGTGGTTTGGTTTCTTTCTTTTCCCACATTGCCGCAGGGCAATAGAACTTCCATGCCGGCTGGGGCTGATGGGAGTTGTAGTCCAAAACATCTGCTTTAGATAATAAGCGCCCCAGGTTTTCCTTTGCCATCGCTGATGCGTCCAAAGCAGCTTCCAGAAATGGAACTCATGGAAATTCTATGAAGCTGAATGTTGGAAGACTCAGAACAGATAAAGGTCTGAATGGTCCAAGATTCTAGGAGTTCCAGACACTTCCCTATGTACCCTCCAATATTTCTCTCATGGAAATAGGGGTAACCTTTTCAACAATAATAATTTTATTATTTATGCCCCAGCCACTCTGGGCAGCTTCCCAGCATATATAAAAATGTAATAAAACATTAGGCATTAACAAACTTCCCTATACAAGGCTGCCTTCAGATGTCTTCTAAAGGTTGCATAGTGACTTATTTCCTTGGCTCGGGAGTGGCATAACTCCATACCCTCCAACATTTCTCTGATGAAAATAGGGACATCTTAAGGAAAAGCGGACATCCCAGAATCAAGTCAAAAACTGGGACGGCTTCCGTCAATCCAAGACTGTCCCTGGAAAATAGGGACACCTGCCGGGGGGCAGCGGAGACTTTGGAGTCTTTATAATATAGGGTTATTTATAATCCCTTATCTCCCCCTTAAAAAGAATGTACGCAACACAATCTTGTGTAAAGTATTATAAAATAGGTTTACTCACACATTCAGTTCACGGATGGATCCCTGAAGGCGGACTTAGTTACAGAAGTATATACATGTGAAATCTATCCCAATATGGAGATAGTCCCTTAGCATCTCTAGCTAAAAAGAGCTGTTGCTCCAGCGAAGGAGGATGTCGAAGAAGGGAGAGATGGCTGCATGCCTTGTCCTTTTTGTTACCTGGACAGGTAAGGTCACGCCCACCTCTAGTCACATGCAAGAGGAAGGATGTCCCCCAGTCAAGAGGAAACAGGAGGTTTTCTACTGACTGGAGAAAACATCCCTCTGCAAGTCCACTCTAGGAAAACAAGGAATGTTGTACTTGACTGCTATCTATGTATCACATCCCACATAATGGAAACTCCAGCTCCAGAGGCAGTCTATCTAGATTCCTAGGTTCTTAGGGGAATTTGGCCACCATGTTGGACTAGATAGGCCTTTGGCCTGATCCAGCGGCCAGGCTCTCCTTAGGTTCTCATGAAAGTGCAGGACTTTGATGGCCTGGGGACTCCCTGGAGGGGTGGGGGCAGCTTCTTGGAGCCAGTAGTGGGACTCACTCTGCCCTGCGCTTAATAGACTCTTCTACCACTACCTCTCTGTTGCATAGCTTGGTTTCGCCTTCCCACAGCGGCACCCCCTCCCGCCCCCGCTTTGGGGTAAGCCGCCGTTAATGAGGCTGCCTGTTCTTTGCGACTTGACAAGCCCCAGTCTGGCTGGCTCCGTCGCGAGCTGGACTTCGCGGGAGGTGCAGAATTCAATCTATATGCAAATGTAGGGGGGGGGGAGAAATAAAGAAATAAAAAATTAGCAGAGGTTGGGGCTGATTGGATCGGTTGTAATGTAAAGAGACAGAACACGTGTACGAGACGAAAGGGCGGGGGGTTAGAGAGAACGGGGGTGGAAAGGCAATGTGAGCCTAGCAACCGGAACAGAAAATGGATTATGCTTGGCCGTGCTCTAACCGCTAGGCTCGGCTGCCCTCCAAAGAACCGGGATGGTGCTTATGTATTACACTTGCACCTTGCTCTTCTGTCCGGCAAAATTTGGCCCCTTGCTCAAATGTTCCAGCCCCATTGGCGGGGAACATTCATAGGTTCGTAGAATTGGAGAGGTGTAAGGGACACTGAGGGACGCGGGTGGCGCTGTGGTGTAAACCACTGAGCCTAGGGCTTGCCGATCAGAAGGTCGGCGGTTCGAATCCCCGCGACGGGGTGAGCTCCCGTTGCTCGGTCCCAGCTCCTGCCCACCTAGCAGTTCGAAAGCACGTCAAAGTGCAAGTAGATAAATAGGTACCGCTCCGGCGGGAAGGTAAACGGTGTTTCCGTGCGCTGCTCCGGTTTGCCAGAGCGGAGTCCCTAAGACGGTTGGATAGCGCTTTGTCCGCCTCCTTCCGGCAACTCTAGACCTTCCAAGTGTCCCTATTTTCCAGGGACAGCCCTGGATTTACAGAAGCCCTCCCGGTTTCTGATTTGATCCCAGAATGTCCTGCTTTTCCTTAGGACGTCCCTATTTTCATCAGAGAAATGTTGGAGGGTGTGGAATAATGTGACCCCCTCCCCCCCCCCAAGCCAAGGAGATAAGTAACTATACAACCTTTAAAAGGCAACTGAAGGCAGCCTTGCATAGGGAAATTTCTTAATGTTTAATGTTTTATTATGTTTTTACATAATAAGTTGGAAGCTGCCCAGAGTGGCTGGGGCAACCCAGTCAACTAGTGGGGTATTAATAATAATAATAATAATAATAATAATAATAATAATAATAGAATATTTTCATGGGAGAAATGCTGGAGGACATCCAAGTCCTGAAGCCAAGCTGGTGCCCAACATCTTGCTCTGCTTTCCTTTGGACCACCTCAGCAAAGCCAAGAGGGGGGTCTTGTCCGTCTGGGCAGCCCGGGACCTCCAGACTCACTGCCCAGGCTTGCGCCCCGCAAAGGAGGCACCCTCCGCTGTCTCTCTGCTCCCCACCCCAACTTCCCCCCCTCTGCCTCCTGCCCCAGCCCTGTTTTCCATTTTGCAGCACGCCTCCGCCTCCCCTGATTTATTTGCTTTTCAATATCGTCTGCTGCTTTTGGCATTTCCTTTAAAGTGGAAACACGGTATATAAATGAACAAGCGAACAGATCTGATGCCTCACTAGCTATTAAAGAAACTGGGCTCGGAGATGAGGCCTGGTTTCTCTCGTCGCATTTCCGTAAAATATGTGTAAACGCGGCACATCCAGCGAGTAACAGTACTTAGATTATTCCTTGTTTTAGTGAAACCGACAGCAGTAAACTTAATTTCGAGGCGGCATTCCCTTGGGGAGGGGGGGGCGTGCTTGCTTTCCCACCCCCAAACTCTTGCCACCCACACAGACCACAAATTTTACCGATGTGTATGTGATTTGTAGCTGGTTCTTCTTTTAAAAAATTTATCGCTAGGCGTCTCCGTTGAGGATGCACCAATGTCTTTCGTGGGCTCCAGTATAACGGTAGCAGCTGAGAAAATTTTTCCAAGCCGTTTAGCAAACATGCAAGGCCTAGGACATGAGAACTGATGGACGCTGGAAGAGAAAAGGAGGTCATTGACCAAGCAGCGCATAGTTAAACTATGGAACTCATTGCCACAGGAGGCAGTGATGGCTTTAAAAGGGGATTGGACAAATTCATGGAAGAGGAGAGAGCTATCAATGGCTAGCAGTCATGATGGCTATGCGCTGCCCTCCACAGTTGGAGGCAGCAATGCTTCTGAATACCAGTTGCTGGAAATCACAGGAAGGGGACAGAGCTATTGTGTTCAAATCCTGCTTGTGGGTTTCCCACAGGCATCAGGTTGGCCACTGTGAGAAGAGGATGCTGGACTAGATGGGCCCCTTCTGCCCTTACCCTGCAAACACTGCTTAGGTTTCTTTAAGACATTTACTATTTCCCCATCAGCTTTATTAGGTAAAGGTAAAGGACCCCTGACAGTTAGGTTCAGTCGCGGATGACTCTGGGGTTGCGGCGCTCATCTCGCTTTACTGGCTGAGGGAGCCGGCGTACAACTTCCGGGTCATGTAGCCAGCATGACTAAGCCGCTTCTGGCAAACCAGAGCAGCGCATGGAAGAAGAAGAAGAAGAAGAGTTTGGATTCGATATCCCGCTTTATCACTCCCCTTCAGGAGTCTCAAAGCGGCTCACATTCTCCTTTCCCTTCCTCCCCCACAACAAACACTCTGTGAGGTGAGTGGGGCTGAGAGACTTCCAAGAAGTGTGACTAGCCCAAGGTCACCCAGCAGCTGCATGTGGAGGAGCGGAGACGCGAACCCGGTTCACCAGATTACAAGACTACCGCTCTTAACCACTACACCACACTGGCTCTTTCACACGGAAACGCCGTTTACCTTCCCACCAGAGTGGTACCTATTTATCTACTTGCATTTTGACGTGCTTTCAAACTGCTAGGTTGGCAGGAGCTGGGACTGAACAACGGGAGCTCACCCCGTCACAGGGATTTGAACCGCCGACCTTCTGATCGGCAAGCCGTAGGCTCAGTGGTTTAGACCACAGCGCCACCCGCGTCCCGTTTACTATTTCCCTATCAGCTTTATTAAAGACTATTAAAAACCCAAACAAACTTCCAGAAGCATAGGGGCAAGACATCCCAATGCTATAAACACTGACAACTGGGAAACACTGGTGCCTGCGAGTGCTCCAATTGGAGAACAGCCTTTACCAAAGGTGTCATGGGCTTTGAAGACACTCGAACTAGGACACAAGGGAGAAACGTGCTAAGAGGAAGGCACGCTTGACAAATCCACACCGTGATCAACTCCCACCCGGGAACCAATGTCCCCACTGTGGAAGGACATGTGGATCCAGAATTGGCCTCCACAGTCACTTACGGACTCACTGTTAAGACCACGTTCATGGAAGACAATCCAACTCAGCTATGAATGATCGCCAAAGTCAATTTGGTGAGTAAAGTTTCTGTAAAACTCCCTGTTCTTTGCAACCCCCCCCTTCCCCTTCTTAGTATCTTTTAAGTCTTCCTGGCAACAGGGATGGAGACTCAGAAACTCCAAAGGGGTTAATCTTCTTTCATATTTGCTGAGGCAGTAATGAAGCTTTCATCTCCTCTTCCCTATCAGGCTGAGATCAAGGAGCAAAGCCCAGTCATGGGGCGGATTCCTCCCACCCTCCCCTCCCTTCTTTTAGGAAACCCAGAGAGAGAGATCCTTCTTGCAGGTTTCTAGGGCAACTTGTGGTCGGGGAAGAGGCTCTGGGACTTGGCAGCTGTTGACAGCTGTCTCTTCCGCCTAACCTCCTCCTTGAGTGGCGTGGAGCGGAAGTTTTTCTGATCTGCTCCCCTGCCAGGTATGCCTTCGAAACGCCTCGGGCTTCCTCAAGTATTTTCAGATCTGTCAGCAAAAGCAGCAGGAGAAGGTGTCTGCAAATCGCACACATTTCCAGATTTGTCTTGGCTCTGCCAGGTTCAGCCATTCTCGCTGGGCAGGAGAAGAACGGGATCTGTGTTCCAGATTGCATGCTTGCTTGGAGAGCCAGTGTGGTGTAGTGGTTAAGAGCGGTAGACTCGTAATCTGGTGAACCGGGTTCGCATCTCCACTCCTCCACATGCAGCTGCTGGGCAGAGGCGTAGCAAGCCCAGGAGGTACCCGGGGCGGAATGTTTTTTGGCACCCCCCACCACTGTAATTTTAATTTAAAAAATAAAAAAAATTAAAAAGTGTCACCCCCCTCTGATGGTGCCACTTTGCGAGGTGTGGGGGTTTTGTGTGTGTGTGTGTGTGTGTGTGTGTGTGTGTGTCTATTATCTCTTTTTCCCCCGATAAAGTTAAAATAAAAAAATAAAAAATAAAAAAATAAAAAAGTGTCACCCCCCCTCTGATGGTGCCACTTTGTGAGGTGTGGGGGGGGTTGTGTGTGTGTCTATTATCTCTTTTTTTCAATGAAGTTAAAATTAAAAAAATAATAATTAAAAATTAATTTTATTTTTTTTAAAAAAAGTGTCACCCCTCTCTGGGGTGGAACCCGGGGCGGCCCACCCCCCCGCTCCCCGTTGCTACGCCCCTGCTGCTGGGTGACCTTGGGCTAGTCCCACTTCTCTGAAGTCTCTCAGCCCCACTCACCTCACAGAGTGTTTGTTGTGGGGGGAGGAAGGGAAAGGAGAATGTGAGCCGCTTTGAGACTCCTGAAGGGGAGTGATAAAGCGGGATATCAAATCCAAACTCTTCTCTTCTTCTTCTTCTTCTTCTTCTTCTTCTTCTTCTTCTTCTTCTTCTTCTATTTATTTATTAAGTATCCCACTACTGACACCATTGTTTGCATTTAACAATGGGTTGGGTTGGCACCCTTGATCTAATCCTTGCTCTCCCCCGAACTGGAGAGAATCTGCAAGCTTACATTTTCTGAAAAAAACAGATGTTAATGCACGCAACTGGTCCTTTGCACAGCTCCTGGCTATGTGGCAGAGATGCAAAGACCCACAACAGAGAGCACCAGCAGTGTGCACCCCACATACCCCATTCTGTGATTTGTGTTCTGGATGCTGCTTCCCTCCCCCCCACCCTTCCTGTATTGTGCTCTCAGAAAGTCTTGTAAGACCTTTGCAGGTTATGTCCGAAGTTAGAGGAAGAACAAGAAAGTGGTGGGTCCTTTGCGTGGGGAACACGGAGAAATGCTATTGGGTGCAGGGCTGTCTTAAGCATATGCGGCGCTGGGGTGCAAAGATCCGCCTGGTTACAACCCCCCCAGGTTTCCCAGTCCCAGGCGCGCAGGAGGGCAGAGCTGGCTGGCTGCCTCAGCGTCTCGCTGGCTCGGTCGCCCCCGAACTCGATGCGCAGAGCTGCCCACAGCAGAAGAGCCCATTGCAGTGCTCCGACGGGCAGGCTCTTCCCCGGACTCAATTCTCGGGCCCCTGAGAGCCTGGCACCCCGCACCCCGCACCCCTACCGCCTATGGGTAAGACGGCCCTGATTGGGTGACAGAGAAAAGGTGGAACTGCTCAACACCTACTTTGCCTCTGTCTTCACCCAAAAGGAAAGCGATGCCCAACCTGGTGATAAGAGAATAAACGCTGTAAGGAGGGAGCTGCAGCCTGAGATAGGAAAAGAGGCAGTAAGGGAACACCTAGTTACTTTAAATGAATTCAGATCTCCAGGGCCTGATGAGCTGCACCCAAGGGAACTAAAGGAGCTTGTGGATTTAATTTCAGAGCCTCTGTCTCAAATTAAAAGTGGAGAATTGTTGGAGAACAAGTAAGGTCCCTGCACACTGGAGGTGGGCATATGTTGTCCCCATCTTCAAAAGGAGGGGGGGAGAAGACCCAGGTAACTGTTATCAGGAGCGTCCTACTCTCGTGTAGGACCCTGGCAGAGACACATGCCCAACTGGCATGTTCTCTCCCTCCTGGTCGGTCGTTCGGGAGCTTCAAAAGCTTTCTTCTGCCCGAACATCACAGCGACCGATGCCAGAAGACATCAGCACACTTAGGGATCTGCAGTTTTGCTCAGCTTGCGTAACAGACCTCAGCAACTCAGCATTGTGGCTAATCTATTTACATATAAAATAAAAAAAATTCCTTCCAGTAGCACCTTAGAGACCAACTAAGTATGTTCTAGGTATGAGCTTTCATGTGCATGCACACTTCTTCAGATACACTGTCTTCAGATATCTGAAGAAGTGTGCATGCACACGAAAGCTCATACCAAGAACAAACTTAGTTGGTCTCTAAGGTGCTACTGGAAGGAATTCTTTTATTTTTTTATTTTGTTTTGACTATGACAGACCAACACGGCTATCTACCTGTAACTATTTACATATAAACACACACGGAGCACTGCAACATGGCTCCCTCTCTCTCTAGCATCAGACAGCAAAGAGAGAGAACAAAGGACAATAGTCCCACTTCAGGAAACACAGTAAGACAAACATCCTGTCTCCGCCACTTCCCACTCTGTGGAATGAAAACATACACCGTCATGTGATAGACAACAATCCCATGACTGCAGACACGGGGAATGAATCTCTGACTGGTGAGCTTGACATCGGTATCAGGGAAGGTCTTAGAACAGATAATTCAACAGTCGGTCTGTGAGCATTTAGAAGAGGATGCTGTGATTACTTAGACCCAGCATGGTTTTCTCAAAAATAAGTCATGCCAGATGGAATTTTTTGATGGAATTACAAACTTGGTGGATCAGGGAAATGCTGTGGACATAGTGTATTTCTCATGGCGCCTAGTTCTGAATAGGCCCTATTTGCAGCCAGAGATGGGTAGCGGAAAGTGCTGCCGTTACTCAACAGAGGATGATGGGATGTTTCATTATTCGTGTTTTGAACTTGGCCAGTCCAGCTGTCGCTTCCTTAATTCTGAATGTCTATAGGAGGCTGGCTATGTAGCCCCATCGGGAAAGGGAAAGGCACTCTGCACATGCTCCATGGCCTGGTTTGTTCTTGCAGGTGCATTTTGCTACGCGTCATGCATGCAACGCATTAGTGCTGGATTTGTGCTGGAGCATCGGCACACCGTTCTGCTTTGCTTTTGATGCAACCCCCAACGTTTCTTTCTAGTGGAGATAATTGCGTTATAGCAGGCAGAAAAGTGAGACTTTGGCGGCATGAAAAGTGACAGGATTTGACTAGAGAAAATCCTGCTGGAAGAAGAGCCATCCAGGTTTTAATTAGCGCTGAGGGCTCGGCAGCTGGAACGGCAGGGCTTGATTGCTTGAAAATGTAAAGCACTAAGAAATGAAAGGGCTTTTGCTCAGCATGCACAGCATGTGCGCTCACTTTCTTTCTGCATTGCAGGGGGTTGGACTAGATGACCCTTGGGGTCCCTTCCAAATCTACAATTCTATGATTCCTTCTCATTCTATAGCTAGTGTCTTGGTGAGAGATGGCCATAGCTCACTTGTGGGACATCTGCTATGCGTGCAGAAAGCCCAGGGTTCATTTTCCAGCCAGATGGGCGGGGTAAAGGTAAAGGGACCCCTGACCATTAGGTCCAGTCGTGTCCGACTCTGGGGTTGCGGCGCTCATCTCGCTTTATTGGCCGAGGGAGCCGGCGTACAGCTTCCAGGTCATGTGGCCAGCATGACTAAGCCGCTTCTGGCGAACCAGAGCAGCGCACGGAAACGCCGTTTACCTTCCCGCCAGAGCGGTACCTATTTATCTACTTGCACTTTGTGCTTTCGAACTGCTAGGTTGGCAGGAGCTGGGACCGAGCAATGGGAGCTCACCCCGTTGCAGGGATTCGAACTGCCAACCTTCTGATCAGCAAGCCCTAGGCTCTGTGGTTTAACCCACAGCGCCACCTGGGTCGATGGGCGGGGTATAAATAATAAATTATTATTATTATTATTATTATTATTATTATTATTATTATTTCCAGCATCTCTAATCAGGGCTGGGGAAGGATACACCCCCATATGCCCGAAATACTGGAGAGCCATTTCTTAGACGATATTAAGCTTAGCTGGAGTTCCTCTGCACATCTGGGCTTACGAAGGGAGGGGGGGTGTCTTCTAAAGCAGAAACCTTGACTTTCCCGGAGCGTTGAGCCCCGGCACCTCTTTGCTTGAGAAGTCAAGCAGCGGAGATTGGCACATCCCACACCCTCCTCCTCAAATAATGAATTTGAGGCTCTGGGAGAGCCTCAGCGGGCTCGGCTGGAATGGAAATGACATTGTCATTCCTTTTTGCTCATGCATTTGCAATGTGCCAGTTCTTGCGACTTCAACGGCTAAGCGGCTAACTTCGCCGTTCTTACACTACTGTATTAACAGTGGCTGTGCTGTGGTGGAACCCCTGGCTGCGGAGATGACTGACGCCCGATTTCCTGGGAATTACAAAGCTTCTGGGTTTGAAAAACAACGACTTGGACACCGTCACAATACACTTGGAACGTCTCTGTCTGGGCACATAAAGATCCCCTTTAATCCTTGCCGTTTACAGGACAACCCTGGTGTTAAATCTGCATCTTGAAGCCATCATTGAATTTATTTGTGTAATCTCCCGTTCACACATTTGCATGATGTGAGTGTACACATCTTTAAAAAATGCATTTAATTTATAACTCAACGGAAAGCGCCCGGGGTTGGGCGGCGCTACTTTTTTTTTTTTTTTTAATATAAAGCATAAGACAACGCGAAGGGGGAAGAATAACTCTCCATATTTTAATTTGTTATGTCGAGCAAAAACATGCGTATGCCTGCCAGCCCCAAAATGTTATCCCGTATTAAGAGGGTTCGCCGTCTTCCTTGTCGGTTGGCCCCAAAGGCAGCGCTGCGGAGTCATGGTCTTCTAAATTCAAGGCTTCAAGAAACCCTTACTACAAGGACCCAGTCTGCTGGAGGGAGCCCCCGGCCATTTGCCCTGGGAAAATAGGATGTTGCAGAAGATGCTGAGCATATGAAGCAAGCTGCCTTATATTAACTCAGACCAGCATCCACCCCAGCATCTTCTACCCTGAATGGTGGTGACTCAGCAAGGTCTCAGGCACGGGCCTATCCAGTGGGACTGGTAGGTATACAAGGCTGGGAGCCCACCAGTAGGTGGCGCCATAGCAAATGACAGTATCCACATCCAGTGTGGTGTAGTGGTTAAGAGTGGTAGACTCGTAATCTGGTGAACCGGGTTCGCTTCCCCGCTCCTCCACATGCAGCTGCTGGGTGACCTTGGGCTAGTCACACTTCTCTGAAGTCTCTCAGCCCCACTCACCTCACAGAGTGTTTGTTGGGGGGGAGGAAGGGAAAGGAGAATGTAAGCCGCTTTGAGACTCCTTCGGGTAGTGATAAAGCGGGATATCAAATCCAAACTCTTCTTCTTCTTCCAGGGAAGTACAGTGGTCCCTTGGTTTTCAAACGCCTTATTACTCAAATAACTTGGAACCCAAACACTGCAAATTCAGAAGTAAGTGTTCCGGTTTGTGACCTTTTTTTGGAAGCCAAACGTGCTCCGTTTTGGGTGTTACACTTCCGATTTGAATACCACACTTCTGTTTTGAGTGTTACACTGAGGTCTCTCTGTTTTTGCTATTTATTTTGCGTTTTTGTAGCTCTTTTTGTTTTGTTTTTGCGACTGTGTGGAACCCAGTTCAGCTACTGATTGATTGATTGTGTGACTGCAGTACATTGTTTATTGCTTTCACTTTATGGATCAATGGTCTCCTTAGATAGTAAAATTTCTGTTAAATTGCTCTTTTAGAGGTTGTTTTTTAAAGTCTGTAACGGATTAATCCATTTTGCATTACTTTCTATGGGAAAGCGCGCCTTGGTTTTGGAACGCTTTGGTTTTGGAACAGACTTCCGGAATGGATTAAGTTTGAGAACCAAGGTACCACTGTAATGGCACCGCTCTGGCCAGACCCTCTCTGGAGTCCTGTGGACACCACAGTTTAAGAAGGGCATTGACAAGTTGGGACGTGGGCAGAGGAGGGCGACCAAAGTGACCAAGGGTCTGGAAGCCAAGATGGGCTGGAATAGATGACCCTTGGGGACTCTTCCGACTCTACAATTCTGTGGCTCTATGAGTCCGGCATTCAACAGAGGCATCGCCCCAGAACCTGTCTCCAGTGCTAAGGGATGTAATGCAGTAACAAAGATGGCGGTGCATCTGAGCATGAACAAAGTCATAGCTGTCAACTTTTGGATTTGAAAATAAGGGATTTTTTCAAACTTTCGGATTTGAAAATAAGGGATGCCGCGAGGGCGGTGCAATGGCACCAAGTAGCCTCGCCACCCTGCGCTCCAGAGGCTGCGCGCGAACGGGTGAGCGAAAGAGCGAGCGCATAGACGGCAGGCAGGCTGTCTGTCTGGTTGGGCATGAGGGTCTGGCTGCACAAGGCATGCAAGCTCCGCCCCCAGTCGGTCTCAGACTCCTTATTGGCAGCCGAGCAACGCAGCGGAGGAGCCTCCCTGGCCGGCAGGGAGGGAGAGGAGCTGCTTCCTTTGAAATCCGGGGAATTTAAGGGGTATCAACAATCCGGGATAGCAGAGGGGAACGGCATTGGAATAAGGGAGTTTCCCACCAAAAAAAGGGGAGGGTTGACAGGTATGAACAAAGTGCATGAACAGAATTGAGGGAAGGAGTTTGTGAGGCAGAAAATGTGTCAGCCTGGGACACCAGCGGCTCTCGCTTGCGAAGTTAAACCCCTCAAATGCCCCAGGACTAACTAGCCAGAAACTAGCGCAGAACAGGCACATTCCCCACCGCAGAGTACCTGTTTTATTAAGAGCAACTGACAGCCCTATTATTCCCATCTCCCCGAGCTTCCTAATCAGACATGCTTTATACAGGATTATTTGGGTCTCATGGAGCCAGCCTCTGTTTCTCTCTCTCTCTCCCCCCACCCCCTGCCCCCAATGCACCACATTTCCCAGACAACCCATCTCAGTTTGCTGCTGTGCCTTGCTTTGGACGCTGGGTTATTAATCCCACTCACGGCCTCCTCTCCCAGAGGCCAACTTGGTGCAGCTGCTGATATTAAATTGGGAGGGAGGGAGGGCAAGGGGAAGAGAGGGGAGATCTCTTTAGAACTTAGCAATTATTTCCCCGGCTAGGAAAAGGGAGGGGAGGAGGGAGAAGAGGAGGAGGCGGCTGGGAGGCAGAAAGGAGGGGGGTGGTGTCCCAGGGCTGATGGGAGTTGTAGTATGTATTTATATATTTTAATTGCATTTCTCAAAGGAGCACAAGGTGGTGGCACACAGAGAGCCAGTGCGGTGTAGTGGTTAAGAGCGGTAGACTCGTAATCTGGGGAACCGGGTTCACGTCTCCGCTCCTCCACATGCAGCTGCTGGGTGACCTTGGGCCAGTCACACTTCTTGGAAGTCTCTCAGCCCCACTCACCTCACAGAGTGTTTGTTGTGGGGGAGGAAGGGAAAGGAGAATGTTAGCCGCTTTGAGACTCCTTCGGGGAGTGATAAAGCGGGATATCAAATCCAAACTCTTTTCTTCTTCTTCTTCTCTCCTTGTCCATCTGAGCTTCACAACAATCCTGCGAGGTAGGTTCAGCTGACTGGCCCAAGGTGAGCTTTACGGGCGAGTGGGGATTCGGAGTCTGGTGTCTCCTGGGTCTCTAGTCCAGGGCTCTAACCACTATGCCACACTGTTAGTGAGCGGCAAAGGCTGCTTTTATCTGCCGATTTTTCTTCTCTGTAAACTTCCACACTCCCCAGGGCGGCACCTTCTGTTTCTGAGTGGTGGAGGCGGGGGGGGGGGAGGGGAGAGAGAGCAATTTTCTGTTAAACGACAGAGGTCAAAGCAGCGCTTGAGGTCAGCAATTGGCATCTTCAGACCAAATGCATCTGCCACTGGACCAATCGCCTTGCGATTACCATCACTTCGCTGTGCATAACACTGTGTAATCTCCCCCCCCATGCAAAAATTAGACAAAACTTTATTTGCAGCGTTGAGTAGGAGTGTGTCCATATGCAAACTCTCCTCCACTTCCTGTTCCTTGAGATGATGGCAGGAAAAAATTCATTAACACACAGACAAGATGAAGGATGCTGGTATATGGTCCCCAGATCTGAATAGCAGGGCGGATAAGAACCTAAGCCCACTTAGTCCAGCATCCTCGCCCATCACAGTCTCCTGTGGGAGGAAATCTCTCAGTTTAGCTATCCACTGCGTGAAGAAATCCTACCGTTTATCTGCCCTGGATAAACAGAATTTGGCTTTTTTTCAATAAGAGAGCTTGATAAAAAAATATTTTTTTTTTGCTTTGTTTTCAGATATGCATGCAGAGCATATTGGAAGCAAAGAAGCATTCTTGCAGCAGATTTCCCTGGGAGCAATATTTCAAAACACCCCCTGCCCAGTTCCTGCTAACTTTCCGGCCAGAACTTCTCTGCTCTGCTTCTCCCAAGCAGCTCAAATTCAAATTGCCTTCTTCAAATGCAAATTGCCTTCCTCTCATCTGGAGAACTCCTGCCCACCTAACATCGAAGTGCAAGTAGATAAATAGGTACCACTCCAGCGGGAAGGTAAACGGTGTTTCCGTGCGCTGCTCTGGTTCGCCAGAAGCGGCTTAGTCATGCTGGCCACATGACCCGGAAGCTGTCTGCGGACAAACGGCGGCTCCCTCGGCCTATAGAGCAAGATGAGCGCCGCAACCCCAGAGTCGTCCGCGGCTGGACCTAACGGTCAGGGGTACCTTTACCTTACATCTGGAGAAGCAATCTGCGCTGGGGATCTCATTTCAAGCAATAGAGAGCGGTCCCCAGCTATCAGGAGACCGGCTCTCCTGTCATTAGTTCCCAGTACGTCTTTACACAGAGCATAGTTAAACTATGGAACTCACTGCCACAGGAGGCAGTGTTGGTTGGCCATGAACTTGGATGGCTTTCATGGAAGAGGAGAAAAATTCACGGAGGGGACGGCTATCGATAGCTACTAGCCAGGATGGCTCTGCTCTGCCACCACAGTCAGAGGCAGCAATCCTTCTGAATTCTGGCTGCAGGAAATCACAGGAGGGCAGAGTTGGGCTCAAATCCTGCTTTCTGGTTTCCCGCAGACAGTGATAAGAGGATGCTAGACTAGCCTCAACCAGAGCCAGGGCCTTCTCAACACTGGCTCCAACCTGGTGGAACGCCCTGTCTCATGAGACCAGGACCCTGCAGGATCTGATTTCTTTCCGCAAGGCCTGTAAGATAGAGCTGTTCCGCCTGGCCTTTGGATTGGAATCAATTTGGTCCCCTCCCCCCTCTTTCCTCCCCCCCCCCCCCCCCCGTGATGGAACTCCTATTTGGGACTTCCCTGGCATTTTTCTGGCCCATGTAGGACCAGTCTGGATAGTTGGCCTTGGTGAAGATTTGACGGTTTCTTCCCCAAATAGTTTTGATTTGAGTTTCCACTGAAATGAGGCTGCACTTTAATGTTGTATTTTAATCTTGTTTTTAAATTGTATTTTAATCAATTGTTTTATACTTGGTGTTAGCAGCCCTGAGCCCGGTCTTGGCTGGGGAGGGCGGGGTATAAATAAAATTTATTATTATTATTATTATAGGCTAATATATATATATATATATTATATTATTGGTCTAATCCAGCAGGCTCTTTTTATTTTCTTATGAGCTCCCACCCCAGAGATCCTTTTTACGATTAAAGAATATTCCTGGGACTTTCTGCAAGCGAAGCCTGCTTCCCTGCTGAGCTAAGCTAAGCCGATCCCTGGTTCTGATGAATATTCCCGCGTAGGGGGAGACAGAAGACAGGCCCCCATAGTGGTGCTTATGAGAGCACTCAGCATTTTGCAATTTCTGTACCCCCCACGTGATGCTGCCGTTAGGAAGTTGCAGGTTCCAATGCCCAAATAAAACTGGATGCTTCGGATAGGACCCACTGTGTTTATGCTAGCAAGCTTCTGAGCTACACAGAACCACCACCCTCTTTCCCATTTCTGTGCCATATACAGGTTTCAACCAGGAGGTGCTGGGGGGGGGGGAAGGGAGAGGATCTATTAATATCTTTGCTGAGCCAGCTGGACAGGCTTAATCCCTGGCATGAAGTGCTGACTCCCCCAAACCTACCCAAAAACTGGGTTACTGCCATGGCTGAGTTCCTTCACATTGGGAAGAAAAGCAGGAGGGCGGGCAGGAGAGGCCTCATCCTGCATTCCTGGAAGGAGATGCTGGATGGAAGGAGATGTTGCCCTAGAGCAGAGTGCAGGGAGAGGACACCTCAGATCTCAGGGCTGAAAGTTAGAATCGTAGAATTGAAGAGTTGGAAAGTTGTTGAACTTTTTTTCTTTTCTTTTAGGAAACCACCAAAATTTTGAGCTTTTGGGGGGAGACCTCCACCAAAATATGTGATTTTAAGCCATGGATAGGCAAACTAAGGCCCCGGGCCCGGATCCGGCCCAATCGCCTTCTAAATCTGGCCCGCGGACGGTCAGCGTGTTTTTACATGAGTAGAATGTGTCCTTTTATTTAAAATGCATCTATGGGTTATTTGTGGGGCATAGGAATTCGTTCATTTTCTTTTTCAAAATAAAGTCCTGCCCCCCACAAGGTCTGAGGGACAGTGGACCAGCCCCCTGCTGAAAAAGTTTGCTGACCCCTGGGTTAAGCTGTTTCCGCTGCTTTTTCCATCTCATTGACATACATCTGGGTTCCCCCTGACATTTTGCCAGTTTGGCAAAATCCCTTCCTGATGCCATTTTTACACAGAAAACCAAGACATGTCAGGAATGGCAAGCCTAGCCTGGGTGAATTTTTGCATAGAAAGAGCCAGTGTAGTGTAGTGGTTCAAGTGTTGTTCTAGGGCCTGGGAGAGGCCAGAGTTCAAATCCCGCCACTCGACGGGAGGTGACACAAACAGGGTCGTTGTGGAGATTAAATGAAGAGAACCACGCATGCTACCTTGAGCTCCTTGGAGGAAAAGGGGGGATAATTCAATGGCTGCAGGTTCTTGTGCTCATGTTCTGCTCAAATGTATCTCTATCTGGTTGAGACCAGGATGCTTATATCATGTTCTTATGTAAGTTAAATTGTTCCTAATGGTCCTAATGCTAGCACATTTGCAAAGCTAAGCAGGGTCCGGTATGGTTTCAAGTTGGATGGGAGACCATGTGTTGAGATTCTTGCACTGCAGGGGGTTGGACTAGATGACCCCTAGAGGTACCTTCAATTCTATTATTTTAACATTGCGTTTCGATAACCTGCTCTGGGACCTTGTTGTTGTTGTTTAGTGGTTTAGTCGTGTCCGCCTCTTCGTGACCCCCTGGACCAGAGCACGCCAGGCACTCCTGTCTTCTGCTGCCTCCTGCAGTTTGGTCAGACTCATGTTGGTCGCTTCGAGAACACTGTCCCACCATCTTGCCCTCTGTCGTCCCCTTCTCCTTGTGCCCTCCATCTTTCCCAGCATCAGGGTCTTTTCCAGGGAGTCTTCTCTTCTCCTGAGGTGGCCAAAGTCTTGGAGCCTCAGCTTCAGGATCTGTCCTTCCAGTGAGCACTCAGGGCTGATTTCCTTCAGAATGGAGAGGTTTGATCTTCTTGCAGTCCATGGGACTCTCAAGAGTCTCCTCCAGCACCATAATTCAAAAGCATAAATTCTTTGGCGATCAGCCTTCTTTATGGTCCAGCTCTCACTTCCATACATCACTACTGGGGAAACCATGGCTGGTAGTACGGTGTAGTGGTTAAGAGCGGTGGCCTCGTAATCTGGTGAACCGGGTTCACGTCTCTGCTCCTCCACATGCAGCTGCTGGGTGACCTTGGGCTAGTAACACTTCTTTGAAGTCTCTTAGCCCCACTCACCCCACAGAGTGTTTGTTGTGGGGGAGGAAGGGAAAGGAGAATGTGAGCCGCTTTGAGACTCCTTCGGGTAGTGATAAAGCGGGATATCAAATCCAAACTCTTCTTCTTCTAAAGCTGGGACCTTAGGGAGAAGAAATGCAGCAACCACCCTGCCCTGGGTGCCAATGATGTGTGAGCGTGCAAGCGAGCTAGGCACCATCAGGGGCAGCGAGCGAGCCCTCTAACCTGGGTGGGGTTTCTGCTGCGCCTTTAAGAGCCTGCGGGGCGGGGCGCCCGGTGCCTGGTCCGGAGCCCAGAAGCCGCCCTGCTTCTTCGCCGGCGCAAGCCAGAAGGAGGCGCTCCCCGAAGGCGCGGCTGCTGGCGCCGAGCAGCCTGGGCCAGGGAGCCCGCGCCGGGTCTTGCAGGCTGCCGGCTCCGGCGCTCTTCATCTGCCCTCGGCGGGGCCATCCTGCCGGCGCGCTCCCTGCATCCCTCTCTCCATCCCCCGCGTCTGGTACCCATCGCCTGGCAACCTGCATCCTCCATCCTCTGCGGCTGCTCCGCTCTTGCCCCGCCGACCTCGAGCCCTAGAACCGCCGGGCTTTTTCCTCTTCCCTCCTCGGGGGGCTTTTTTCACGTGCAGCGCCGCCCGGCTGAGAGGGGCTCGCCGCTGTATCCCCTCACCCCGCTCCAAGCTGTGATGCCCACGGTGGGCGTGGGCCCCGGCCGCCCATCCCCCAGCGGAGCAGTCTTCCTGCCCAGCAGCCCCCAAGCCGCCCTCTTTGGCTGCTAGAGAGATCTGCAAGGGCGATAGAGGAGCGGCGCTGTGTGGGTGGCGTGGGGGGGGGCAGAGGACAGGAGAGCCCCCCAGGGGACGCGCACCCCATGCAACATTAACTCTTTGTCCGCCGCCGCGGAGGGATTGCAGACAGAAGAGATGGTGGTCGCCGCTGGGTGATTTTATTATACATTAAACATCTATCTTCTATCTAAACGTATATCAGCTATCCGGGGCTGGTAACCTAACGAGAAAAAAGGTGTTTTCTGGGGTCCCCTGGATGGCCGTTGCCTTTGCGAGGAGAAACCTCTGGGCAGTTTTGCAAGCTCCACGCCCTGGTGGAGAGAGAGAGAGAGAGAGAGAGAGAGAGAGAGAGAGAGAAGGAGAGAGATCCCCTCCCCCACCCCCGTCTTCCTCATTGGAGACCAGCTGAAGGAAAGCAGAAAGGATCCCCTCTGTCGGATGGCTCCCAGCGCTTGAGGATCGCTTCCGAAAGGAGAACCTAGGGAGATCTTGCAGGAAGGAGATGGGCTTTCCTCTTTGTTCTGGACAGCATCATTTCAGGATGTGAAGCGACGGGCACCTCTCCTGGCGCAGCACAAGACCGCTGGCTGGGGACTTCCAGCCCATCTTTTGCACCGAGAGCCTGGCCGAGGGAGCGAGGCTGTCGTGGTGGGCTTCGATCTCCCCTCTCCCCGCTCTGTAAGCTCTACACATCCTATTTCATCGCAGGGGATTTGGGCCAACCGGGGTGCCAATGGGCACGCTGCCTGGCATCCCTGGCGGCGCACATCGGTTTCCCCGATGGGAGCCGGGCTGCCAGTTCTAGGGACTTGGAGGAACAGGTATGGATGGTGGAGCAGCTACCCTAGGAACCGGCCGCCGTGGGGAGTGAGCCCCCCCGCCTATGGGTCCCTGGAGCTGCAGAGAAAGGTACGTTGCTAGACTGTCGGGGCTCCAGAGACCACTCTGGAGATTTGGGGCGCAAGGCGACTTGCCTGGGATCCCGAGGGAGCTGGGTGGGGTATTGGCTCTGGAGACACGGTTGTAAAAAATAAAAATAAAATATATTTGTAGCTTGCTCTGCCTTGTGGGTCTTACAAAACCTTGCCCAAATAGAAATCTATGTTGCTAAAGAGCTCTCAGTTGCACCCATCGGCTAGAAACATTTTTTGGGGTGGATTTGTGATAGATTTGGTTTTTTGTTTTGTTTTGTTTTTGGAGGAGTTGGAGGAAGAATCAGGATTTTAACCAGATAAAGGTGGCTTTCTGATCATGTGCAGAGTGCATTTGCTTTGCCACTGAATTCTTGTACCCACTGAGGCCTCGCCCGACTTTAGCCATTTTATTAAAAATCTGGAAGATGAGGAAGAAGAAATAGAGCATGTGCAGAGTGCCTTTCCCCATCACTGCTCAGTAATCCTTGCAAGGGGCATGGGAAGTGATGGGGAAGTCCTATACCAGCTCATCCCTGTTGCCTAGATTTTCTTTTCGCAATCCACCCCCCCTTCCTGCCCTGTTCATTAAAACAGAATTATTCTAACCTATTCCTCTTTCATAATAGATGTGTGTGTGTGTCACACACTAAGGAGACGGATCAGTGGAGATTAAAATAAAATAAAATAAAATAAAATAAGAACTCTCCAAATGGCCATCAAATCCTTGGCTCCCGAGGATGATACTGCTATCGATTACTATGGGGTGTTATTTGCCTGCCCAAGTGCTTTACAGCGACTGTCTTCTTAACAAAGAGGAGTGATTAAGATGCTTTAGAGATTGCCCCCCCCCACGCAGTAAAATGGGGGTTTTAATTATTGAACTCCTGGGTTTTGTTGTGAGATCATTCCTTCAAAGCCCTTTGAGCGAGGAGACGGGAGCGCACAGTGATTCATAATAAAATGATCTCCCCTTTTTGTGCCTGCCTCGCCCAGCGTGCGCTCGCGGAGAGAAGTTGCTTTACCCGCTTTTAAAACAAGCGAGAGGGAACATCGCTTCCTCCGGACTTTGAAATTATAATGCCCCCTCCCACCCCCACCCCCTTCCGAAAGGTGAACCCCCAAAACCCTTGCAGTGTGGGAGTGACGTGTGTATGTGTCTGTTTGCGCCTTGCCCTTCCTGGCACCCCGAAATTCGCTGCCCACGAGTTGCTAGGAGAGCTGAGCCAATGAGCAAGATTAAGGAAATTTACGAGATATCGTGAGGGTGCTGTCTCTATCTGTATGATATAAGGTGTGGCAAGTGTCTGAAAGGGTCCGTCCCCCCCCCCCGTTCCTGAGCCCAGGTTTCCATCTCGCAGCTTCGTTTGGATGGCTCCAACCCTATTTCTCCCACAAACACTGAATTATTATTATTTTAATTCCAGCCATTTGGGATTTTTGGATTATTATTATTATTATTATTATTATTATTATTATTTACCCACCCTTCCTCCTAAAGTCTCAGGATGGGTCGCAACGATAAAACACAATAATTAAAACAGTGGGGTGTAGTGGTTAGTGTGTTGGAATAGGAGCTGGGAGACCAGGGTTCAAATCTCCCACTAGAGGACATGAGTGGCTGTGACCTTGGCGGGGGGGGGGAGTCACTGCCTCTCAGCTGACCCTCCTGCACAGGGTTGTTAAATAAAGAGGAGAACCATATATTGCATTACCTTGAACTCGTGGGAGAAAAAGGATATAAATGCAACCAACAAATAAATAATAATAATAAACTTGCAATCACAAAAATCAGGTGGGTCCTAAAAATATACCCACCCCAAGTGTCAAAAGCCAGGGCGAAGGGGCTTGCAATTTCCAACCCCCACCCCAAATTTCCTACAAGCAGAGGGCAAGAATCTTGGGCTGTAAGAATTTTGGGAATGTATGTTGTTGAGCAGCTAGTTTAAGGCAGACTTTGCTAATCTGCTGCCATCCAGATGTTCTGGGCAACAACTCCTATAAACTGCTGGGAGTTGTAACGTACAACATCTGGAGGGCGGCAGGTTGGCAAATGATGGGTTAAGGGAAGAGGCTGCCTGGTTCTTTCCTCTGACAGGGGCAAGGGGGTATACGGCAGCGTTTCCCAAACTTGGGTTCTCCAGCTGTTTGGGGACTACAATTCCCATCATCCCTGACCACCGCTCTTGCTAGGTAGGGATGATGGGAGTTGTAGTCCAAAAACAGCCAGAGACCCAAGTATGAGAAGCACTTGTATAGGGACACAATCCAAGCATCTTCGTTCTGGGCTGCAGCACACCATGAGTTGGGAATCTGGGGGTATCCAGCAGCGATCCTCTCCAGATGTTGTGGGCTCCCATCACCCTGACAATTAGCCACAGGCTGATGGGAATTGTAGTCCGGAATATCCGAAGGGCCCTAGCTTGGCTACCAATGGAGTGGATAGGGAATATCCATGTGTTTCTCTTTCCTTTCCTTTCTCAAGTCTCTAGTCCTCAAGAAAGGCGGAAAGAAGTTTAGGGGTCTGCACTGAGCACGGACTTGGAACCTTTTTCGCAGAACATGTGAACTTTCCCCCAAAGTGTTTGTGTGTCCCCGTCCCCCCCCATTTTGACTCTGCACCAGAAATAGTCATTCTGCCAGAGGCAGGCAGAAACATTCAAGTGGTAAAGGGGTGGGACATTTCGAACCCTTCCCCGACCCTCTTTTTTTTGGGGGGGGGTGTTTTCTTCTCCTGCCCCCCCTCCTTGTCCCATGCCCTTGTTTTGCTTGCTAATGTGAGCTAAATAAATTCTGCAACAAACAAACAAGCCCAAAGCTTTGCAATATTAATACATCATGTAAATTAATGCTGTTCTGCATAAATTAGTTGGAGCGGAGCGGATCTGGACTTTCTCTGAGCAGAAATCCGAGTGTAGCATATGCATTATGGATCCAGAAACCCTCAAGTTGTTTTCCTCAGTGGAGCTTTGAACAAGCTCTGTGCATCATTTTGCGCAACAGACCCAAAGAGAGAGTCGTGCTTTATTTCCCCCCCTGCCTTGCAGTTTGGCTTACTTGCTCGAGTTATCAACGAAAGAAAAATGCGCAGACAATACAAAACTCTTTATAAATATCATATATTTATTCAAGCATCCTGTTAACAGATCTGGGATAGGCCACATTTTACGCAAGGTGTTTCAGCTTGAGCCAGGCCAGCTTTCTTTCGCAGGAGGTCTTCATCAGTTGCTTAGGAAACACAGCAAACCTGTAAAAATAAAATAAAAATAAACGAAGGGCACATTAAGGTCAGCACTTCTCAAGTTATCAGCCAGCCGTACATCAAAAGTGGCAAACTAAATATCCACCAACAGGCCTTGACATCTGGCGCATAAAATTTTAAAGGAGGCAGGCAAAACGATTCGCTTCAAATCTATGTTCTCAACAGCTGCCCTGGATAGATAAACTGACAATTGTCAGTAATAACCAATTAAATTCGTATCTACTCTCTGAAGCCCCAAAAGAGTTTTGGGGAGAGAGGGAGGCTGGATTAGATAGGGCACGGTGAACTTTTGGCCCTCTGGATGTTGCCAAACTACAACTCCCATGGCGATTGGCCGTGCATGCTGGGGCTGATGGGAATTGTAGTTCAGCAGTAGCTGGAGGGTGCCGCCTAGATTAGACCCAGGAGCGCCAACCTTCAACTCAGCCATGCATTTGGTAACCCTTCTGTCCTGTGGAACGCCCTCCCATCAGATGTCAAGGAAATAAACAACTATCTGACTTTTAGAAGACATCTGAAGGCAGCCCTGTTTAGGGACGTTTTAAATATTTGATGTTTTATTCTGTTTTTAATCTGTTGGGAGCTGCCCAGAGTGGCTGGGGAAATCCAGCCAGATGGGATGATGATGATGATGATCCCAACTAAACTTAGTTTCTGAGAGCAAGAGCCGTTTGAGAGATCCCTTAGGAAGTTGGTGTAGTCTCTTTCATTGGAGGCTGGCTGGCCGCTTGCCATTAGCTGGGATTCCTGCATTGCAGGGGGTTGGACTAGATGACCCCCGGGAGTCCCTTCCACCTCTTCAATTATATGATTAAATTAGAACCAACGAGTCATGAAGGCTGGGCATGGTGCAAGGAAATCAGGACGATCGCTCAATAAACAGGTGTTTAAACAGATGACCTTTGGGTGTTTTTTCCAAGTCTAGAATTCTATGATTGATCCGATGGCCTTTAATCCCTCACAGCTCCCAAATAGGAGGAGGGCAAAAAAAGCAAGGAGGGGTGTGCTCTAATTCTGAACCTAATTGTGTGTCATCCCCCCTTCAGCCTCCCCTCATCTAGCTTTTGCCCGCGAGGCTCAAGTCATCAGAACCGGCCGTCTGTACCTCGAGGCATTGCTCATAATGATGCCTGTTAGCTCTGAAATTAATGCCAGCAGGTGGGGGCGCGGGTGGGGGAAAGGGCAGGCATCCAGCCTCCAAAACGAAGCGCTTGGATCCTGGCAAAAGCAATTTTTCTACCAGGGGAGGAGGAGGAGGAGGAGAGCAGTGGGCCTTAATGCCAGTTGACTCAACTCTCTCCCTCCACGATGAGCCCCAGCCTTGGCCTGGCTCAATGGGGTGCCCACGCCGTGGGTTGCTGTTTGGTCCCAGATGCGCCAAAGCACCACATCCATAGGGCTTGCCCCCTGCCTGCCCGCCCACCCAAGCAGATGTTGGATCTGGCCATGGTGACGCATGCCTTAGTTACCTCCCAGCTGGGCTACTGTAATACACTGTGGGGGGGGGGGCTGTCTTTGAAAAGTGTTCAAGAGCTCCAGCTCCTCCAGAAAGCGGCAGCCAGACCCCCGAATGGGATCAGTTACAGGGGGCATGAAGAAATGGAGGCAGTGAGAGATTTTTACTTTCTTGGGCTCCATGATCACTGCAGATGGTGACAGCAGTCACGAAATTAGAAGATGCCTGCTTCTTGGGACAAAAGCAATGACAAACCTAGACTGCATCTTAAAAAGCAGACATCACCTTGCCGACAAAGGTCCGTATAGTTCAAGCTATGGTTTTCCCAGTAGTGATGTATGGAAGTGAAAGCTGGACCATCAAGAAGGCTGATCGCCGAAGAATTGATGCTTTTGAATTCTGGTGCTGGAGGAGACTCTTGAGAGTCCCATGGACTGCAAGAAGATCAAACCTATCCATTCTTAAAGAAATCAGCCCTGAATGCTCACTAGAAGGACAGATCCTGAAGCTGAGGCTCCAAGACTTTGGCCACCTCATGAGAAGAGAAGACTCCCTAGAAAAGACCCTGATGTTGGGAAAGATGGAGGGCACAAGGAGAAGGGGACGACAGAGGACGAGATGGTTGGACAGTGTTCTTGAAGCTACCAACATGAGTCTGACCCAGGGGTAGGCAACCTTCGGCTCCCAGATGTTTTGGGACTACAACTCCCATGATCCCTAGCTAACAGGACCAGTGGTCAGGGATGATGGGAGTTGTAGTCCCAAAACATCTGGGAGCCGAAGGTTGCCTACCCCTGGTCTGACCAAACTGCGGGAGGCAGGGGAAGACAGGAGTGCCTGGCATGCTCTGGTCCAGGGGGTCACGAAGAGGCGGATACGACTAAACGACCAAACAAAAACATAAGACCTTGTTGGATCAGGCAAGATGCCCACCTAGTCCAGCATTGTGTTCTCTCCTCTCTGCCCAGCTGTTTCCAGCTGCTGATCTTAAGAAGTATTTCTGCCTCTGACCGTAGAGGCAGGGTATAGTCATTATGGTTGGTAGCCATCGATAGCCCTCTCCTCATCTGTGAATTTCTCTAATTCTCTTTTAAAGCCATCTAGGTTGGTAGCAATTGCTGCCTCCTGAGGGAGCGAGTTCCACAGTTCAGCAGTGTGTGGGGTTCCCCTTTATCGGGCTCAAATCTCCCAGCATTCAGCTTCATTGGGTAGCTACGTGTTCCTGTCTTAAGAAAGACTTTTTCTATGCTGTTGGTTACTACCAAGCTACTTTAAGTGAATTCAAACCACCAGGGCCTTTATTACCCAAGGGTAATAAAGGAGCTTGCGGATATAATCTTGGAGCCTCTGTGTATAATATTTGAGAATTCTTGGGGAATACATGAGGTCCCTGCAGACTGGAGGCAGGTAAATGTTGCCCCCATCTTCAGAAACTGGGAAAAAGGAGACCCAGGTAACTACTGACTGGTCAGCTTGGTGTTGATACCAGGAAAAGTCCTAGAATGGATAATTAAACAGTCCATCTGTGAACATTTAGAAAAGGAGCTGTGATTATTAAGACCCAGCATGGGTTTCCAGACAAATCTCATTTCTTTTTTTGATAGTTACAAGCTTGGTGGATCAGGGAAATGCTGTGGATGTAGTGTATCTTGATTTCAGTAAGGCTTTTGACAAAGTCCCCCATGATATTCTCACAAGGAAGCTGGTAAAATGTGGGTTGAATGAGGTAACTGTTAGTTGGCTTTGGAGCTGGTTGACTGACCAAACCCAAAGGGACTCATTAATGGTTCCTCGTCATCCTGGAAAAAGGTGACAAGAGGGGTGCCGCAAGGTTCTGTCCTGGGCCTGTTGTTGTTCAACGTCTTTATAAATGACTTCGATGAAGTAATTGAGAGGATGCCCATCAAATTTGCAGGTGACACCAAACTGGGAGGGGTAGCTAATGCCACAGAAGACAGAATCAGAATTCAAAATGACCTTAACAGATTGAAGAACTGGGCCCAAACTAATAGAATGAATTTCAATAGGGACAAATGTCAGGTTCTGAACTTAGGCAGGAAGAACCATCTGCACCAATATAAGATGGGAGACACCTTGCTTTCCAGTAGTACATGTGAAAAGGATCTAGGGGTCTTAGTAGACCACAAGCTTAACATGAGTCAACAGTGTGATGCAGCAGCCCAAAAAGAGAAAATTCTATTCTAGGCTGCATCAACAGAAGTCTAGTGTCCAGATTGAAGGAAGTAATAGTCCCACTCTGTTCTGCCTTGGTCAGACCATACCTGGAATACTGTGTCCAATTCTGGGCACCACAATATAAGAAGGATGTTGATGAGCTGGAACATATGCAGAGGAGGGTGACCAAGATAATCAAGGGCCCGGAAGCCAAGCCTTATGAGGAGTGACCCCTTTTGCCGTTGGGGGGGGGAGTGACTGTGCTTCCAACCCTCCCCCCAAAGTCCACTTCAGACGCGACTCCTAAGAATGGTTTGCGTGCACGGATGCGGCAAATGGGTTTGCAAAATTGCTGCGCCTTGCAAAAACATGCTAGTAGCAAGCAGAACACGGTTCTGTGTTAGGATAATAGAGTCTTGGAACTGTAGGGTCGGAAGGAACCCCAAGGGCCATCTAGTCCAACCCCCCCTGCAATGCACTGTTGTTGACGGTGAACTCATGTCCTCCCTGGGTTTTTGTTCTGTAAAAAGGAGCTCCCCTCCCCCAGAAATCTAGCTCCTCCAGGTGATGCATTGTTGGGTACACTGCCATTCTCTGGACACAGGAGAAGGTGGGAAACAATTGACCTGTTTTAAAAGCTTGTGTTACTGCATGAAAATACAAGCCGGTGTGCCCCCCATAGTGTGGAACCTCAACCCCTTTATCTCAGGTTCGGGCTGTGCTGGGACAGAGAGCTCGAGGCAAAATCCAACCTCTCTGCCTTTTCCTTCCACTTAAGTTCCTAGTCCTCGTGAACTGTGATGAAAACACTCTTTCTTAACTCCTTAGCCTCTACAAAAATTCATGCCGGATTTTGATGGGTATGTGTGTGTGTGTGTGTGTGTGTGTGTGTCAGGGCCCGATTGAGGTTTCCTGAAGGTAATGGGGCCCTTTATATGTCCAGCTGACCTTCATCAACAACAAATTGTCGCTGTTTTTGGTGTTGAATATATGCTATATGGTCATTGATGGACCTCATAGGTATATAAAGCCATATAAAGCCTACACAACACAAAACACTGTTGCTGTATGTATGTTTTATTTTATTTGTTTTTTTTATCTTATATTTTGGAAATGTAAAGGTAAAGGGACCCCTGACCATTAGGTCCAGTCGTGTCCGACTCTGGGGTTGCGGTGCTCATCTCGCTTTATTGGCCAAGGGAGCCGGCGTACAGCTTCCGGGTCATGTGGCCAGCATGACTAAGCCGCTTCTGGCGAACCAGAACAGCGTACGGAAACGCCGTTTACCTTCCCGCCAGAACGGTACCTATTTATCTACTTGCACTTTGACGTGCTTTCGAACTGCTAGGTGGGCAGGAGCTGGGACCAAGCAACGGGAGCTCACCCCGTCGCGGGGATTCGAACCGCCGACCTTGTGATCAGCAAGCCCTAGGCTCAGTGGTTTAGACCACAGCGCCACCTGGGTACATCCAGAAATGTACATCCAGTTTTTTCCCCTTAATTTTTTTGGGGAGCCCCCAAGAGAGTGGGGCCCTGAGCTATAGCTTGTTTAGCTTATATGTAAATCCGTCACTGGTGTGTGATAGAGAGAGAAAGACACACCGAGGGACAGTCTTTGTACAATAAAGGTCACGCACCCCCCCACTCACAGACTTTTTTTTTTTGACTTCGGCCAGAACCAAGAAGTATACTTGAACCCTGGTTTAAGATCTCCTGATATTCTTCCCCCAGACTGCTTGGCGGTTTTCCCAGAGTTGAAATCTCAACTTTTTCTTCTTTTTTTATGTGACCATAATTATTCTTTTCCCCAGTGGTCTTGAATCCCATCATTTTAGAAAACGTTTGCGTGTGTAGGTTGGAGCAAATCGACTTAACAAAGGGAAAAAACCTGCCTCTTTGCTTGAACTTCTATTGAACTTTTTGATTCCCAGGCCGTCAGCGAAAGCAAAATAGCTCCTAATTATGCTCTTCATTTATTAATTAGCTGGTGATGGCTGGAGGTAGCTTGCCATCCACCCCCGGATTTAATTCCCTACCTCGTTGCTCTTAATTGTAACAAACTATGCGGAAGAGCAGCACCAAAGTAATTTTCCCTTCTGGAAGCATCGCTCTCTGTTCTGGACACTCCAGCGAGACAGGCAGATCTATTAACCGCTGCATGTCTGGACCGGATGAGATTGCATCTGTGACCTCTAGTGCCCCTTATTTTAACAAAGTCAGCTTTGCAAAGAGCAGACTCAGATGAGACAGGGAAAGCTCAGAGGTGATCCATCTCAATTGTCTTTCTCTTCCTGGTAAAGGTAAATGGACCCCTGACCATTAGGTCCAGTCGTGACCGACTCTGGGGTTGCGGCGCTCATCTCGCATTATTGGCCGAGGGAGCCGGCGTACAGCTTCCGGGTCATGTGGCCAGCATGACTAAGCCGCTTCTGGTGAACCAGAGCATAATGGTTAAGGGGTGATATGATAGAGAAGGTTAAGGGGTGATATGATAGCCATGTTCAAATATATAAAAGGATGCCATATAGAGGAGGGAGAAAGGTTGTTTTCTGCTGCTCCAGAGAAGCGGACACGGAGCAATGGATTCAAACTACAAGAAAGAAGATTCCACCTAAACATTAGGAAGAATTTCTTGACAGTAAGAGCTGTTCGACAGTGGAATTTGCTGCCAAGGAGTGTGGTGGAGTCTCCTTCTTTGGAGGTCTTTAAGCAGAAGCTTGACAGCCACCTGTCAGGAATGCTTTGATGGTGTTTCCTGCTTGGCAGGGGGTTGGACTGGATGGCCCTTGTGGTCTCTTCCAACTCTATGATTCTATGATTCTATAATAATAATAATAATAATAATAATAATAATAATAATAATAATAATTTATTATTTGTACCCCGCCCAACTGGCTGGGTCTCCCCAGCTACTCTGGGCGGCCTCCAACAGATATTAAACTACATTAAAATATCACAGGTTAAAAACTTCCCTAAACAGGGCTGCCTTCAGGTATTTTCTGAATGTCAGATAGTTGTTTATCTCTTTGACCTCTGCTGGGAGGGCGTTCCACAGGGCGGGTGCCACTACCGAGAAGGCCCTCTGCCTGGTTCCCTGTAGCTTTGCTTCTCGCAGGGAGGGAACCGCCAGAAGGCCCTCGGCGCTGGACCTCAGTGTCCGGGCTGAACGTTGGGGGTGGAGATGCTCCTTCAGGTATACAAGACCGAGGCCGTTTAGGGCTTTAAAGGTCAGCACCAACACTTTGAATTGTGCTCGGAAATGTACTGGGAGCCAATGTAGATCTCTCAGGACCGGTGTTATGTGGTCCTGGCGGCCACTCCCAGTCACCAGTCTAGCTGCCGCATTCTGGATTAATTGCAGTTTCCGGGTCACCTTCAAAGGTAGCCCCACATAGAGAACATTGCAGTAGTCCAAGCGGCGCACGGAAACGCCGTTGACCTTCCCGCCAGAGCGGTACCTATTTATCTACTTGCATTTTGACGTGCTTTCGAATTGCTAGGTTGGCAGGAGCAGGGACCGAGCAACGGGAGCTCACCCCGTCGCGGGGATTCGAACCGCCGACCTTCTGATCGGCAAGCCCTAGGCTCTGCGGTTTAACCCACAGCACCACCTGCGTCCCTGGTGTGTGTGGTGGAAAAGCTCAGCGTTCAGCCAGGAGCCTAACCCAAGGCTTATTTCGACTCCCATAATAATTGTTTTGTTTCAGGCGAGAAGGAACTACAGCAGGCATCCCCAAACTCGGCCCTCCAGCTGTTTTGGGACTACAACTCCCATCATCCCTGACCACTGGTCCTGTTAGCTAGGGGTGATGGGAGCTGTAGTCCCAAAACATCTGGAGGGCCGAGTTTGGGGGGTGCCTGAACTACAGGACCATAGAACCATAGAATTGCAGAGTTGGAAGTGTGTTTGTGCGTGGAGGCTATGGTCATTTTGCAAAAGCCCTTTGCACATGCTCAGAGGCTCCCACATATTACAAAGCCAGGGCAGAGACCCTGGGTTTTCATGCCTTGCCAGCTATTAAATCTTTAGGCATCATTAGGCAAGCAATCCATTTTTTAAATTTTCTTTGCTTTCCTGCCCGCCCAAAGTGGACCTCAAGGCTGACCTACCCTGCAGGGCTGTTGTTGTTAAGCTTGCCGATACCATGTCTTTGCGAAGCGGCCTGAGCATGTAAGAACGCTGCTTATCGACATAACACATTGGGGAGCAGCGTTTAATCAATAGGCTGTCATTCCCAGCGAAGACACTTGTTAATTTGTGGGGCTTTAATTCCCTCCTAATTTTTTCTCCATTACTCTAATACGGTGGGCGGGGAGCGGCGGCTTTCGAGTGGTGTTTTGCGTGGGATTGCTGGATCAGGCCAAGGGTCCATCTTCTAGTCATAGAATCATGGAGTTGGAAGGGGCCCCCGAGGGCCATCTAGTCCAACCCCCCCCCATGCAATGCGGGAATTCTAGTGCTGCAGAAATCTGCATAGTCGATGCAGGGATCATAGTCCAGCAACCTGTTCTTACAGTGACCACCCAGATGCCCCAATGCAAAGTCTGAAAGCAGGATTCGAACATGAGCCCTCTCTCCTCCCGTGGTTTCCAGCATCTGAGCTTTCAGAAGCATTGCTGCACTCAGCTTTGGATCCTGACTACTAGCCATTGATAGCCCTCCATAGAATCACAGAATCATAGAGTTGGAAGAGACCACAAGGGCCATCCAGTCCAACCCCCTGCCAAGCAGGAAACACCATCAAAGCATTCCTGACAGGTGGCTGTCAAGCCTCTGCTTAAAGACCTCCAAAGAAGGAGACTCCACCACACTCCTTGGCAGCAAATTCCATTGTCGAACAGCTCTTACTGTCAAGAAATTCTTCCTAATGTTTAGGTGGAATCTTCTTTCTTGTAGTTTGAATCCAATTGCTCCTTGTCCGCTTCTCTGGAGCAGCAGAAAACAACCTTTCTCCCTCCTCTATATGACATCCTTTTATATATTTGAACATGGCTATCATATCACCCCTTAACCGTCTCTTCTCCAGGCTAAACATACCCAGCTCCCTAAGCCGTTCCTCATAAGGCATCGTTTCCAGGCCTTTGACCATTTTGGTTGCCCTCCTCTGGACACGTTCCAGCTTGTCAGTATCCTTCTTGAACTGTGGTGCCCAGAACTGGACACAGTATTCCAGGTGAGGTCTGACCAGAGCGGAATACAGTGGTACTATTACTTCCCTTGATCTAAATGCTATACTCCTATTGATGCAGCCCAGAATTGCATTGGCTTTTTTAGCTGCTGCATCACACTGTTGACTCATGTCAAGTTTGTGGTCTACCAAGACTCCTAGATCCTTTTCACTTGTACTGCTCTCAAGCCAGGTATCACCCATCCTGTATTTGTGCCTTTCATTTTTTTTGCCCAAGTGTAGTACTTTACATTTCTCCCTGTTAAAATTCATCCTGTTTGCCTTGGCCCAGTTCTCTAATCTGTTAAGGTCATTTTGAAGTGTGATCCTGTCCTCTGGGGTATTAGCCACCCCTCCCAATTTGGTGTCATCTGCAAACTTGATCAGGATGCCCTCAAGCCCATCATCCAAGTCATTGATAAAGATGTTGAATAAGACTGGGCCCAAGACAGAACCCTGTGGCACCCCACTAGTCACTTCTCTCCAGGATGAAGAGGAGCCATTGATGAGCACCCTTTGGGTTCGGTCAGTCAGCCAGTTACAAATCCACTGAATGGTAGCATTGTCTAGCCCGCATTTTACCAGCTTCTTTACAAGAATATCATGGGGCACCTTGTCAAAGGCCTTGCTGAAATCAAGATAGGCTACATCCACAGTGTTCCCTTCGTCTACCAGGCTTGTAATTCTGTCAAAAAATGAGATCAGATTAGTCTGACATGACTTATTTTTCAGAAACCCATGCTGACTTTTAGTGATCACAGCGTTCCTTTCTAGGTGCTCACAGACCGTTTGCTTAATGATCTGCTCTAGAATCTTTCCTGGTATTAATAAAGCTGGTTATTTTTCAACTTTTGTTTTTAAGCTTTGTTATTGTTTAACTCCAAGCTTCTCTAATCCATAGCAATCATTGCTATGCATCACCTGACATTTCAGTGGAGTGAATTTGTCTAATCCTTTTCTAAATCTGTGCAAATTGGTGGCCATCACTGCCTCCTGCAGGAAGGAGTTCCGCAGTTTAACTATGCCCTGCATGGAAAAGGGGCTTTCTATTCTCCATCCTGAACCTTTCAAGGATCCTGGGCCCCTCAGGGTAGACTTGCATTCCTCCTTAAATATATCTCAGCAGCTAAAAAAGCCAATGCAATTCTGGGCTGCATCAATAGGAGTATAGCTTCTAGATCAAGGGAAGTAATAGTACCACTGTATTCCGCTCTGGTCAGACCTCACCTGGAATACTGTGTCCAGTTCTGGGCACCACAGTTCAAGAAGGATACTGACAAGCTGGAACGGGTCCAGAGGAGGGCAACCAAAATGGTCCAAGGCCTGGAAACGATGCCTTATGAGGAATGGCTTAGGGAGCTGGGTATGTTTAGCCTGGAGAAGAGAAGGTTCAGGGGTGATATGATAGCCATGTTCAAATATATAAAAGGATGTCATATAGAGGAGGGAGAAAGGTTGTTTTCTGCTGCTCCAGAGAAGAGGACACAGAGCAATGGATTCAAACTACAAGAAAGAAGATTCCACCTAAACATTAGGAAGAACTTCCTGACAGTAAGAGCTGTTTGACAGTGGAATTTGCTGCCAAGGAGTGTGGTGGAGTCTCCTTCTTTGGAGGTCTTTAAGCAGAGGCTTGACAGCCACCTGTCAGGAATGCTTGGATGGTGTTTCCTGCTTGGCAGGGGGTTGGACTGGATGGCCCTTGGGGTCTCTCCCAACTCTAGGATTCTATGATTTTCTAAAGCTGTGCAAATTGGTGGCCATCACTGCCTCCTTCCTGCAGGAGGAAGTTCCACAGTTTAACTATGCCCTGCATGGAAAAAAGGGCTTTCTTTTCTCCATCCTGAACCTTTCAAGGATCCTGGGCCCCTCAGGGTAGGCTTGCATTCCTCCTTAAATCTATCTCGTGCATGCAAGTTCCCAATGTCCTTGGCATCAAAATCCCAGCCTGTATCCACCCTTTTAAAATCTAGATTTGCCCCTTTCTGGGGGAAATCGAAATGCTGCTCTCTCCCCCCTTCCCCTACTTCATCTGAAAGCCCCCATGGAATAACGAAATAGGCTATTTAAAAACAAAATAGGGTTTTCGTTTCGAAAGGATATTGCTTTTTCAGTCAACACTTCTCATTAGCTAGATTGAGCTCTGGTAATGCGCCAAAATATGAAATATTGGGCGATTGTGCGGAAGGATCTCGATATGAATCTGCTGGAAATTATTTAATCGGATGACAGTCTCTATTGCTGTGGCGGCTTCATCCGTTCTGGAGTTCAGTCCTCTGGCTGAAACAGGTTCAGGGGCTAAAAAGCCCAGATGGATGCCACTTTGGGCTGCAAGATCTGCCTGAGCAGGATGCCAGCCGCTGGCTACTCCCAGCCGCCTCCGGGTGGCGTTTCCCCCATCTCCGCAGGCCATCTCCAGTGTTTCCTCAGCCCCTCTGGGGAGCTAGTCCTCATTAAATATGTCATGTCAGATAGCAGTGGCGCCAAAAGAAGACGCTTGTGTCATTGATATCTGCAAGGATTTCAATGCACAGCCTCCCCCAAGCACTCAGGAGGGTTTGCTGAGCTCATGCCTGCCAGCGCTCTCACAATATGATCTATAAATCCTGTGCCTTACTCCCAGATATTGCAGTTATTTTCTGGTGAGGTTCTCTGCATGTGCCCTTGCGCTATTGGCTGGGGATTACAGAAACTCGAGAATCTCTTATTCCAAGATCCAGCTGGATAGCTCAGTTGGTTAGAGCGTGCTGCTGATAACGCCAAGGTCACAGGTTCGATTCCCATAAGGAACAGCTGCATATTCCTGTTATTGCAGGGGGTTGGACTAGATGATCCACAGGGTCCCTTCCAACTCTCCAGTTCTATGATTCTAAAGTCCTTATGGTTGCCAAAATAAGATTGGGACCGGTCTCAAAAAGCTGGCCGAGGGGACTAACAGGAATCCCAGCAGCTAGCGGTTTGCCCACCTTGAGACGAATAAACTGTGAAACAATAGGCAAGAGGATGTAAATTAATTTAATCAGCATAAGAAATGCCTGCTGGATCAGGCCAAAGGGGGCCTGTCTATTCCAGCTTCTTGTTTTCACAGTGGCCAACTAGATGTGCTTTGGGGAAACCAGCAAGTAGGATTCAGAAGCATTGCTCCCTCCATCAGTGAGAACAGAGCATAACCTTTGATTGTTGTTGAGTCGTTTAGTCATGTCCGACTCTTCGTGACCCCCTGGACCAGAGCACGCCAGGCACTCCTGTCTTCCACTGCCTCCCGCAGTTTGGTCAGACTCATGTTGGTAGCTTCGAGAACACTGTTCAACCATCTTGTCCTCTGTCGTCCCCTTCTCCTTGTGCCCTCCATCTTTCCCCACATCAGGGTCTTTTCCAGGGAGTCTTCTCTTCTCCTGAGGTGGCCAAACTCTGTCCTTCCAGTGAGCATTCAGGGCTGATTTCCTTCAGAATGGATAGGTTGGATCTTCTTGCAGTCCATGGGACTCTCAAGAGTCTCCTCCAGCACCAGAATTCAAAAGCATCCATTCTTTGGAGATCAGCCTCCATTATGGTCCAGCTCTCACTTCCATACATCACTAAACCTTTGACAGCTCTCCATAAATGTGTCAAATCCCCTTCTTAAGAGGTCCAAGCTGTTGGCCACCCTGCCTCCTGTGGGAGGGAGTTCCACAGTTTAACTACACGCTGCGTAAATAATTCCTTCCTCCCTTTGGCTTGTGTGTGGTACGGAAGCTGTACTACCAAGGACAGGATGGGGTTGTGCAGAGTTGTTAAGGCAGCAGAGAGCATTGTTGGCTGCTCGCTCTCCACCTTAGAGCAGATTTATGCCATGAGGTGCCACAGAAAGGCACTGGACATAGTAAAAGATCCATCGCATCCTGGTCACCGTTTCTTCGAGCTCTTGCCATCGGGACGGAGATACAGGACGATGAGGACAAGAACAAGCCGTCTTAGAAACAGCTTCTTCTCCAGAGCGATCTCGGCCTTGAATGGGAAGCCTGGACTTTGAAAGTCATCTAATCTTACCTGTTATGCTGTATCATACTGTATGGTTTTAATCAGTGTTTTTGTAGTTGTTTTGTCTTTGCGTGGAGTGCCCTATCTGGGTGGATGGAGCAGCCAAGTAATTTCGTTGTTCCCGAAGGGGACAATGACAATAAAATATATTCTATTCTATTTATTGCATCATTGGATCCAGATTTTCTGGGGCTCGTGCAGAGTGCAGTCCACCTGCCGGGTCCTCCTAGGCAGTTGTGCAATTCTTCTTGGACCGCAGTGGCGGCGGCCTCGGCATGCGAGCGCCTGTGCCTTTTGCTCCAGATGGTCTCACGTGTCTCCCTGCCCTCTTTGTCTTTCTTCTGCATCCTTGTGGTGCGTTGCATCGCCAGTGGTGACGGCGAAGGCTGGCGGCGGAGGGAGGCCAAGGCAGGAAGGGGGAGGTCTCTTCGCAAAGAGAGCTGGTGACTCAGCCCCCCGCTGGGGTGGAGGGGGGGGAGAGATGAGGGTGCCACTCACTGTTGGGCATCACGTGCCAACAGGCAGATTCAAGCCTCCCCTCCTTTCTGTGAAAACCTTGGCCTTTTGCCCTCGTTGCCGGTAACAAAAGCTAGATAGATACCTGCAGCAGCTCTCTCATTCCTCTGTTGCCATTAATGCTTTCATGTTCTCCTCCTCAGTCTGAACCAGGAGTTTGGGGTGCCGCCACCCCCTCAGTCCCCAATGCCCCCGACCCTATAAAAAGCATTATTTAGACCAGCAGTTTCCATGACTCACCAAGGAAGATAACAACGCGACAAAATTCAAAGCGGTAACAATTAATCGGACGTGTATTCAAAATCCAATTGAAACTAGCTTCCTTGATTCAGCAGAACTGATGAGGTCGCTCCAGCGATGCCAGCTTTTCAAAGTCTGATAGTTATTTACATCTCTGGCACTCCCCTACTGCCCCCCGGCTTTGATGCCCCACTAGGGAATCACGACCCTGCAAGGGAATGGTACTGTCCCCTTGGGAAACCACAGTTCTAAATGGTGATGTAGAATCCTAGAATCCTAGAATCCTAGATTGGAAGAGACCCCAAGGGCCATCCAGTCCAGCCCCCTGCCAAGCAGGAAACACCATCAAAGCATTCCTGACAGGTGGCTGTCAAGCCTCTGCTTAAAGACCTCCAAAGAAGGAGACTCCACCACACTCCTTGGCAGCAAATTCCACTGTCGAACAGCTCTTACTGTCAGGAACTTCTTCCTAATGTTTAGGTGGAATCTTCTTTCTTGTAGTTTGAATCCATTGCTCCATGTCCGCTTCTCTGGAGCAGCAGAAAACAACCTTTCTCCCTCCTCTATATGACATCCTTTTATATACTGTATTTGAACATGGCTATCATATCACCCCTGAACCTTCTCTTCTCCAGGCTAAACATACCCAGCTCCCTAAGCCGTTCCTCATAAGGCATCGTTTCCAGGCCTTTGACCATTTTGGTTGCCCTCCTCTGGACCCGTTCCAGCTTGTCAGTATCCTTCTTGAACTGTGGTGCCCAGAACTGGACACAGTATTCCAGGTGAGGTCTGACCAGAGTGGAATACAGACTGTAGGCTGCTAGGAGCCAGAGACTTCTTTTGGTTTGCTAAGGTTGGGAGGCTTGCCAGGACAGGAGCAGCTCAGATCGGATGTGGATTTCTGGGAGCGTGACTGGTTTGCCGAGTCCAGAGGGTGCTGCGGGGGCCGCCCAGACCTCTCAAATCTCCCAATTTATTCGGGACATCAGATGGGAGGCGTCGCAGGCCGGGCGTCGCGTTGGGTGCTGCTGAAATTTCGACGCCCAAAGCCTGCCACTGCCCAGATCCTGAGATTTCAGGGACCAACCCTGAGGCCTAGGGGCAGCCCCTGGTGATGTCATGAGGACCCCCCAGTGGTGATGGAAATTGATTGGGAGAGGGTAGTAGAGAAGGGCAGGCCCTCAGAGAGTCTATGCTGCAATTTGCAGCTAGCTCCCACTGAGCTAAAGCTTGCAAGCTGTGTGGGAATCATTCTTTTATGTATATATATTTGCTCATCCGGAAATTCAAGCACTCCGGGTCAGACCTGGAAGTTTGGCAGCCCTATTGGTGCATCGAGTGCGTGCCTCCTTCCTTCTGTAGAAAATGTCTCCTGCTTTCGGGAGTATCCATAGTTGTTCGGAGATCTGGGAGTATGTTGGGAAACGGGCATAATTTCTCACCGTAGGCTAGGCTACCAAAAGAAGCCGTCTCAAAGTGATAATCGCTAGATGGTACATGACACCGGAGATTCTCCGCATGATTCATATGAATTTAGACGATGGATGCCGGGGCTGCGAATGTGAATCAATCTTGGTCTTATCGACTCGTGCAAAGACGGCACCTGTGCATTTCGAGAGAACTAATATTGTCTGGGGCCGTTGCCACCTGACTCTTGTTACGCAAAATATTGGAGGGAGCCTAGCATCCCTGTTGGGCCGGGATCAGAGTTGTGGAAACCTGTATCTCCCATCCACCTTAGTAAATGTCAGGCACCCCCCAAACTCGGCCCTCCAGATGTTTTGGGACTACAACTCCCATCATCCCTGACCTCTGGTCCTGTTAGCTAGGGGTGATGGGAGTTGTAGTCCCAAAACATCTGGAGGGCCGAGTTTGGGGATGCCTGGAAACGTGGTCCGAGAGGATGGGAATTGTAATCTGGGGTGAGGGCCGTAGAGCACCTGGCTTGCATGCAAATGGTCCTGGGTTCGACCCCAGACGTCTCCAGGTAGAGTTGGCCTGCCTGCAACCAGCTGCTGCCAGTCAGTGTGGACAGTACTGAGCGAGATGAACCAGTGGTCTTCCTCGGTGTAAGGCTGGTTCCTGCCCATCCTTGGAGAATGCCATTATGGTAAATTTGTACAGGCTGCATAAGAGTTGGAGAGGCTTGAAAGAAGCATGATGAAGCAACAGAGGGAGACAGTGTGGTGCAGTGGTTAGAGTGCTCTTGGGAGAGACCAGGACCGGCTGGATGCAGAGGAGCAGTGGGAGAGCTGGAGAACCCCCAGGGGAAGAAGGCTCAGAGCCAGGGGGTTGGTGGTGGGGTGACGATGAAGGGGGTCAGAGGGAGAAGAGGGAGCAGGAGGGGTTGGAAGCCAAAGGGGCGGCAGGATTCAGTGAGCAGGAAGAGGCTGAGGCATCTCTGATGAAGAATCCAGGGAGTCTCCCCCTCCTGCTGCGACCAGCTCCCCTCCCTCCTGGTCTCCCAGAACTAGAAGAGGTATGAAGAGGGCGGAGCAGAGACAGACAAGGCAAAGAAGTCTCAGATTGGGAAGGACCCAGAGGAGGAGGAGTCTTAGAGAGCAGTGGGAAGGCAAAGACCCCCAGCACCCCCAACTGCCTCATTGCGGCAAAGGCCTACTGGGAAGGGCTGCTGTAACCAAGCTGTTCAGTTTCTTTGAATAAAGAGTTAACTTCATGGGCATGGGGTGTTTTATTGTTCTATTGCTGACCCACGCCTGACTCCATCTCCGGACACTAGGGTTCAAATCGCCCCACTCGGCCATGAAGCTCGCCGTGTGAACTTGGGCGCCAGTCACTGCCGCTCAGCCTAGCCTACCTCACAGGGTCGTTGTGGGAATTAAATGAGGAGTGGGGAGAGGGAGGACTGTGTCCCCTCCTCTTGAGCTCCTTGGAGGTGGGATCTAAATGCAACAAATAAAAATATATATGGTTACTTCTTGGCAAACTGGAATGGCTTCTTCAAAAGACACGGAGTGCAGAATATGTACTTATGAAACGTGTGTGATGATCTCAGATACAGGGAATGTGTAGGACTTCCAAAGGAATGAGGGGGGGTGGGGGCGGAACAATCCTTTCTTTGTAATTGCGTTTTTAAAGAAACTCAAACGAGGCGTAAATAAAACTTTGACTAGGAGGAGAATACAGAGGGACAGGCAGAGCAAATGTCATTGAGCCTGCAAATGCTGTTCTATGTACTTAGACAACGTCGGGGGGCAGAGTTTGATCTTTAAAAATAAATAAATAAATATTTGACATTTGGTAATTTGAGATTAATTAAATTGATAATGGGTACCGGTATTTGCTAGATTCCTCCTCTTGTGTTTGTTCTCTGAGTGTTTGGTCATGAAATAGTAATCTCGCTGGATGTTTTCTGGCTTGGTGTTTGTTGTTCTGCGATGGCGGATTTTTTTATGATGTTGTGGCTTGGGTGAGACTTTCAAGGCCTGCTTAGATGCTGGGAAGTGGATACCTGTTGGTGGAAATAATAATAATAATAATAATAATAATAATAATAATAATTATTATTATTATTATTATTATTATTTTAAAGGGGTATAGGATGTAAATTGGAGCAACCAAAGGTAAAGGGTAAAGGGACCCCTGACCGTTAGGTCCAGTCGTGTCCGACTCTGGGGTTGCGGCACTCATCTCGCTTTACTGGCCGAGGGAGCCGGCATACAGCTTCCAGGTCATGTGGCCAGCAGGACTAAGCCGCTTCTGGCGAACCAGAGCAGCGCACACGGAAACGGCGTTTACCTTCCCGCCGGAGCGGTACCTGTTTATCTACTTGCACTTTGACGTGCTTTCGAACTGCTAGGTGGGCAGGAGCAGGGACCAAACAACGGGCGCTCACCCCGTCGCGGGGATTCAAACCGCCGACCTTCTGATCGGGAAGCCCTAGGCTCAGTGGTTTAACCCACAGCGCCACCACACGCTGTGGCCTGGTTAAAAAGGAACATTTTTGCCTGCCGCCTAAAGGTGTATAATGAAGGCGACAGGTGAACTTCCCTGGGGAGTGCATTCCACAGATGGGGACCCATTGCAGAGATGGCCCATTAACACCCCTCCCCCAATAGGAATACATACCTCATATTGGCTGTTTCTTTTCTGCCTGGCCTCCTTCTGCCACCTGAGCATCTCACCACCTCCATCCAACCATAGTCCTTGAAAACACTTAGGACTCAGCCATACAGCTGAAAATAGAACGGTTTAAGTGCGTTTTAGGTGCGTTATACAAATGTGACACTAGGTGGCGATGGTGAGCTCACGGCAAATTCAATATATTTTCCAAGATGCTTTTTTAAAAAAAGCATTTTTGTAGCGTTTTTATTATGTGTCTAGATTCCACCTTACTCAACCCAAGTTTTATTCTGTACGTGCAGAGCCCTCCTTGCACCTTATCGGAATTTTTTGCCCCCCACTCTAGCATTTAGGGTTAGGTTCCTGCTAAAACCGCC
Source organism: Darevskia mixta (assembly GCA_034641385.1). Lineage (NCBI taxonomy): Eukaryota > Metazoa > Chordata > Lepidosauria > Squamata > Lacertidae > Darevskia > Darevskia mixta. The sequence goes on along the minus strand of JAWWNH010000131.1, from coordinate 2,511,714 downwards.
TCTCACCAGTTTTGCAACCAGGCGGGGTACCCTTGCATACGTGAAAAGTGGCCTCTGATTATGTTTCAGAATTTCTACCTCACTTGCCATGATGGCTATATTATTCCTCCACCGTCCGAAGTTGTATGCCTCTGAAGGGCAGTTGATGGGTATCGCAGCTGAGGAGAGCTGTTCTCGCACTCGGGTCCTGCTTGCAGGTTTCCCATAATGGGCACAAACAAAGTAGAGTATTGTAGTGGTGCTGGTAAGCAAAGGCAACAACAAGAACCACTACACACCGGCTGATATTCAAATAACAAAAACATAGATACTGTAATGAATGAATAATATACAAATAAAGCCAAATACACTCATATACATATCACATATATAACCAAAGTCAACACGATAGAACCATTCAGCTTAAGATATAATGGACAAACTCAGTGCCAACACAAAGTCCCAAGGAAAAGTTCCTACACGATAAGTAATAGATGGATCGCTGTAAAAGAACATCAAAATTGTCGACTGTAGGATGCAATGATAGATGAAATCATCATAAGTCCATTCAAAAGGAGGTAACTGGGAAGAACGAAGACCTGTCTTCCGGATTTTTTTACAGGTTTCGCATTAGGCGCTTCATCAGTTCTTCATGGTGTATTGGATCAACCAAACATACAAATAATGCAGGTACAGCTTCTCAAGACAGGATCTTCGCCACATTGGAATACAATCACTTATCATTCCACATAGAGAAAATTATCCGTAAACATTGGCATATCATCTCAGCGATCCATCTATTACTTATCGTGTAGGAACTTTTCCTTGGGACTTTGTGTTGGCACTGAGTTTGTCCATTATATCTTAAGCTGAATGGTTCTATCGTGTTGACTTTGGTTATATATGTGATATGTATATGAGTGTATTTGGCTTTATTTGTATATTATTCATTCATTACAGTATCTATGTTTTTGTTATTTGAATATCAGCCGGTGTGTAGTGGTTCTTGTTGTTGCCTTTGCTTCCCATAATGGGCACCTGGGTTGGCCCCTGTGAGGACAGGATGCTGGCCTACATGGGCCCCCTTTGGCCTGATCCAGCAGCCAGGCCCTTCCTATGTCCTTAACCACAACTATTCCAGCAGCTGGGATAAAGCCGCTGTGATCTTGGGTGTCCTTTAAATTTCCTCGGGGTTATTTATATACCTATTTGCGAAGTCGGAGCCGCTTTTGGATAATCTGTTTTTGTTATCGTGGAAAGAGACAAATGGGTTATCCAATTAAGGCGCAGGACGCGGAGATTTGCAGGGAAATTGCGCCTTGCCAATTTGCGAACAAATCAGATAAAACCCGAAAAGAAAAGAAATGAAATGAATTTGAGGTACGTTCAGGCAAGCGGCCTTCTTAGAAACCTCTGGAACTGCTGGCTGACGGGACCCTTGGCTTCAATATCCGCTTTCAGCGGCGCAGTGGCTCTGGCTGTTAACCGGGAGGTTGGTGGTTCGAGTCCACCCAGGGATGGCTGTGGGCAGGAATTTGGCATTGCAGGGGGGTTGGGCTAGATGAGCCCTGGGAGTCCCTCCTGACTCTACCATTCTATGATTCTAATATGTTGAAATAGGTTTCTCTTCCGGGCACTGAAGCTGACCACAGGCCCTTCCCTTCCCCCAGGGAAGGGGTGTGTGTTGGGGGCGGTCCGCCCCAGGTGCCACCCTGGAGGGGGTGACTCCCAAACCGCGACTCCCAAGCCGAGCTATTCCACCCGGTAAAAAGCCTTGCTCGGCGGCTCGTAAGGTTGTCGCGCGCAAGCAGCAGCACGGACGGACTGCGCATGTGCAGCATTCCGTACGGAGTGCGCACCTGTGGAAGCCGCACATGCGCAGTCCGTAAGGGGTGCCAAAAAGATTTCCGCCCTGGGTACAATCTGGGCTTGCTACGCCACTGCCTTCCCCTTCTAGCCACTGGTGCTAGATCAGGGGTCCCCAGACTCACCGCGCGGCGGGCCGATCGCCTGGTGGGCTGGATGGCGGGGGAGCGTGCGCCCATAAACGTGCGCCCTCGCTTTTTCCAGCTTGGCGCGGCACCGGAAATAGCTTGTGCGTGTGCTCACGGCCCTCCGCAGACCCGGAAATGACGTTTTGCGCATGCTCAAACGCTATTTCCGGTGCCGCGTCGACCTGGAGATGGGCAGCCGTGCCGGTAAGAGCGGGCGGCGGGGGTGTGTGCCAGGGGTCACCGGGGGCCGGATAAACGAGCCCCTCGGGCCGCATCCGGCCCCCGGGCCGTAGTCTGGCGACCCCTGCGCTGGATGACTCCTCCTCTGGGCCTGTCTGGCCCATTGCTCAGCAACCTGCAGGACTCGAACTGGGTGCCAGAGGGGGAGGAGAGCCAGCAGGACTAGGACTCCTCTCTGTCTGAGTCTGTGCTCCCACTGTGACTCTCAGCCTCTAGCTCTGTCCTGGAAGACGCTCCTTCTCCTGACCCTCCCTTGATCGCTTAACCCCCCCCCCCAGCTTCTAGCACCTCCCAGCTGTCTGGCAGTGGAAAGGACTCCCTTGGGATGTGGGGGGGGGGCTCTCCTTCCTTGGAGGTTTCTAAGCAGAGGTTGGGTGGCCATCAGTCATGGATGCTTTCGCTGAGATTCCTGCATTGCAGGGGGTTGGACTGGATGACCCTTGGGGTCCCTTTCCAACTCTACGATTTATGATCCTAGCTCATCCCTTCCCCAGACTGCTCCTCCGTGTCCCCACCACCACGATCCGGGATCCAAGCCATCATCTTCTGTGTCCTCCCTTGGGGGCTCCCACCCCTCTTCTTCATGTGGTGTAGTGGTTAAGAGCGGTAGACTCGTAATCTGGTGAACCGGGTTCGCTTCCCCGCTCCTCCACATGCAGCTGCTGGGTGACCTTGGGCTAGTCCCACTTCTCTGAAGTCTCTCAGCCCCACTCACCTCACAGAGTGTTTGTTGGGGGGGAGGAAGGGAAAGGAAGAAGAAGAAGAGTTTGGATTTGATATCCCGCTTTATCACTCCCTGAAGGCGTCTCAAAGCGGCTCACATTCTCCTTTCCCTTCCTCCCCCCCAACAAACACTCTGTGAGGTGAGTGGGGCTGAGAGACTTCAAAGAAGTGGGACTAGCCCAAGGTCACCCAGCAGCTGCATGTGGAGGAGCAGGGAATCGAACCCAGTTCACCAGATTACAAGTCTACTGCTCTTAACCACTACACCACACTGGCTCTGTGAGGCGCTTTGAGACTCCTTCGGGTGGTGATAAAGCGGGACATCAAATCCAAACTCTTCATCATCATCATCATCATCCAGCCAGTCCCTGACATTAGGGGTATTTCGCCACCCGGAGAACAGGGTGCTGGACTTGATGGAGCCTTGGTTCTTATGTTCTGGTGCTTCTGGGCATTGGCTCTGGCTCCCCCTGCTGTCGGCCTCCTGCCTCACACCCTCCCAGTCCCAACGAGCACCATCTCCTGTTGGTTCGAGTTGCTTAGAAATTGGAGCAGTTAACTGGGGAGCTCTACAAAGGAGGAGTTTATGGTGGGAGGGAGGGAAGGAAAGCCGAGCAATTGCGGGGAAGGCAGCCGAACAATTGCACTGGGCGTTGCGCGAGGGGTGTGCCGGGGAATCGATCGGCGAAGGTCACACCTGGGGATTGTTCCGCGCGCCTTTGTTTGCGCTCGGCTGTTTGCCGGTTTGAAAAGCGTTGCCAAAGATGTCAAGGCCCTGCAGATGGGATGAGAGGAATGAGCGTCGCGGGATAAACAAACGTTTTGAATGGAGAGCCGTGTCAATAGGAGTGAATCTTGAAATCCAATTTAGCAATTCAGAAAAGCGGGCTAGAGGAAGCGTCAGGGTGGGTGGGTGGGGGGAGTGGAAAGATATAAAAAGCCGCAGATGAGAGCTTTGTCGGATTGTAAATGATGTGGAGTAGAAGGAAATTTTTCCTCTCCCTCTTTGATAATGCTAGACCTCGGGGTCACGCAGCAGAGCTGATGTGACGGCGGGTTCAGGACAGGCATAAAGAAGTATTTCTCCACCCGACACGTAATTAAGTTACGGGATTCCATTATGACAAGATGTGACGATGGCCTCTAGCTCCCATGGCTTTAGAAAAGGATTACGCAGATTCTTGGGAACAAGAAAGAGAGAGCAGCTAAATGGATGTCTGGGATGGAAGTGCAGGAAAACCTTCCCCTCCCCTCCCCCACCTTTCTCCATGGTGGAGCACTTGCTTGGCATGCAGAATGCTCCAGGGACAGAAGATGGCTGGGATGTTGTTGTTGTTTAGTCATTTAGTCATGTCCGACTCTTTGTGACCCCCTGAACCAGAGCACGCCAGGCACTCCTGTCTTCCACTGCCTGTCTATCTGTCTATCTATCTATCTATCTATCTATCTGCTTGTTGTTGTCGTTGTTTAGTCATTTAGTCGTGTCCGACTCTTCGTGACCCCATGGACCAGAGCACGCCAGGGACTCCTGTCTTCCACTGCCTCCCGCAGTTTGGTCAGACTCATGTTGGTCGCTTCGAGAACACTGTCCAACCATCTCGTCCTCTGTCGTCCCCTTCTCCTTGTGCCCTCCATCTTTCCCAACATCAGGGTCTTTTCCAGGGAGTCTTCTCTTCTCATGAGGTGGCCAAAGTCTTGGAGCCTCAGCTTCAGGATCTGTCCTTCCAGTGAGCACTCAGGGCTGATTTCCTTCAGAATGGAGAGGTTTGATCTTCTTGTAGTCCATGGGACTCTCAAGAGTCTCCTCCAGCACCACAATTCAAAAGCATCCATTCTTCGGCGATCAGCCTTCTTCATGGTCCAGCTCTCACTTCTGTACATCACTACTGGGAAAATCATAGCTTTAACTATACGGACCTTTGTCGGCAAGGTGATGTCTCTGCTTTTTAAGATGTTGCCTCCTGGAATTTCATGTTGGTAGCTTCAAGAACACTGTCCAACCATCTCATCCTCTGTCGTCTCCTTCTCCTTGTGCCCTCCATCTTTCCCAACATACCTGTATTTATATGCCTGTTGTCTTTCTCCATGGAGTTTTCTTGGCAGGGACACTGGAGTGGCTTGCCAGTTCCTGCTCCAGGTGGATCACGTTTAGTCAAAACTCTACACTATGACCTTTCCATCTTGGGTGGCCCTGCATGGCATAGCTCAGGGGTCAGCAACCTTTTTCAGCCGTGGGCTGGTCCACCATCCCTCAGACCATGTGGTGGGCTGGACTATATTTTGAAAAATATATATGAATGAATTCCTATGCTCCACATGTAAAACACCAGGCAGGCCCCACAAATAAACCACAGATGCATTTTAAATAAAAGCACACATTCTACTCGTGTAAAAACACGCTGATTCCTGGACCGTCCGCAAGCTGGATTGAGAAGGCGATTGGGCCTTAGGTTGCCTACCCCTGGCATAGCTCATAGCTTCTCTGAGTTATTCAAGCCCTTTCGCTACGACAAGGCAGTGATCCATGAAGGATGGCTGGGATAGCTGCTTTCAAATATCTGAAGGGCTGCCATGTGGAAGGTGGAGTAAGAAATGAGATTCCGACCACAGAGGTACCTTGGTTCTCCAACTTAATCCGTTCTGCAAGTCTGTTCCAAAACCAAAGCGTTCCAAAACCAAGGCGTGCTTTCCCATAGAAAGTAATGCAAAATGGGTTAATCCGTTACAGACTTTTAAAAACAACCCCTAAAACAGCAATTTAACATGAATTTTACTATCTATCTCGACCAGTGATGGCTAACCTTGACACTCCAGATGTTTTGGGACCTCCAGATGTTTTGGGAGCTGATGGGTCTCAAACCCTCGATGAGTTAGTGCATGGGTAGGCAAACTGAGGCCCGGGGCCCGGATCCGGCCCAATCGCCTTCTAAATCCGGCCCGTGGACGGTCCAAGGATCAGCGTGTTTTTACATGAGTAGAATGTGTCCTTTTATTTAAAATGCATCTCTGGGTTATTTGTGGGGCATAGGAATTCGTTCATTATTTTCCCCCCAAAATATAGTCCGGCCCCCCACAAGGTCTGAGGGACTGTGGACCGGCCCCCTGCTGAAAAAGTTTGCTGTCCCCTGAGTTAATGACTTCCCCTGCATGCGAAGATGGGATCTGGCAGATGGAGCAGACGACATCAAGAGTCAAGAAGGCATTTTCTGCACGTGCTTTAGAGGGAAGTGAGGGGCTCCTCTGATCTAGGAGAAGGAAAACAGATCCTAAACCTCTGTTGCCCTTTAGGACATATTTGGGAGAAGAAAATGCTCAGGAGTAAACCCTACACCACAAATCCAGAGCAGAGTCCCTAAGAGGGTTGGATATCGCTTTGTCCGCCTCCTTCCGGCAACTCTAGACCTTCCAAGTGTCCCTATTTTCCAGGGACAGCCCTGGATTTACAGAAGCCCTCCCGGTTTCTGATTTGATCCCAGAATCTCACGCTTTTCCTTAGGACAGTGGTGGCGAACCTTGGCCCTCCAGATGTTTTGGACTACAACTCCCATCATCCCTGACCACTGGTCCTGTTAGCTAGGGATGATGGGAGTTGTAGTTCCAAAACATCTGGAGTGTCAAGGTTAGCCATCACTGATCTAGACCATTGATCCATAAAATGAAAGCAATAAACGATGTACTGCAGTCATACAATCAATCAATCAGTAGCTGAACTGGGTTCCACACAGTCACAAAAACAAAACAAAAAGCCACAAAAATGCAAAATAATTCGCAAAAACAGAGAGACCTCAGCGTAACACTCAAAACAGAAGTGTGGCACTCAAATCGGAAGCATAGCTCTCAAAACAGAGCGTGTTCAGCTTCCGAAGAAGTTCACAAACTGGAACACTTACTTCTGGGTTTGCAGTGTTTGGGTTCCAAGTTGATTGAGTACCAAGGCATTTGAGAACCAAGGTAGCACTGTAAATATCAGGAAGAACTTTCCCTATCGCATGGATGGGAGGTTGCTTTCTCTTGATGGGGGTACACTCCCTCTGAAAAAGCAGGTGCGTAGCTTGGGGGGTCCGCCTGGACCCTTTGCTGTTGCTTGAGGCTCAGGGGGCACAGAGTGACTTCCATCAGCTTCGGCTGGAGTCCCAGCTGCGCCCCTATCTGGACAGGGACAGTCTAATTTATGTTGTCTATCGTATGGTTAGATTACTGCAATGTGTTATAAGTAGAGCTACCCCTGAAGACAGTTTGGAAACTTCAGCTGGTGAAAGACCTACATTGGCTCCCAGTATGTTTCCGAGCACAATTCAAAGTGTTGGTGCTGACCTTTAAAGCCCTAAATGGCTTCGGTCCAGTATACCTGAAGGAGCATCTCCACCCCCACCGTTTAGCCCGGACACTGAGATCCAGCGCCGAGGGCCTTCTGGCAGTTCCCTCGCTACGAGAAGCCAAGTTACAGGGAACCGGGCAGAGGGCCTTCTCGGTGGTGGCACCCGCCCTGTGGAACGCCCTCCCTTCAGATGTCAAAGAGAACAACAACTACCAGACTTTTAGAAGACATCTGAAGGCAGCCCTGTTTAGGGAGGCTTTTAATGTTTAATAGATTATTGCATTTAACTCTGGAAGCCGCCCAGAGTGGCTGGGGAAACCCAGCCAGATGGGCGGGGTATAAATAATAAATTATTATTATCATTATTATTATAATTCAGTGGTCAGGTTGCTCATTGGGGCAAGACGGTCTGAGCATATCACATGGATCCTGACCTGACCGCACTGGCTGCCAATTAGTTTCCGGGCCCAATTCAAAGTGCTGGTTTTGAAACCTATTCTGTATTTTGTGTTTTTATCTTGTATTTTTATGCTGTATACGAAAGTATACAAAGTGTGTGCATTTTCTAGTCCCTGTTGAAACATCAAATTATCCATTATAGCTATATTCCAGAGTGAGTGATAACAAGCACCTACTGTAAGATTTGGGGCTGTTTTCCACTGAGAGGCTCCCAGTTTTTGATGTAAACGTGATTAGCTGCGCTGCTTGCTTTGCAATGGATTGAATAGATGGCCTTTGGGTCCCTTTCAACTGTGCAATTCTATGATTCGTTGGAGGTTTTTAAGCAGAGCTTGGATGGATAGGATTCTTAGAATAGAATAGAAATATTTCATAGAATCATATAGTTGGAAGAGACCACAAGGGCCATCCAGTCCAACCCCCTGCCAAGCAGGAAACACCATCAAAGCATTCCTGACAGGTGGCTGTCAAGCCTCTGCTTAAAGACCTCCAAAGAAGGAGACTCCACCACACTCCTTGGCAGCAAATTCCACTGTCGAACAGCTCTTACTGTCAGGAAGTTCTTCCTAATGTTTAGGTGGAATCTTCTTTCTTGTAGTTTGAATCCATTGCTCCGTGTCCGCTTCTCTGGAGCAGCAGAAAACAACCTTTCTCCCTCCTCTATATGACATCCTTTTATATATTTGAACATGGCTATCCTATCACCCCTTAACCTTCTCTTCTCCAGGCTAAACATACCCAGCTCCCTAAGCCGTTCCTCATAAGGCATCGTTTCCAGGCCTTTGACCATTTTGGTTGCCCTCCTCTGGACACGTTCCAGCTTGTCAATATCCTTCTTGAACTGTGGTGCCCAGAACTGGACACAGTATTCCAGGTGAGGTCTGACCAGAGCGGAATACAGTGGTACTATTACTTCCCTTGATCTAGATGCTATACTCCTATTGATGCAGCCCAGAATTGCATTGGCTTTTTTAGCTGCTGCATCACACTGTTGACTCATGTCAAGTTTGTGGTCTACCAAGACTCCTAGATCCTTTTCACTTGTACTGCTCTCAAGCCAGGTATCACCCATCCTGTATTTGTGCCTTTCATTTTTTTTGCCCAAGTGTAGTACTTTACATTTCTCCCTGTTAAAATTCATCCTGTTTGCCTTGGCCCAGCTCTCTAATCTGTTAAGGTCATTTTGAAGTGTGATCCTGTCCTCTGGGGTATTAGCTACCCCTCCCAATTTGGTGTCATCTGCAAACTTGATCAGGATGCCCTCAAGCCCATCATCCAAGTCATTGATAAAGATGTTGAATAAGACTGGGCCCAAGACAGAACCCTGTGGCACCCCACTAGTCACTTCTCTCCAGGATGAAGAGGAGCCATTCTTTGGCTTTGATTCCCACATTGCAAGGGGTCAGACTAGATGACGCTTGGGGTCCCTTCATAGAATCATAGAGTTGGAAGAGACCCCAAGGGCTATCCAGTCCAACCCCCTGCCAAGCAGGAAACACCATCAAAGCATTCCTGACAGGTGGCTGTCAAGCCTCTGCTTAAAGACCTCCAAAGAAGGAGACTCCACCACACTCCTTGGTAGCAAATTCCACTGTCAAACAGCTCTTACTGTCAGGAAGTTCTTCCTAATGTTTAGGTGGAATCTTCTTTCTTGTAGTTTGAATCCATTGCTCCGTGTCCGCTTCTCTGGGGCAGCAGAAAACAACTTTTCTCCCTCCTCTATATGACATCCTTTTATATATTTGAACATGGCTATCATATCACCCCTTAAACTTCTCTTCTCCAGGCTAATCATAGAATCATAGAATCCTAGAGTTGGAAGAGACCCCAAGGGCCATCCAGTCCAACCCCCTGCCAAGCAGGAAACACCATCAAAGCATTCCTGACAGGTGGCTGTCAAGCCTCTGCTTAAAGACCTCCAAAGAAGGAGACGCCACCACATACGATTCTACAAATCATTGGAGGTTGTTAAGCAGAGGTTGGATGCCATCTATAAGGGAACCTATAGCTGTGATTCATGCATTGCAGGAGGTTGCACTAGATGACTCTTGGGGGACCCTTCCACCCCTAAAACTCTGGAATACTGAAGGAGCGTCTCTACCCCCATCCCTCAGCCTGGAAACTGAGGTCCAGCACCGAGGGCCTTCTGGCGGTTCCCTTACTGCGAGAAGTGAGGTTGCAGGGAACCAGGCAGAGGGCCTTCTCGGTGGTGGCACCCGCCCTGTGGAATGCCCTCCCACCAGGTGTCAAGGAAATAAACAACTATCTGACTTTTAGAAGACACCTGAAGCCAGCCCTGTTTAGGGAAGTTTTTAATGTCTGATGTTTTATCGTGTTTTTAATATTCTCCCTGTTTAGGGAGGCTTTTAATGTTTTATAGATTATTGTATTTTAATGCTCTGTTGAAAGCCGCCCAGAGTGGCTGGGGAAACCCAGCCAGATGGGCGGGGTATAAATAATAAATTATTATTATTATTATTATTATTATTATTATTATTATTATTATTATTCTGTTGGGAGCTGCCCAGAGACCCAGCCAAATGGGCAGGGTATAAATAATAAATTGTTGTTGTTGTTGCTATTATTATTATTATTATTATTATTATTATTATTATTATTATTAATTATGTGACCCAGCTGAGCTCCCTTCCTTCTAAAGTCCTGTGAGCTGCCATAGTGACGACCCCTTCTAACTTCCCCCCTCTCTTCCCCCCCCCTCTGTTTTCTCCGCAGTTCCTCCCTCTGACAGCAGCGCCATGGAGCGGCTCCTGCTCTGTGTCCTGGTGGTGCTCAGCACCAGCCTGGCCCGTGCCCAGGTGTGCCCCAAGCGCTGCATGTGCCAGAACCTCTCTCCCTCCCTGGCCATCCTCTGCACCCGGACGGGCCTCCTCTTTGTGCCCACCGTCATTGACCGGCGGACGGTGGAGCTGCGCCTGACGGACAACTTCATCACCGTCATCCGCCGCAAGGACTTCTCCAACATGACCAGCCTGGTCCACCTCACCCTCTCCCGCAACACCATCAGCCAGATCCTGCCCTACGCCTTCACTGACCTCCGCAGCCTCCGCGCGCTGCACCTGGACAACAACCGCCTGCTGCTGATTGGCGCCGAGCAGCTGAAGGGCTTGCCCAACCTGCGCCACCTCATCCTCAGCAACAACCAGCTCCAGGACATCGCTCCCGGTGCGTTCGATGACTTCGCCGGCACCCTAGAAGACCTGGACCTCTCCTACAACAACCTAGCGCAGGTACCCTGGGACACCATCCGCCGGCTCAACAACGTCAACTCCCTCAACTTGGACCACAACTTGATTGACTACGTCCCCGAAGGGGTCTTCACCAACCTCCTCAAGCTGGCTCGCCTGGACATGACCTCCAACAAGCTCAAGAAGATCCCGCCGGACCCTCTCTTCCTCCGCATCCCCGTCTACGCCAAGTCCAAGGGGTTGCCTCTCTCCTCGCTGGTCCTCAGCTTCGGCGGGAACCCTCTGCACTGCAACTGCGAGATGCTGTGGCTGCGGAGGCTCACCCGCGAGGATGACCTGGAGACCTGCGCCTCTCCGCCGGACCTCCTGGGGAAATACTTCTGGACCATCCCCGAGGAGGAGTTCATCTGCGAGCCGCCGGTCATCACCCGCTACACCGGCCGGCTGGTGGTGACGGAAGGCGAGGAGGCGGTTCTCCGGTGCCGCGGCGTGGGGGACCCTGAGCCCTCCATCCACTGGGTCTCACCAGAAGGCAAAGTGGTGGCCAACACCTCCCGGACCACCTCCTACGAGAACGGCACCCTCGAGCTGCTCATCGCCACCGTCCAGGACACCGGGGCCTTCACCTGCATCGCCTCCAACGCCGCCGGGGAGGCCACCACCTCCATCGAGCTGGTGGTCAACCCTTTGCCACACCTCGCCAACGGCACGGCCCCCAAGGTCCCCCAGGCGGCGGGGCCCTCGGACATCTTGACTCCGGCTAAGGGCGCCCTCCCCGCCAACGAGACGGGGGCCTCTCAGGACAAGGGGGTGGCAGCCTCGGAGGTGTCGGCCTCCTCGGTGCTGATCCGCTGGTACCCCCAGTGGCATGTGCCCGGCATTCGGATGTACCAGATCCAATACAACAGCTCCTCGGACGATACCTTAGTGTACAGGTGAGCATCCCGGAAAGTGGCAATTCCTGTTGAGAGTTGTGCGAAATCTCTGGCATTAAATGAGGAGAGGGAGCGTACGAGTGAGAGGATTTAGACACTAGGAGAGGAGATATACAGTATTTTAATGTCAAAAATTAGGGGGTGTCTTATACACCGATTCATCTCCCCCCGTTTTCTTAAATCTGAGTCCCCCAAAATAGGGGGTGTCTTATACATGGGGGCGTCTTATAGATAGAAAAATACGGTATATGTGCTTTTACTGAAAGATTTTCATGGATAACAAAGGTACCCATAGCGTCTCTGTTTTCCGTTCATAGAGTCCTATCAACAGGGCTGTTGCATTTGATGTGAGACGCCGTTCTCATAGGTTAGATCTGAGCGACGTTTGGTTTTCAACGTTGCAATATGTCACCAGCTAACCATCACGATATACCAATATATCACCCTGTCTGAAATAAGGATGCACAGTGGTACCTCGGTTTTCGAACATCTGCTTAGAGCAGGGGTAGGCAACCTAAGGCCCGTGGGCCGGATGCGGCCCAATAGCCTTCTCAATCCGGCCCGCGGACGGTCCGGGAATCAGCGTGTTTTTACATGAGTAGAATGTGTCCTTTTATGTAAAATGCATCTCTGGGTTATTTGTGGGGCATAGGAATTCGTTCATTTCCCCCCAAAATATAGTCCAGCCCACCACATGGTCTGAGGGACGGTGGACCGGCCCACGGCTGAAAAAGGTTGCTGACCCCTGGCTTAGAGGCACAGAAGCCGTTGCTGGCGAAAAAGCTGGCACACAGTCAGAACCTGTGGGTGCCCCACGCTGGCTAAGTCTCCCCAGTTCCGAAACATGACTTTCCCCTTTCCGCCTCGTGCGATTTCACCTTGTCTCTCCCGATCGCGGCAGCCTGAGAACGAGAGCAACGAGTACCCGTCATGCTTTGGGTGCCCAGCTCCTGCCTTTTGAAGTAGGCCTCAGATAAAGTTGCTGTTTTACCTTCTGAAATCCTCCCCTCTGGAGGCTGAAGGAGAATAATTCATAAGCTGCCGGAGCAGAGGAACCACGCTGCGATCAGTGGAAATCCGGTAGCGGGGGAACTCCGGGGTCCTTTTCATCTCAAAGACATCTCCGTGTTTGTGATGGTTTATCCTTGCCGGAGGGAAAGGGCAGGTTGTCCGGTCAGCGAGATGGATTTTTTTGGCTTCGGTCAGGACTGAAAGCATCCAGCAAATGCCAAGGACTGTGGACAGGGCTACGCTGCGCCTCCGCACAGCAACGCTTCTGAATGCCAGTTTCTGGAAACCGCAGGAGAGGAGAGTGTTCCTGTGCTCGGATCCTGCTTGCGGGCTCTCCTTTGGGGCATCCGTTTGGCCCCTGTGAGAACAGGATGCTGGACTAGATGGGCATTAGCCTGATCTAGCAGCTAGGCTTTTTAAAATTTCCTTATGGAACCTCCAGGTCTAGAGGCAGTCTATCTAGATCCCTAGGTTCTTTGGGGTATTTTGCCACTGAAATAACCATGAGTTATAGAATCACAGAATTGCAGAGTTGGAAGGGACCCTGATGATGATGATGATGATGATGATGATGAAGAGTTTGGATTTGATATCCCGCTTTATCACTACCCGAAGGAGTCTCAAAGCGGCTAACAATCTCCTTTCCCTTCCTCCCCCACAACAAACACTCTGTGAGGTGAGTGGGGCTGAGAGACTTCAGAGAAGTGTGACTAGCCCAAGGTCACCCAGCAGCTGCATGTGGAGGAGCAGAGACGCGAACCCGGTTCCCCAGATTACGAGTCTACCGCTCTTAACCACTACACCACACTGATCATCTCGTCCAACCCCCTGCAATGCAGGAATATGCAGCTGCCCCATACTGTGGGAATGTTGAGGATCGTAGGAGAGCATATATTGATTAAATATTATCCTTCCTCACTCATGCTAGGAAGCCGGTAGCAGAGCACGTTCCCTTGTACTGTGTTTCCCCTATTTTAAGACACCGTCTTATATTTTTTTTCCCTCAAGAAAACGCACTATGGCTTATTTTGAGGGGATGTCTTATTTTTATTACATAAGCCCAGCCCGGCGTTTTCCTTGGCGCCCTCCAGAACTGCACCTATCACTATGGCTTATTTTCGGGGTACGGCTTATATTTCGCAAATGCGAAAAAATCCTGCTATGGCTTATTTTATGACTACGTCTTAAAATAGGGGAAACAGGGTATATTGCAGGAAGCTAGTTGATGGATTCGTTAGGACCATTTGAGTTAAGCAATCCAGTCTGGCTTGTCCAGATTGGATTGTTCCTGGCAAATCCCCTCTTAAAAACAAAAATGACACCACAGTCTTCTTTTAGAAAGTAATGATAAGGTTTACTTACATTCAGTTCACAGTATGGTCCCGAAGGCAGGCTTGAGATTGTAGTTACAGTTACGGAGAAAAGTGTGGGTTCATCCTCTTGTGAATGATGAGGCCATGTGCTAAATGGCATCAAGATAGTCAGATAGTGTGAGAGAGTAAGATGGCTGAGTGACTAGCCTTTTTATAGGGTCTGCCAGGGTTACGCCCATCTACCTGGTCACATGCAGAGGGAGGATGCTCCAGACCAGGTGTGGCAGGAGCTCCTCCTGGCTAGAGCAACATTCCCCTGTCTGTCCACTCTGGGCAAACAGGAAGTGTTGAATTTGACTGCTTTCTGTGATATTACATCCCACACATACAGGGATGGAACCTGCAACCTTGGCGTTATCAGCACCGCGCTCTAACCAACTCTGCCACCGGAAAAGGATGTTGGACTAGATGGGCCCTTGGCCTGAGCTAGCAATCAGACTCTTCTTAGGTTTGGGAAACCTAAGAAATTGGGAGGGGTAGCTAATACCCCAGAGGACAGGATCACACTTCAAAATGACCTTAACAGATTAGAGAATTGGGCCAACGCAAACAAGATGAATTTTAACAAGGAGAAATGTAAAGTACTACACTTGGGCAAAAAAAAAAATGAAAGGCACAAATACAGGATGGGCGACACCTGGCTTGAGAGCAGTACATGTGAAAAGGATCTAGGAGTCTTGGTAGACCACAAACTTGACATGAGTCAACAGTGTGATGCAGCAGCTAAAAAAGCCAATGCAATTCTGGGCTGCATCAATAGGAGTATAGCATCTAGATCAAGGGAAGTAATA
Organism: Darevskia mixta; assembly: GCA_034641385.1. Lineage (NCBI taxonomy): Eukaryota > Metazoa > Chordata > Lepidosauria > Squamata > Lacertidae > Darevskia > Darevskia mixta. Next base: position 2,496,685 of record JAWWNH010000131.1, on the reverse strand, counting down.
GTACCACTGTATTCCGCTCTGGTCAGACCTCACCTGGAATACTGTGTCCAGTTCTGGGCACCACAGTTCAAGAAGGATACTGACAAGCTGGAACGTGTCCAGAGGAGGGCAACCAAAATGGCCAAAGGCCTGGAAACGATGCCTTATGAGGAACGGCTTAGGGAGCTGGGTATGTTTAGCCTGGAGAAGAGAAGGTTAAGGGGTGATATGATAGCCATGTTCAAATATATAAAAGGATGTCATATAGAGGAGGGAGAAAGGTTGTTTTCTGCTGCTCCAGAGAAGCGGACACGGAGCAATGGATTCAAACTACAAGAAAGAAGATTCCACCTAAACATTAGAAAGAACTTCCTGACAGTAAGAGCTGTTTGACAGTGGGATTTGCTACCAAGGAGTGTGGTGGAGTCTCCTTCTTTGGAGGTCTTTAAGCAGAGGCTTGACAGCCACCTATCAGGAATGCTTTGATGGTGTTTCCTGCTTGGCAGGGGGTTGGACTGGATGGCCCTTGGGGTCTCTTCCAACTCTATGATTCTATGATTCTAGGTTCTTATGGAGCCTCCAGGCGTTGAGGCAGTCTATCTGGGATCTCTTGGTTCTTAAGGGTATTTGGCAATTGTGAGAACAGGATGCTGGACGAGATGGGCCGTTGGCCTGATCCAGCATACAGGCTCTACCTATGTTCTTATGCTGTTGGCATATGCCAAGGTTTGAGGGGCAAATGCAGCAGTTCGGTTTCCGTAGGATCTCTGTCCCTTTAAAAATAACCCACAAAGCTTCTAGTCCTTAGGTTTGCAGAAGCAGGCTTTGAATCCCAGAAGCCCTGAGGAGGAGCTGTTTATGTAAGCTTCCTGGTTGGGGGTCAGGAGACTGCGGTTCGGTTCTCGGCTCCTTCTCCTCCTAGCGCTTCAGAGGCAGAATGAATTATGCAAAGAAGCCAAGAAGAAAAGGAAGGATAATTCATGCAAAGGCAATCAGGGCCTTGATTTGCACGATTTTAATGCAGGTCACCGTATCAAGCTTCATCACGGTGCTGGATTTGGGCATGGAATTTGATCGCGGCTTCTAGAAAATTGCTGAACACACACGCACAATCACACCCAGGGCACCGTTGAGAAGAGCTGTAGCTCAGTGGCAGAAAATCTTGTCTTGCGAGCAGGAAGGTTCCAGGAAGGCATCAATAGGAGTATAGCATCTAGATCAAGGGAAGTAATAGTACCACTGTATTCCGCTCTGGTCAGACCTCACCTGGAATACTGTGTCCAGTTCTGGGCACCACAGTTCAAGAAGGATACTGACAAGCTGGAACGTGTCCAGAGGAGGGCAACCAAAATGGTCAAAGGCCTGGAAACGATGCCTTATGAGGAACGGCTTAGGGAGCTGGGTATGTTTAGCCTGCAGAAGAGAAGGTTAAGGGGTGATATGATAGCCATGTTCAAATATATAAAAGGATGTCATATAGAGGAGGGAGAAAGGTTGTTTTCTGCTGCTCCAGAGAAGCGGACACGGAGCAATGGATTCAAACTACAAGAAAGAAGATTCCACCTAAACATTAGGAAGAACTTCCTGACAGTAAGAGCTGTTCGACAGTGGGATTTGCTGCCAAGGAGTGTGGTGGAGTCTCCTTCTTTGGAGGTCTTTAAGCAGAGGCTTGACAGCCACCTGTCAGGAATGCTTTGATGGTGTTTCCTGCTTGGCAGGGGGTTGGACTGGATGGCCCTTGGGGTCTCTTCCAACTCTATGATTCTATGATTCTAAGTTCAATTCCTGCTGGAATCTCCTGGTAATGATGGCAGAGGCTCCTTCCTGAAATCCTGGACAGCTTCTGCCAGCCCGTGTTGACAGTATTGGGCTTTATGGACCAGCGTTCTGACTCAGTATGAAGGATCTCCCTAGCTTCCCGTGTCGATTCTCCTGGCCAAGTTGTGGAGCCTGCTCCCTTTACTTCTGACAGTGTGCAAAAAAGTCTTCAAGGTGACTTAGAGAGATGGTTGGGGGAAAACAATAGGACGGTAAACATTAGAAGAGGAATAAACATAAATAAAACAGATGCCCCACCAAAAAAAAGCAGATTTCAGCAACCGAGAGAGAGAAGAGCGTATCAGAGACAAGCAGCTGCTGCGATCGGTCCTGATAATAGCCCAGCTCTTAAATAAACTAATTGGAACAGGGTCTCCTTGCTCCTTGCAAGGGGAGGCTGCATTGATCGGGGCAGGCAGGGAGCACACGGCGGAGGCTTATTAAATTATGAAGGCAGCTCTGCAGGAACAGAGAAAATGTATAGTGGGAGGTTAAGATAAGATAAGAAGATAAGAAAAGCCTGCTGGATCAGGCCAAGGGCCCGTCTGGTCCAGCATCCGGTGGCCTAATACATCTAAGAATCTAGGAATGTTGATAGACTGCCTCTGCACATGGAAGTTCCATAAGAACATAAGACAGCCCTGGGTACTGGATCAGTCCAGCATCCTGTTCTCCTGGGGGCCAAATACCCCAAAGAACCTAGGAATCTAGATAGACTGCATCTGGACCTGGAGGTTCCATAAGAAGAGCCTGTCTAGGTTTGTCATTGCTTTTCTTCCAAGAAGCAGGCGTCTTCTAATTTCGTGACTGCTGTCACCATCTGCAGTGATCATGGAACCCAAGAAAGTGAAATCTCTCACTGCCTCCATTTCTTCCCCTTCTATTTGCCAGGAGGTGATGGGACCAGTGGCCATGATCTTAGTTTTTTTGATGTTGAGCTTCAGACCATATTTTGAGCTCTCCTCTTTCACCCTCATTAAAGTCCCAAATACTACAACTGTTCTTCACAGAGGAATCGCTCCATCCCCTCCATCATTTTGGTCGCCCTTTCCTGAAATTTCCCAACTCTAGGATATCCTTTCTGAGGGGAAGCGACCAGAATTATGTGCAAAGTTCTTCAAATGCAGTCACACCGGAGATTTGTACAATGGCATTATGATACTGGCAGTTTTAATTTCAGTCCCTTTTCTAACGATACCCAGCATGGAGTCATTTCAGGTCGCATTCCCCGAACTTCAGATAGCGGCGTGGGAATTGATCTACCCTGCGTTGAAATTACCGGTCCCTCGTCACCCTTAAAACCCGAAACTGGTTGCTTTTGGAGTGTGTGAGGACGAAAACAACTTCTCCCCAGAGCGGCCCACCCCCTCTGTCTGTGTGAGTCACCTGTCTGGATGTGCCTCCTGACAGGAACTGTGACTCAGTCAGAGACCCAACAGGTGGCTCGTTCTGTCTCCTTTGAGAGTGATGGAGCGATTCCGTGACGCCGATAACTCAGTCGTTTCTCAGCTGGATATGCCTGGAATGGGGAAAGAGCCACTTTTCTCCCTCTCTCGTGACACCAGAACTCCTGGATGTTACGTTGCAGGATTCAGGACAGGGAAAAGGAAGGGTTTCTTCATGCGACGTATAGTTAACCTGAGGAACTCGCTTCCACAGGAGGCAGGGATGGCCAGCAATATGGATGGCTTTAAAGAGAGCTGGGCAAATTCACGGAGGCAGAGGTGCCGGGTTGTCCCCAAGATTGGGGGGCCGGCGCATGCTAAATGGCTCAGGACCGCAATACCTCAAGGACCGCCTCTTTCCATATGAACCTACCCGGGCCCATAGCTGTCAACCCTCCTTTTTTTTGCGGGAAACTCCCTTATTCCAATGCCGTTTCCCGCTGCTATCCCGGACTGTTGATATCCCTTAAATTTCCCGGATTTCAAAGGAAGCAGCTCCTCTCCCTCCCTGCCGGCCAGGGAGGCTCCTCAGCTGCCAATAAGGAGTCTGAGACCGACTGGGGGCGGAGCTTGCATGCCTTGTGCAGCCAGACCCTCACGCCCAACCAGACAGCCAGCCTGCCTGCCGTCTATGCGCTCGCTCTTTCGCTCACCCGTTCGCACGCAGCCTCTGGAGCGCAGGGTGGCGAGGCTACTTGGTGCTATTGCACCGCCCTCGCGGCATCCCTTGTTTTCAAATCCGAAAGCTTGAAAAAATCCCTTATTTTCAAATCCAAAAGTTGAGAGCTATGCCCAGGCCCTAAGATCATCTTCCGAGGCCCTCCTTCATGTGCCTCCTTGAGAGGTCCAGAGGGTGGCAACATGAGAACGGGGCCTTCTCTGCAGTGGCTCCCCAGTGGAATGCTCTCCCCAGGGAAGTTCGCCTGGCGCCTTCATTATACACCTTTAGGTGCCACAGGAAGGGAGAGTGTTGCTCTTGTGCTCAGATCCTGCTCAGATCTTGTGCTCAGATCTTGCTCTTGTGCTCAGATCCTAACCCTAACCCTAACCCTAACCCAAACCCACCTGGAGCTCTATATTGCCTGCCCTGGCTGGCAGCAGAGGGTTTCCAAAAGGGAGTCCTTCCCAAACCCACCTGGATCTACGGCCCTTTCCTTAAACGATCCCCAAGACCCCATTCCTCATGATTCTGGATAAAGGGACAAATTGAGGGGAACAGGGGAAAGCCACTCTGTTGTTCCAGTACCGACTGCAAGGACTGAGAGTGGTTGCCTAGGATTCCAGACCAGGAGCTAGATGCTGCCGGCAGGGATTGGACCCGGGGCATTCTGCATGCAAGGCAGGTGCGCTCTCCCACTGAGCAAACAGGGTGCCTCTGCCCAGACTTTCGTGGAATATTCCACCCCGCCTCCCTGCACCGCCCTCCTCTTCTGTTTTTCCTTCTTCCTGCACGCACCCCCCCCCGAAGATGCTGAGTTGCTCTTCTTACTTGCAAGGAGGCAGAGAGGCTGTCAGAACCTGTCCCCTGGGTAGCCCTGTGCCCCCCCTCCCCTTGCGCCCTGGCAGATGGCCCAGAACTAGCCTGTCTGCCTGGCTGGCCGGAAAGAAACGGCTAATGTTAAGTGACCTACTTACGATGCGGAACGCAGCCATGTTGCCTGCGCGCCTCTCCAAGTCCCGGTTGCAGGCGTGGGAACGCAGAACTCCGGAGGCTGTGCTGATGCGAGGCAGTGGGGAGGGAGGCAGGCCAGGAATGGGGGAGACCCGGTCACCTGGCCTCAGAAAAGGACATTGTGTGGAGTTGGAAAAGGTCCAGGGAGAAGTCATTCCCGTCCTCTCTTGTGAAGCAAGACACCAACGCAGGCATCCTGGCAGGAGAGTCAAAAGGGAACTCTCCCTTTGAACAGGATTTGTGGATCTCTCTGCCACAAGACGTGGGTGGCGCTGTGGGTTAAACCACAGAGCCTAGAGCAGTGATGGCTAACCTTGACATCCCAGATGTTTTGGAACTACAACTCCCATCATCCCTAGGTAACAGGATCAGTGGTCAGGGATGATGGGAGTTGTAGTCCCAAAACATCTGGAGTGTCAAGGTTAGCCATCACTGTCCTAGAGCTTGCCGATCAGAAGGTCTGTGTTTCGAATCCCCGCGACGGGGTGAGCTCCCGTTGCTCGGTCCCTGCTCCTGCCCACCTAGCATTTCGAAAGCACGTCAAAGTGCAAGTAGATAAATAGGTACCGCTCCGGCGGGAAGGTAAACGGCGTTTCCGTGCGCTGCTCTGGTTCGCCAGAAGCGGCTTAGTCATGCTGGCCACATGACCTGGAAGCTGTACGCCGGCTCCCTTGGCCAATAAAGCAAGATGAGCGCCGCAACCCCAGAGTCGGTCACGACTGGACCTAATGGTCAGGGGTCCCTTTACCTTTGGTTAATCCAATTTACATCCTATGCCCCTTTAAAATGGGGGTGGGCTATTGGGTTGCTGTTTTTATTTCTATTAGGCATTTTGTGCTTTTATATCCAGGTATAGGGCGGTATATAAATCCAATCCATCGGTCAATATGTTTATGGCATGGAGGAAATGGGCAGAGAAAGGTCTTTCTCCCTCTCTCGTAATAACACCAGAAACTGGCAGATCATGTCCAATGAAGTTGAATGTCGGAAGATTTGGGAGAAATAAAAGGAAGTTGAACTGTGGAACTCACCGCCACAGGAGGCAGTGATGGCACCGGCCTGGCATGGCTTTAGAGGAGGATTGGAGAAACAGAGGTGGAGCTAGCTGCTCCAGCACCCAGAGCGGCGCACCTGTGGGGGTGGGGGGCGCCGCCCACGGTGAGCAGCAAGCGTCCCAGGGGGGCGTTTGGCGCAGCGAACTGCCCAGGGGGGATTTTGTCACCCCCCTCAGGGCTGGCACCCGGGGTGAACCGCCCCCCCGCCCCCTTACTACGCACCTGTGGATGAATTCATGGAGGACAGAGCAATGCTGGAAACTGCAGGAGGAGAGATTTGCTCTGTGCTCGGATCCTGTTTGCAAGTTTCCCATAATGGGCAGCTGGTTGGCGCATTCGAGAACAGGATGCTGAACTGGGTGGGCCATTGGCCTGATCCTGCAGGCTCTTCTTAGGTTCTTAGCTAGACTAACCATTTCTACTGACCGGGGCCATTTTGCTTCCCACACACAGACGTGCTGGACCATCTTAGGGATGCATAGAATCATAGAATCCTAGAGTTGGAAGAGACCCCAAGGGCCACCCAGTCCAACCCCCTGCCAAGCAGGAAACACCATCCAAGCATTCCTGACAGGTGGCTGTCAAGCCTCTGCTTCAAGACCTCCAAAGAAGGAGACTCCACCACACTCCTTGGCAGCAAATTCCACTGCCGAACAGCTCTTACTGTCAGGAAGTTCTTCCTAATGTTTAGGATGCAACCCAGGATCCCTCAAAATGCCTCTGAGGATGGATGCTGGGGCGTATCAGTAAGAAACCTGCTGGATCAGAGCCAAGCCCTGTCTGGTCCAGCGCCGTCTTTTCCAACCAGCTGTTTACGGGAAGCTCAGAAGCAAAGACATGAAGGAGCAGAGGACGCTGCCTTCTTCGACTGAATCAGACTGAATCAGACCCCTCTCCGTCTAGCTCACTACTTTTGCACGCAAACCCAAATATCTGAGCGACAAGAGATTTCAGGCCTGCCTGCATTCTCCTGGGGGTTGGCTTTCTTAATGTAAGGACATAAAGAGCCTGCTGGATCAGGCCAGGGGCCCATCTAGCCCAGCCTCCTGGTCTTTCTCTGCTTTCTTCATGCCACACATAATTTTATAAAGAAACCTAAATAAAACCAGATGAATAAATCACCACCTCACTTCGCCTCCCTCCCTCCCCCCCTCTCTCCATCCAACTTCCTTTTGTGCTGTGTTTCTTTTCTTTTTTGAAATAAATGTTTATTATTTTCCAATTAAACAATTTTAACAAATCAAAAACAAATCATTTCTCATACATCTTTGCTCTGCCGAGCTGTGACTTCCCTCCCTCCCGTCAGCAGGTTTTCTAGTCCTTTCTTTCCCTGCAATTCCTTTCTTTAACTTCTTCACAATGTCATAGGGTTATTCCAGTCCCGCAAGTGTTTTCAAACTTCCACGGTTCAATCTTAAATAATCAACAAACTTACCGGTACTCCATTCTCTTTGGAATTTCGCTTCGTCCTGGTTTGGTACCTTGCTGGTCAGTTTCGCAAGTTCAGCATATTCCACCATCTTCGTCTGCCACTCCTCTTGTGCTGTGTTTCTAGGTACAGGCCAGAGCTTCATTTATTCTATTCATTTATGAGATTTCATCATAAGATCTCAGGACAGTTCACAGAATAAAATACAGGATAAAAACAAGCAAATAATTACAAGCAAAACAGCAAAACCACTTCCGTGTGTGGTTGTTGTTGTTGTTGTTGTTCCCATCACTTTCCCTGCAAAAAGCTGCTCTTTCCCCCCCGAAATCATTTGTATTTGATTTTTCCAATACAAAGACATAAAAACCCAAATATATAACAACATACAGAGATTTCTCTGAATCTCAGGACAAAGAGGAGTCCCATTTTAAACATTTAAAACCGCATCTTTTTCCACACTCTTAACTTTTATATCAATCCATATTTTCCATGGTAATTGTTACACTGCAAGTGAAATCACCACCCTGTCAATGTTTCCATCTGCTTACAGTGGTCTCTTAGATAAGTTATACATTTCCCCCATACTTTTGTAAAGTTTTTGTCCTCTTGGTTCCTGAGTTTTCCAGTCAGCCGCTCTTTAACTCTCTCAGCAACCTGCAGAAAAACCTGAATTGCCTTTTGCTCCAATTCAGCACTAAAGAGCAGCTTTTCCTGGGGAAAGTGATGGTTTAACAACAGCAACAACAAGAAGAAGAAGGTAAGAAAAGGTTATTTTTGTATGCAACAGCCGCAGCCAGACTCGTATTTGCAAAGAATTGGAACGGAAACACCATACCCACAAAAGAGGACTGGATTTGTAAATTATCTGAATTTGATAAGGCGAGACTAACATCAGCCATAAGGTACCAGACTAATCAGAAACTGAGGGCAGAATGGAAATGCTATGAAGAGTACATGACTAAACACTGGTCTAAGGACAACATGCTGGTATGTATGGATTAAGCTTGCAAAGGGAAATAAAAAATTAACTATATTAAGAACATTAATATTAAGATATATAAGATGCAACGTAAAATCAGAACTCTAAGAGAAGACGAGCTGTGGGAGAGGGAAGTCACAAGAGTGTGTTATTTTCTTTTTCCCTCATTTGTGTTTATGCACCGTATGTGAGATTGTCAAATGTCTGTTTGTCAATTTTTGAAAATAATAAGAAATAAGAAATAAATAATAATAATAATATAAAAACAGTTACAGGTAGGTAGCCGTGTTGGTCTGCCATAGTCGAAACAAAATAAAAAAATTCCTTCCAGTAGCACCTTAGAGACCAACTAAGTTTGTTCTTGGTATGAGCTTTTGTGTGCATGCACACTTCTTCAGATACACTGAAACAGAAGACACCAGACCCTTATATATAGTGAGAGGGTGGGGAGGGGTATTACTCAGAGGGGTGGTGGGAATGGATGAGAGGCTGATAGGTGAGGTAAACCTGTTGACGACTGTCCTGGGAGATTGAAGTGTTCTCCTACTGGTTCTCCTACTGTCACAAGACAGAGAAACCAGTAGGAGAACACTTCAATCTCCCAGGACATTCTATACAAGATCTCAAAGTAGCTGTCTTATTGCAAAGCAATTTCAGAAATAGACTGGAAAGAGAAGTTGCTGAATTGCAACTTATTACCAAACTTAAAACCATGGAGAGACCTGGTCTGAATAGAGACATTGGGTTCTTATCTCATTATACATTATAGAGCTACCGGTATTTTTAGCCATCTCACCCCTTGCTTTTTCCTGTAAGACCAATTGCAGTCGTTAACAGTCGTCAACAGGTTTACCACAGCTATCAGCCTATCACCCATTCCCACCACCCTTCTGAGTAATACCCCTCCCCACCCTCTCACTATATATAAGGGTCTGGTGACTTCTGTTTCAGTGTATCTGAAGAAGTGTGCATGCACACAAAAGCTCATACCAAGAACAAACTTAGTTGGTCTCTAAGGTGCGGTTGGCGTTAAACCACTGAGCCTAGGGCTTGCCGATCATAAGGTCAGCGGTTCGAATCCCCGCGATGGGGTGAGCTCCTGTTGCTCGGTCCCTGCTCCTGCCAACCTAGCAGTTCGAATGCACGTCAAAGTGCAAGTAGATCAATAGGTACCGCTCCAGTGGGAAGGTAAACGGTGTTTCCGTACGCTGCTCTGGTTCGCCAGAAGCAGCTTAGTCATGCTGGCCACATGACCTGGAAGCTGTACGCCGGCTCCCTCGGCCAGTAAAGCGAGATGAGTGCCGCAACCCCAGAGTCAGACATGACTGCACCTAACGGTCAGGGGTCCCGTTACCTTTACCTAAGCTGCTAATGGAAGGAATTTTTTTCTTTTGTTTTGAATATAAAAACAGCAACGCTCAGACACAAACCAGGAAAGTGCGGACCTGTGCCTAGACAGCGTGGGGCAAAAGGTAAGTTTGGATGAGCCCTGACAACTCTCTCTTTCTCCCCCATCCCAGGATGATCCCCTCGTCCAGCAAAGCCTTCCTGGTGAAGGACCTGGCCTCCGGGCGGGACTACAACCTCTGCGTCCTGGCGGTCTACAACGACGGGGTGACATCTCTGACGGCCACCCGCAGCCTGGGCTGCGTGCAATTCAGCACCCCTCAAGATGCCCCCCAGTGCCACTCGCTGCACACCCAGTTCCTGGGGGGCACCATGATCATCATCATCGGGGGCATCATCGTGGCCTCCGTCCTGGTCTTCATCATCATCCTCATGATCCGCTACAAAGTCTACAGCGGGCAGGAGGAGCACAAGAAAGCCAAAGTCAGCAACGTCTACTCGCAGACCAACGGGAACCAGCCCCACGCAGCTGGCCTGCCCTGCTCGGCCTCCAGACCCGAGGGGTGGGGGGTCTCGGACGGCTCGGGGGCCGCCCGGGTGCGGAGGGACTGCAGCGTGGTGGCCTTGGGCAAAGACGGCGAGAAAGGCCCCAGGAGCCACCCCCCGGAGACGGGGGCCGAGGAGGCGCCGTCTCCCCGGAGAAGGAGGTGGTCACGGACTAATGTGGACCTCCATAGCAACCCCTCCGGGCCTGGGGCTGAGGTGTCCAGAGCAGAAGAGCAAGGTAAGCGGGTCAGGGATGTGGGAATGTCCAGGGTGGCAGGAGAGGATATATTCCGCTAGCAACTTCCTTTACTTAGCAGAGTTTACATTCCCCTTTTTACAAGCGCAGCAGAGAGCTGGTTGCAGGCTCGTGTGAGCCTCTCACTATTATATAATTCCGTCTGTCTCAGATTGAATTGTACGTTCCTGGTAAGTTTCCTCGAATCCTTCTTAAAAGGATAAAGACACCACAGTCTTACTCATAAGCAATAAAAATGTTTACTCACAATCAGGCAGAGCACAGTGTGATCCCTGAAGGCAGGCTTTAGCCTTAAAGTTTGTTGTTTAGTCGTTTAGTCGTGTCCGACTCTTCGTGACCCCATGGACCAGAGCACGCCAAGCACTCCTGTCTTCCACTGCCTATCTATCTATCTATCTATCTATCTATCTATCTATCTATCTGCCTGTTCTTGTTGTTTAGTTGTTTAGTTGTGTCCGACTCTTCGTGACCCCATGGACCAGAGCACGCCAGGCACTCCTGTCTTCCACTGCCTCCCGCAGTTTGGTCAGACTCATGTTGGTAGCTTCGAGAACACTGTCCCACCATCTCGTCCTCTGTCGTCCCCTTCTCCTTGTGCCCTCCATCTTTCCCCACATCAGGGTCTTTTCCAGGGAGTCTTCTCTTCTCATGAGGTGGCCAAAGTACTGGAGCCTCAGCTTCAGGATCTGTCCTTCCAGTGAGCACTCAGGGCTGATTTCCTTCAGAATGGAGAGGTTTGCTTAAAGTTACAAACGTATAAAAACAGGTTTACCCCATAAGGGAGATGACCTGAGGGACTGCTTGGCTGGCAGCCAGCAGTTCATTCCAGGAAGTTTGCAGGACGAAAGGAAGATGGGAAAAAGAGAGAGGGGTGCTGCGTGACTCGTCCTTTTGTTACCTGGACAGGTGAGGTCACGCCCACCTCCTATCACATGCAAAAGGAAGGATGCTCCAGCCAGGAGGAACAGGAAGTTTCAACTGGCTGGACCAAACATCCCCTCGCATGTTTTCTCTAGCATTACAAGGAATGTTGTACTTGACTGCCTCTCATGGATCACATCCCACAGGGAAGAGGGTTGCGGGTTCAGGGCAGGCCACGACACGGCCTTTCTGAGCAAGGAACAGGCAGGGGGGGTGTTATCTGTATCAGCAGTGACATTAAGGCAGCAAGATGTTCTTCACTGGGTTGCTGTCACGGTATTGTTAGATGTGTAGGGATGTGAATAGGATCTATTTCTTAGATATTATCCTTCCTTCCTTGCGCTTGTGAGTTCAGCAGGGCTCATCGCTTTTCAGCTTAAAAGGGAAGCTTGCATAGGATAAAAAGGTAAAGGTAAAGGGACCCCTGACCGTTAGGTCCAGTCGTGTCCGACTCTGGGGTTGCGCACTCATCTCACTCTATAGGCCAAGGGAGCCGGCGTTTGTCCGCAGACAGCTTCCGGGTCATGTGGCCAGCATGACTAAGCTGCTTCTGGCGAACCAGAGCAACGCACGGGAACACTGTTTACCTTCCCGCCGGAGCGGGAACTGCTTTCGAACTGCTAGGTTGTCAGGAGCAGGGACCGAGCAATGGGAGCTCACCCTGTCGCGGGGATTCGAACCGCCGACCTTCTGATCGGCAAGCCCTAGGCTCTGTGGTTTAGATCACAGCGCCACCCGCACCCTTGCATAGGATAGTTTTAGCCTTTTAGTCTATGAAACCCAGGATGCTATGTTTGCCATGTGGGAATGTTGTGGATAGTAGGAGAGGATATGTTGATGACATATTATCCTTCCTCACTCATGCCAGTGAGCTGGTAGCAGTGTACTGCTATATTGCTGGAAGCTAGTTGGTAGATTCGTTTTAATCTCTCGAGTTACGCAATCCAGTCTGGCTTGTCCAGATTGGATTATTCCTGGTAAATTCCCCTTTATTCCCTCTTAAAAACAATAAGGACACAACAGTCTTCTTTAAAAGTAATGATGAGAAGTTTACTTACATTCAGTTCACAGTAGGATCCTGAAGGCAGGCTTTAGCTTGTAGTTACAGAAGAGAGTGTGAGTTTATCCCATATGGGGATTGAGCCCATGTACTGCTGGCTGAGAGCCAGCAGACAGCAAGAACATCAGGAGAAGAAATGGCATCAAGAGCTTCAAGAGAAGACAGATGGCTGCGTGACCATGGGGTCTCTCAGCGTCACACACCCATCTACCTGCTCACATGCAGGGCGAGGATGCTCTAGACCAGGTGTGACAGGAAGTCCTCCTGGCTGCAGTAAAATCCCCCTGCGTGTCCATCCCCCTGCTCAATAACTTTTTGTGTCCAGATTTTTTTACTTCTTGAAATATGGCAACTCTAAGGCAGGCTGGATTTTCCTGGTCTCTCCCCCCCCCCACACCTTTCCTCCCCCTTAGAACAACAAGTGCACCAACAGCCGTGCAAAAGGTAAAAATAACATTTACTTGTTGGAGAGTAACAGATGCAGCAGCTCATTTCGGGTAAGCTTAAAATGGCAATTCAGTTCCAAAGACATGCTTTAATCTTGCTTAAGATGGAGGCTGAGCCTTAGCAGTTGTTCTCACACGTCTGGCTTGATGATTTGGTGAAGAGTAAGAGAAGAGAAGACAGGTAAGAAAATAGAGGTAGTGATGCCCTCCTCCTGTCAGGGACACTCTCACAAAATTCCCTCTAGCAAACTTATGGGAAAAGCTGTGAGCTTCAGCTCCTGTCATGTGCCTATCTAGCAAATGTGCATTGTTGGTTTGACTGTGTTGCAAATGCCCACAGGATGCGGGTGGCGCTGTGGTCTAAACCACTGAGCCTCTTGGGCTTGCTGATCGGAAGGTTGGTGGTTCGAATCCGCACAACGGGGTGAGCTCCGGTTGCTCTGTCCCAGCTCCTGCCAACCTAGCAGTTCAAAAGCACACCAGGGCAAGTAGATAAATAGGTACCACTGCGGCGGTAAGATAAACGGCGTTTCCATGCGCTCTGGTTTCCGTCACGGTGTTTATGCGCCAGAAGCGGTTTAGTCCTGCTGGCCATATGACCCGGAAAGCTGTCTATGGGCAGATGCCGGCTCCCTTGGCCTGAAAAGCGAGATGAGGGCCGCACCCCATAGTCACCTTGGACTGGACTTAACCATCCAGGGGTCCTTTACCTTATTATATATATGTAAATGCCCACAGGATGCAGAGAAAGTGTGGGATGAACCAGCTGGGGAGCCCCCAAAGGAAGAAGGCTCAGAGCCCGGGAAGTGGTGATGGGATGAAAATGAGTGGTAAGAGGGAGAAGATGGGGAGGAGGACATGAAAGGACAACAGGACTTAGTGAGCAGAGAGAGTCTGTGGCAGAGAGAAGTCCAGAATCAGAGGCAGAAGCAGAGGCTGGAGAGGAGAGAGGCCAAGAGGCAGGGATGAGTCTGGCTGGGGAAAAGTCAAAGGTTCCTCCCCCTCCTGCACCCCCTCCACTCGTCTCCCAGAACCAGGAAAGGCATGAAGAGAGCGAAGGAGAGGTTGGCTCCATGCAGGTGCAGTCTCCACTTGCTTGGCGAAAGCCCCGGAGAGGAGGGGACTTAGATGGCAGGGGAGGCAGGGACTTTCACTATCGGCAACTGATTTTCATGGAGGAATGAACTGCTCTGCTCATTAGGCCTGACATTCAACCAAGTCTGAGGATATATATATATTTGCTAATAAAGAGTTAACTCCATCTTTGAACTGTGCGGTTGCTGACCGGCACTCTCCCGTGACAGGAGAGGAGTCACTCTGCCTCTCACACGATTCTTTCTTGGTCCAGGGGGTTGGCAACCAGCAGGCTCTGCCCAAAATTTGGCCCTCTCTGAATTGCTCTCTTCCCATGGTCCCAAGGCAAGTGGTTTTAAATGGCTGGCTACAATTGGAGATGTGGAATATGGGTGCTCCCTTTCCTTTTACACTTTCCTTCCCCCCCTTTCCCCATTCTTCAGACCTTCCAGGCACTGCTGTGGGAAAGGCATCCACTCAGTTTTTGATGGCTCCATTTGAATTGGGTTTCATTTTTTTTTTTATGACTGACATGCAATGGCATCCGGAATTTGAACACCCAACAGCATGCAAGGTTTTATATGCGAATCCTGCCCAAACTATTCACAAGAGACCTACAAGTCTAAGCCTCTCAAGCATTTGCATTTGGAAAAAAAAAATCAATCACGTTCAAAATCTGAATGGTTTTACTTTTCCATTGTGATTTTAAATACTTGCTGTTGCTTTAAGGATTTCACAGAACTGAATTTCTAGAAGCAATGTAGTTCTGCTTGTGGAGAGGGTAAGCCACCCCCAAAGTAGGCGCTGGTGGTTCCAGTTTAATGAAAATTGGAGCTGATTGAAATTATTGCAAAGTGTAGAATTAGCGGTGGAGTGGGAGGCAGAGAGAAAATGGGATGTGACTCTTTGGCCAGGGATGGAAGAAGTGAGAAGGATAGACGAGGGGGGAGAGACCCTCGGGACTTATGGAGGGGCTTATGGACTAGGTGGCGCTGTCGGTTAAACCACAGAGCCTAGGGCTTGCTGATCAGAAGGTTGGTGGTTCGAATCCCCGCAACGGGGTGAGCTCCCGTTGCTCGGTCCCTGCTCCTGCCCACCTAGCAGTTCGAAAGCACCTCAAAGTGCAAGCAGATAAATAGGTACCACTATGGCGGGAAGGTAAACGGCGTTTCCATGCGCTGCTCTGGTTCGCCAGAAGTGGCTTAGTCCTGCTGGCCACATGACCTGGAAGCTGTACGCCGGCTCTCGGCCAATAAAGCGAGATGAGCGCCGCAACCCCAGAGTCGGACACGACTGGACCTAACGGTCAGGGGTCCCTTTACCTTTATGGACTAGAAACTTGACATGTGTGTGGCAGAGAACAGCTTTCTGGCTTGCAGAGCTCTCTTGAATCTTCAATGGCTGTAAGGCAGGAAGAAGTTCAACAGGTTTCTTGACCGTGCTGCCGTGTGAAGGGGGGAGAAGCTGCAAGTCCAGTATGCTGACCTGCCCGGCACCCATCAGAGGAGCACCCTTCAAAGGGGGGCACCCAAGGCCTCTCCTCTAACCCCCCCCCCCCGTTGTCTCTGTTCCGTGCAGATCCCCAGCTGATGCCACCTGCTGGCGAGAGGAAGAATGGCGGCGAATGGACCGACGTCAAGATCTGAGCTCCGTTTGGGGGCCCCCAGTGGGAACAAGGCATGGCTAGACCGGAGCCTGAGGTGGGAAGCTCTCTCTCTCTCTCTCTCCCCCCCCCCCACATCCCATTCGCCACTGCAGAGGAAATTGCAGAGCGTAGTTGGACTGCGGAACTCCCTGCCCCAGGAGACAGCGATGGCCACCAACCTGGGTGGCTTGAAGAGAGGATCAGGGCTATCAAAGGCTACTTGCCAGAAGGGTGGATTTGATTTAAATCAAATCGATTTAAATCATGTTTTAATTCACTAGTCAGTAAGACTTGATTTAAATCATTTTCCCCTCCCAGAAAGACTCATTCTTGCTGGTATAATCTTAATATTTACAACCAGATGAAGGTTTAATTTTTGGAACGGTAAATTTTCGGAGTAGTTTTTAAAGTTATATCAAAAATTACTGATTTGGTTATACTACTAGAAATACATTGACAGATAATTACGAAATTACGGTGAGGTTTAAGAAGTTAACTGTTTATATTTGGACAACTTTTCTGCTGTACTTTATTGGAAGGGGGAAAAAAATAACCATTTCCTTAATAACAATTTATTTAACTAAAGCAATAACAGTATAGTGTATGTATCCATGTTTGTTAACTGATGTGGTTAAACAATTTTATTTTTTAAAAAACACCTTAGGCTGAGTTTTAGCACACATGAAAAATTTAAATCAAATCCTCATTCCTTGATGAATAGCCATTGTGCTACAATGTAACTTAAATAGAAAACTATCTTTAGAAAGATTTTTTCCTCCAAAAGCATTTTATTTTAAAAATCCGATTTAAATTAAAAAAAATAATAATCCGATTTTTTATTATTTTTATATCATTGATTTTTATCCACCCTGCTTGCCAGGATGCCTGTTCTCTGCTTTCCATGGAAGCCACAGGAGGGGAAGAGGGCTCTTGTGGTCGGATCCTGTGGGTTTCCCATTGGGGCATCTGGTTGGCCACTGTGAGAACAGCACGCTGGACTAGGTGGGCCCTTGGCCTGCGCTTGCAACCAGACTCTTCTTAGTTTCTTATGGAACCTCCAGGTCTCGACGCAGTCTATCTGGATCCCTCGGTTCTTAGGGGTATTTGGCCACTGTGAGAACAGGATGCTGGACTAGCTTGGCCATTGGTCAGATCCTGTAGTGTAGACTCTTCCTATGTTGCTCTTATGAGGCTCCCCATGGCTGGGATGGTCTTTTTCTTCCACGGGCCCAAATCCTATTTCTGTTTCCCACGTCCCTCCATTTTCGCAGCAGCCTGAGCCCCATACATTTAGCAACTGAAGCTGCCCCTCCAAGCCTCATTTCGTCCACCTTCCAAATGCATTTATTAGGAACGGTCCCTTGGTTTTTCCAGTAAATCTGTCTATTTTTAGTGATGCCATAGAATCACGGAATCGTAGAGTTGTAAGGGACCCCAAAGGGTCGTTTTCTCCAACCCCATTTGTTGGGGTGAGTTGCATTTGTCCTGGGGAGGGGGCTAAATTCTCTACAGATGAGCTTTGTTTTTTGTTTTTAATGGGATGGATGTTCCCCAAGTGTGCAGGGTTTTTGCTATTCTGTGCAACAAAAAACCCGCCTGTGTGTTGTAGTGGTCAGATCGTTGGACTAGGACAGGGGTCGGCAACGTGTGGCCCATAGGCCGGATGCGGCCCACGAAGACCGTTTTACTGGCCCCCGAACCGAGCTGCCCACTTGGCGAGTCCCCCGCGCACTGCACTATACCGGCGCAGCGCGGTGTGGGGACTCGCCGAGTGGCGCCGGAAATCGTGCCTGCGCACGCGCAGATACCGGAAATTGCGTCTGCGAATGTCCAGATGCCGAAAATTGCTTCTGCGCAGGCGTGATTTCCGGCATCCGGGCATGCGCAGAAGCACTTTCCGGCTCTGTGGGAGTCATCCGGTCCATGGCTGGTAAACCTTGACGACCCCTGAACTAGAACATGGGTAGGCAAACTAAGGCTCGGGGGCAGGATGTGGCCCAATCGCCTTCTCAATCCGGCCTGCGGATGGTCCGGGAATCAGCATGTTTTTACATGAGTAGAATGTGTGCTTTTAGTTAAAACACATCTCTGGGTTATTTGTGGGGCCTGCCTGGTGTTTTGACATGAGTAGAATGTGTCCTTTTATTTAAAATGCATCTCTGGGTTATTTGTGGGGCATAGGAATTCGTTCATATTTTTTTTCAAAATATAGTCCAGTCCACCACATGGTCTGAGGGACAGTGGACCGGCCCACGGCTGAAAAAGGTTGCTGACCCCTGGACTAGGGCATGGGAGGCCAGGGTTCAAACCCCACCCCCCTCAGCCATGAAATTCACCACCTTTGTCCAGCTGATGCCTCTCAGTCTAGCCTACCTCACAGGGTTGTTATGGGGATAAAATGAGGAGAGAGAGAACCACGTTAAATCACCTTGAGCTACTCGGGGGGGAAAGTTGGGACAGGAATGCAATAAGACAATAATAATAGACAAGGCTTCCTTCTTTCCCTCTCCACCGATTTAATCTGGATTTACCCTTGGCTGGGGGAAATCCAATAAAGTTCTTTTCAACAACAGCATCCGCAACCCAAATCCTGTTGCCGTCGTTCCATTTGCAATATCTCAGCGCTTCTCTTAACAATATCAAGTCCCCTGGAGCGTTCCGAAGTTGAATTTCAGAGTGGGGCATGTCTGTGCATGCAGACTAAAGGATCATGCAGTGTGCAGCTGCTGCTGGTAATGCATTTTGGAATCCTAGAACTGCAGAGTTGGAGGGGACCCCAAGGGTCATCTAGTCCAGCCCCCCTGTGACGCAGGAATCGGAGCTAAATAATCCCTGGCAGTCGGACACCAGAACTCTTGTTTAAAAATCTCCAGTGAAGGAGAGTCTGCCACTTTCCGAGGGTGCTTGACCGTCGAACGGCTGTCAGAAAGTCGTTCCTACAGTGTATTCAGAATCTCCTTTCTCATAATTTAATCCATTGGTTCGGGTCTGTTTTCCATGTGACAGCCCTTCGGATATTTTAAGATAGAGGGACACGGGTGGCGCTGTGGTCTAAACCACTGAGCCTCTTGGGCTTGCCGATCAGGTTGGCGGTTCGAATCCCCGCGACGGAGTGAGCTCCCGTTGCTTGGTCCCTGCTCCTGCCCACCTAGCAGTTCGAAAGCATACCAATGCAAGTAGATAAATAGTTACCACTGCGGCGGGAAGGTAAACGGTGTTTCCGTGCGCTCTGGTTTCCGTCACGGTGTCCCGTTGCGCCAGAAGTGGCTTAGTCATGCTGGCTACATGACCCAGAAAACTATCTGTGGACAAATGCCGGCTCCCTTGGCCTGAAAGCGAGATGAGCACCGCAACCCCATAGTCGCCTTTGACTGGACTTAACTGTCCAGGGGTCCTTTACCTTTTATTTTAAGATAGATATTGATGTTCCTCTGGCAGACAGATGTTGCAGGTTTGTGTGGCATATTCTAGCGTAGGATTCCAGTACTGCCCATTTAGGATCCCACTGCGCCCGAGATGGCGAAACTTACCGGAAGAAAAACAGAGCAAGACTTTTTTTAAGAGAAGGTGGGAAATTTGTTGAATATATGAAAGCAGATGGTCAGCAGTTGGAAACATTAGCAGGAGCGACATAAACACGAGCAGTAAGAAATAACTTATAGGGAGTAAAAGGGTTACACTTGTAAATAGGTTTGAACTGGTTATGCTGTAAGATTATGATATAAAATAAAGGGGGAGGAAGGTCGAAGGAGAAGCAGGTTGAATTTGTTTAGATTTAATTGCTGTTGTTAGAATATTGCAGAATGCAAACTGGAGAATATATATATATTTCACTGCCCCCTGGCTTTCTCTCCCCTGCCATAGGCCTTATTCCATGCCACTAAACATGCTCATTCCCCATTGGTGGCTCAGCAACTAAATGATAACTATTTTCTGTCTCCACAGTCAGAGATAGCAATGCTTGTGAAGACCAGTTACCAGAAACCGCAGGAAGGGAGTGTTACTCTTGCGCTCGGATCCTGCTTGCCGGTTTCCCCTAATGGGCATCTGTTTGGCCGCTGTCATGTATGACATCCCCTCCAACACTTCTCCGATGAAAAAGCGGGGTATTCCAGGATCAAATCAGAAACCAGGACAGCTTCTGTAAATCTGGGGCTGTCCCTGGAAAATAGGGACACTTGGCGGGTTTGGTATGACCTAGTTGAGATTCCTGCATTGCCAGGGGTTGGACTGGATGGCCTTTGGGGGGTCCCTCCCAACTCTTCAGATCTGTGATTCTGTTACTAGATGGGCCGCTGGCCTGATTCGTCAGGCTTTGCTTAGGTGCCTAGGATACGGTGACTGTTTATAGCAGGGGTCAGCAACCTTTTCCAGCAGGGGGCCGGTCCACCGTCCCTCAGGCCATGTGGTGGGCCAGACTATATTTTTTTGGGGGGGGGGGAATGAACGAATTCCTATGCCCCACAAATAACCCAGAAATGCATTTTAAATAAAAGCACACATTCATACCCAGCTCCCTAAGCCGTTCCTCATAAGGCATCCTTTCCAAGCCTTTGACCATTTTGGTTGCCCTCCTCTGGACACGTTCCAGGATACTGACAAGCTGGAACGTGTCCAGAAGAGGGCAACCAAAATGGTCAAAGGCCTGGAAACGATGCCTTATGAGGAACGGCTTAGGGAGCTGGGTATGTTTAGCCTGGAGAAGAGAAGGTTAAGGGGTGATATGATAGCCATGTTCAAATATATAAAAGGATGTCATATAGAGGAGGGAGAAAAGTTGTTTTCTGCTGCTCCTGAGAAGAGGACGAACAGAGGCTTGACAGCCACCTGTCAGGAATGCTTTGATGGGTGTTTCCTGCTTGGCAGGGGGTTGGACTGGATGGCCCTTGTGGTCTCTTCCAACTCTAGGATTCTAGGATTCTACACATGTAAAAACACCAGGCAGGCCCCACAAATAACCCAGAGATGCATCTTAAATAAAAGGACAGATTCTATTTTTTTAAATAAATCTTTATTATTTAAAAACATTTATAAGAACAATAAACAAAAACAAACAAAACACAGCAAAAACAAAAAACAGCAAACAAAGCAAAAATACGCACAAAAAAGAAAAATATCACTTATCACGTTTACATAATTTTCCAAGAATTTGAAACATCATCACTACTAAAAATGACTTCCAATTAATCTCGCTGTATTTTACACCTTTCACCTTTTGTATCGCACAGGACACGTTCCGCTCATGTAAAAACACGCCGATTCCTGGACCGTCCGTGGGCCGGATTCAGAAGGCGATTGGGCCGCATCCGGCCCCCGGGCCTTAGTTTGCCTACCCCTGGTTTATAGGGTCTCCCCCCCCAACCCCCCAGTTTCCTCCCTCTAAATATGCTTTTGTACTTCTGCAAGCTTCAGAGTTTCTTTTCCCCAAGCAGGCTGATGCTGCCCCCGCCCCCCCGCCCCCGATTGTGTGTTGGTGACACCATTTTGTCCACATAGAGACGAGTACGTGGAGAATTGCGCTCACCGCTCATATATATATGAGTTTTAGTGGCGAGACCAACCCCGCTCTTGGCTTCTAAATCAATAGCGGACGGGCTATTGCAGGGTAATTGAATATAGCAGGCATGGAAAAGGTTTCAGCCATCTGTATTCGCTGAGGGATGGAAGGCCAGGGCTGGTTGCAAGCCCTGCCTCCAGGCAGCTCTTTTCCCGCTGCAGACAGGCCTTTAAAAGAAAAAGAAAAAAAGGATTTTTTAAATTAAATCTTACCCATATAACCCAAATAACAGAATAGAGCCTCATGAGAGAAGAACACGTTAAAAGCTAAACCGAATCAAGGCTGGCATGGGATGGCCATGCTTTCAAAGCATATCGTTTCCCTCCCAAGAATCCTGGGAATTCTAGTTTTGTTAAGGGTGGGAATCATAGCCCTGCGGGGGGGGGGTAAACTGCAGTTCCCAGGATCCTTTGGGGAAAACAATTTTTAAAAAATATATTCATTGATTTTTCTAAGATTTTGTTGAAGTAAATCAAACAAATCACAGAACGGTAGAATTCTGTGAGAGGGAATCTTCAGCTGCGATACCTCCATGGCAGGGGGTTGGTCTAGATGACCTTTGGGGGTCCCGTCCCACTCTAGGGCAACTCTGGGCATGTGCCAAGTGCCTTTCCCTAACTGAGAAGTGAATGTAGCCAGTTCTGGGTACATGGCTTTCGAGGAACGGTCTCCCAGGGGGATTTTTAACCACCCCACTCCCGGGTTTAAAACAACCGCTCTCTCTCTTTGTCTCCTCAGATCGGAGCTGGGACTTGCAGCTCACCCCTCCTGCCCGTCCCTCCAACCTCCCGGCCTCTTGCCAGGCAGCGAATCAACAGCAGGAGCAAAGTCCTGCCTACGTGGACCGGATCGGGGGCTGAGCTGGGGCTGCCAGGGGGGGGCCACGCGAAGAGGCTGGGAGGTGAGTAAGGGTCCCGTTTCCGAAATGTGGCATCGGTTTGCCTGGGTGCGCTGTGATTCTGCAGCTGTGCCACACAGAAGGGCCCCAAAGAAGCCAGATTATCCAGGGCCAGGGCCTTTTCAGTGTTGGCTCCAACCTGGTGGAATGCTCTGTCCCAGGAGACTAGGGCCCTGCAAGACCTGATCTCCTTCTGCAGGGCCTGTAAGACAGAGTTATCCGCCTGGCCTTCAATCTAGCCTGATCTCCTATTCCTTTTCCCCCTTCCCTTTTTTCTGAAGAAACCCTTCTGAGTCCCCATATTAAAATTCTTCCCTGGTCTCCCTACTGGCCTAGCAAGACTAACTTGGCCAGTTAGCCCTGGGGCTCCCACTGATGTTTGTTTTTATGCTGTTTTTAAGTTGTTTTTAATCATTGTTTTGTATTTGTTGTTAGCCACCCTGAGCCCGGTTTTTGGACCGGGAAGGACGGGGTATAAATAAAATATTATTATTATTATTATTATTTGGGTGCAGAGTGCGAAGCCTGCCCCGAATGCAACGCCCCAGGAGTTCCACCATCACCCCATGGCATTGTGGGTAGGGAGCACGGGGCCCGCTTTGACTATTCTGTCGGCCATCTTGTGCTACGTGGCATGTTTCTTTTCCCACAATGCCTCGGGGCAAATGCCAGCTGGGGCTGACGGTAGCCCCAAATAATATGGAGAGCAACGTTCTGGTCGCCTCATCTCAAAAAGAATATTGTGGAGTTGGCGAAGGTTCAGAAAAGGGTGACCGGGGGGGGGGGAAAGGGAGTGGAACGGCTCCCTTACGAAGAAACTTGTTTTTATCTTTTTAATGGTTTTATTGCATGGTTTTAGGTTTTCGTTGCTCTGAATTGCTCCAATATATTTTGTTAAATGATATAGCGCTATATTTTAATAGGCAAGCAGGCAAACAGATAAAGTGTGAAGCGTTTGGGACTTCCTAGTTTGGAGAAAAGGCGAGGAAGAGGTGGCATCATAGAGTTGGAAGGGACCCCCAAGGGTCATCCAGTCCAACCCCCTGCAATGCAGGAATCTCAGCGAAAGCATCCAGGACAGATGGAGATCCAACCTCTGCTTAAAAACCTCTAAGGAAGGAGAGGCCACAACCTCCCGAGGGAGACCGTGTATAAAATGAATGTAGGGCATGGAGAGAGAGAAGTTTTCCTCCTTCTCTCAGGTGGCGCAACGGTTAAGTGCATCTAACTGTTAGCTAAAAGGTTGGTGGTTCAAGCCCAGCCAGGGACGGTTGTGGGCAGGATTCCTGCATTGCAGGGGGTTGGACTAGATGACCCTGGGGGACCCCCTTCCAACTCTGCAATCCACATTTCCATAACACTAGAATTCATGGTCATCCAGTGGAGCTGAGGGTTGGGAGATTCGGGACACATGAAAGAAGGTCCTTCACGCAGCGCAGAGTTAAACTGTGGAACTCCCCGCCACCGACACGGATGGCTTCAAAAGAGGATCAGACGTATTCATGGAGGAGAGAGTTCCTGATGGCTAGAAGCCACCATGGCTATGCTTGACCTCCACAGTCGGAGGCAGCAGCGCATCTGAATACCAGTTGCTGGAAACCACGGGAGGGGGGAGTGCTGCCTCTTGAGTTCGAATCCTGCTTGCTGGTTTCATCCCATCGTGAGAATAGGATGCTGAACTGGATGGGGGCCATTGACCTCATCTTGAACACTCTTCTTTCATGTCCTTAGGAAACAGCCAGAGAAAGGCTCCTCAGTCATGCCATTATTTAGCTTTGGGGGACGGGTGCCACAGCAAATGCCCCCCATCACCCCATCTTTATGCCAACCCCATGCAAGCTGAGCATACGACAGAGGTCTTGTGCAGTGGCGTAGGAAGCTGTTCGGGCACCCGGAGTGGCAAACGTGACGTGCACCCGGGACGGGGCGTCACTACGTAGCGCGCATGCGCAGTGTCACTACGTATGATGCATGCGCCATACATAGCGACGCCGCACATGCGCGCTAGCCGTGAGCAGAGGATCCCGGCACCGTCCGTACGGCGCTGGAGAGATGCCGCCGGCAAACCACATGCCTTGTCACCCCTGGAGACGTGGCACCGGGAGCGCACCGCCCCCCTGTTGCTACGCCACTGGTCTTGTGGGGGTGCAGGCTGAGTCGGGAACGCTCCCAGCCCAGATTCTTATAGGGGAAGTGTCAGGGATCTGCCCACCCCTGCCAGTCCGGCTCTGAGTGCATACAGGGACCCGCAGCCTGTGTTGACGACGGATTCATCTTCGAGTGAATCTGGCAGCCCCTCTTCGGGGGAGGAGCAGTTAGTGGCTGGGAGACAGGGAGTGCCAGGTGTCCAGGGAGTTGCTGAGGGACCTGGCACCACCCAGCAGACTCGCTTAGAGGGGGAGGCGTCAGATCCGGCGCCTATCTTGCGTAGGAGGAGAAGGCGGCAATTTAGGATGCCGAGGCTTTGGTGTTGGCGCCAAAACAGAAGGGAGGCACTTCCGGATTCTGCGAGTGACTGAGCAGACATGATAAACTGAACTCTGCACTGTAAATAGCTTTACACAAAATAAAGAGACTTAAAGACAAGATGGCTTGGTCTTGCTATTGAACAACCGTTAAGAGAATCTGACAGCAAGATTTTCACCTTGTCTCCCAAAAATTGCTTTCGGTGATATTGGCCCGCATTTTGGAGCATTGAGGGATCTAAAGGCCTTTTTCCTATTTTCTCTCCCTCCCCAGGTTGAATTTCCGGACTGCACATCACTCTCCCATCACAACGGTGCTGCCCATCACAATTTGAGGGGTGGGGCCGGCAGCCCCTGCCCCGGACCTCCCTTCACGCCTCCCGCGGGGTGGGAGAGGTGGGCTCCGCGCTTGCCGAGGTCTCTCCCATGTGCTGTTTCTACTGGATTCTCACTCGTGGCCCCCCCCCCCCCGCTTTTCTTTTCTACGAAGCTCGCTCCCGTTTTTCTAAACCGTGTTCCGCAATTTTCTAATAAACAGAGTTGGAAACCAGCGACGGACGGGATGGCACCGGGAAGCTCCCTGTGTCTGTGTGGCTTCTTTCCAGAACGAGAAAAGGATAGCATGAACCGAGCCGCAGAGATCCCTCAAAAAGTGTCCAGCCGTATCAGAAACTCTGTGGGAATGTTCAGGGATGCAGGAGAGGATATATTGTTTAAGATATCCTATTCCAACTTGTGTTTACAAGTTCATCAGTATCAGCAGAGTTTACATTCCCCTTTCTAAACACACACAGCGGATGCGGATTGCTCAGGTTCGCTAGAACCTCTATAATAAATGTCCTGGTATTTTCCCCTTTTAATTCCCTCCTAAAAGATAAGACACGACACAGTGTTCTTATAAAAGTATAAAGAGTTTACTTACATACATCTGTTCACAAAAGGATCCCAGAAGGCAGACTTTAGCTTAGAAAAAGTAACATACTTGCTGGAGTCTATTCCATAGGGGAGATAGCTCCTTTTGTCCTCTCTTGGCTGGAACCAAGAGAGCATCTTTAGCTAAGCAGATGTTGCTTGCTTGAAGAGGGAAGTCAAAAGAGGGAGATGGCGTCTGGCCCTTGTGCTTTTGTTTTACCTGCACAGGTGAGGCCACACCCATCTCCGGTCACTTGCAGAGGAAGTCTGTCCCAGCCCAGGAGAAACAGGAAGTTCCGACTGGCTGGACCACACATCCCCTTCTATATCCACTCTAGGGATGTTGTACTTGAATGTTCCCGTGTGTCACATCCCACAGCTGCCTCTTCTGACGCTCTCTGGAGAAAAACGGGAGATGTGGGGAGGGGGGAACTAAGTAAACATGTTTTTCCCAAGTGGAGACAAATCCTGTTGGCAATCGCGTCTCCCCAAGATTACTGGAAGCAGAGAGAATTATGCAGTGGCGGGAAAGAGAAGTAGAATGAATTAAAGGTAAAGGGACCCCTGACCATTAGGTCCAGTCGTGACCGACTCTGGGGTTGCGGCGCTCATCTCGTTTTATTGGCCGAGGGAGCTGGCGTACAGCTTCCGGTTCATGTGGCCAGCATGACTAAGCCGCTTCTGGCAAACCAGAGCAACGCACGGAAACACCGTTTACCTTCCCGCCAGAGCGGTACCTATTTATCTACTTGCACTTTATCGTGCTTTCGCACTGCTAGGTTGGCAGGAGCAGGGACCAAGCAATGGGAGCTCAAGCCGCTTCTGGCGAACCAGAGCAGCGCACGGAAACGCCGTTTACCTTCCCACCGGAGTGGTACCTATTTATCTACTTGCACTTTGATGTGCTTTCGAACTGCTAGGTTGGCAGGAGCAGGGACCAAGCAACAGGAGCTCACCCCGTTGCGGGGATTCGAACCGCCGACCTTCTGATCAGCAAGCCCTAGGCTCAGTGGTTTAACCCACAGCGCCACCCGCGTCCCCTTAGAATAAATTAGGTTGCTGTAAATACAGGATCCTACAGTTCTTGGAGTTCTTGGAGATACCGGTATACAGCAGTCAAAATTGAAGAATGCAAGAACTCTGGCCAGGCAGTAGATCAGTTTTTGAATCTTCAAACAGTTTTAATATTATGGTATTGCAACAAATTCCAGTTGAAATAAATTTCTGTTCCAGGACAAGGCCCTGTTTCGCTAATTCTTCATCAGCTAATTCTTCATGGTCAAAGTGTACCAATGCATCTTCTGTGTGTGCCTAACTAGCTAACCAGTGAAATAAGGCCTTGTCCTGGAACAGAAATTTATTTCAACTGGAATTTGTTGCAATATCATAATATTAAAACTGTTTGAAGATTCAAAAACTGATCTACTGCCTGGCCAGAGTTCTTGCATTCTTCAATTTTGACTGCTGTAAATACAGGATCCAGCTTCTCTTCCTCTCCCCCCACGGAGACTTTGCTTTCTTTCCTTTTGGGCAGAATTTTGAACCCGGGGCTGAGGTTCCTGGCACGGACCGCATGCCGCTGGTCCACAGGCACTTTTAGGCTCTTCCTACCCTGTGATGCTTTGAAGGATAATTCCTGCTCAGGGCATCGAAGTTGCATCCTACTCTCCTCCCCCCCCCCCACACTCCTTCTGCTTCTGACTTTGTGATTCTAAGGCAACGGAGCAGCTAAGGGGGCCGGAGCCCCCACAAAAAGCTTTGCTGTGACAGGTGGAGAGCCCCAGGGGGTCTGTGGGGAGCGGGAGAGGGGGGTTCCCAGGGGTGGCAGCTCTCCTTCGACTCGGCTGGCTTTAAAACGCAAGCAGTCTGGATGAATTAGCTGGGCTGACAGGCAGGATCGTTCCAGCGTGGTGGAAAGGCAGGGGAGAGTCTCTGGGTTCTCCGCTGCCCCCATTTCCCCCACCCCCGGTGTCAGGAGTTAATGTGGCCCATCATTTATTTGGTTTTGGAGCCGATCCCAAAGGCAGAGCGGCAACGGAGCAGTTGCAGGCTTGCAGCAGAGCCAGCCTCTATAAAACAAGCTTTAAACAAATAATAAATGTAATGGAGGGCTCTGACAAATAGTAAAAAAATCCCGGCTGTCTTGCCAGGTTTGAGCTTGGCTGCTGAAAGGCAGCACCCCAGGGTGGCACGGCAGAGAGGCGGTGGTTCGGGAAGGGGGTTTCGTGGGCTGGCTTATAAAAAAAAGTGCACAGGACTTTATGAGCTCAGTCAGTAGAGCATGAGACTCTTAATCTCAAGGTTTACCTTGAGTACAGTGGTTTACAGTACCACTGTATTCCGCTCTGGTCAGACCTCACCTGGAATACTGTGTCCAGTTCTGGGCACCACAGTTCAAGAAGGATACTGACAAGCTGGAACGTGTCCAGAGGAGGGCAACCAAAATGGTCAAAGGCCTGGAAACGATGCCTTATGAGGAACGGCTTAGGGAGCTGGGTATATTTAGCCTGGAGAAGAGAAGGTTCAGGGAGGATAGGATAGCCATGTTCAAATATATCAAAGGATGTCATATAGAGGAGGGAGAAAGGTTGTTTTCTGCTGCTCCAGAGAAGCGGACACGGAGCAATGGATTCAAACTACAAGAAAGAAGATTCCACCTAAACATTAGAAAGAACTTCCTGACAGTAAGAGCTGTTCGACAGTGGAATTTGCTGCCAAGGAGTGTGGTGGAGTCTCCTTCTTTGGAGGTCTTTAAGCAGAGGCTTGACAGCCATCTGTCAAGAATGCTTTGATGGTGTTCCTGCTTGGCAGGGGGTTGGACTGGATGGCCCTTGGGGTCTCTTCCAACTCTATGATTCTATGATTCTAGGTTGTGGGTTCGAGTCCCATGTTGGGCAAAAATATTCTTGCATTTCAGGGGGTTGGAATAGATCAGGGGTCGGCAACCTCCGGCTCACGGAGACCGTTTTACCGGTCCACGAACCACCAATGAACCGAGCCGCCCGCTTGGTGAGTCTCCCGCGTGCTGCGCTAAACTGGGGGACTTGCGAGTGGCGCCGAAAATTGTGTGTGCGCACATGCAGATACTAGAAATCGCATCTCCGCATGTCCAGACGCCGAAAATCGCTTCTGCACATTCGCGATTTCCGGCACCTGGGCCTGCGCAGAAGCAATTTTCGGAGCCGTGGACATGCGCAGACGCGATTTCCGGCATCGCGCTGCACCAGTCCGGCCCACGTATTATCTCCATGGGAGTGATCCAGCTCATGGCTGGTAAACCTTGCCGACCCCTGGGCTAGATGACCCACGGGGTTCCTTCCAACTCTATGATGATAATGATTTTTTATTTATACCCTGCCCATCTGGCTGGGCCTCTCGAGCCACCCTGGACGGCTTCCAACAGAATATCAAAAACACGATAGAACATCAAACATTAAAAACTTCCCTAAACAGGGCTGCCTTCAGATGTCTTCTAAAAGTCAGGTAGCTGTTTATTTCCTTGACATCTGATGGGAGGGCGCCACCACTGAGAAGGCCCTCTGCCTGGTTCCCTGGTTCTATGGTTGCACTAAGCAGAAGACAGCAAAGGCATAAAAATATCAAAAGGCAAGTAGGAGGCGGCATGATGGAACTTTATAAAATGATGCAGGTAGGGGGGAAGTTTCTCTTGTGACGCTAGACATCCGACGAAGCCCAAAGTTAGCAGATTCAGGACAGATCAAAGAAAAGAGTTCTTCATAGGCAAACGTTGGAACTCCCTGCCGCAGGAGGCAGTGATGGCCACCAAGAACGATGGCTTTAAAAGAGGATTGGACGAATTCATATAATAATAATAATAATTTATTATTTATACCCCGCCCATCTGGCTGGGTTTCCCCAGCCACTCTGGGCGGCTTTCAACAGAACATTAAAATACAATAATCTATAAAACATTAAAAGCCTCCCTAAACAGGGCTGCCTTCAGATGTCTTCTAAAAGTCAGATAGTTGTTGTTCTCTTTGTCATCTGAAGGGAGGGCGTTCCACAGGGTGGGTGCCACTACCGAGAAGGACCTCTGCCTGGTTCCCTGTAGCTTTGCTTCTCACAGTGAGGGAACCACCAGAAGGCCCTCGGAGCTGGATCTCAGTGTCCGGGCTGAACGATGGGGGTGGAGACACTCCTTCAGGTGTACTGGACCGAGGCCATTTAGGGCTTTAAAGGTCAGCACCAACACTTTGAATTGTGCTCGGAAACGTACTGGGAGCCAGTGTAGGTCTTTCAAGACCAGTGTTATGTGTTCTCGGCGGCCACTCCCAGTCACCAGTCTAGCTGCCACATTCTGGATTAGTTGTAGTTTCCGGGTCACCTTCAAAGGTAGCCCCACGTAGAGCGCATTGCAGTAGTCCAAGTGGGAGATAACCAGAGCATGCACCACTCTGGCCAGACAGTCTGCGGGCAGGGAGGGTCTCATCCTGCGTACCAGATGGAGCTGGTAGACAGCCGCCTTGGACACAGAATTGACCTGCGCCTCCATGGACAGCTGTGAGTCCAATATGACTCCCAGGCTGCGCACCTGGTCCTTCAGGGGCACAGTTACCCCGTCCAGGACCAGGGAGTCCCCCACACCTGCCCGCCTCCTGTCCCCCAAAAACAGCACTTCTGTCTTGTCAGGATTCAACCTCAATCTGTTAGCCGCCATCCATCATAGAGGAGGAGGAGAGGGCTGTTGATGGCTACTGGTTAGCAGTGCTTCTGAATACCATTTTCTAGGAACCACAGTTGGGGAGAGGGCTCTTGGATCCCATTGGAGCACCTGCTTGGCCACGGTGACAAGAGGATGCTGGGCTGGATGGGCCATTGGCCTGATCCTGCAGGGTTCTCCTTGTGTTATTAAGCATTTAATCCTGCATCTCCATCCCCGCTCCCGCAGAGATATAAGCAGCAGAACCCAAATCAATACGGCTGGAGTTCGAAGCGACTGAGAGCCCCCTGGAGCCTTAAACAGCCACAGATTTATTGCGGCAGAGACGTTTGGTGACTAAAGCCTGCCTCTTTTGATGAAGTGCGACTGAGAAAAATGGGCTTGGCTTTCCGCGCGCTTCAGTCGCACGTAGGGAAGGGGCCAGAAGACCCTTGCTTGCATTTACGCAGTGGCGTCATCGCAGCATCGCTACCCTCTCTGGGTGATGCTGAAAAGAATCAGGATCGCATCCAACGTAGAGCTGTAAAAATGCGTCCCATCGGCGGAAATATTTCTGCTTGTGCAATGAGCCAGTGTGGTGTAGTGGTTAAGAGCAGTGGACTCATAATCTGGTGAACCGGGTTCGATTCCCTGCTCCTCCACATGCAGCTGCTGGGTGATCTTGGGCTAGTCACACTTCTCTGAAGTCTCTCAGCCCCACTCACCTCACAGAGTGTTTGCTGTGGGGGAGGAAGGGAAAGGAGATTGTTAGCTGCTTTGAGACTCCTTAAAGGTAAAGGGACCCCTGACTCTGGGGTTGCGGCGCTCATCTCGCTTTAGTGGCCGAGGGAGCCGGCGTACAGCTTCCGGGTCATGTGGCCAGCATGACAAAGCTGCTTCTGGCGAACCAGAGCAGCACACGTAAACGCCGTTTACCTTCCCGCTGCAGTGGTACCTATTTATCTACTTGCACTTTGACATGCTTTCGAACTGCTAGGTTGGCAGGAGCAGGGACCGAGCAACGGGAGCTCACCCCGTTGCGGGGATTCGAGTCGCCAACCTTCTGATCGGCAAGCCCTAGACTCTGTGGTTTAACCCACAGCGCCACCCGCATCCCACCCGTGAGACTCCTTAGGGTAGTGATAAAGAGGGATATTAAATCCAAACTCTTCTTCCTTTCCTCACCTTGCAAACCCCAACCCCAAATGTGTTCTGGGGTTCCCCCCACCCTCTGGGGAGGGAGAAATCCCTGATGTGCAAGAAGAAATCCTTGCACTGGTTGGATCCTGCCCCAGGATTGGAATCCTAACCTTACACCTGGTAGTAAGCTCCATTCAACTCCACAGGGCATACTCTGAGTAAGGGCTCATCCGCACTCTTGCTTGCCTTCCTGAAAATTCAGGGAGGCTAAATTCCACCGTCTGGGCAGCCATGCTTCTGAATCCCAGTTGCTGGAAACCGCAGGAGGGGAGAGGGCTCTTGTGGTCGAATCCTGCTTGCTGGGCTCCCACAGGTAACTGGTTGGCCACTGGGAGAAGAGGGCGCTGCATTGCAGGGGGGTTGGGCTAAATGACCCTTGGGTTCTCTTTTCAGCTCCAAAATTTCTGGGGAAGGCCAGCTGGCTACACGTACGTGGATGGATTCCTTCTTCAAACCAAACTGCAGTTTCTGGAAAGAAAGAGGACAAACCCTGCCACGGTCACGTCTCTCCAAAGTGCCTGGCCAGGCGTCTGAGCCCTGGTCTAGTTTCTCTTATCTCCTTCTCCGCGTCGTCAGACTGAGCCCTCACTTTCCCCGACACCTGTCATTTAAATTCAGGTCACTGAGTGGCTCATGGTGGCGACCTGCAGTTGGCTGGCAATGTCCTGCCTGCCCTGCAAGCTTTTGACCTACTTTTAGGAAAAATGACCCCGGAGGCAGACAATTCCCACTACCCAGATGCATTTGTACAGAATCACGGAACTGTAGAGTTGGAAGGGACCCCAGAGGATCATCTAGTCCAACCCCCTACAATGCAGGAATCGCAGCTGAAAAAATATCTGGCCAGCCAACCTCATTGCTTTGGCAGCTGGAATATAAATGCGAAGGACCAAGGAAGACCAGAAACTATGCTGGGCTTGCCAGCTCAGGCTCAAATTGGGAGTCCAGCGGCTTTGCTGAACCTGAGACCGGCTTAGAGAAACTTAGATCTTCTGTTAACTCTTCTCCCCTCTGAGTGACGTTTCTTCTTCAAGGGCTCTGAATGAAAGACTTCTGGCGCTGGGTGCGGTTTCTCGGTGTACAGGAGAAGCGCTTTGCACATGGTCAGAAGCATCCCTGAGCTCACACACCCCAAAGCCTTAGCATTGCATAAAACACACACAAACCATGCAATTTGGACTCTTTCTTACGCTTGAGGTCTAAATCAAAATATTTGGATCGCTAACCTTTGCTGGGCACACATTTGCACACCGGAGAAGCGGTTTTGGGTGAACGGCAACCTCCCTTCCGCATGCCGACGCCAACTCCTGCCGGTTATGTTATAGAATCGTATAATTGCAGAGTTGGAAGGGCCCCCCAAGGGCAATCTAGTCCAACCTCCGGCCATGCAGGAATCACAACAGCCATGAAGCTCTCTGGGTGGCCTTGAGGGCCCAGTTGCTGCCTCTCAGCCCAATCTGCCTCACAGGCCTTTGTTTTGGGGGTTAAAATGGGAAGGCAGTGGACCCTGTCTGCCTCTTTGAGCTATTTGCAGAAAAAAGGTGAGCTATAAATTGGCACTGCCACATTTCCCAATGGCCGAGCCTCTGTTTCCTCTCAAGCTGAGAGCACAACCCCAGACACTTTGTGCCTATTTGGTTGGAGCCTGTGAGATGGAGAGGACTCGGCGGACCATTTATTCGCCACCTCGATTCCGGGCCCATTTCTCCTGCCGGAGGAACCATCAAACGCCTCTGTGTTGCAGTTTGCTACAACTCCTGTTTCTCTGCGGTTGCGCAGCCCAGCTCCCTCTCCACATCATGGATGCATCTTCTCTCCAATTTGCTTTGCCCCCCCCCCCCGGGACAGGTTCTCTGCAAATGGCCCTGCCACCCCAGATGAGCATCTGAGAAAAGAGTCGTTTCCGCAGAAATAAAGGGAAGGTCAGGTCATAAAGACCCCCTATCCATCAAGCTGCAGAGAGAACAGGAGAAATTATGCAGTTGGAGGAGGAAAGAGGATTTTATTTTTTGGTGTGGGGGGGAGGGGGCAGGGGCTGCGCTGAAACGCGGCCAGCTTTGCTAACGCTGGAATCCTAGAATCGTAGGGTTGGAAGGGACCCCGAGGGCCATCTAGTCCAACCCCCTGCAATGCAGGAATCTCTGACAGATGGCCATCCAAACTCTCTTTAAAATTTTCCAGTAAATGTGAGGCCGCTGCCTTCTGAGATAGCTTGCTTTGGAGGCAGGTAGTAAATGGCCAAACTGCGAGAGGCAGTGAAAGATAGGCGTGCCTGGCGTGCTCTGGTCCATGGGGTCACGAAGAGTCGGACACGACTGAACAACAACAACAAGTAAATGTATCCAAGCCACAGAGCCTAGGGCTTGCCGATCAGGTCGGCGGTTCGAATCCCTGCAACGGGGTGAGCTCCCGTTGCTCGGTCCCTGCTCCTGCCCACCTAGCACGTCCGAAAGCACGTCCAAGTGCAAGTAGATAAATAGGTACCGCTCCGGCGGGAAGGTAAATGGCGTTTCCGTGCACTGCTCTGGTTCACCAGAAGCGGCTTAGTCATGTTGGCCACATGACCCGGAATCTGTACGCCGGCTCCCTCGGCCAGTAAACCGAGATTAGCGCGCAACCCCAGAGTCATCTGCAACTGGACCTAACGGTCAGGGGTCCCTTTACCTTATATATAATATGAATGAAAAAGAAGGAATGATAAAGGGAACTGGAAATCCTACAAGCATCTTGCACAGAGTTGAACCCCCACGGTGCAACTCCGGGATAAAAGAAAGTCCTTCTTCACGCAGCGCAGAATTAAACTATGGAACTCTCTGCCACAGGAGGCAGCGATGGCCACCAACCAAGATGGTTTGAAAAGAAAAATTTCTAGCCAGGATGACTATGCTCCGCAGCGATGCTTCTAAATACCTGTCTGATTTTGATTCATTGTATTTTCTATGCCGATTTGCCTTCAAATGGAACCCAAAGCGGCTTGCAAACAATAGATAACCACAGAAGGGGAGAGTCGCTCTGTGTTCGGGTCCTGCTTGCTTTTTTTTTTTTTTTGCATACATAAAAATAAACACGCAAACATACAGACATACAAACATACAAACTAATACACAGACCTACAGACTAAGAATAAAATACGTCATTCTTATAGTTTTCACAATATAATCTTCACACATAAATTTATAATTTCATAAACAAATTAAGATTATTATTAGTAATATATATCCTAATACTATCAAAATTTCATTAACCGTTCCTTTTGGAAAAAGAAACTAAGTTACAAACATTATATATATGTAGCTGACTTCCCTATTACCACTCTCCACTAGCAATGTGCATAATTATAACTAAAGAAAGACAAGTTCTAGACATTGACACTTCTTCTAAGAGCCCTATATATTCTTATTGCAAGAGTTAATCCAACCAATGTTCCATGTAGGTGTAACACCTTCATTTTAGACGACATTCATTTTAAATAACATTCCTCCATTCTTCATTAAATTTATTTTTGTTTTTACCAAAGTAAAATAAATTAAGATAGTTTCAGATCAAGTTTTAATCAGATTTATCCTCCACTTCCAGTTCAGCCGTTTCTGTCCCTGAGTGTTTTTTACCTCCAAACTCATTCCGATACGTTCTCAGAAATGTGTTCGGGTCCTGCTTGCTGGTTTCCCGTTTGTAGGGTTGCTGTATTCCAAAGCACAAAATCCCCCCAAAATAAAAAAAAATTACCCCCCCTGACATTTCATGTAAATTGCAAAAATCCACCCAGAGGGGAAGACTGCACCCCCAAAAGAGAACATGTCCAGGAAATCCTGGACGTATGGCTACCCTACCATTGGGGCATCTGGTTGGCCGTTGTGAGAACAGGATGCTGTACCAGATGGGCCACTGGCCTAATCCAGGTGCAAGCAGATCTAGGTAGCTTGAGTGAGTGAGCCCTGCCGGTGGGTGGGAACCCAAACCGAGCATGCTGGGAGCTTTGTCGCTGAGGACAGGGCCGCAGAGCAATCCCTTTTAAACTCGGCTTCCAAATGTCTCGATGAGCTCTAATCGAATCGTGCAGAATTTGAACTGGGTGGAAATGTTGCCCGTGAGTGTATTCCAAGAACCGCAGATTTGGAAGGGACCCCAAGGGTCATCCAGTCCAACCCCCTTCACAGAGGGCTTTCATTGCTCTTCTCCATTTCCCTCTGCAGCCTGTTGTACAGGCTCTATATATACTCAGCATCCCCCCAATAAACAATGGGTCACGAACCTGCCTTGGCGCAGAGGCGGGCACCTGAACCCTCCTTTGTTCCTTTGAAAAGTAAAAATGATTGATCACCGCCCACCTTTTTGTAAAAAAAAAAAAGCCCCTAGCAATCAAACCTAATTGGGGGGTTTTGTGTTGTTTTTTTGCAGCAAATAATTATCAGTCTGCATTAATAGCCGCTCGGCTGCTTATTATTCAGCTGTCAAGGAAAAAAAGGTGAGCATCGATAGACTCCAGGACAGGCAGATTTACTGGCGCAGTTTATTTTTTCAGACCTGCAGGATTATTTACAACTGTTTTCTCTGTATTGGAAGTCAGGTGTATTTCCTGAAGGACGCGGTGAGCGAAGAGAGCGATGCTTTCTCGTGGAAGGGGAAAGAGGTGGGCACTGTGGGGGCGGTGAGATCCTTATTTTCACGGGAGAAATGTTGGAGGGCATGGAGTTATTATGTGAGCCCCGAGCCAAGGAGATAAGTCACTGTACAACCTTTAGAAGACACAGGGAAGCTTTTACTACGTTTTTATATATATGTTGGAAGCCACCCAGAGTGGCTGGGGCAACCCAGCCTGATGGACAGGGTGTTAATTAATTAATTAATTAATTAATATTACTATTACTATTATTATTATTATTATCTAGGATGTCCCTATTATCATTGGATGGGACCCAGGTGGTGCTGTGGGTTAAACCACAGAGCCTAGGGCATGCTGATCAGAAGGTTGGCGGTTCGAATCCCCGTGACGGGGTGAGCTCCCGTTGCTCGGTCCCTGCTCCTGCCCACCTAGCAGTTCGAAAGCACGTCAAAGTGCAAGTAGATAAATAGGTACCGCTCCGGCGGGGAGGTAAACGGCGTTTCCGTGCGCTGCTCTGGTTCGCCAGAAGCGGCTTAAGTCATGCTGCCCACATGACCCGGAAGCTGTACGCCGGCTCCCTCGGCCAGTAAAGCGAGATGAGTGCTGCAACCCCAGAGTCGGACACGACTGGACCTAATAGTCAGGGGTCCCTTTACCTATTTTCATTGGATAAACGTTGGGGGGGGGGGGAAGAGATGCGGTAGCCCTAGATAGCTTCCTGCATGAACTTGCCCAATCCTCTTTTAAAGCCATCCAGGTTAGTGGCCTTCAAACCACAGGTGAGGAGAGTATTACTGTTGTGGTCGGATCCTGCTTTCGGTTTTCCTACTGGGCATCTGGCTGGCCACTGATGCTGGACTGGGTGAGCCATTGGCCTGATCCAACAGCCTCTTCATAAAGCAACCAGCCTGACCGCTTCACCAGGTTCCCTCTTGTAGATTCTCACCTCACCGCTAACAGGGTTGCAGGTCGGGAAGGGACCCCAGGGGGTCATCCAGACTGACCCCCCTCAATCCCAATACCTTTATTACCACCTTGACCGATGCATCAAGGTGTGAGCTGCTCACACAGCACACGGCCTGCTCCCTCCTCTACCGAGTGCGTTCCTGCCCTTCTGCCCCTCCAGCTTATGTGTGCTGACAGTTTTCTTATTATTAAAAAAGTGACCTTCTTTCTAAGAAGTTGGGATGCTCATAAGCATTCTGTAATCTCCGCCGCTGAGCCCAAAGATCAGGGAGGCCTTGTTATCCGTTGACTGAAGCAAGGTTTCAAAAGCCGCCGTCTGCGCACTTGACCTCAGGATTTGCTTCCTACCTTCTGGGTCAAACAGACACACTAAACTGTTGTTTCTCCAGCTTCTCTGCGGCCGCAGCAAGCGCCCCAGAGGGGTTGGTTTTCAGCTTGGCAAAATAGGTATATGGATTTCCGTTTAGCTGAACTCCGACGTGAGCCAGGATACGCCGCTTTCAAAGATGGATTCATGCTGGAATAAATCAACACCTGGGCTAGGCAAACGGGAGGTGGGAGACGTGAGGGTGCAATAATAGGCGCTCTGTGCCTGCGTGAAGTGTCGAGATTTGGGCTGTCAACAAGCCAGCCGCCTCCAAGCTGCCAGCAAGAGGCATGCAATCGTTTCCCCGGCTGCTCCGGGCCTCGTCTGTCTCTCCCCATCAGGGGAAGCATTTTTCAGCCAGGCAAAGGCCGCTTAGCAAGCTCATGGGCGCCCCGATTCTGACGGCGCTATGGTTCTCCTCGGACACTCGAAAAGCCTGAGGCAGCAGCAGGGCGTAGGCAGGGCAGAGAATAAGCGCCCCCCCCCAGTGGAATCGTAAAACTGTAGTGTTGGAAGGGACCTCTAAGGGTCATCTAGTCCAACCCCCTGCAAAGTCACTGCCCCCAAGTGATTACTTCCAATTATCCCGTCTTGATATTTTTATTTTTTAGCAGTCCCTTGCGGAGAGAGACAGGCTGTGCTTGGATGGGGTTGTGAGATATCTAAGAACTTTTTTGGGACTCCAGTTCTAATAAATAAATAATAATAATAATTATTATTATTATTATTTATTACTTATATATACTCCCACCCATCTGGCCGGGCCTCCCCAGCCATTCTGGGCGGCTCCAAACAGATTAAAAACACGATAAAACATCAAACATTAACAGTCGTCAACAGGTTTACCATGCCCATTGAGTCAATCACCCATCTCCTACTACCCTTCTGAGAAAAACCCCACCCCACCCTCCCACTATATATCAGGGTCTGGTGACTTCTGTTTCAGTGTATCTGAAGAAGTGTGCATGCACACGAAAGCTTATACCAAGAACAAACTTAGTTGGTCTCTAAGGTGCTGCTGGACAATTTTTTATTTATTTCATCAAACATTAAAACCTTCCCTAAACAAGGCTGCCTTCAGATGTCTTCTAAAAGTCAGGTAGTTGTTTATTTCCTTGACATCTGATGGGAGGGTGTTCCATAGGGTGGGCACCACCACCGAGAAGGCCCTCTGCCTGGTTCCCTGTAACCTCACTTCTCGCAGGGAGGGAACCGCCAGAAGGCCCTCGGGGCTGGATCTCAGTGTCTGGGCTGAACGGTGGGGGTGGAGACGCTCCTTCAGGTATACTGGGCCAAGGCCGTTTAGGGCTTTAAAGGTCAGCACCAACACTTGTGCCCGGAAACGTATTGGGAGCCAATGTAGGTCTTTCAGGACCGGTGTTATGTGGTCTCGGCGGCCGCTCCCAGTCACCAGTCTGGCTGCCACATTCTGGATTAATTGCAGTTTCCGGGTCACCTTCAAAGGTAGCCCCACGTAGAGCGCATTGCAGTAGTCCAAGCGGGAGATAACCAGAGCATGCACCACTCTGGTGAGACAGTCTGCGGGCAGGGAGGGTCTCAGCCTGCGTACCAGATGGAGCTGAGAGACAGCTGCCCTGGACACAGAATAGACCTGCGCCTCCATGGACAGCTGTGAGTCCAAAATGACTCCCAGGCTGCACACCTGCTCCTTCAGGGGCACAGTTACCCCATTCAGGACCAGGGAGTCCCCCACACCTGCCCGCCCCGTTCCCCCAAAACAGTACTTCTGTCAGCTCCGGGTGGCATGGCTCCCGAAGGCCATAAATCGATAGGAAACTGCTGTTCGTTTCTGCCTGCCAATCCAAGTTGGACGGCCGGCTGTCAGGGATTCTCGAGCGGCGATCCCTGCATTGCAGGGGGTTGGAATAGATGACCCTTGGGGGGCCCGCATCCCCGATTCTGTGATCGGATTCAGGAGCCCCCACCCCCCAGACACTTCGCTGGCCCCCCCATCCCCGCAATCCCTCTCCAAGGAAGCAGGAGCGCAAGAAACTGCAATGTCATGGAAGATGTGAGCGCTGCCGGTTGCCATGGAGACTCTGATGAAAATATCTGTTAAGGTGCTCAGAGGGAGAAGGAGACACATCTGTCAAATTCAGACCCCAACGCAACCCCTTGTCTGGTACATCTCGTCCCCTCACGCTTCCCCCACATTCCTACACTCAAGTAGGGGGTAGAGGGTGCCCTGGAAGACCATGGAAGGAAAATGGTCCCGAGTGCTATTAATTTCCAAAATCAAAGGTGGTTTTTTTTGGGGGGGGGGGCAGAGGTGTGAGGTCTTCTAGGAGTCCCTCTCTAACCCTGGCTGTTTTTGCTGCGGTGTGTTACTGTGGGAAGACACTCTGTGCATGCTCAGTAACCCCAGCTCCAGGTCTGCCCTTCCATGGCTGGTTGGGGGAATTTGAAGTCCGGACTCTCCAAGCTCCTAGTCCTCATTTATTTCCCACAACAACCCTGAGAAGTAGGTTAGGTTGAGAGGCAGGGACTGGCCCCCAAAGTCACACCCGGTTAGCTGCATGGTTAAGGGGGGAGAATTTCAACCCTGGTCTCTCCCAGGTCCTCGGTGGAATCTACAAACGTACATATAAAAAACATTCTGAAAAAGCTTTTTTTTTTTAAGTGTTTTTTAAGATACATTGAATTTCCCATAAGGCTCACCGTCGCCATCTACTGTCACATTGTATATTGCGCTAAAGAGACACTTAAAACGTTTTATTTGCAGCTGTAGAGCGGAGTGCCTAGTCTGACATTCTCTAATCAAAACAAAATAAAAAAAATTCCTTCCAGTAGCACCTTAGATACCAACCAAGTTTGTTATTGGTATGAGCTTTCGTGTGCATGCACACTTCTACTGGAAGGAATTTATTTACCATTTAGCATTTTATTTTTTTGTTTCGACTACGGCAGACCAACACGGCTACCAACCTGTAACTATTCTCTAATCACTACACCTCCGCCGCCATGTAAAAGATAACCGTTAAATGCTAATTAAACTGCAGTCAAATTAAAGCAATATAAAAAAACTCCCAAATCCATTAAAATACAGATAAAGAAAACAACAC
The DNA here is from genome assembly GCA_034641385.1 of Darevskia mixta. Taxonomy (NCBI): domain Eukaryota; kingdom Metazoa; phylum Chordata; class Lepidosauria; order Squamata; family Lacertidae; genus Darevskia; species Darevskia mixta. Next base: position 2,456,302 of record JAWWNH010000131.1, on the reverse strand, counting down.
AACCTTTCTTTAAAGAACTTTCCTCCTTGGCACCCCTCATATAATCAAAGAATTGTAGAGTTGGAAGGGACCTCAAAGGTCCTCTAGTCCAACCCCCGAAATGCAGGAGTCTCAGCTAAATCATCCTTCATCCAACTTCAGAATTTATTTTTTAAATATTTATTTAAGGAAGGACATACACTTCCGTAACACACAAGAAGGAAAGAAGACACAACGACTGAAATAAAATTAAACATGCAAAATGCAAATACGGGTTGTTTTATTTTATTCCCTATAACCATACAAGTGTTAGAGAGGCAGAAAATGATGCGGGGAATTATCCCGGCTCCCTTTTGAATGGGGATGGCAACTTCGGATCCTGCTTTGCAGTCGCGCAAGATGATAAACTGACACCCCCACCCACCCTGGTGGTTTCTCAATGTGGTACCTACCTGAGTCCCTTTGCCCCCCCCAACCTGGGCCTACCGGGGGCTCCCTCCTCGCCTCGCTGGCCCTCTGGCGGCAGGAAGGATTCAGGAGAGCCCGGCCGTTTCCTAGCAACCGTGGGATGCGCTCTCCCAGGCCACTCCGCACTGACCCACATTCGGCTGGCAGCTGAGCCTGGGGGTTGCTAGGCAACCCCGCTAGTTTTCCTCCCATCACGGGGACAGGCGGGGGGGGGGACCCAACGACAAGAACAACGTTCCTGCGGAGACATTTGCAGCCGTTCTGGGGCTCAAGGGATAGGGTCTAGGGTGGGGTGGGGGGGCTGGAAAGAGAGGAGGAGGAGGAAGAGAATCAGTAGAGCAGGGTGGCGAGGTGTGGGGTGCCTGCAGGGGGGTAGAAAGGGGTGGGATCCAAGCTCCCCACTGCCACATCATGTTTTTTCTCCATTTCTCCGTGCTGCGAAAACCGAATCAGGCAGATGACCTTTTGCCTTGTCAGAAAAGAGCAGAGTCCCTGTCAGGAAGGAGAGCGAGCAAGCGAGAAAACAAAGGAGGGTTGACTGGATCAGGCCAGTGGCCCATCTAGTCCAGAGTCCTGTTCTCACAGGGGCCAAATACCCCCTAAGAACCGAGGGACCCAGGTAGACCGCTTCAGGACATGGAGGTTTCATGAGGATCTAAGGTTTGAATCCCCGTGACAGGGTGAGCTCCCGTTGCTCGGTCCCTGCTCCTGCCAACCTAGCAGTTCGAAAGTGCAAGTAGAAAAATAGGTACCGCTCCGGTGGGAAGGTAAATAGTGTTTCTGTGCGCTGCTCTGGTTCGCCAGAAGCGGCTTAGTCATGCTGGCCACGTGACCCGGAAGCTGTACGCCGGCTCTCGGCCAATAAAGCGAGATGAGTTCCGCAACCCCAGAGTCGGACACGACTGGACCTAATGGTCAGGGGTCCCTTTACCTTTGTTAAAGGTGCTGAGAGATGTTGCAGGAGAGCCTGTGTGTCCCCACCCCCCTCAAGAGCTACAATTCCCAGAGTACCCTGTGAAGAGGGATTGATGGTTAAACCATAAACTCCTGTTGCAGGGAGTTCCATAGTTTAATCCCTGCCCTGCATGAAAAAAGGGTCTTTCACTGGATATTTTTAAGGTCAGAGGGCCATCTGTCAGGGATTTTTCAGCTGCGATTTCCTGCATTGTAGGGGGTTGGACTACATGGCCCTTGGGGGTCCCTCCCAACCCTACGATTCTGGGTTCTTACGAGGTTAAATCTCAGAGTGGCGAGACAGATGCCTCTTGTTCCCTGCTCTCATGTTGGTCAAGGAACGTGCGGCACAAACCTTGTAATTTCACACTGTGGCTGCTGAGATGCTTTTTGATAATAATAATAATAATAATAATAATAATAATAATAATAATAATAATAATTTATTATTTATACCCCGCCCATCTGGCTGGGTTTCCCCAGCCGCTCTGGGCGGCTTCCAAAAGAACATTAAAATACAATAATCTATTAAACATTAAAAGCCTCCCTAAACAGGGCTGCCTTCAGATGTCTTCTAAAGGTCTGGTAGTTGTTTTTCTCTTTGACATCTGCTGGAAGGGCGTTCCACAGGGCGGGTGCCACTACCGAGAAGGCCCTCTGCCTGGTTCCCTGTAACTTGGCTTCTCGCAGGGAGGGAACATCCAGAAGGCCCTTGGTGCTTCGACCTCAGTGTCCGGGCAGAATGATGGGGGTGGAGACGCTCCTTCAGGTATACTGGACCGAAGCCATTTAGGCCATTTAGGGTTTGAATTGCGGACACACGTGCGAAACCCTGGCTGTGGTTCCTACCCCTTCCCCCAAAGAATGAGACAAGAGACCAGAGTATGGGTTCAAATTGGCCACAACTTTATTGAGCTTCAGAAGTGGGGAACTTGGCATAGGCCTTGGCAGGTCACCTTCTCAGCCCGTGTGGCTGAGGATATACAGGTTGAAGAGGTACAGTGGGAGGGGACTGTAAAGCGCAAACTTACACAGCATGCCCTCCTACTAACCTCGGCCCGGGAGTTTGACCCTGGCTCTAGGGCCAGGGACTCCCGGTTTTTGCCCTTTAACGGGCCCTGCAAGCGCCGCCGCATGGGAAGGGAGCATAACAGCATCCCCCCAACCTGATGATAGACTAAAGGATACCTTGCCAAGGCCTCAAACCGCCAAAGTTGTGACGAAATGCTGCAGGGAGGGCGAAACCTGCCAATGCAGGGGAAATTCCTTCCCGGTTCTGAATACAGCAACCATCTTACGACCGCAGCAGCGCCTGCTGACCTAGAACGCAAAATGTTAGTCTGTAAAGAAAATTTTAGCAAACAAAGGAATTTACAAAAAAAGGAGATCGCTGCCTTGTAAAGCATTAAAGTTTTAATGGCAAGGCCCTTGCGCTTTAGGAGAACCAGGAATTGAAGCCCCTCCTCCCCGGAAGCGCGCTGCGTTATGGAGCCACGAAAACGCCCAAAGGCGTCCCAGGCCCTGGAATAAGAGCGCCTAGTGAAGGGGGCTAATGCTGACATTACTCCTTGGTTCACTTCTTGCTTCCAATCTCCCACAGATCGTCTGGAAAGGCGTCCGGGATCTGGGCTGCCTCTGGCGCCAGCTCACGGAAACGCGACAGTGCATCAGCAATGTTGTTGTTAAGACCAGGGATGAAACGGGCTGTGAAGGAAATATTGTGCCGCAGGCATTCCAGCGCGAACAGGCGCAGCACCCTTATCACCCTATCGGACCTTGCCGACTGCCTGGATATAACTCGTACCACCGCTTGATTGTCAGACCAGAAGCAGACCCTGGAGTTCGAAAGGAAGGTTCCCCAGATGCGAATGGCGACTAGAATAGGGAAGAACTCAAGGAAGGTTAAATCGCGAGTGATGCCCGCTGCGTGCCAAGAGGATGGCCACGGCTGGGCACACCAACGGCCCCTGAAGAACACGCCAAAACCATAGCGGCCAGAAGCATCCGAATGGACCTGGAAGTCCACCCCAGGATTGAGGGTTTTTTGCCAAAACGAGACCCCATTATAATCCCGCAAGAATGCAAGCCAAATCTTCAAATCCTCCTTTATCTGCTTTGTCACCCTGATGTGATGGTGCGGGGCTACCCCCCTGTCCGTGAGCCGCGCCAAGCGTGCGCAGAAGGCACGGCCTGGCGCAACTACCCTACATGCAAAATCGAGATGGCCCATTAGGGATTGAACCTGGCGAAGGGTGGTCTTTCTAACCCCCAGCATTGTTTCCAGCAACGCTTTTAAGGTTTCGAGTCTGGACTGCGGGAGGCGTGATGATTGCTGATGTGTGTCCAGTTCAATGCCCAAGTCGGAAAGGTCCGTAGAAGGGCCCTCGGTCTCGTCGGCGGCCAAAGGTTTGCCCAAGTCCGCCGCAAGGCAACGCTCGCACAAATGGTCGAAACTGCATCTGTCCCTGCTACACAACACATTACTAAGCTCCCAGCATGCTGACGTAGCCACCCTCTGTACTTTGGAGGGGGGTTTGCCTGATTTCTCCCCGAAAGCCCTTTTTTGGAAGTGTGGGGCCACTACTTCGTACCAAATATCAATGTCCTTGATGTCCCACCGTGCCCTGGGGTCTTCAGCAGCCCTCTCACGGAACTCCTCATCGTACGCTAAAGCCGCCGAGTCCCCTGCCATTTTTCTGGCTTTTAAAATAATACCTAGGTAGTTAGCCAGGTGCCAACCCCTATCAGGGTAAGCAGCAGCCACCAACCCCATGTAGGATGCGTAAGCAATTAACCAATTATCGAATGTCCTATCAATGTCCACTGCCTTATCCTTTTTACGACGCGATTCTGGCTTAAACTTGGAACTACAAGAAGAAGCCGGGGAGAGCAGAGAAAAGATATCTACAAATTCCCCATTTAGGATGCGGTTGCGAAGATTCTTTTTAAGCCGGATGCCAGGTGGCTGATCCGTCCGCTTGAAATTAGACGCCCGCACCCTCCCTTTTGCGTCCAACCCATCCTCCCAGCACAGCTCCCTGGCCCCGAAGGCGCGGCGATGGCGCCGGGTGCGCCGTTCCCAAATCCAACTCGGAAGGCCAGGGGCCTTGTGGGTAGTAACCCAGTAGCCCTTACAGCGTTCTTCCGACTCGCCACAGGAAGAATCGCACGTACCTGAGAGATCTGAAGAATCCGAAGTGTCCCTCTTGCGCTTATGCCCATGCTTCCTTGATCTGCGCGACCTCTTCTTCCTGCGTCGTGTTCTGCGCGAATCAGGGCTGGAGGAGCTGTCGGGTGAGCTTGAAATAGGAGACCTATGCCTGCGCCTACCCTTGCGAGTGCGCCGACGAGGGGACTTGGACCTATCTAAACGCTCCTTAGCCCGAGCCAGGCGATGCTTCAGGGTACGAACTAATTCCTGCACCTCGTCCTCACTGGACAAAGTATCGCTCTCTGGGGATACACACCGTTTCTTCTTAGGGTGGGCCCTGTAGAGCCTGGCATCAGAAGTGGAGGGGCCGTCAAAATAATCATCCCTCACCTTTTTCCTAGTTATTACGAGCTTCATAGGCGGGACCTTCCTGCCGGAAAGCAAGGCCCTTTTTTTAACCCTATTGGCTGCTTTTACAGCGTTGCTTGGGGTGCCCTTTGCTGCGGATTTGGGGGTGCCCTGCACTATGACGTCATGTGTGAGCGGGGTGGGGGAACTTTCCTTTTGTTCAGCGGCTGCGGCTTGTGACATGATGCACCTTGAAGCGAGCTCTACTGGCACTGCTAAAGACCTGAGTAAGATAGGCAGATGGTTTTTAGGCTACTATAGTGGCTATTTTCTACTAGGGTGGTTTTTTTTTTTTTTTTAAATAATCATCATATGGGGGGGGGGTAACGACAGAACCAGCCAACCTAACTGCGCGCACACACTGGGGGGGGGGGGAAGGAATAACAAGTTAACTCACACCCATATATATGCTAGCTACAGGTAGGTAGCCGTGTTGGTCTTCTGTAGTCGAAACAAAATAATAATAATAATAAAAAAATTCCTTCCAGTAGCACCTTAGAGACCAACTAAGTTTGTTCTTGGTATGAGCTTTCGTGTGCGTGCACACTTCTTCAGATACACTGAAACAGAAGTCACCAGACCCTTATATATATGCCAGACACGTCCAACTTCCAAGAGACTGAGATCTACTCCCAGTATTAAAAAACTGGCAGTGATCTACCCATTGTCATTGGAGGGAAGAGGAGCGTGCATGGGGTGGGTGGATTGCCCAGAGTTGTTGAGTTTTTTTGGGGTAGGATTGCCCAGAGTTCTTCAGCTTTTATTTGTTAACTTTCGGCAAACTTTATTTCAGGCACGTCCAACAGGTAGATTGTGATCTACTGGTAGATCACTGGACTCCTGTGGTAGATAATTGGTAGACCACTGGCTCCCCCCAAAGAAGCGCAACAACTTTGGCTCCCCTAAAAAAAAAAATCTCTTTTTTTTTGCCCTGCACCCCCCAAAAATGGGGCTTTCCTTCTCCCTTAAAAAAAGCTCAACAACAACTTTGATCTGAATGCCTAAAAAACGGGCCTTCCTCCTCCTTAAAAAAGCTCAACAACTTTGACCTGAACCCCAAAAAGGGGGTAGATCACTGCCAGTTTTTAACTCTGTAAGTAGATCACTGCCAGTTTTTAACTCTTAAGTTTTTAACTCTGTAAGTAGATCGCAGTCTCTTGGGGGTTGGCCACCCCTGTAGTTTATTTAATTCCACGATCGATAAAGGTTCCCACGATCTACCAGGATCAGCCTGGGATCTACCAGTAGATCGTTGGACATGCCTGTATGCTATGAGATCCTGAGGAGTGGACCCTCCTAGGATAGCATGCGCGGCGCACATGAGGCCCATGGCCCGAGCAGGGAAGGGGGGAGTCATCCCACGTGCGGCCTAGCCAAGCCCCCCCCCCAAGAGCCGCCATGAGGCCTACGCAAGGGCTGCCTAGACATGCCCCCCCCCCGAGCCTAACAGCCGCCACTTGGCCTAGTAGGAAAAGCTGGGGGGGGGGGGGTGAGCGGCTTCCCCCAGAAATAAGGCCCCTCGGTTTAGCCGGGACGGCCTGCTGTGGGGACGCCCGCCCCATGCCCCCCCCCGAAAGAAAGGCCGGTGGAAAAGCCGCCACAACAAGGCCGCGATGAGGCCTACCACCGGGGCCGCCAAGCGAGGCCCGCCCCATGCCCCCCCCCCGAAGGAAAGGCCGGTGGAAAAGCCGCCACAACAAGGCCGCGATGAGGCCTACCACCGAGGCCGCCAAGCCTACGCCGAAAAGGCCGCAAAATGAGGCCTAGCCAGGCGGTGGGGCCTTGAAGCAAAGGAAATACAAAAGGCCGGTACTTACCAGAATCCGGCCGCCTGAACACGCTCCTGGATCCGGGCCTGACCCTGGAAGGAAGCAAGACCAAAAGAGGGCCTAGTCGAAAGGCTCAGCCTCTTTTCATAGGCCTTGACACCCCCCCCCCCCAGCCGGCCGTCCATTGTCCTCCCTGGCCGAGGGCGGGTCAAAGGCCAGCCTCACCAGGTGGGTGGCACCTGTCCAGGTAAGCCCCTCTCGGTGCCACAAACCCCGCCCACCTGTGGGGGAAGGGAGGTCGGGAATTACAAGTTCCTGGTTTCCCTTTTACATATGTTTAGGGAAGTTATTAATCTGTGGTGTGTTAATGTATTTTAATGTTTGCTGGAAGCCGCCCAGAGTGGTTGGGTCTCCCCAGATGGGCGGGGTACAAATAATAAATAATAATAATAATAATAATAATAATAATAATAATAATTATTCCTGAGAACCCAATCCATTCCTGGTGGGTCTTCTGTTGTCCATTGGATGACTACCTGTCTGGCAGGCGTCTGTCAGGATGCCAGGGATTGGCTCTTGTAAAAGAGGCTCAACTCAACTCATTTTATTCCGGCTTTAAGCCCATAGACATAACAACCAAAAACAGAGGCAGCACAGTCTGGTTTACAATTGCTAACAGTAAAATAGATTAAAAGGGATACTCAATTGAATAAAATATGATAAAAATTAAATTAAAATTTCAAGCTGTATATAACAATCCATTGCGTTTCTTAAGTGTCAGAACTGATGTCAGAAATTTTGCCATATCCTATATAATAATTCCCTAATGTCCCCACGTCCGTGGTGTGTGTCAGTGGAACTGCGCTACTGAGCATGTGCCCCACGGACACAGGGATTGGAGCGCAGAGACTCTATGCAGATGAGACAGTCGGAGGCTGCCAATCGGAAGTGCGGGAGGGGAGGGGCTGCCTCGCCCTGCACTCAAAGAAAGTTGCTGGCGGCCATTTTGTGTGTGTGAGTGATGGGAGTTACACAAGGATTCCTCTCACCCGCCCGCCCTAGGCCGACGGCCCTGCCTGGGAGGTGGCCTCCCTCCCTCAGGGGCTCAAAGCAGCCCCCGTCCCGTCCTCGCCATGTCCCTGTACAGGAACTCGGTGTGGTTCGTGAAGGGGCTGGGAGCCAAAAGGGCAAAGAGAGGCGGGGGCTGCCATGGCCGTTTCCACACGGAGTTTGCTTACGGAGGGAAACCGGACGTGGGATTTGAGCCCATTCCCCCTCCTCCGCCGCACGCTTTAGGGACTTTTATGTAACGGGAGGGGCCAGTTTCCCTCACAGCTTCTCTTGGACGCGCCGCAGGATGAGGCCCGGCTGCCTTACCTGAAGGCTGCTGTCCTAATCCCACTTGCCTGAGGGAAATAAGTCCTGTTTTTAAAAATGTTTCACCACATATGTTCTAGCGCCCGTTAATTTAACGGGCTGAACGTCCACTAGTGTAGGGTTATAATCGGGTCTGAATCTTGCAACAGAAGAGCAAGGTTAGGCTCTTCCAAATACCCCGGTAATTTTTGGGATAATGGAAGTAATAAAGTCTTTCGGGCAGCAGAATACAAGGGGCAGACAAACACTATGTGGTGAAGAGATTCAATCGAACGGTTATCCCAGGCACATAAGACCGAAACTTGGCCCCTAGAAAATCTATGAAAAAGGACGTTTGAGGGGAAGACATTAAACCGTGCTTTAATAAAAGCGAAACGATGACTAGCAATAGAAAGAGTTGATAGATAGGCTGGAACTTGAAGTGGGGGTACAATGGCCAGGGATCTCAGTGAGCATGTCCCCCCGCCCAGCATAACTCAGAGGCTGCTGAGTAGAGATCCCAGGTTTTAGGGATTATGGCTATCTTCGTTTCCCCATGGCTTCCCCCTTCGGTAGCCATCTTTTCCCTGAGCGAAGAGAAGTTGGAATGGCATCGATCCGACGTAGGGCTGATTTTATAATAATATTTGAAGGTTTTGGTGCACAAGGGAAGCGCAATGCTTGAAGAAGATACCGTGTAGCAAAACTGTGGTGGGTTTTTATGGGGGTATTTACAAAATTGAATGGTGTCAGCCTGGGGGGGGGGGGTGCAGTGTCCCCTTTAACTGAAAACACAACCTTTATTTAAAAAATTCCGGTAACAGGAGAGTCCACCGCCTCTCGACGGCTCCTACTGCCAGAAAATTATTCCTAATGTTTAGTTGGCACCTCCTTTCTTGCCATTTGAATCCATCGGTTCGTGTCCCAGCAGTAGAGGGGTTGGACTAGATGGCTCTTAGGGGTCCCTTCCAAACCTAGGATTCTATGCTTCAATTAAAACAAGCGTGCGTTTTTTAAAAGCGAATCAGGATGAAAGCTCATATGGAGGAGCCCCTGGTCCAAATTTCCCAGCCAGCCCCTAAAGGCTTGCAGTCTAATATCAGAAGGGGCCTGGAGACAAAAAGCCTGTGGCAGGGAGTTCCATAGTTTAATCCCTGCCCTGCATGAAAAAAGGGTCTTTCACTGGATAATTTTAAGGTCCGAGGGCCATCCGTCAGGGATTTTTCAGCTGCGATTTCCTGCATTGTAGGGGGTTGGACTACATGGCCCTTGGGGGTCCCTCCCAACCCTACAATTCTGGGTTCTTACGAGGTTAAATCTCAGAGTGGCGAGACGGATGCCTCTCGTTCCCTGCTCTCATGTCCGTCAAGGAACGCGCATGACTCCGGAGCTGCTGTGCGGCACAAACCTTGCAATTTCACACACTGTGGCTACTGAGATGCTTTTTGAACTGTTGATAACAAGCTGTAAGACCATTAGGGCTGTTTAAAAAAAAAGAGGAGAAAAAAACCCGAAGCAAGATTGGGAGCTTTTAAAGTGGCAGCCGTGGAGGAAATTAGCACAGAGTTCGGGAGGTGATAAAGAGACTTCAGTAATTGGTATTAGTGGTGGTATTTGGCTCAAGAGCAGTGTTGCATTGCAGTTAGAGGGTTGGACTGGGACCTGGGAGACCAGGGTTCGAATCCCCGCTCATCCATGAAGCTCACTGGATGACCTTGTGCCTCTCAACCTGGCCTACCTTAGAGAAAAAAGGTGGGCTAAAAATGCAATGAATGAATGAATGAATGATAAATTAATACCACCCCTTGCTTCAGTTGTTGCCACAACCCGTCCAGTTCCTGCAGCTTTTCTCAGGGATATGACCTGCGGAAAAATCAGCCAGTAAAACCTGCTTGGAGAACCTGGCTGGAGACATTAATTTTTATTTGTTCCATAAAATTCATACACTGCTTGATTGTTTAAAAAATAAGCCCTCAAAGCGGTTTACAGAGAACGTAAGACAATAGATTTGTCAAAAAGACAGATTAACAAGAATGACCTAAGACTTTTGAAAAGTTAAAATAACGATAAAAGCAGATTAAAACTCACATCAACTCTCTAAATATCTGGGTAGGTTTCTCGAAACATAAATGTTTTCAGCTGGCGGCATTTAAAAAAAAATAAACTTACTCCCAACCACTGGTTAAATTCCTTGAGATCAAGCTGGTGTTTTAAAGGAGAGAGACAGCCACATTAAAGCTATAATAAAAGGCATAGGCGCAGAGGCCAATTCAAAAGTTGGCAGCCCTCTCTGGCGGCGGCAAAAATGAAGCCCAATGAAGATACAAGTCTTGTTCTTTTAATCTCTGAAATATTAACTGGATCTTTACACTGATATGCCACTGTTCAAGGAGCTCACGGCAGCATGCTTCGTCTTAATTTAAAGTTTTTAACTGTATCACAACCCTGCAAGGTAGACTTGGGCAGCGAACGAACAACTGACCCAAACGAACGAACAACTGAGTGGGGAAGCGAACGAACAACTGAGTGGGGAGATTTGAACCCTGATCTCTCCCAGGACCTTGCTTGACACTCTTAACCACTGTGTCTGAGTTCCCCAGAGCATGTCCAGAAGTCCTTCCCTTTGGGCTTGGAAGCGAGACTCCTGGGACAGAAGCATGGGTTGCTAGAATGTGAAAGCACCTTTTCCTAGGAGATGCAGTGTGGTGGGAAATTGCTGGGTGGCAAAGAGGCATGAGATTAGCTGCACATCAGATGTCCCAGGCTTGGACACTTAGCACTGCAAATTAATTCCTGATGGCCAAGAGCTGTTAACGAAGGGATCTGTTTCTGTGCGCCAGGTGCTGGGCCCCGATGAAGATGGATAACACGGCATCTTAATTAGTGCACCATCGATTGGACGGAGCGGCCTGCGACTCCGAAAATCTCGGCGCGGCAGCTCCAGTGGGTGATTGATTGGCAGCTGTCAGAAACTCAGCATCCCGGAGGGGCTTTTGGCCTGTCTCGTTTGATTTGGATCCAGCGGTGAGTGGCGTGCCAACGCAGGAATGGCAGCTTGCGGTGGAATCCCAGCTCCCAACTGCTCCCTACCCACCCCAAAAACCCAGCACCCTTTGGTGCCTTTCCTGGCTTTGGAAAGGACAGGCGAGCACTGAGGACTAGAGAGTTGAACGGGAACGTCGAACCATTCTGCAGGGCTGGATCTTTGAAAGTTGGAGTGTGCAGGGTGAACTCTTGTTCAAAGTGTGCGAGAGAAGAGTTGGAATGTTAGTTGAGGTCCCTTTCACATTTAGACTGCTTCTGTTTCTGGAGGCGTTCGAAGGCTGATTGTGGACCCTTGAGTGTGTTTGCGTGAGAACTCTGCACATGCCCCAGAGATGCTCGCTCCCTCTTGCTTTGCGAAGAGCAAATCAAGCCCATTTGCTGCTTGGGTGTTTCGAACTCGGTTGTAAACCATCTAAGTCAGCCTTTGGCAACCGGGTGCCTCAGCTGATGGGAGTTGTAGTCCAAAGCATCTCGATGGCACCCAGTTGCCAAACGCTGGCCTGGAGACCCCCCTGTATAAGATGACTAACAGCTTGAATTAATAATAAAACTGAGAAATAGCAGTAACACCTGCCTGCCATTTGTACAGATGCCAGTTTTTAAATCTCTGTTCGCAAGGAATTTCGCCTTTAAAATGCTGTTCGGGAGGCAATGGAACCAACGGGGTTTGAACATCTCTAGTAGGTACCGAGTTCCAGTTTAGGAGCCCAGCAAAGAGAAGCATTGCCCTCTAGTGCTTAGTAAGGGGAAATGCATCCCCATTTATCTTTAGCTGGAGAGGACAATAGGAGTATAGCATCAATAGGAGTATAGCATCTAGATCAAGGGAAGTAATAGTACCACTGTATTCCGCTCTGGTCAGACCTCACCTGGAATACTGTGTCCAGTTCTGGGCACCACAGTTCAAGAAGGATACTGACAAGCTGGAACATGTCCAGAGGAGGGCAACCAAAATGGTCAAAGGCCTGGAAACGATGCCTTATGAGGAACGGCTTAGGGAGCTGGGTAATGTTTAGCCTGGAGAAGAGAAGGTTAAGGGATGATATGATAGCCATGTTCAAATATATAAAAGGATGTCATATAGAGGAGGGAGAAAGGTTGTTTTCTGCTGCTCCAGAGAAGCGGACATGGAGCAATGGATTCAAACTACAAGAAAGAAGATTCCACCTAAACATTAGGAAGAACTTCCTGACAGTAAGAGCTGTTCGGCAGTGGAATTTGCTGCCAAGGAGTGTGGTGGAGTCTCCTTCTTTGGAGGTCTTTAAGCAGAGGCTTGACAGCCACCTGTCAGGAATGCTTTGATGGTGTTTCCTGCTTGGCAGGGGGTTGGACTGGATGGCCCTTGTGGTCTCTTCCAACTCTGATTCTATGATTCTAGGACGAGGGTGTTTTTCTACATACCTCCTTTATTATATTTCCAAAGGCATTCACTTTCCTCTCTGAATGAGCTCATAAAACTCTGGTTTAAGAGAGGGCTTGTTAAAAGGCTTTTGACTAGGAGAATGTATTTGTTTAAATCAATTTTATGCCCGTATCTGGGAGGGGTAGCTAATGCCGCAGAAGCTAATCAAGATTCAATATTACCTTAACTGATTGGAGAATGGGCCTGAACTAACAAGCTGAATTTCAGTAGAGACAAATGCAGGAAGAGCCAGCTGCACAAATTTAGGATGGGGGAATATCTGGCTTGACAGTAGTACGTGTGAAAAGGATCTAGGGGTCTTAGTGGACCTCAAGCTGGACAAGAGTTAACCGTTTACAGGTAGGTAGCTGTGTTGGTCTGCCATAGTCAAAACAAAATAAAAAATGAAAGAATTCCTTCCAGTAGCACCTTAGAGACCAACTAAGTTTGTTCTTGGTATGAGCTTTCGTGTGCATGCACACTTCTTCAGATACACTGAAACAGAAGTCACCAGACCCATATATATAGTGAGAGGGTGGGGAGGGGTATTACTCAGAGGGGTAGTGGGAATGGGTGAAAGGCTGATAGCTGTGGTAAACCTGTTGACGACTATTAACGACTGCAATTGGTCTTACAGGATAAAGCAAGGGGTGAGAAGGTTAAAAATAGCTTTGTCATGTATGATGAGATAAGAATCCAATGTCTCTATTCAGACCAGGTCTCTCCATGGTTATAAGTTTGGTAATGAGTTGCAATTCAGCAACTTCTCTTTCCAGTCTATTTCTGAAATTCCTTTGCAATAAGACAGCTACTTTGAGATCTTGTATAGAATGTCCTGGGAGATTGAAGTGCTCTCCTACAGGTTTCTCTGTCTTGTGATTCCTGATGTCAGATTTGTGTCCATTTATCCTTTGGCGTAGGGTTTGGCCTGTTTGTCCAATATAGAGAGCTGGCACTGTTGGCATTTGATGGCATACACAATGTTAGACGATGAGCAATTAAATAGTCCTGAGATGGTCTGTTTGATGTTGTTGGGGCCAGTGATGGTGTTGTCCGGGTGTATGTGGCAGCAAAGTTGGCATCTGGGTTTATTGCAGGCTCTGGTGCCAGTGTCTCAGCAGCAAAAAGAGAAAATTCTATTCCAGGCTGCATCAACAGAAGTCTGGTGTCCTGATCAAGGGAAGGAATAAAAACTTTTTTCTACCTTGGCCAGACCCCACCTGGGATACTGTGTCCAGTTCTGGGCACCACAATTTAAGAAGGATGTTGACAAGCTGGAACATGTGCAGAGGTGGGCAACCAAGATGATCAAAGGTCTGGAAATCTTGAGGGAGTTCACAGAATCATAGAATTCTAGAGTTGGAAAGTGTTATCTAGTCCAAGCCGCTGCAATGCAGGAATCTCAGCTAAAGCATCCCTGATGGACGGCCATCCAACCTCTGCTCAAAAACCTCCAAGGAAGGAGAGTCCACCACCTTCTGAGGAAGTCTGCTCCACTGTTGAACAGCTCTTGCTGTCAGAAAGTTTGAAGTTTAGTCAGAATCTCCTTTCCTCTAATTGGAATCCATTGCTTCGGGTTCTCCTTCCTGGAGAGGCAGGAAACAAGCTTACTTCATCAAGTAACATTAAAAGGTAAAGGTAAAGGTAAAGGTAAAGGGGCCCTTGACCATTAGGTCCAGTCGCGGACGACTCTGGGGTTGCGGCGCTCATCTCGCTTTACTGACCGAGGGAGCCGGTGTACAGCTTCCGGGTCATGTGGCCAGCAGGACTAAGCCGCTTCTGGCGAAACTAGAGCAGCGCACGGAAACACCGTTTACCTTCCCATCAGAGCGGTTCCTATTTATCTACTTGCACTTTGACATGCTTTCAAACTGCTAGGTGGGCAGGAGCAGGGACCGAGCAACGGGAACTCACCCCGTCGCGGGGATTTGAACTGCCGACCTTCTGATCGGCAAGCCCTAGGCCAGTGATGGCTAACCTTGACACTCCAGATGTTTTGGGACTACAACTCCCATCATCCCTGACCACTGGTCCTGTTAGCTAGGGATGATGGGAGTGTAGTTCCAAAACATCTGGAGTGTCAAGGTTAGCCATCACTGCCCTAGGCTCTGTGGTTTAGACATTAGCTCTCTCTTTTTTTGCTGCTACTGCTGCTGCATAATATTTTGGCTCATGTTCAGCTTGTGGTCCACCAAGACCTCTAGATCTTTTTCACGTGTACTACTGGCAAGCCAGATATTTCCCTATCTTATATTTGTGTAGCTGGTTCTACCTGCCTAAGTGCAGAGCCTGACATTTGTCCCTGTTGGAATTGCAACTCAGTGGAAAACAGCCCATAATCTTACACTAGATGCTTGAGTATCTCTCTCTCTGGCTACAACTGGGAAAATAATTTGAGATGTTGACTCCAGATATTTTTTATGTGACTTGGCATTCCTATATTACCTGCACAGCGGAACCATCATTTCCCAGGCAACCTTCATCAGAAGCCCAGAAAATCTGGAGCTCAGCTTGATAACCGGACAATGCTGATATTCCTTTCTTGGGCTCAGGTAAGTAAAACCAAGACCAGGTCTGCCTGCGCACAGGTTCGTTTTAAAATCTCATCAGACCTGCCTGCATTGCTATCTCAAAATATCGATTTGTGTACTAATTCTAATTTGTGTTCTAATTCAGCAAGAGTCTGACAATGCTTTGCAAATCTCACTGCAGTGGGGTCGGTTTAGTAAGTTGTTATATGTTGGGGCCTTATGTGGTCATTCATTCTGGCTGGTAACCCAGAACCCTTAGCCTTTACTTTTATCGCTGAAAACAATAACAACATGGCTTTAGAGGCCAAATTAATGAACTGAAATTTGTTCTGGACCGAACTTCGGGAATCAGACTCCTGGGGGCAGAGCAAAAAATGGTGCACACATTTTAAATTTGGTGATTGCATCGGGGGTGGGTGGGGGTGGGCACTCTCTCAAAATCTGCAGCTTAATTTTTTGGGGTGAAATTAATCTTTGAAACCCACCTGTTTCCTTCCCCAATTGCTTTTAAGGTTGCTTTTTTAAAAATGGGGTGGATTGTTAAAGCATTATTGCTCTCTCTTTTGAAGTTTAAAACATTCTTTTATGAGTCTGGACTGTGAATTGTTTACACTGCTGTTTCAGTTTAAAATGCTGAGATATTGGCTATAAAATGTATGGGTTTTTTATGGTGCGGATAGCGACCTTTCCGTTGAAAGGTGCCGTATGAATCCCGGAAACAAATATTTTTCGACAGGGTAATGTATGTGAAATCGTTGGAACATTTAGAAGCACCCTGCAGGCTCCTCTACAAAGTCTGTTTGATGAATTGTTTTTTTTAGCCAATGAAATATTTTAAAATGGATTGCAAAAAGGATAAATTGCATTTCCCCGCACTGTTCCTGAATCTACCTGAATCCACATGTGGAAATTTTCTGAACACCCACCAACCCACACTAAATAAGTCAATTTAAATCTGGGCAAATCAATCTGAGCTGGGAAAGATGATACAAATCAGTTTTTGGTACATCTCTGCCACTCTGAATTCCAAGTGAGATTCTAGTGCTGGGAACCAGAGGGCGCCCTGAGCCAAGGTATTATTTCGCCTGCACCTTTTTCTAAATCTTGGGGTGTGATTGTGAAGGACACTTTCCGATACAGGGAGAATAGAACAGCAAACTAGAGGTGGGGCATTTTGCAGCTAAGCTGCTAAAATTTCATTCTGCACCTCCCACAACTCCAATGTGATGTGATGAACGCTGCCCTCGATTTGAAAGTGCATGTCATGTATAATATACATCCCTGTCTCTTTTCCCATTTCACAAAAAACACGTGCGCGGGCATGTGCAGAGTGCATTTCCCTTGCTGCAGCATGCACCCACGGTATTGGGGGGTCAGGGCTTCCTGGAAAGGGGTACAGCATAATAATAATAATAATAATAATAATAATAATAATAATAATAATAATAATAAATTATTTATACCCTGCCCATCTGGCTGGGTTTCCCCAGCCACTCTGGGCGGCTTCCAACAGAATATTAAAATACAATAGTCTGTTAAACATTAGAAGCTTCCCTAAAGAGGGCTGCCTTCAGATGTCTTCTAAAAGTCTGCTAGTTGTTGTTCTCTTTGACATCTGCTGGGAGGGCGTTCCACAGGGCAGGTGCCACTACCGAGAAGGCCCTCTGCCTGGGTCCCTGTAGCTTTGCTTCTCGCAGTGAGGGAACCGCCAGAAGGCCCTTGGAGATGGACCCCAGTGTCTGGGCTGAACGAAGGGGGTGGAGACGCTCCTTCAGGTATACTGGGCCGAGGCCATTTAGGGCTTTAAAGGTCAGCACCAACATAAGAACATAAGCAAAGACCCCACCTAGTCCAGCATCCTGTTGGTGGTAAACCAGATGGCTGTGGGAAACCCTCGACCAGGATTTGAACACGAGCCCTCTCCTCTCCTGCGGTTTGCAGCCACTGGGATTCAGAAGAGGCCGTGGAGGCAGAGCAGAACCATCCTGGCTAGTAGCCATTGATAGTCTCCTCCTCCATGAATTTGCCCCACCCTCTTTTCAAGCCGTGTAGATTGGTGGCCATCCCTGTCTCCTGTGGCAGGGTGTTCCATAGTTTAACTCTGGGCTGTGTGACCTTCCTTGAATCTGCCCACGAATTCTAGCTGCCCATTGTTCTATAAGCTTCCTATCATGTCGCCTCTTTTTTTTTGCCTTTTCTTTGAACGAAAAAGTCCCAAACGCTTCAGTCTTTAAGAATAATAAAGGTAAAGGGACCCCTGACTGTTAGGTCCAGTCGCAAACGACTCTGGGGTTGTGGCGCTCATCTCGCTCTATAGGCCGAGGAGCCAACGTTTGTCCGCAGACAGCTTCCGGGTCATGTGGCCAGCATGACAAAGCCACTTCTGGCGAACCAGAGCAGCGCACGGAAACGCCGTTTACCTTCCCGCCAGAGTGGTACCTATTTATCTACTTGCACTTTGACGTGCTTTCGAACTGCTAGGTTGGCAGGAGCAGGGACCGAGCAACGGGAGCTCACCCCGTCGCGGGGATTCGAACCGCCGACCTTCTGATTGGCAAGCCCTAGACTCTGTGGTTTAACCCACAGTGCCACCCGCATCCCTTTAATTATTAAGAATAATAATTTTATTATTTATAATTGGCCCATCATACAGGTGTCTCTCCCACCCCCTGGACCATTTCAGTGGCTCCTTTCTGAACTTTTCCTAATGCTACATTATCCTCTTTGAGGCAAGGCGCCCAGAACTGGGTCCCCATTGCCGATGTCTCTCAACCTACAAATGAAGCTCCTTCCCATCCCCTCCAGCCCCGAACATCGCACCCTGCCCCTTGCAAGATCCTTGTATGGTGCCTGCCCTCCAAGTCTCCAGTCTCTCCATCCAAGGCCCTGGAAAGAATTCAAATTATATCCAGCCCCCAGATGGATTTCTCCTTCCATTAATGTCATGGGTTAATTAAAAAACAAGATAAAACTGCAAAAAACAAACTGCAAATTATGGCTTTTAATTCCGAAGCAGCCTGCTTCTCCCGAGCCGCCCTGCGCTCTCCTCTGTGGTCCAGGGCCGGGAGAGAAATGGGTTCGGGGATGGAAAGGCCAGAATCTTTCTAATAAGCTCTGGGGCTCCAGGGATATTCTGGGATAACAAAGCATTCTGCAGGGCCTAGGAGGAGAGGCAGGAGAAAATTGCGGCGGATATTATTTCTCAGTTCAAGCCGAGCAGGAATCGGCTGGTTTCCCGGAGGGGTTCTCCATTGCAGAACTCTCTGGGAGGACTAGTAGTAGCTGGAAGGAAAGGGGGCTCTGTGTTTGCGTCTGTGTGTGATGATTCTGGGCCCCTTCCCTCTTTGCCCAGGGGTGCGTTCTGAAATGGAGATGGTTTAGGAAAGGAATGGAGTTCACAGAATGGTAGAACGAGAACCGACCGGCAGGGTTCATCTAGATCAGGGGCCGGCAATAATAATATTATTATTATTTAGGGAAGTTTTTAATCTGTGATATTTTAATGTACCCTATATACTCGAGTATAAGCCTAGTTTTTCAGCACATTTTTTGTGCTGAAAAAGCCGCCCTCAGCTTATACTCGAGTGAGGCAGGCAGTGGCTCCTATGAAGCTTTCCCAGGTTTTTTGTGGTAAAATTGGGTGCCTCGGCTTATATTCGGGTCGGCTTATACTTGAGTATATACGGTATTTTGATATTTGTTGGAAGCCGCCCAGAGTGGCTGGGGACACCCGGCCAGATGGGCGGGGTACAAATAACAAATTATTATTATTATTATTATTATTATTATTATTATTATTATTATTATTATTACCGGCCATGGGCCGGATTACTCCCACGGAGATCGTCCGTGGGCCAGACTGGCGCAGCGCGACGCCAAAAACCGCGTCTGCGCATGTCCATGGTGCCGGAAATTGCTTCTGCACATGCCCAGATGCCGAAAATCGCACCTGCGCAGAAGCGATTTTTGGCGTCTGGACATGCGCAGACGCGATTTCCCGTATCTTCGCGTGCGCAGGCGCGATTTCCGGCGCCGCTCGGTGAGTCCCTGCGCCGTGCCGGTTTAGCACAGCGCGCGGGGGACTCGCCGAGCGGGCAGCTCGGTTCAGGGGCGGCTTGTGGGCCGGTAAAATGGTCTCTGTGGGCTGGATCCAGCCCACGGGCCGGAGGTTGCTGACCCCTGATCTAGATCAACCCCCTGCAATGCAGGAATCACATACCCACCAACATTTCTACAATAAAATAGGGACATCCTATTCAATGTTGTTGTTGTTGTTGTTGTTGTTGTTGTTGTTGTTATACAATATCCATCTGACTGGGTTGCCCCAACCACTCTGGGTGGCTTCCCACATATATAAAAACATAATAAAACATTAAACCTCTCGCTACAGGGCTGCCTTCAAATGTTCTACGTTTTATTGTGCTTTTAATTCTGTTGGGAGCTGTCCAGAGTGGCTGGGGAAACCCAGCCAGATGGGCGGGGTATAAATACTTTATTATTATTATTATTATTATTATTATTATTATTAGTATTAAAATGTCTTCTAAAGGTTGCATGGTTGCTCACCTTCTTGGCTCAGGGAACGCGTAACTCCATACCCTCCAACATTTCTCTGATGGAAATAGGGACGTCCTAAGCAGGACATTCTGGGATCAAATCAGAAACCGAGACGGCTTCTATGGATCTGGGGAATAGGGGACACTTGGAGGGTCTGGATATCACAGCAAAAGAATTCCACGTATCATCCCTGAAAACATTTCTGTGGTGCTGATGACGCCAAGGTTGCAGGTTCGATTCCCGTCTGGGACAGCTGCCTCTTCCTGCATTGCAGAGGGTTGGAATAGATGGCCTTTGGGGGGGGCCCCCATCCAACTCTACGATTCCATGAGTTCTAAGAAGCTCAGGGACAGCGTAGCACCTCAGGGCTGCCGTAAGGATTACCGAAATAATGTATGTGACTCACCTGGAGCAGGGAGGGGAAGCCTTCTATAAATACTGTTATTAATTAGCGCTCTTAAACCTCTGTCCCAGGAGGTGGGAGATTGCCGAATTAAATCTGGGGGAGCCCAGGGAGTGGTGCAATTCTGCGCTAGACGAGCCAAACGGATGCCAGAGATGGGGAAAGGCAAACGAACGACGATTTTTCATTGTTATTTTTGAAACGCTTCTGGGGAAGGGGGGTGGGAACGGGGAGGGGGGGGAGGAAAAGGAAGTTAAACACACACACCAAAAAAAATCCTTTAATTTCCCTGCTTCTTACTCAAATCGATCGGCTGCCTATTTTAGCCGGAACAAATCAATAATTAATTAGGCGCGGTAATGCCACCGGCCGCCGGTGATTGGACCAGAGGGGGCGTTCGAGGGGCTGTGCCCAGGAGGAGGGGGCTCCTCCGAATTGGTTTCACCGGCTGGAGGAAGCCTGAACGGCCACAGTCTCCGATTAATTAGAATATGAACTTGGTCTGCACATTTAGAAGTAATTTCCCATGACTCTCGGCCAGGCGTTTGGAGGTCAGACAAGGTCACGTCTTGAGGTTATTTACTGCACAGATAATTACTGCCCTCTCCACCAGGAGGTGCTCCAAAATCTAGGGGAAAACTGAGAAGGGGGCAGCTTGGGGGGGTATTTTTCATTTCATTTCATAATGTATATCTAAACAGAGGGAATGGTTATAACGGCAGAGGGGAATTTAAAGGTGAAAAGCGACACTGTGAAACAGGCCCACGGAATGAGTAGTTGCACATGGGTTAAAGAAGATGATTCATTTGCAGTTTGCAGACCGCTTGATTTTGAAAAGAAAAGGTGAGCAAGGGGTTGGGTTTCTTTGTGTTTTATACTAACTAGATGCAGAGAGACACAGGTTCAAATCTCCCATCAGATGTTAAGGAAATAAACAACTATCTGACTTTTAGAAGACACCTGAAGGCAGCCCTAGTTTTTAATGTCTGATGTTTTATTGTGCTTTGAATTCTGTTGGGAGCTGCCCAGCCAGATGGGCGGGGTATTAATTATAATCTGGTAGGGACCCCAAGATCTCCTGCAATGCTTTTGCAAAGTTTTTTGCAGATAAAGTCGCTCAGATTCGGAAGGAGGTAGACTCCACTGTGGGAGCAGGGCCGGGGCGGGAGAGTGCTAGAGTCCTGTCTAGTCCAGTTGTGTGGGACCAATTCCAATCTGTTACCTCCGAGGATGTGGACAGGCTGCTTGGACGAGTGAAACCAACCACTTGTCTCCTTGATCCTTGCCCATCCTGGCTTATAAAAGCTAGCCGGGAAGGGCTGGGCGATGGGCTCTGCGGGGTGGTGAATGCCTCTCTTTATGAGGGAGCCTTCCCAGACCCGCTAAAAGAGGCGGTTATTAAACCGCTTCTTAAAAAACCATCTTTGGATGCGGCCAATATGGCCAACTATCGCCCAGTCTCAAATCTTCCATTCTTGGGCAAGGTGATTGAGCGAGTGGTTGCTGAACAACTCCAGGCACGCCTGGAAGAAGCGGACCATTTGGATCCCTTCCAATCGGGATTCAGACCTCATCATGGGACTGAAACTGCCTTGGTCGCACTGGTCGATGATCTTCGGCGGGCTAGGGACAAAGGTGAGAGCTGTTTCCTAGTTCTGCTGGATCTCTCAGCGGCCTTTGACACCATCGACCATAACATCCTTCTGGACCGTCTAGAGGGTTTGGGAGCTGGGGGCACTGTTATACAGTGGTTCCGCTCCCTCCTCCTGGGCCGTGTTCAGAAAGTGGTGGTGGGGGATGAGTGTTCAGACCCCTGGGCTCTCACTTGTGGGGTGCCTCAGGGTTCCGTCCTCTCCCCCATGCTTTTTAACATCTATATGCAGCCGCTGGGAGAGATCATCAGGGGGTTTGGACTGGGTGTTCATCAGTATGCGGATGACACCCAGCTCTACCTCTCTTTCTAATCAGAACCAGTGAAGGCGGTGAAGGTCCTGTGTCAGTGCCTGGAGGCGGTTGGAGGATGGATGGCGGCTAACAGATTGAGGTTGAATCCTGACAAGACAGAAGTACTGTTTTTGGGGGACAGGGTGCGAGCGGGTGTGGGGGATTCCCTGGTCCTGAATGGGGTAACTGTGCCCCTGAAGGACCAGGTGCGCAGCCTGGGAGTCATTTTGGACTCACAGCTGTCCATGGAGGCGCAGGTCAATTCTGTATCCAGGGCAGCTGTCTACCAGCTCCATCTGGTGCGCAGGCTGAGACCCTACCTGCCCGCAGACTGTCTCGCCAGAGTGGTGCATGCTCTAGTTATCTCCCGCTTGGACTACTGCAATGCGCTCTACGTGGGGCTACCTTTGAAGGTGACCCGGAAACTGCAATTAGTCCAGAATGCGGCAGCTAGACTGGTGACTGGGAGTGGCCGCCGGGACCACATAACACCGGTCCTGAGAGATCTACATTGGCTCCCAGTACGTTTCCGAGCACAATTCAAAGTGTTGGTGCTGACCTTTAAAGCCCTAAACGGCCTCGGTCCAGTATACCTGAAGGAGCGTCTCCACCCCCACCATTCAGCCCGGACACTGAGATCCAGCGCCGAGGGCCTTCTGGCGGTTCCCTCACTGCGAGAAGCAAAGCTACAGGGAACCAGGCAGAGGGCCTTCTCGGTAGTGGCGCCCGCCCTGTGGAACGCCCTCCCATCAGAAGTCAAAGGTACTAACAACTATCTGACATTTAGAAGGTGCCTGAAGACAGCCCTGTTCAGGGAAGTTTTTAATCTGTGACATGTATATGTATTTAATATTTGTTGGAAGCCGCCTAGAGTGGCTGGGGAGATCCGGCCAGATGGGCGGGGTAAAAATAATAAATTATTATTATTATTATTATTATTATAATCTCTTTATGAGACACTTGCCTTTGCTCCAAGCTTCCTAGATACAGGCAGACCCTCCATGTGCCCATATATATTTTCCAGGGACAATCCCGGATCTGATCATAGCTGTCAACTTTCGGATTTGAAAATAAGGGATGCTGCGAGTGCGGTGCAATGGCACCAAGTAGCCTCGCCACCCAGCGCTCCAGAGGCTGCGTGCGAACGGGTGAGCGAAAGAGCGAGCGCTTAGACGGCAGGCAGGCTGTCTGTCTGGTTGGGCGTGAGGGTCTGGCTGCACAAGGCATGCAAGCTCCGCCCCCAGTCGGTCTCAGACTCCTTATTGGCAGCCGAGCAACGCAGCTGAGGAGCCTCCCTGGCCGGCAAGGAGGGAGAGGAGCTGCTTCCTTTGAAATCTGGGAAATTTAAGGGATATCAACAGTCCGGGATAGCAGCAGGAAACGGCATTGGAATAAGGGAGTTTCCCACAAAAAAGGGAGGGTTGACAGCTATGAGCTCATACCAAGAACAAACTTAGTTGGTCTCTAAGGTGCTACTGGAAGGAATTTTTTTGCCTCCCCCGACTATGTTTTTATATATGTTGGAAGCTTCCCAGAGTGGCCGAGGCAACCAAATCAAATCGGCGGGGTATAAATAAGAAAAGAGGACATCCTTATTTTCATCGGAGGAACGTTGGAAGATATGCACAGAGACCCAGGTTTACCAGGTCCATTTCAGAGCATGGTTTTTTTGTTGTTGTCCCTGTTCTTCCCACATGAAAACGCGCATTTCACCACTGAATCAGAGCAAACGGCGCTGCCGTGCTCAGATCCTGCATCTGGGCTCTGTTTTGTTATTTGGGCTATATGGGGAAACATCCAATAAAAATGCTTTTTAGAATACACGGTTCTACAGTTCCGTGATTCCTGGCAATCCCATAATTCGCGGGAGCCTCCCCCCATTGCCTCCCACACCTCTCCCACAGACGCTCGCTCTTTCTTTCTCTCTCTCCTTTTTTTTGCCTCTCTCATTAATTCTAACAAGCTTTGCAGCGCAGTGCTCCAGGGACGGCTGAATCACTCCGTTGTCTCTTAACACTCTATTTAAAAATTACTCCACTGTCAACACAAGTCGAACCCGGAAACATTCCCAGGGCACAGGGAATTAGAGACAGAGGAGGCAGGGGCTGGCTCCAGGGGTTTTTGGGTGGCTTGGTTTTTGTTTTGTTTTTTTGCAGGCGTCAAAGCAAGGAAATGGGCACAAGGAGGGGGTAAATTGGGCAGCGCAGCAGGATTTCAATGCGTTTGAATGTGGCAGGCTGGCTCTTGAGTCTGGAGGAACAGCCTGGTGGATCTGGAGAGAGCACTTGCTATCTCTCTCTCTTCCTTACAGGGTGGAAAGCAGAGTTGCCTCTTGAACACCAGCAACTTGCTCAATTGCTGTACCTCTGGGAGTCTCGTCTTGCGGCAAATGCCAAGGGGTGGCTTCTCTTGCTGCGCCGAGGAAAGCAAACACTCCTCGGGAGGCGTATTTTAAGCCGAAAGGAGAACAGGGAGAGGAGGGCCTGGCAGGGCCTGGGATGAACTAAGGAGGGATGGCTCAGTCGGTAGAGTGTGAGACTCTCTTAATCTCAGGGTTGTGAGTTCGAGTCCCATGTGGGGCAAAAGATTCCTGCATTGCTGAATGGTTGGGCTAGAAATGATCCTTGCAATCCCTTCCAACTCCTCTCTGATTCTTGCTTGCATGCTTTTCCCCCCCATCTCAGGCTGGTTCGCCAGCTATGGCCCCAGAAAAGGATCTAGCTGAGATATTGCAGGGGGTTGGACTAGATGACCCTTGGGATCCCTCCCAACTCTACAATTCTATTATTATACGTCCAGGTCCAGAGGCAAGTCTAGCTAGACTCCCAGGCATTTCTTAAGACATTTGGCCACTGTGAGAACAGGAAACTGGCCTGATCCAGCAGCCGGGCTTTTCTGATGTCCTTATGGAACCTCCACCTCCAGAGGCACTCTATCTCTATCCCTAGGTTCTTAGAGGCATTTGGCTGCTATGAGAGCAGGAAGCTGGACTAGTGGGCCCCCTTTGGCCTGACCCAGAAGCCGGGGCTCTCCTTGTGTTCTCATGGAACCTCCAGCTCCAGAGGCAGTCTATCTAGACCAGTGATGGCTAACCTTGACAGTCCAGATGTTTTGGGACTACAACTCCCATCATCCCTGACCACTGGTCCTGTTAGCTAGGGATGATGGGAGTTGTAGTTCCAAAACATCTGGACTGTCAAGGTTAGCCATCACTGATCTAGACTCTTCTGTTCTTAGGGGCTCCCCTTGGGCCTGATCCAGAAGTCTCTCCTCCAGTTCTTCTGTTCTGCATAACCAAACAATGGGGAAGGAGCTCCAAGGGGTCCCTTAGCCTGTGAGTCCCCTCCCAGTAGCCTAGCTGGTCCAGTATCCAGTCCTCCCAGTGGCCAACCGAATGCCCATTGTGGGAAACCTATAGGAAGGCAAATTTCAGCGGGGCTGCCAGCCGCCCTCCCATTGCTGGTGACGGCGGCCTCAGCATCCCCCGAGGAGCGGCTGTTTGCTTTGGCAGCCTTTGCTGCCCAGCTCTGCTCTGCTGCACGCAGCAGACGGCATCACGGACTGAGCACAGCTCTCTCTCTCTCCTCCCCCCCCCCGCACCCCCGCCTGCCTGTGTGTTTTGCTTGCCACATTAAAAAGCTTTATTGGTCCTCATCTGTTTCAATTACCCGCCCGGCCAGTTCTGGATTTACGTATAAGCTAAACAAGCCGCAGGGTTGCAAAGGGGGTCCCCCGGGGTCATCCATCTCAACCCGCTGCAGTGCTGGAATTCCTCTGTTAAAAGCTGGAATGGGGGAGGCAGTTACACGACTCCCCCCAAACCCCAAGTCCGGTCCACAGCCTCTGACAACGACAGACAGTTGACACAGGCACCATACAGTGCTGGATTTACGTATAAACTAAACAAGCTCTAGCTTAGGGCCCCACTCTCTTGGGGGTCCCCTAAAAAATTAAAGGGGAAAAAACTGGATGTACATTTCCAAAATATAAGATAAAAAACTAATAAAATAAAACCTACCTACAGCAACCGTGTTTTGTGTTGTGTAGGCTCCTATGATGTGAATAATGGGCCCCGCCTGCTAGTCTGCTCCCTAAAATATCTCGGGTTTGCTCCTTTCTATATATAGGGTGCCTACATTCTGCATGTGCAAATGGCTTGAGATACCTATGAGGTCCATCAATTACAATCTAGCATATATTCAACACACAAAACAGCGACCGTTTGTTGTTGGCAAAGGACAGCTGGACATATAAAGGCCCCCATTGCCTTCAGGAGCTCAGGGCCTCATCAAACCTCAATCTGGCCCCATACTGGCTGCTCACCAAGTGGCTGCCCACAAAACCAAGTTCAAAGTCCTGGTATTAATTTACAAAGCCCTGAACAACATGGATCCAGGATATCGCAGGGAACCTCCTGAACCCTTTCTATCCCAGTTCAGTCACTGAGATCATCTGCAGGAGCATCCTTGCTCATTCCCTGAGTTGGTGAGGCTCATTTGACAACCATAAGGAACTGAGCCTTTAGTGTCATCCGCCCAGTCCTGTGGAACTCTCTGCCACTAGAATCGGGCACCTTTCCAGCAGCCTTTTAAACGTCTGCTGGAAACTTTCCTATTCTGCCAGTCAGCAACCTTTTCCAGCCATGGGCCGGTCCACCATCCCTCAGACCATGTGGTGGGCTGGACTATATTTTGGAAAAAAAATATGAACCAATTCCTATGCCCCACAAATAACCCAGAGATGCATTTTAAATAAAAGCACACATTCTACTCATGTAAAAACAGACTGATTCCCAGACCGCCCGTGGGCCGGATTTAGAAGGCGATTGGGCCGCTTCTGGCCCATGGACCTCAGGTTGCCTACCCTGTGCCACCCCTTAGGAGGCAATTAAGACTACAACTTTCCATAATACTTAGTGGATTTCTGATTTTAACTTTTCCACATTTTTACACTTCACTTGGGAAGACAGGCAAAGTACCAGTGTACTTGAAGAAGCAAAGATCACCTGTGTTGAAGCAATGATTCTTCAACATCAACTTCGTTGGACTGGTCATGTTGTGCGGATGCCTGATGATCGTCTTCCAAAGCAACTACTCTATTTCAAATTTAAAAATGGAAAGCGTAATGCTGGTGGTCAACAAAAGAGGTTTAAAGACTCTCTCAAGGCAAATTTTAAAAAAAATGTAGTATAAACACCAACAATTGGGAAACACTGGCCTGCGAGCGCTCCAGTTGGGGAACAGCCTTTACCAAAGGTGTCCTGGGCTTTGAAGACACTCGAACTCAGGACGCAAGGGAGAAACGTGCCAAGAGGAAGGCACGCTTGGCAAATCCACACCGTGATCAACTCCCGCCCGGAAACCAATGTCCCCACTGTGGAAGGACGTGTGGATCCAGAATTGGCCTCCACAGTCACTTACGGACTCATCAGTTGGAGAACAGCCTTTATGGAAGACAATCTGACTTAGCTATGAGGGATTGCCAAAGAAGGAGGAGGAGGAGGTAGGGTCTCCTCAAAAGAGGAGAGCGTTTGTTTCAGAGGCGATTACCGTACTTTTCGCTCTCTAAGGCGCACCTGACCATAGGACGCACCTAGTTTTTAGAGGGGAAAAGCCCCAATTTTTTGAGGATTAGCTCAAATTTCTACAGCTTCTTTTGCAAAGGAGAAAAGCCCCATTTTTTGAGGATCAGCTCAAAGTTGTTGAGCTTACTTTGCAAAGGGAAAAAACCCTGTTTTATGGGGTTTAACTCACAGTTCTGCAGCTTCAGGAAAGGGAGCCATTTCTACAGTTTCCAGACAGATAATCTAATCAGCCAGTCACATGTCGCTGGGGAAACAGCCTCCCTCTGCAAGGGGGCAGGACTGGAATCTCTCTCCCTTATCTCTCTCCCCGATCATTTGCTGAGCAGCTGCTCAGGGGGCTTCCTTTCAACACCCCCTTCTCTCTCTTTTTTTTAAAAAAAGCACAATCTGCTTTTGCCCCTGGGCAGTTCAGCTCCAGGGACCACACATTTGCTCCATAAGACGCACAGACATTTCCCCTTACTTTTTAGGAGGAAAAAAGTGTGTCTTATGGAGCGAAAAATACGGTATATCCGCACCAAAAATTTGCACCAGCTCCTTTTCATTTCACAACAGTGGGGAGAAGTTTTCCTGCAAATAGTTTATCCCCCCTCCCTGCCTCCAAAGAAAAGTCCAAGAATGAGGGAGGGGGGTGAAAATGCTATTTGCCAGTTTTTCATGCAGGGTCTATTTCTGACACAGCTGTTAAAATGAGGCTGTCGAGGTGGTATGTGCATAATTTTTCAGCCAAGGTGAGGATGGGCCTGGAGGGCTGATCTATATCAGCAAGCCCCCCCCCCCACTCTACCCCCTTGGAAATGGATTATTCCATTTCCTTTATGCAAAGGGGCGGAGTGTTCTGCGTGCAGCAAATAAACACCTCAGGAAGAGGGCTGGATAAAACCTTTGTGGCTAGCCTTCTACATGCAGGGAGTTGCTGTCTTGCGAGTGGAGATGAACAAACCAGCCAATTTCGTTTTCTCTCAGCCGCTCCTTTCCCCAGTCTAAAATTCATTTCTCCTCATTTCTGCGGCCATCTGTCATTGTTCTTTGACATGACCTTTTTATGTTCCAAAATAGAACTTTTCACAACAATAACTTACAAGTCTAGGTATATAATACAGTTGCCACCACCCACAAATACGCTGTGTTTCTTGTGTCATTTTCAAGCATATTCTTAAGATATTCATGGTTAAGAGAGCCTATCCACAGACAAATCCTTGTGAAAATTCATCAGGATTTTCGAAGGAATTTGTCCATGCCGTGCATAATTATGTCGAATCATACTCACCTTTTCTCTAAACTAAAAAGTCCCCAGAATGCCACAATAATAATAATAATGGTTAAAACCGATTTACAATAAAGAGCAAAGGGTAGGTTTGAAAATGTACCCTATGCTCTAGACTGGAATCTGTTTTCATGGCATTTAATCCGGGCAGTTTAAATATACTGTATATATTTCAGTCAGCAGCCCACGTAGCGGGTGCTTTTGGAAATTCAAGACCTCGCAAGCCTCCATCTTTAGTGATGCCCTCAAGGAACTCTGAGAAATTAATAGAGGAAGCCTCTCTTAGGAGAAACCTGAGTTTCTACCTTTTCCTGGCTCCGTCCTAGACTTAATAACGCTTTCCACCAATTTGTCTGTGAGATTGGCACATTCGTCGTTTGCCTGCTTCCACTTGGATTATTATTATTAGATCAAGGGAAGTAATAGTACCACTGTATTCCGCTCTGGTCAGACCTCACCTGGAATACTGTGTCCAGTTCTGGGCACCACAGTTCAAGAAGGATACTGACAAGCTGGAACGTGTCCAGAGGAGGGCAACCAAAATGGTCAAAGGCCTGGAAACGATGCCTTATGAGGAACGGCTTAGGGAGCTGGGTATGTTTAGCCTGGAGAAGAGAAGGTTAAGGGGTGATATGATAGCCATGTTCAAATATATAAAAGGATGTCATATAGAGGAGGGAGAAAGGTTGTTTTCTGCTGCTCCAGAGAAGCGGACACGGAGCAATGGATTCAAACTACAAGAAAGAAGATTCCACCTGAACATTAGGAAGAACTTCCTGACAGTAAGAGCTGTTCGACAGTGGGATTTGCTGCCAAGGAGTGTGGTGGAGTCTCCTTCTTTGGAGGTCTTTAAGCAGAGGCTTGACAGCCACCTGTCAGGAATGCTTTGATGGTGTTTCCTGCTTGGCAGGGGGTTGGACTGGATGGCCTTTGTGGTCTCTTCCAACTCTATGATTCTATGATTCTATTATTTTACTTCTATAAAAAGAACCACAAACTGGCCTTAAGAACAAACGGGAAGCCCAGTCTGGATGAGAACAAAGCAGTTTCAACTAGCCCAGCGTCCTGTCTCTGACTGGGGTCAGCCAAAGACCTCCGAGAAGTCTGTGAGCAGGGCTTGGCGGAGGCCATGGGACGGTGATGGTTTCACGAAATCTACGCATTGCTTTGTTGTTGTTTTTAAAAAAGCGGTGAGATTCAAAGGTAGACTGCCTCTGCAGGAGGAGTCTCCACAGCTACCAGCCCTTGATAGCTTTTTCCTCCTCCTAATTCATTTTGAAAGCTGCTCCTCTGCACCCTCCTAAGGAGGGCAAAATCTGGCGAGGAGTTTTGTATTTTCCTTACAAAGATCTCTCTCCTTCTCTCTTCCCCGGCGGAATTCTCCAAGAGCCCTCCTTGTCTGATTGATTTCCTTTGACAGCTGCTAAAAGGTGGCCTCTCCTTAAAGGCCTAGATAAAGTGGAGGGTTTTTAAATTCTATTTTTTAAAGAGCATCTGATGTACTCTCCGAATATTAATCAAATGGCATTAAGCAAATGGCCGGCACGCTCCATCGCTTTGATTTAAAGCGCTCTTGCTGAGGGTCCAAGGACTGTTCTGTCCTCTCTCTCTCCACTCCTGAAGACAACTCCTTTCCCCACCTTCTCCTGGTGCCACAACCCTTTAGGGGTGCCCCTCTCGCCGCCTTTCCCCTCGCCCCGCTTTTGATCCTGATCCGATGGGACGTCTCCCCTTCTCCGGCTCCATGCGAGGTGGCCTCGGTCCCGCTCCACGAGGGGAGCCAGGGCACTGCCAAGCGAGGGGTGCCACGGCCCGGGCTGCGGCTGCGGCAGTCCGATTAAATCACATTAACTGGAACCAGTTCCTTAAAGAGCCCCCGGTCCAAATCTGGGAGGCGAGGAGGGTCTCCCGGGCAAACGGGTGCCAAGTCAAATTAGACGGGAGCAGGCCTGGGCTCGTCCGAGTGTGTGATTGCTTCTGCTAGGGGCTTCCTCCGCGGATACCCTGGGACAGAAACTCTATCAAGAGCTGTTACTTATGATGATGTTAGTGGGGGAGAAGCAGGAGGCGTCCCAGACCTCTGAGACTCCTGGAGACTGTGAGGCGAGCCGGTGGATGCAGGGAAATAAAGGTGTCTCCCTCTCTGTAAGGGCTGTCGCTCTGTGCAGGAGTGTCGCAAGGGGTGTGTGCGGAGGGTGCGGTTCACCCCGGGTGTGTGTGACAAAATCATAGAATCCTAGAGTTGGAAGAGACCACAAGGGCCATCCAGTTCAACCCCCTGCCAAGCAGGAAACACCATCAAAGCATTCTTGACAGATGGCTGTCAAGCCTCTGCTTAAAGACCTCCAAAGAAGGAGACTCCACCACACTCCTTGGCAGCAAATTCCACTGTCGAACAGCTCTTACTGTCAGGAAGTTCTTCCTAATGTTTAGGTGGAATCTTCTTTCTGGTAGTTTGAATCCATTGCTCCGCGTCCTCTTCTCAGGAGCAGCAGAAAACAACTTTTCTCCCTCCTCTATATGACATCCTTTTATATATTTGAACATGGCTATCATATCACCCCTTAACCTTCTCTTCTCCAGGCTGAACATACCCAGCTCCCTAAGCTGTTCCTCATAAGGCATCATTTCCAGGCCTTTGACCATTTTGGTTGCCCTCCTCTGGACACGTTCCAGCTTGTCAGTATCCTTCTTGAACTGTGGTGCCCAGAACTGGACACAGTAGTCCAGGTGAGGTCTGACCAGAGCGGAATACAGTGGTACTATTACTTCCCTTGATCTAGATGCTATACTCCTATTGATGCAGCCCAGAATTGCATTGGCTTTTTTAGCTGCTGCATCACACTGTTGACTCATGTCAAGTTTGTGGTCTACCAAGACTCCTAGATCCTTTTCACATGTACTGCTCTCAAGCCAGGTGTCACCCATCCTGTATTTGTGCCTTTCATTTTTTTTGCCCAAGTGTAGTTCTTTACATTTCTCCCTGTTAAAATTCATCTGTTAAAAATCCCCCCGGGTGGATCGATGTGGCAGCACTCGCACCCCCAGCGGGTGGATTTTCACGATTGGCGCGATTGTCGTTGTGAAAATCTGCCCTCTGATCGCGCAAACATGCCCGGTGATCAGCCTGGCAACCCGTGGCGGGCATCGCTCACATCCCTGGCGGGTGGTTTTATCCAATCGGCGGTCGGATTTTCGCGATCGATGGGCGGCGCTGGCACTCCCGGCTGGCAGCTCTAACAGCCCCGGCTGGCGGCGCTGGCACGGTTTTATGTGATCGTTGGTTGGACTTGCGCAATCTGCAGACGTATCTGTTTCGTGGCCAACCCTCCCTAAAAAAAGATAAACAACTTTGGGGCACCCTAAAAAAGCTCAACAACTCTGGGCAACGTTCCCAAAAATTGCAATGTGGGGGGGGGGGGTGACAAAAAAAATTCTGCACCGGGTACCACCTGACCTTGTTACGTCTCTGGCTCTGTGGAAGAGCATTTGCCTTGGTGCCAAAGTCCCCAGGGTCAATTCTCAGCTGCATCACCTGGTAGGGTTGGGAGAAACGCTCCCTGTCCGGAAAGCTGGTGGGAGCTGCTGCCAGTCAGTGCGGACAGCACTGGGCGAGGTGGACCGAGTCTCTGGCTTATTAGACGCCAGCTGACTGCATATACCTAAAACTAAAACTAAAAAAATGATTTCGCTCAGAGGTGTGTTTTGGGATCGATGTGGAATATGCAAACTGGTGGAAGGGAGACGGCAGACACAAGATGAATTTCTGCTTTTGTGCTCAGGAGAGGAGGATTGTGTGAACTTTTAAGACCTATCCCCATTTCCCATAATACATTTTTCATATACTGTATACAGTGGTACCTCTACTTACGAGTAACTCTACTTACGTTTTTTTCGAGTTACGAATGACTTCCGGTAAAACAAAATGGCCGCCGCATCCGAATTTTTTCTACTTACGAAAAGACGTCGTGGCCGCTCTTAATAGGATTTTTTCGACTTACGAATTTTTGACCCGAATTTTTCGACTTAGGAATTCCCCCCCCCAATGCATTCCTATGGGGATTCTACTTACGACTTTTTTCTACTTACGAAAATCGCGTCGGAACGCATTATCGTCGTAAGTAGAGGTACCACTGTATATATATTTCATATATATATGTTCATATATTTTTCAAATTATAACAGAAACCTCCTGCCAACCTAGCAGTTCAAAAGCATGTCAAAGTGCAAGTAGATAAATAGGTACCGCTCCGGCGGGAAGGTAAACGGCGTTTCCGTACGCTGCTCTGGTTCGCCAGAAGCGGCTTAGTCATGCTGGCCACATGACCTGGAAGCTGTACGCCGGCTCCCTCGGCCAGTAAAGCGAGATGAGCGCCGCAACCCCAGAGTCAGTCATGACTGGACCTAATGGTCAGGGGTCCCTTTACATTTACCACCTGTGTAGGCAAATTAAGGCCCGGGGGCCGGATCCAGCCAATCGCCTTCTAAATCCAGCCTGCAGACGGTCTGGGAATCAGCGTGTTTTTACATGAGTAGAATGTTTCCTTTTATTTAAAACTAGCTGACCCAGCCTTGCTGTGGCTGATTTGGTGAAATGCAAAAGTAAGATCAATAAGGCTCTATACCCGCCGGCGGAGCCAGCAGTAGTTTTTGTGGGCAGTCTGTCTGTTGATTGGATGGTGGTAGTGACATCGGGAAAGGAGGAGGAGGGGTCAGAAACAGGTGTGTTGTGCTGTGCTGTTTAACGTCCACTGGAGGGCGCTATATTTTTTTGCACAAAATCACATTTTTACCTGGGAAAGGTGCGGTATTTGTGCAATGTAAGTACATATGATCACTCCCATATGGGCATGGAACGTTGTGTCCAAATTTGAACGGAATCGATCAAGGGGTTATGGAGAAAGGCAATCGTTAACAAACATCCAACTTGAACGATTTTATATATATAGATGCATCTCTGGGTTATTTGTGGGGCATAGGAATTTTTTTTCAAAATATAGTCCAGCTCCCTACAAGGTCCAAGTGACAGTGGACCGGCCTCCTGTTGAAAACGTTTGCTGACCCCTGTCCTACCGTATCCAGACTGTCCCTGGAAAATAGGGACACTTGGAGGGTCTGTAGCAACAGCCCCACACTGGCTCTTTGATTTAACGGTGCCCAGAAATTTCAGCGTTTAATGTCTGAGCAGTTTGAAGGACAGGCCTTCCCTCCTTGTTCTGGTGATCTTGGGCTACAGGTCTGGAGTCTCGCCTGTGTTCTTTCCTAACGAAACAGCTTGGCTCCCAGCAGGGAGGGTGGGCTTAATGAGAATCGGGCAGGCGCTGGAAAGCACTTTTTCAGGGGGCAGCAGGGTTCAGAGGTCGCAGAGTAAGAGGAGGCCACGATTGCGTCCGGCAGATGCTTTCCTCTGAGCCTGGCACGCTCTTCTCATTTCGAGACCCGATGCTCTCTGAGCCAGGCGAGGGAGATGAATTGTTTCAAGCGCACGGAAAGAAGATGCAGAAGATGAGGTGTCTGGGGGGATCACGCCGGCTGCTTGCTATTCTGGAAACGGCTTGAGCCGTGGCAGCATGCCAAAATTGCAGCCAGGCAAGAGGGAAGGGTCTGCAGGAGATGGAATGTATCGACAGAAGCAAAGAGAGGACAGGATAAAAAGGCATGGAAGAAAATCTCCATCACCATAGAACATATTTGCCATAGGAACATGTTGTTGTTGTTGTTGTTGTTGTTTAGTCGTGTCTGACTCTTCGTGACCCCATGGACCAGAGCACGCCAGGCACTCCTGTCTTCCACCGCCTATCTATCTATCTATCTATCTATCTATCATCTATCTATCTATCTATCTATCTATCTATCTATCTATCTATCTATCTATCTATATCTATCTACCTACCTACCTACCTACCTACCTACCTATCTATCTATCCATTATCTATCTATATCTATCTATCTATCTATCTATCTATCTATCTATCTATCTATCTATCTATCTGCCTGTTGTTGTTTTTGTTGTTTAGTCGTGAAAGAGGAGAGCGCAAAATAGGGTCTGAAGCTCAACATCAAAAAAACTAAGATCATGGCCACTGGTCCCATCACCTCCTGGCAAATAGAAGGGGAAGAAATGGAGGCAGTGAGAGATTTCACTTTCTTGGGTTCCATGATCACTGCAGATGGTGACAGCAGTCACGAAATTAGAAGATGCCTGCTTCTTGGGAGAAAAGCAATGACAAACCTAGACAGCATCTTAAAAAGCAAAGACATCACCTTGCCGACAAAGGTCCGTATATAGTTAAAGCTATGGTTTTCCCAGTAGTGATGTATGGAAGTGAGAGCTGGACCATCAAGAAGGCTGATTGCCGAAGAATGGATGCTTTTGAATTCTGGTGCTGGAGGAGACTCTTGAGAGTCCCATGGACTGCAAGAAGATCAAACCTCTCCATTCTTAAAGAAATCGGCCCTGAATGCTCACTAGAAGGACAGATCCTGAAGTTGAGGCTCCAGTACTTTGGCCACCTCATGAGAAGAGAAGACTCCCTAGAAAAGACCCTGATGTTGGGAAAGATTGAGGGCACAAGGAGAAGGGGACGACAGAGGATGAGATGGTTGGACAGTGTTCTCGAAGCTACTAACATGAGTCTGACCAAACTGCGAGAGGCAGTGAAGGATAGGCGTGCCTGGCGTGCTCTGGTCCATGGGGTCACAAAGAGTCGGACACGACTGAACGACTGAACAACAACAAAAAGCTGCTCCCATATCAGACTGAACTTCAGGCATTCTGATCTTTTGGCTCAACACAAGGAGAAACCTGGGTTCTGCCACCGCGGCACGCAGCACAGCCCCCAAACCGAAAAGAAGGCGGCGTCAACACGGGAGAACTCTGCATCCCTTTATTGTAATTTCAAAGCGCTCCATTGTGCCACGGCTTTGCAATATAGCAGCTATTTATTTGCTCTTACTTGTCAAACAAAGAGGAACATTTGTTCTTTCTTTAATTTTAACGGTGCTGTGCCTTATTTTCATATATATATGTCGTGGGGGAGCTGCACGCTGGACTCTTTCCAAAAGAATCGTTTTTTTCCTTCCCCATAGTAATTTAATGCTTAAGAACCTGCTTCTCCCCCTTTTAATGAAACGTTGGAGGAGATTTCCTAGCAGGAGAGAATTCTCCTGGGACCCCAAAGTGTGGGCTGTAAAACAGAGCGGTGGCCCTTAATCTGCTCCTCAGGGATCTTTGCCTCGCAGGCCTCTCTAATGAAGGGGCCAGAAGAGGCGCTTTTGACATGCACAATTTCTCTTGGTTATTTTGAAGGGTGCAGAGTGGCGAGTTTGTCTACGGGGAAAGAAACTGTCACTTGTTGCCCAAAATCAATAAATGTTGTTTGTTGGTCTTATATACGATCTTCCGGAATTAAGATTGCCGGAAGAAATATCAACAACCTCAGATATGCTGATGATACAACCTTGATGGCAGAAAGTGAGGAGGAATTAAAGAACCTTTTAATAAGGGTGAAAGAGGAGAGCGCAAAATATGGTCTGAAGCTCAACATCAAAAAAACTAAGATCATGGCCACTGGTCCCATCACCTCCTGGCAAATAGAAGGGGAAGAAATGGAGGCAGTGAGAGATTTCACTTTCTTGGGTTCCATGATCACTGCAGATGGTGACAG
Organism: Darevskia mixta; assembly: GCA_034641385.1. Taxonomy (NCBI): domain Eukaryota; kingdom Metazoa; phylum Chordata; class Lepidosauria; order Squamata; family Lacertidae; genus Darevskia; species Darevskia mixta. The sequence goes on along the minus strand of JAWWNH010000131.1, from coordinate 2,419,817 downwards.
CAGTCACAAAATTAAAAGACTCCTGCTTCTTGGGAGAAAAGCAATGACAAACCTAGACAGCATCTTAAAAAGCAAAGACATCACCTTGCCGACAAAGGTCCGTATAGTTCAAGCTATGGTTTTCCCAGTAGTAATGTACGGAAGTGAGAGCTGGACCATCAAGAAGGCTGATCGGCGAAGAATGGATGCTTTTGAATTCTGGTGCTGGAGGAGACTCTTGAGAGTCCCATGGACTGCAAGAAGATCAAACCTATCCATTCTTAAAGAAATCAGCCCTGAATGCTCACTAGGAGGACAGATCCTGAAGTTGAGGCTCCAGTACTTTGGCCACCTCATGAGAAGAGAAGACTCCCTAGAAAAGACCCTGATGTTGGGAAAGATGGAGGGCACAAGGAGAAGGGGATGACAGAATATGAGATGGTTGGACAGTGTTCTCGAAGCTACTAACATGAGTTTGGCCAAACTGCGAGAGGCAGTGAAGGATAGGCGTGCCTGGCGTGCTCTGGTCCATGGGGTCACGAAGAGTCGGACACGACTGAACGACTGAACAACATGCGATCTTGGCGGCTCAAATAGGAATCACAACTCAGTGGAAAACAGCCCCAAATCTTAAGAACGTAAGATGTCCTGGATGGATCAGGCTAGTCCCTCATCCTGTTCTCACAGTGGCCAACGGGTGCCTGTGCAAAACTCGCAAGCAGGATTCGAACACAAGAGCCCTCTCCCCTCCTGTAGCTTCCAGCATTGCTGCCGCCGACCGTGGAGAGCAGAGCACACAGCCATGGTGGCTAGGAGCCGTCAATAGCCCTCTCCTCCTCTGTGAATTTGTCTTGTCCTCTTTGAAAGCCAAAAGAAATAGGGACGTAGCATAGGTGAACTATGGAACTCATTGCCACAGGAGGCATAGATGGGCACAAACCTGGGTGGCTTTCGAAGAAGACTGGGCAAATCTATGGGGGAGAGGGTGATTGATGGCTACTAGCCAGGATGGCAATCCTTTGCCTCCACAGCTGGAGGCAGCAGCATATCTGCATACCAGTTGCTGGAAACCACAGGAGGGGAGAGGGCTCAGGTGAGGTCCTGTGTATGGGGTTTCCCATTGAGGCATCTATGTGAACAGGATGCTGAACTAGATGGGCCATTGATTGGCCTGATCCAGCAGGCTCTTCCGATGCTCTGATGGAACCTCCAGGTCCAGGCGCAGTCTATCTGGATCCCTAGGTTCTTAGGTGTCCACATTGAGAACTAGATGGGCCATTAGCCTGATCTAGCAGGCTCTTCTGATGCTCTGATGGAACCTCCAGGTCCAGGCGCAGTCTATCTGGATTCCTAGGTTCTTAGGTGTCCACACTGAGAACTAGATGGGCCATTGGCCTGATCCAGCAGGCTCTTCTTAGGTTCCTATGCAGTCCCCTCTGATGGCAAACGAAGCTGACTTACGCCAGGATCAGGGCCCCGTAGATCTCAACGGGAACCAGGATGGCTTCTATGCCTGCTCCCGGACAACTCAAGATTGCTGTGCAGCAAAGTGACTTTTTTATTATTATTTAAAAAAAAATGCTAGCTAAAGATCTGACTGCGCTCGAAATCAATGTGTGCTCGTTCCCAGGCAAGCCACAAACATCTTGCCCCCGGCTTCCCGGAGGGCATCTTTGCCCCCTTCCCAGGCTGGCAGGCGGGCGTCGGCGTGGAGTAACTCTTCCTTGCGCCGGGTCCCAGAGAGCCGGATCCATCCCATCTTGCTCCTAGCGATAGTGGCTTGTCTCAACCCCCAGGGGTCCCCCCTGAACGCTTCTCTTTCCATTTCTCCGCTTAGATTGTTTCCTTCAAGGTATTTACACACTGCCTTCGCCTCCCCCTGGAGACGCCGCTTGCCCAGACTTCTCCCGCCTGCCTGCCTGCCTCCAATTCCAGTCTCCATTTAGCTCGACATCCTGGGAACCAGAAGCATCCTCTACTTCCCGCCCCTCCTCTCCCTGTGTCTGTGTGCAATCGCAGGTAGCGCATGGCTGAGATGCGCGCCTGGGGGAATGAAAACCAGCTTCCTGCTCAGATGTTTGTTTCTGCTACGAAGGCTGCATTCGGAGCCGTCCCCTCTGGGGACAGAAGATCCAGGAATCGTAGAGTTGGAAGGGACCCCGAGGGTCATCCAGTCCAACCCCCTGCAATGCAGGAATTTCAACTAAAGCATCCGTAAAGGTAAAGGGACCCCTGACCATTTGCTCCAGTCGTGTCCGACTCTGGGGTTGTGGCGCTCATCTCGCTTTACTGGCCAAGGGAACCGGCGTACAGCTTCCGGGTCATGTGGCCAGCATGACTAAGCCGCTTCTGGCGAACCAGAGCAACGCACGGAAACGCCGTTTACCTTCCCGCCGGAGTGGTACCTATTGATCTACTTGCACTTTGATGTGCTTTCGAACCGCTAGGTGGGCAGGAGCTGGGACCGAGCAACGGGAGCTCACCCCGTTGCGGGGATTCGAACCGGCGACCTTCTGATTGGCAAGCCCTAGGCTCTGTGGTTTAACCCACAGCGTCACGCGCGTCCCTGGCATCCTGGCATCCATAGCAGATGGCAATCCAACCTCTGCTTAGAAACCTCCAAGGAAGGAGCGCTCGCAGCTTCCCAAGGGAGTCAGTTCCACTGCCTTTACTGACAGAAAGTTATTCCTGATGTTTCGCTGGAGTCCCCTTCCTTGTCATTTGAATCCATGGGTTCGAGTCCTACCCTCCAGGGCAGGAGAAAGCAAGCTTGTTCCCTCTTCCATGTGACAGGCCTTGAGATATTTGAAGATGGCTCTCGTATCTCCTCTCAGTCTCCTCTTTTCCAGGCTAATCATACCCAGCTCCTTCAACCGTTCCTCATCAGGCTTGGCTTCCAGACCCTCGATCATCTCGGTCGCCCTCCTCTGCACACCTTCCAGCTTGTCAACATCCTTCTTAAAGGGCGATCAAGAAGGTTCAGAGGACACAAACCAATGGATCCAAATGACAAGAAAGGAGATTCCAACTGAACGTTAGAAATAACTTTCTGACGGGAGGAGCCGTTCAACTCTTTGGGAGGTGGTGGTTTTCCTTGAAGGCTTCCCAACTGATGGTCGTATGGTCATCTGTCCGGGGTTCTCTAGCTGCAGTTCCTGAATTGCAGGGGGCTGCTCCAGATGACCCCTTAGGGTCCCTTTGAACTGTACAATTCTAGGTGGCTAACAGATTGAGGTTGAATCCTGACAAGACAGAAGTACTGTTTTGGGGGGACAGGGGGCGAGCGGGTGTGGAGGACTCCCTGGTCCTGAATGGGGCAACTGTGCCTTTGAAGGACCAGGTGCGCAGCCTGGGAGTCATTTTGGACTCACAGCTGTCCATGGAGGCGCAGGTCCATTCTGTGTCCAGGGCAGCTGTCTACCAGCTCCATCTGGTACACAGGATGAGACCCTCCCTGCCCGCAGACTGTCTCGCCAGAGTGGTGCATGCTCTGGTTATCTCCCGCTTGGACTACTGCAATGCGCTCTACGTTGGGCTACCTTTGAAGGTGACCCGGAAACTACAATTAATCCAGAATGCGGCAGCTAGACTGGTGACTGGGAGTGGCCGCCGGGACCACATAACACTTGTCCTGAAAAACCTACGTTGACTCCCAGTACATTTCCGAGCGCAATTCAAAGTGTTGGTGTTGACCTTTAAAGCCCTAAACGGCCTCAAAGGCCCAGTATACCTGAAGGAGCGTCTCCACCCCCATCGTTCTGCCCAGACACTGAGGTCCAGCACTGAGGGCCTTCTGGCAGTTCTCTCCCTGCGAGAAGTGAGGTTACAGGGAACCAGGCAGAGGGCCTTCTCGGTAGTGGCACCCTCCCATCAGATGTCAAGGAAATAAACAACTATCTAACTTTTAGAAGACATCTGAAGGCAGCCCTGTTTAGGGAAGCTTTTAATATTTCATGAATTATTGTATTTTAATATTTTTCTGGAAGCCGCCCAGAGTGGCTGGGGAAACCCACCTAGATGGGTGGGGTATAAATAGATGAGGATGATGTAACGGTGGACATTGGCACCTCCTATTTCAGCGGCACCCTGTAAGGACACCAAAATCTGGCACCCCTCCCCCACCTCTTGCCTTCCTTTGTACTTCATACTTGCGGAACCTGCTGTGACACCCCAGTATTTCTGCGCCCAGTGACCCGGTTGTGTTCCCCTAGATCTGCCTTTGTTTATGTGCAAGAGAAGAAGATGCTTTATACTAAGCCTTTTCACTGGGGGGGTTGGAGGCTTCTGTGGAGGCCTGGACCCCAGGACTGGTCTTCTCCAGACAACCTGTCCATCCATCTCCTTTTGCTGCCTTCTGTCACCACTGTGGGGCAGGTGCGGGGGGGGGGGTGTTTCCTTCTCTCCAATACTTTTCCAAGTGTCCTTGAGTGGTGCCGAGGCCCCATCGTTCTCCCGGTCCAAGGTTACCATAGCAATCGTATCATATTTGAGAAGAAAGAAGATGTCGCATTCTCTCTCCCCCCCCCCCCCCAGCGAACCTGTGCTTATTACTTCTGATGTTTTATTTCCTTTTTTTTTTTAATTATTAAATGCAGTTTGAATAATCAGGAAAAGCTGGAAAAGAGAAGCAGGCAAACCCTGGGTTGATCAGAGCTGAAGTCTAGGCAGGTTGTGGGTGTTGGGGAAGAGTGGAAAAAAAATCTCATTTTCATCTGACCTGGCTAATAACTGTGTTTAAGAGAGAGAGAGAGAGAGAGAACCAGAGACGAGCACAGAAGCTCATCGAGACAGGAAAATGAGCTGTAATAATTTCTAAATTACAGGGTTTCGGGGTCCGTTGCCGAAAAAGCCTCTTTGGGTTTTCCTCCCCTCCCCCACCTTTTTTAAATATCTCCTTGCAAAAATATCATGACTCGGCACACCTGTCAACGATCCAGGCTGGATTTCGTAGGGCAGGTGGGCGGATTGTCTCCAGAATCGTTCTCGAAAGAAGAAAATGCTATTTAAGAGAGAGAGATAAATGCACTGGAGCCTCGTTATTGGAATGGCTGGGGAGGGATCTTGGAAACGGGGGGGGGGGGGATCCCAAACATGAGGAGGGGGGCTGTCAAGACCAGGGCTGACAACAGTGGGTTGGGTGGGGGGGCCCTGGTGAAATGCCCCCCACCCCCAGCAATGACTGACTGGCTAAAATGCTTCCACAGGATATAAAATAAACCTGCAGGCTGCAGTCTCCTTTTTATTACTAATAAATAGGGTAAAATCTGTACCTGTTGAGAATATTAAGATCCTAATGGCCAGAGTCATTCGCGACTGGACCTAATGGTCAGGGGTACCTTTACCTTTACCTTTATCCCAGGACGGGAGGGGCTTGCATTACTCTCAGTATGCGAAGGAAGAAAGCCTCTGTTTCCCCCAGCCTGCCACCCCTCCCCTTCGGAGTCCTTGCTGTCGCTCTGGGAAGGGACATCCCTGACACAGCCAGGCTCATCTCTGCCTCTTGGTCTCCTTCCTCTCCTGCTTCAGTTTCTGCCTCTGATTCTGGACTGCTCTCTGCCACAGAGTCTCCCCGCTCACCAAGCCCTGTTACTTCTTCAGCATCCGGCACCCCTTCTCCCCAGTCTTCTCCCTCTGACCACTCATCCCACCACCATACCCAGCTCCCTCAACCGTTCCTCATCAGGCTCGGTTTCCAGACCCTGGGTCACCTTCGTTGAATCGAGGAAGGGGAGTCCTCCCCAGTCCTCCGCCCACTGGTTTCTCTCATCTCCACTGGAAAAGAAGACGGAATCAAGTGTATGACCTCCCAGATCTGTTGGGAAAGAGCCACAATAGGATGGCCCTCCTGTGTTGGTCACTGTATCCCGAGCCCTTCCAGGCAAGGGGAGGTTGGTCCCTCCTCCCATGCATAAAGAGGCCACCTCTGACTCTTGTATCAGTGCAAGGCAGTGTGGTGCAGTGGTTAGAGACAGGACCTGGGAGAGACCAGGGTTCGGATTCTGCCACTCGCCCCATGAAGCCTACTGGGTGCGATGCTGACCTCAGCCACTGACTCTCTTAGCCTAACCTACCTCGCAGGGTTGTGGTGGGGTGTCAGTGGGGAGGCAGGAGGGATGTGTATACGTCCCCTTGAGCTGCTTGGGGGGGGAGGTGAGGTTGGACTAGATGACCCATGGAACCCCTTCTATGATTCTATGAGTCCGGTTTGCTGTTGACCCGGAAGCTGTACACCGGCTCTCGGCCAATAAAGTGAGATGAGCGCCGCAACCCCAGAGTCGGTCACGACTGGACCTAATGGTCAGGGGTCCCTTTACCTTTAATTTATGGACCCAATAGGTATCTAAAGCCATTTGCACATAACAAAATATGTATTTTATCAAAGTTGAACTGAAATACAATTAAGAAGAAGTTTATATTTTGGAAATGTACATCCAGGGTTTTTCCCCCTTTAAAAATTTTTTGGGGGCCCCCAAGATAGTGGGGCCCTAAGCTAGAGCTTGTTTAGCTTATACGTAAATCCGGCACTGGCTGTTGTGTAGGTATTGTGCCTATGTCATTGTCCTGGCCTTAGTTAGAGGCCGTGGTGGGGACTTGGGGTTTGAGGGGAGTCGTTTAACTGCCCCCCCCATTCCAGGTTTTAACAGAGGAATTCCTGCCTTGCAGCGGGGTTGGTCTAGATGACCCCAGGGGACCCCTTTGCAACCCTGCAGCACTGTGATTCCGAGAGAGCGGAGGAGCTGTGGCTTTGCCAGCTTCTTCCTGGCAGCGCAGCAATTAGACCTGGATTTGTGCCTCCTGCTCGATGAGTCTCCGAAAAAGAAAAAAAAGACACCCCCCCCCCCCCCGCCCGGACTTGACACATGCCTTCGCCCGTATGCGGAGGACTGGCATCAGATATATTGACTTTGTTCCCCCATAAGTGCCATTTCCCTCGCCCCTCCCTCGCCGACCTGCTTTCTTGTTTTTCTTCGTCTTCCCTGACACCATCGGCTGAGTCAAAATTGAAATCTGTTCAAGCCTGGGATAATTTGCAATAAATCCTCCTGCGAGGTTTTCCAGAGAGGAGGAGGAGGAGGGCTGTGATGGAGAGGGGGGGGGCTAGTATTTTGCATTTTAATTGAGTGTCGGCCCAGGCGATGCCTCCCCAGGGCCTGCTCCAGACATTTTAGGTGCCTGAGGCAGAAAATCCAAATGGCAAAGGCTGCCCCACATACCCCACTCGTTCATTGGGGGGGGCACAATCCGGGGTGGGGCTTTCCTGCCTGGAATTGGAATCCGGTACCTTCAAAACTGTGTGTGTGTCATGTTAGCTCAGTCAGTAGAACGTGGGACTCTTCATCTCAGGGTCCTGGGTTCAAGTCCGATGTTGGCCTCATCCGGCAGCCAGGCTCCTATGGAACCTCCAGGACCATAGAATCCTAGAGTTGGAAGAGACCACAAGGGCCATCCAGTCCAACCCCCTGCCAAGCAGGAAACACCATCAAAGCATTCCTGACAGGTGGCTGTCAAGCCTCTGCTTAAAGACCTCCAAAGAAGGAGACTCCACCACACTCCTTGGCAGCAAATTCCACTGTCAAACAGCTCTTACTGTCAGGAAGTTCTTTCTAATGTTTAGGTGGAATCTTCTTTCTTGTAGTTTGAATCCATTGCTCCGTGTTCGCTTCTCAGGAGCAGCAGAAAACAACCTTTCTCCTTCCTCTATATGACATCCTTTTATATATTGGAACATGGCTATCATATCACCCCTTAACCTTCTCTTCTCCAGGCTAAACATACCCAGCTCCCTAAGCCGTTCCTCATAAGGCATCGTTTCCAGGCCTTTGACCATTTTGGTTGCCCTCCTCTGGACACGTTCCAGCTTGTCAGTATCCTTCTTGAACTGTGGTGCCCAGAACTGGACACAGTATTCCAGGTGAGGTCTGACCAGAGCGGAATACAGTGGTACTATTACTTCCCTTGATCTAGATGCTATACTCCTAATGATGCAGCCCAGAATTGCATTGGCTTTTTTAGCTGCTGCATCACACTGTGGACTCATGTCAAGTTTATGGTCTACCAAGACTCCTAGATCCAGAGGCAGTCTATCCAGATTCCTAGGATTTATGGTGTATTTTGGCCACTTTGAGAACAGGATACTGGACTGGAGGGGCTGTTGGCCTGGTGCAGCTGCCAGGCTCTTATGGAACCTCCAGGTCTAGAGGCAGTCTATCGGCACTCCTGTGTTTTTAGGGCTGTTTGCCCCAAGGGCCTAAGAAGAGCCTGTTGGATCAGGCCAAAGGACCATCTATTCTCGCTGGAGGGGTAAATGACTATCAGACTTTGAGGAGCTGCTAACACAGGATCAAGTTCGTCAGTTTTGTTGAATTAGCTAATTAAATAGTTTTATAATTGGATTTTGAATAAATGTGCAATGTTTTTTTTTAGTTTGATTGTGTTACTATATTCCTTCGTGGGTTGTGCAAACCACTATTCTGAACGGTGCTTTTCATAGAGTAGGGAAGGAGGCACTGGGGGTGAGTTTGCGGAGCCCAGAAAAGCTTGGGAACTACTGATTTAGGTGATTTCCCATCCTAGAAGACGAGGCGCCCTTATTTTTTAACGATGCATTTATGGATTGCATTTATAGCTCCCTGTTTTCCTCCATGGAGCTAAAGGGGGCCTGCCTGGTTCTCCCCTTTCTTATTTAACCCCCACAACAACATCCCTGCGAGGTAGGCTAGCTGGAGACAGGCAGTGGCTGGCCCCCGAGGTCACACCCAGTGAACTTCATGGCCTAGCGGGGGGGGGGGAGATTTGAACCCTGGTCTTTCCCTGGTCCTAGTCCTAGACACTCATGCTGCACACCAACGACCCTGGCTCCCTTAAGCAAGCAAGGGTGCCTTCTGAGCACGTGCAGAGTGATCCCGCCTGGCAAGCATGCCAGCATCTCATGCCTATCTGTGCTGCCAGCAGAGAAACGGGTAAGAAAGGCACAGGGACTTTTTGTAAAGGGTAAAAGGACCCCTGACCGTTAGGTCCAGTCGCGGACGACTCTGGGGTTGCGGCGGTCATCTCGCTTTAGTGGCCGAGGGAGCCGGCGTACATCTTCCGGGTCATGTGGCCAGCATGACTAAGCCGCTTTCTGGTGAATCACAGCAGCGCACGGAAATGCCGTGCTTTACCAAGCTTTAAAAATCACGCATTTTCAGTGGGGTTACTTACAAGTCTACTAAGGATTCCAATAAAGGTAAAGGGGCCCCTGACCATTAGGTCCAGTCGCGGACGACTCTGGGGTTGCGGCGCTCATCTCGCTTTATTGGCCGAGGGAGCCGGCGTACAGCTTCCGGGTCATGTGGCCAGAAGGACCAAGCCGCTTCTGGCGAACCAGAGCAGCGCACGGAAACGCCGTTTACCTTCCTGCCGGAGCGGTACCTATTGATCTACTTGCACTTTAACGTGCTTTCGAACTGCTAGGTGGGCAGGAGCAGGGACCCCCTTCTGCTTGGGGATAATTCTGGATACATCTCTGCCCCTGGAGGCCCAAGTGTCCTTTGTGACTTGGAGAGACTGGTTTGCCAACTATGGCTGTTCCTGGCTAGGGACAGCCTGGCCACTGTAGCCCATCCATTGGCAACCTCAAGGCTAGACTACTGCAACGCGCTTTTTGTGGGGCTGCCCTTCGCCCTGGTTTGGAAACTTCAGCAAGTGCAGAATTCAGCGGCCAAACCGCTGATGAGAACACATGACCCCACACTGTCTGCCCATCTACAACAAAACCAAGTTCAAAGTCTTTGTATTAATCTACAAAGTCCTGAACAACATTGATCCAGGGAACCTCTTGAATCCCTTCTATCCCAGTTCAGTCACTGAGATCATCTGCAGGAGCATCATTGCTCATTCCCTGAGTTGGTGAGGCTCATTTGACAACCATAAGGAACTGAGCCTTTAGTGTCATCCGCCCAGTCCTGTGGAACTCTCTGCCACTAGAAATTCAGCAGACACCTTCTGTAAACACCTTTTAAATGCCTGCTGGAAACTTTCCTATTCTGACACCCCTATGGAGGCAATTAATACTACATCTTTCCGTAATACTTAGCGGATTTCTGATTTTAACTTTTCCATGGTCTTTATTTTGTGGTTTTATGTACAGTTGTAAACCGCTCAGATTTATTTTATTTTTTAGCAAAGAAGCAGCATATATCTTTGATAAATAAAATATAAATAAATACGGTAAGTACCCAGAAGAGGGCCATCTCCAACTCCTCGAAAGATTCCATCAACGGTATCTCTGAAAATTGTTACACATCACTTGGGAAGACAGACGAACTAATACCAGTGTACTGGAAGAAGCAAAGATCACCAGGGTTGAAGAAATGATTCTTCGACATCAACTTCGTTGGACTGGTCATGTTGTGCGGATTATCGTCTTCCAAAGCAACTACAGTGGGACCTCGACTTACGAGTGACCCGACTTACGTGTTTTTCGACTTCCGAATGACTTCCGGAAGAAAAAAAATGGCCGCCGCAACTGAATTTTTCGACTTCCGAAAGGAAGTCGCGGCCGCTTTGAATAGGATTTTTTCAACTTACGAATTTTTGAATAGGATTTTTTTGACTTACGAATTTTTTTCGCTCAATGCATTCCTATGGGGATTCGACTTACGAGTGTTTTCGACTACCGAAGATCGCGTCGGAACGCATTATCTTCGTAAGTCGAGGTCCCACTGTACTCTATTCCGAACTTAAAAATGGAAAGCGTAATGCTGGTGGTTAACAAAAAGAGGCAAATCTCAAGACAAATCTAAAAAAAATGTAGTATAAACACCAACAATTGGGAAACACTGGCCTGCGAGTGCTCCAGTTGGAGAACAGCCTTTACCAAAGGTGTCATGGGCTCTGAAGACACTCGAACTCAGGACGCAAGGGAGAAACGTGCTAAGAGGAAGGCACGCTTGGCAAATCCACACCGTGATCAACTCCTGCCCGGAAACCCATGTCCCCACTGTGGAAGGATGTGTGGATCCAGAATTGGCCTCCACAGTCACTTACGGATTCACTGTTAAAACCATGTTTATGGACGACAGTCTTACTCAGCTACAAAGGATTGCCAAAGAAAGAGAAGAAGACAAACTGTGCTGGATTCCAGCTCATCTCAGCCCCAGGCCTCCCATTTCCCCTGCTCCCTTTTGCAGTAAATATACCCCAGAGCAGGATCTGAACCCTTTTTGCAAGCAGGGTCCTGAAATGGATGAGATGGGACTCTTCGTTTTGGGGAGAGGATTTCATAATTACAGAATGGTTCTGTCCAATCGCTCAGAACTTTGGGTGCGGGTTCTGAAGCGATCCTGTCCCCTGTCTGCAGGGGCACATTCTCCTTGGCGCATCGCTCTCTGGTGCCCAGACAAAAAACATTAGGAAATGCCAAGGCCTTCAGAAAACCAATTTTCACCAGGAATTTCCGAGTCATTTTCAAGACAGCTGTAATTGATCTGCTTTCTCCAAGAAGGTGACACAGACTCCTTGTCAAGAAAACTTTCAGAAAAATATTCCGGTGAAAAGACAGTAAGGATCAACTTGCACTTTGGCATGCAAATGAGCTAATTGGTATGCTAATGAGGCCTCATAATGAGCTCATTGTAGTGGCAATTTCCTCATTGTTATGCTAATGAGCAGGCAAAATGAGCCCCTTGTCATGGCAATTAGCTTGTTGTGGCAAGAGGCTCGTTATTATGCTAATGAGGCAACACGGTAATTAACACATTATGCTAACAAGCTTTTTATTATAACTATTATGACTGGTATTAGTAGTATTATTATTACTTTATAGCACCAGACTCTATTCTTTTGTACCACGTTTGGGAATCTCAAAAATCCATCAGGGGAGTCAGCTGCAGCAACGGAACAGAGGAACGTGATTGATATCTGAACCCCAGAATAATTATGGGGTGTCTTCTCTGCTTCATGTCTAAGTAACCACAACTCAGGTTTACACACTTGGGATTAAAGGTAAAGGTAAAGGGACCCCTGACCGTTAGGTCCAGTTGCGGACGATTCTGGGCTTGCGGCACTCATCTCGCTTTACTGGCCGAGAGCCGGCGTACAGCTTCCAGGTCATGTGGCCAGCATGACTAAGCCGCTTCTGGCGAACGGGTGAGCTCCCGTTGCTTGGTCCCTGCTCCTGCCCACCTAGCAGTTCAAAAGCACGTCAAAGTGCAAGTAGATAAATAGGTACCGCTCCGGCGGGAAGGTAAACGGCGTTTCTGTGCGCTGCTCTGGTTCGCCAGAAGCGGCTTTGTCATCCCGGGCCATAAGGATGTCAGGCTGGCAGCAACTAGGGCCAGGGCCTTCTCGGTTCTGGCCCCAACATGGTGGAATAGTCTGCCACAGGAGACGAGGGCCTTGCAGGACCTGGTATCCTTTCGCAAGGCCTGCAAGACTGAACTGTTTTGCCAGGCATTTGGGTTGGGTGGAGTTTAATTGCTTTGTTATGTTATTCTGTTGGCCTGTTGGTGGGCTGCCTAATATGAGGTGACATTTTAAAATTGGAATTTTTATATTGTATTTTAATTCGGTGTTTTAATTGATTGTTTGTACTGTAGTTTGTTGAGGTTTTTATGTTTGTTAGCCGCCCTGAGCCCGGTTCCTGACTGGGGAGGGCGGGGTATAAATAAAAGTTTATTATTATTATTATTATTATTATTATTATGCTGGCCACATGACCCGGAAGCTGTACGCCGGCTTCCTTGGCCAATAAAGCGAGATGAGCGCCGCAACCCCAGAGTCGTCCGCGACTGGACCTAACGGTCAGGGGTCCCTTTACCTTTACCTAGTCTTCATTCAAAGCTCAGAACAACCTGGTGAGGGCTCCTTGCGAGGCACAAGATGTGAACCTGAGAGGCAGTGACTGGCCCGGGGTCGTACCCAGTGAGTTTTGCGGCTGAGAGGGGATTCAAACCCTGGTCTCTCCCAGGACTATGATGTTCGGATATGGTTACTGGCATAAATGAATATATGTTTAAATAAGGAGTTAAGTAGGGGGAAATTTAGCTAAAAATTCCGAGACCAGAGGGAGGTAAGGGTGTAAAAAGTACAAAATTAGGAGTTTGAAATTAGGTTAAAGTAAGGGAATTGGATAAGATTATAGGAAAAGAGCAGAAGTACCAAGATGCTGAGGTTTGGAAAAAGGAGTGTTTTAAGCTACAGGGAACCAGGCAGAGGGCCTTCTCGGTAGTGGCGCCCGCCCTGTGGAATGCCCTCCCATCAGAGGTCAAAGCGATCAACAACTACATGACATTTAGAAAACACCTGAAGGCAGTCCTGTTTAGGGAAGTTTTTAATCTGTGATGTGTTAATGTATTTTAATGTTTGCTGGAAGCCACCCAGAGTGGCTGGGGAGACCCAGCCAGATGGGCGGGATACAAATAATAAATTATTATTATTATTATTAAGCAAAATGATTCTTGTATTTTATGATGTTTTAAAATTTAGGAGTATGAAAACTGTTAGAGAGGAATGATAATGAATTCAACAGAGGGGAGTTGAGGAAGTCAACCGAAATATGAAATTGAGGAAAGAAGGAATAACTGGCCCACAGAATTGGGCCAGGCCCAAGCAATGATAATAAATAATGTTAGCAAGGTTAAATGTACGATGATTGTGACTACCCTTGTGAGAGAAGGGGATGAAGGTTTTTTCCCACAGTGAGAGGGGGGAAGTATGAAAATGTAACTGTTATGGTATGTGCTTAAAATTGTAAAATCAATAAAAAAAATAAAAAAAATAAAAAAAATAATAATCAAACCCTGGTCTCTCCCAGGCCCTAGTCCTGCGCTCTCACCACTATGCCACGCTGCCTCTCTGTGGAGTGCGTGTTATGGCCGTAAATGAGGAGTCTTAGACCTCCCCCAGCTGCGTGAGATCCCTTTCAGGCAGCAATGCCAAAAGCCTCTGTATTCCAAGCATGTCCTTCCCGGCACTGAGCTATGGCTTCTAATTCTCCGGGAAAAGGATCAGCGGCGATAAGGTGAAATTTGCAAATGGCATGTCATTATCCGACCCGGCAAAACCCAAAACAGGACTGATGTATGTGTGTGAGCGTTGGCTGAGCGGGCGTGCGTGCAAGCCTCGTGCGGAACCAAGCGACAGGAGACTCGGATGACAGCTGACAGCGGCAAAAAAATGTTTGGCGGCACCAAGGGTGGGGAGGGCAGACCTGGGAGGAGGAAAAAAAATATTAACCCTGGTTTTTTTTCATGCCCGAGATTGGTTTCTGAGCCAGGTGGCGAGGCTCGGGCAGGCGAGAGCTGAGCGCGGTGGTCCGGAGGTCGGCTCAGATGCGGCGAGGGTCAGAACGGGCCAAGAGAGAGCAGGGAGCAATTATGAAGGGGATTGGAAACAATAATAGCGTTTGACAGTTTCGCCCCCAGAGCCTTAGCTCCGTGGCCTTTTGAAGCAGGGAGGTGAAATTTCAAGGCCACCTCGCTTCAGATGGGCCTCGTAGGGCTACATCCTTCCGTGACAAAGGCCGCAGACTCGCTGCGCATTTAAAAAAGGGCATTTCACAGAATTGTAGGGTTCGAAGGGGCACCCCAGAGGTCATCTGTTCCAGCCCCCCAGGAATCACAGGTGAAGAGTCCCTCACAGGCGGCCAACTGCCCTCTCTTGATGGTGGAGAGCCCAAGGTCATTCGTCCCACTGTTGAACAGCTCTTACCATCACAAAGTCCTTTCTTTTCGCCAGAATCTCCTTTTGTGTTCCTGGAATCCCATTGGTTTCAAATATTGCCCTCAGGGGCAGCAGAAAACTAGCTTGCTCCTTCTTCCTCTTGACAGTCCGTTAGCTATTCGAATATGGCTTGCAGATCACCTCTCAGTCTCCTCTTCTCCAGGTTACGCATTTAAAATGCACGGCTTCTCCCAAAAAATCCTGGGAACTGTAGTTTTCTAAGGGTGCCCGGAATCGTAGTGCTGGAAGGGCAAAGGACGGGTCCAAGGCTCCTTTGCAGGATGCCATGTGCTTTACATGCATGGTGTGTACACAGCCTGTTTTATTTTTAAATTACATTTATCTCCCTCTTCTGACCCTTAGGCAACACTTCCCCCCTGTCCCTGTGCCTCTGACACCCTTCCCTCCCTCCTGACATTTATATCCCACCTTTTCCTGGTGTGGTGTACATGATCTCTTCCTCCCCATTTCATCCTCACGACAGTCCTGAGAGAGGGTGACTGGCCCCCAAGCGAGCTTCATGGCTGAGCAGGGATTCGAACCCGTCACCCAGATCTTAGCCCAGCAAACCTTTTCAGCAGGGGGCCGGTCCACTGTCCCTCAGACCTTGTGGGTCTTTGGGGAAAAAATATGAATGAATTCCTATGCCCCACAAATAACCCAGAGATGCATTTTAAATAAAAGGACACATTCTACTCATGTAAAAACACGCTGATTCCCGGGCCATCCGCGGGCCGGATTGAGAAGGCAATAGCCAATAGCCAATCCATTTCCAAGTCATTTCATTGCTTCCAGTACACCGATTCCTGCATTGCAGGGGGTTGGACTAGATGACCGCTGGGGTCCCTTCCAACTCTCCAATTCTATGATTCTATAAGAGTGTGGAACCTGTGACCCTCTGGATGTTGCTGAACTACAGCTGCCGTCATACGCACATCTTCCAGCGTTGCCAATTAATCCAGATTTTCTGGACTACAACCTGTAATTTTATCAATTAAATGACAGGGATACTCACGACCGCAGAACCCCCAGATACTATTATTAAGCTATTTGAAAAATAATCATACAGTATTGGAGGTGGATCATGTGTTAAATTTACTATCTGTGGCAAAAAAGAAGTGAGGGTTGCTAAAGCTTGGAAGAAAAGTACAACTTCCTCAATTTGTAAATTCATTTTTTAATGAGGGCTGAAACAGACGTCTTATGGACTTGTTACAGAAGTGCTCTGCAAACTGCGGCTTGCTGTAACAGACACTGTTACAGGTGCTGCATAATACCTGTTTTGTACAAAACTGATTGTTTAGTTTGGCCGCATCTGCACTGTGGAACTCCCCGCCTATTGACATCGGGCAGATGCCTTCACTATATTCTTTTCGGCGCTGGCTAAAAACGATTTTGTTTAGACGAGCGTACAAAGGCAATGCATGATGTCGATCTGTGTTGTAATCTGGTTTCCGGTTTCTTGCCGATTTTATTTCTCGAATGTTTCAAAGGGTTGCTTTTGCTGATAATTTCATTGTGGCCTTCTGTTTGTAAACCGCTTTGAGGTGTTTTTTTAAAAATAATAATAATAATAAAATCAAGTGCATAGGTTTTAGGAAATGAGTAGGTAAATACACAAGCCCCTACAAACAAATTAAGACTGCAAGAGATACTGCTGTGTTGCTGTGTTTGTGCAGCTAGAGATGCTGTTGTGTTGCTGTGTTTGTGCAGCTAGAGATACTGTTGTGTTGCTGTGTTTGTGCAGCTACCTCAGATACTGTTGTGTTGCTGTGTTTGTGCAGCTAGAGATGCTGTTGTGTTGCTGTGTTTGTGCAGCTAGAGATACTGTTGTGCTGCTGTGTTTGTGCAGCTAGAGATACTGTTGTGTTGCTGTGTTTGTGCAGCTGTCCTAAGCCAGCAGAAAATTCGGCGGCCGAGAGACGCAGGAGAGACTTGTGTTGAGTGGCAACCCCCTGTATGCACACCTGTGCCACTGTGTTGCACATGCACAGGGGCACAACAGCCTTTGATTTTATGCCTGAAACGCGCAGCAGGAGCTGAGCTTGGCGGCATCTGTTGATGGTTTCAGCAGGCAACACAGTTGGGCTCCTCTCTCTCCGCCACGACTTGGGTTTCCAGCTGTTGGCCCTGCCTGAGGCTGCAAATACACCATGCATTTAAAGCACGCTGAAAGCGCATCTCCTCCCTGCAGGGGACCCGGGAACCGTAGTTTACCCCTCGCGGATAATGGGCTTTAAATGTATGTTGTGGATGCGGCCAGGTCTCTTTGCAATGGGAGCTCAAGGATTGCAAGGCTGCAAAAACACCATTCGTTTAAAGCCCCTTGCAATGAGTTTCCAGGATTCTGTGTGTGTGTGTGTGTGTGTGTGTGTGTGTTATATGCACAGTGTACAACACAGCCCAGGCTGTAATGGAAGGTCAAGGAATCACATTTCTGTCTTTGATAGACTCCTTAGCACGGTGGATCAGGGGAATGTGGGCGTAATGTATCTTGATTTCAGTAAGGCTTTTGACAAAGTTAGAAATGTTAGAAAGTGTGTTTCTGGGCATGTGCAGAGAGGCTTGGCTACACATATATACGCACTGAGCTTAGTTTTCCCTCGGTTTTCTTCTGCAACACTTAATCTCAAATATCCTCTGAACGCTCTAACTCCCGGTACTTGATATCTGGGTTTGACCTTGGTTGCTCGATTTCTGCATTTGATATCCACAATGTGATAAGTAACGTTCAGAGGTATCTCATCTTTGGCAGCCGGTAGCTTAGGAGATTTTTATTCCTGATGCTCAACAGAAGCAATCAGGAGATAGCAAGTGAGATTAAAAGTACAATTCCAGGTTAAAAAGCACACACGTGGATTTGAAGTTCAAACCCGACATTGTGCGTTTGAAATTGGAAGTAAATATTTCAGAAGATAGGATAAGAACATAAGAAGAGTCTGCTGGATCAGGCCAGGAATGCAGCTAGTCCAGCATTTAGGGTTGCCATATTTGAAAAAGCACCCCCAAAGTTGTTGAGCCATTTTTTTTTTACAAAGTCAACCCCCGAAACACGATGGCTTGCCTTGCCTAAGATCCACCTTTCAGAAATTCCCCCAATTCCACCTTGGAAATCCCATTAATGTTCGGGAAAATGTAGGGCAGCCCTAAGTATCCTCTTCTCTTAGTGGCCAACCAGAAGCCCATTATGGGAACCCTGCAAGCAGGATTCGAACACAAGACCCCTCTCCCCTCTGGCATTTCCAGCAACTCGTATTCAGAAGCATTTCTGCCTCCAGGTGTGGAGGGCAGATCATATCCATCCTGGCTAGTAGCCATCAATAGCCCTCTCCTCCTCTATGAACAGTGTGATGCAGCAGCTAAAAAAGCCCATGCAATTCTGGGCTGCATCGATAGCAGTATAGCATCTAGATCAAGGGAAGTAATAGTACCACTGTATTCCGCTCTGGTCAGACCTCACCTGGAATACTGTGTCCAGTTCTGGGCACCACAGTTCAAGGAGGATACTGACAAGCTGGAACGTGTCCAGAGGAGGGCAACCAAAATGGTCAAAGGCCTGGAAACGATGCCTTATGAGGAACGGCTTAGGGAGCTGGGTATGTTTAGCCTGGAGAAGAGAAGGTTAAGGGTGATATGATAGCCATGTTCAAATATATAAAAGGATGGCATATAGAGGAGGGAGAAAGGTTGTTTTCTGCTGCTCCAGAGAAGCGGACACGGAGCAATGGATTCAAACTACAAGAAAGAAGATTCCACCTAAACATTAGGAAGAACTTCCTGACGGTAAGAGCTGTTTGACAGTGGAATTTGCTGCCAAGGAGTGTGGTGGAGTCTCCTTCTTTGGAGGTCTTTAAGCAGAGGCTTGACAGCCACCTGTCAGGAATGCTTGGATGGTGTTTCCTGCTTGGCAGGGGGTTGGACTGGATGGCCCTTGGGGTCTCTTCCAATTCTATGATTCTATGATTCTATGAATTTGTCTAATCCTCTTGTAAAGCCATCCAGGTCGGTGGTCCTCACTGCTTCCTGTGGGAGAGAGTTCCACAGTTTAACCAAGTGCTGACTGAAGTAGGACTTTCTTTTCTCCGTCCCCAGTCTTCCAACATTCACCTTCACCGGATGACCACTGGTTCTAGTGCTCCTATGGCAAGCACAAGAGGGGGGGGGATGCTCTTGGGTTCGAATCCTGCTTGCGGGCTTCTCTTTGGGGCCCACTGCGAGGACAGAATGCTGGCAAATGGCATGATCCAGCATGCTTTTCTTACGTTCAAATCCAGCATTTTGCATTTGAAATTTGGAGAATTTGAGTGCTTATGAATATTTTGGACTATTTGTCTCAGTCTTCACATGTGCGTGTTCCAGATGCAAAACACGACATGCCTAATTGGATGATACACTCCCCATTCATTCATTCATTCATTCATTCATCTCTCTCTCTCTGTGCTGGTCCTGTGGGTTACCCGAAAGGCGAGGTTCAAGTCCGGTCCGTGGTCAGAGGTGCAACGTACAGGCAGTCCGTAGTCACTGAAGCTGGGTGCAGGGCAGGGAGTCAGGCAAAGTCAGGAACAGGTAGGCAAGCAGGGAACCAGGGCGGGTCAGGAGCTCAGGCAAGAAAGCAGGACAGGGATCAAGCAGGAACTGGTCAGCAACGATGTTGCTCCTGCAACTTGGGGCTGGGGCTGGCCGGCTTTTATCTGCCCCGAGGCATAGGGCGGCTCCAATCCTCAGGTGACTCGCCTCTCCTGGCCTGGAGGCGAGCACTCCTCCTGCGGGAACTCAGTTCCCTTCGCCTCTCTGCCCTGAGCCTCCGCAGCTCAGGAGAGGCTGGAGGGTTACCGGACCCAGGGGCAACCTCAGTTTCCCCTGACGGGGCTGGGAGTGGAGCACCTGCAGGCAATGGGTCCTCCACCCCATCAGGAGCCAGAGCAGACTCAGCAGATGCCTGCACCTGAGGATCCAGCACAGGTGAGGACTCTTCAGACTCAGGCCCTAGCCCCGGCTCTGCTGGTTCTGGAGGCGGGGAATCCTGTGCAGGCTGGGATCCCTCAGGTTCAGCATCTGAGTCTGAATCCCAGGCCATCTATCTCTCTCTCTCTCTCTCTCTCTCTCTCTCTCTCTCTCTCTCTCACACACACACACACACACACACACACACACACACACTGCTGAAACTGCACAGTGCCAACCCCTAGCCAATATTGCTCATTCAGATGCTCGAGATTTCTCTTCTCTTCTCTCTCTCTCTCTCTCTCTCTCTCTCTCTCTCTCTCTCTCTCTCTCCCTCCTCCCCTCCACATATCTATTGCATGCACAGCCCGTTCCATTGCAGGCACTGTTTGGAATTTCGCACGGTCCTCTCAAGCCCAGACCCCCTTTTGCAAGCAGATCTTGAGGCTGCCTTTCCATCTGTTGCTGCCCAGCCTGAGCGAGACCCTCTGACCCCCTTCCTTAATGAGGGAGTTTTCATTCTGCTCGTGGAATCTCCACCTGCCTCCCTTTGGTCCGCTGTTGTTCTTGGTCCGCTGCTGAGAGCACGGTGTCAGAACAGCCGGCTTGAACTGTGGAGCTTTCCTGGAGCATGCGCAGAGTGCCTTTGACTTTCCGCTGAGTGATTTTAGTCCCCTCCCTAGGTCTAGCGCTGCTGGGCACTCAGAGGCCAATCTGCCGCGGGTGTCAGGGGGACCTGCCTCCATCCTGCCCCATTCCTGGTAAGCAGGAGCAGCAGCGGTGGTTGGTGTCCACTGAGACTGGTAGGGCAGAATGCAGGGAGCCCACCAGCAGGTGGCGCCAGAGCCAATGACAGGCAGAGCCAGCTCATTCTCGCTCCGTCACCATCCTCTTGAACACTTAAGGAGTGGGGAGCTGACGGCCAGAGCCACCCCCTAGACCAGGTGAAAGTAAGGAGGCAGTGGGGGGAGCTTGGAGGAACTGAGGTTGCTGGAGAAGCGCCCGCATTTGCCCTAATGGACCGACCTCAAACAATATTGGAAGCCTCCATGGTGTTGGCTCCCATTGTCCCATATATCCTGATACATCTCGGACATCACTTTCCACCTTCATCTCTCCAGCTCCACCACTGGTCACCCGAAGCTCTCCTGCACTCTCAAATGACTTTGTCATTTTTTCTCCTCTTGCCTTGAACGGCCTCCCAGAAAATCTTCGTGATCCCCTTCCTCTGAATGGGCTGAATGGTTTCCAAAGGTCTTCTCCTTGCCCTTGCTTTGAATGGGTGGGATGGATTCCAAAGGTCTTCTTGCCCTTGCTCTGAATGGGCTGAATGGTTTCCACAGGTCTTCTCCTTGCCCTTGCTCTGAATAGGTTGGATGGTTTCCTGAGAACTCCACAGGTCTTTCTTCTCCTTGCCCTTGCTCTGAATGGGCTGAATGGTTTCCAAAGGTCCTCTCCTTGCCCTTGCTCTGAATAGGTTGGATGGTTTCCTGAGAACTCCACAGGTCTTTCTTCTCCTTGCCCTTGCTCTGAATGGGCTGAATGGTTTCCAAAGGTCCTCTCCTTGCCCTTGCTCTGAATAGGTTGGATGGTTTCCTGAGAACTCCACAGGTCTTTCTTCTCCTTGCCCTTGCTCTGAACGGGCTTACAGGTGCTACCACCTCTCCTCCTTCCTTCGGATCCCTCCTCAAAACCTACTCCTTCAGTGCTGCCTTTGGCCGAGCCCCATCGCAGCTGACTCAAATAAGTGCAACACAAATGATGGTGGATTTTATTCTCTCCCCCCCCCCCCGAGCCCCTTCTTCATCTCCCTTCCCTGCCTCTCGCACCTCAGGCAGACCATGTCGGTGATATTGAGCTTGCAGAAATCCCTCTCACTGTCCAGCACGCAAAGGCGCAAGAGGAAACGCCTTTGTATAGCTCAGCTCACCATCAGCAACTGATGCAGCAAAGACGGTCTGGCGACCAGTTCAAGGCTGTTCCTTCCCTTAACCAGGGAGGGAAAAAATGAATCCCTGAAACAGAAAACAAAACAAAAAACAACCCCCATTTCTTCCCACTCGGCTGCCCGCCCTTGTTCATCAGCTCCAAAGCAAGCAGGCAGCCATCCTCATTTCCAAGAATGGATGAGCTCCGCAGGGCTGTTGCAGCTGGTCCCTCTGATAATGGAAAAGCATATTTGGATGAAGCTGCAGAGGTCAACACATGGAAATGGCATTTGCAGGCAAGTAATTAGCAGGAGGGACGCGGGTGGCGCTGTGGTCTAAACCACAGAGCCTAGGGCTTGCTGATCAGAAGGTCAGCAGTTCGAATCCCCGCGACGGGGTGAGCTCCCGTTACTCGGTCCCAGCTCCTGCCAACCTAGCAGTTCGAAAGCCCATCAAAGTGCAAGTAGATAAATAGGTACCACTCCGGCGGGAAGGTAAACGGCGTTTCCATGCGCTGCTCTGGTTCGCCAGAAGCGGCTTGGTCATGCTGGCCACATGACTCGGAAGCTGTACGCCGGCTCCCTCACCCAGTAAAGCGAGATGAGGGCCGCAAACCCAGTCATCCGCGACTGGACCTAATGGCCAGGGGTCCCTTTATCTTTACCTTATGCTTCTGAACAGGGGACGCAGGTGGCACTGTGGGTTAAACCACAGAGCCTAGGGCTTGCCGATCAGAAGGTTGGTGGTTCAAATCCCCACGACAGGGTGAGCTCCCGTTGTTCAGTCCCTGCTCCTGCCCACCTAGCAGTTCGAAAGCACGTCAAAGTGCAAGTAGATAAATAGGTACTGCTCCGGCGGGAAGGTAAATGGCGTTTCCGTGCGCTGCTCTGGTTCGCCAGAAGCGGCTTTGTCATGCCGGTCACGTGACCCGGAAGCTGTACACCGGCTCTTGGCCAATAAAGCGAGATGAGCGCCGCAACCCCAGAGTCGTCCGTGACTGGACCTAATGGTCAGGGGTCCCTTTACCTTTACTGGAATCCCCTTAGTAGACTGAAAATGCGTGATTTTTAAAGCTAGGTAAAGCACGGCATTTCCGTGCACTGCTGTGGTTCACCAGAAAGCAGCTTAGTCATGCTGGCCACATGACCCGGAAGCTGTACGCCGGCTCTTGGCCAATAAAGCGAGATGAGCAACAGACCAGAAGCTACTGGGTGGCAGGGAAGGGGACTCCCAGCTACTCACTAATTCTGAATAAAGGAGTCAAGAAAAGGTTTCTTGAATCTGTCTATGTTCAGGGGAAGTGGGGAATCTAGCCGCCTTGGAGATCCAGCAGGCTCTTCCTATGTACTGTGTACAGCAGCTTTCTCCAACCTCCAGATATTTTCTACTAAAACGCCTATCAGCCCCGCAGCTAAGTCATGGCAAAAATGCGGCCTCCTTTTTGCAATGAATTAAAATACCGGTTTGCTTTAATAATGGGTTAGGCTTCGATTTTCATTAGCTGGGCTGCAACTTGAAAGGGATCTTTGGCTCTGGTGTGCTATTCCTGAGAGGGAATGAAATAAATATATATCCCTGGTTGGCCTAAGAATGATGGTAGCTTCTTTCAGACAAAATTACATGTTGCATCCTTTAGAAAGCCTGCTCTATTGAGGCCTGGCAACGTGCTGATTGATTTCAGTCGATGAATCAGTTAAAAGGCAGGTGATTAATGCTCTGGCATCACATAACCTAAGACTACATTTGCCAATAATAGGCAAATTTGTGGCATTTAACTTTCTGGAGGGTGGTGGTGGGTTGGTAGGTTTCCTCTGCACATCCAACAGTACATTGCATGCCGCTCTAAAAGCCCAGAAAACGTACACTGTGAACTGGGCACATCATCTGGGCACCGCAGTTAAAGAAGGATATTGCCAAGCTGGAAGGTGTGCAGAGGAGAGTCTGGAAGCCAAGCCTTGTGAGGAACGGTTGAGGGAGCTGGGTCTGTTTAGCTTGGAGAAGAGGAATCATAGAATCCTAGAGTTGGAAGAGACCCCAAGGGCCATCCAGTCCAACCCCCTGCCAAGCAGGAAACACCATCAAAGCATTCCTGACAGGTGGCTGTCAAGCCTCTGCTTAAAGACCTCCAAAGAAGGAGACTCCACCACACTCCTTGGCAGCAAATTGCACTGTCAAACAGCTCTTACTGTCAGGAAGTTCTTCCTAATGTTTAGGTGGAATCTTCTTTCTTGTAGCTTGAATCCATTGCTCCGTGTCTGCTTCTCTGGAGCAGCAGAAAACAACCTTTCTCCCTCCTCTATATGACATCCTTTTATATAGTTGAACATGGCTATCCTATCACCCCTTAACCTTCTCTTCTCCAGGCTAAACATACCCAGCTCCCTAAGCCGTTCCTCATAAGGCATCGTTTCCAAGCCTTTGACCATTTTGGTTGCCCTCCTCTGGACACGTTCCAGCTTGTCAGTATCCTTCTTGAACTGTGGTGCCCAGAACTGGACACAGTATTGCAGGTGAGGTCTGACCAGAGCGGAATACAGTGGTACTATTACTTCCCTTGATCTAGATGCTATACTCCTATTGATGCAGCCCAGAATTGCATTGGCTTTTTTAGCTGCTGCATCACACTGTTGACTCATGTCAAGTTTATGGTCTACCAAGACTCCTAGATCCTTTTCACATGTACTGCTCTCAAGGTACCACTGTATCACAAAAAGGTTTCCAACAATGAGAGCTATTTGACAGTGGAACAGAAGACCTGGGGAGCTGGTGGACTTTCCTTCGTTGGAGGCTTTGAAACAAGAGGTTGGGTGACCTCCTGCCAGGGATTCTTGGACTGAGATTCCTGCATTGCAGGGGGTTGGACTAGATGACCCCCCGGGGTCTCGTTCATCATCTCTACAGTTCTACGATTCTGGGAAATGCATTCGATTGAAATCGAATGCAGCATTTAGCTGGACCTGTTTGCCGCCACTTCCAACCCCACCCCACCCCCGAGTCCATATCCCGTCCCCCACCCCAGGAATAACATAAACCAGACGGGGCTGCAGTTCACACACAAAAGATTTAATCACCTCCGGAAAAAGCAGCCACACCCTGTGATGGAGGAAGAGGAACTGGATGGCACTGGGAGAATTGGGAGGGCGGGGAATGGATGATGGCGGGGCGGCGGGGGGGGGGGCGACGACAAAGAGGTCAGGGCGATGGGCGGGTGTGGCAGGCACAGGTTTTTAATGTAAAAACTTGTGTTCATCAACACTCAAACGTTTTTTTTTGGGGGGGGGGTTTGACCCTGAAAAGAAATCAGAGAGTAATGGTTTGGGTAGAAGTTAGAAGAGGGCACAGGAGGGGGGGCATTTGGGGGGGGAGTTGCAGGGGAGAAGGGAGGGAGGGAGGGGTCCTGGATGATTTTAAATGGGGGTGGGAACAGGGTCAGTTTCAAAGGGTTTAAGGAAAAAGGAAAGGGGGGGTCTGGATGTCATCAATGTTGAAAGTGGGGCAGCTGAGATGGAGGACCATAGATTTTGGGCGAGTGGGGAGGGAGGCGTGGCTGGCAGAAATGTGGGCGAAGGCGGGGGAATCGGGTCGGTCCATGAGTTCAAATGACTTTTCCGATGAATGAACACACCAAACACAGAATTTCTTTTATCTAGACCAGCCAGATACAATAAATAGAGTAACCGAATATTGTCTCCGTGGGTCCTGTGGGGGGTGCAGCAAGTGGGAAGGGGGACCCCCACCCCTCCCTTCCCTTAAGTCGCACCACCACCCCAGTAGTAGTTTCCCTGTGGTCTTACGCTCACTTCTCTCCTGAAATAATTTTGTTCCCCGCGTCTCTCCTTTTTTTTTTTTATTGTAACAGTTATTAATGCATAAAGAGGAGGAAAGGAAAAAAGAAAGAAAGAAAAGGATCTTTGTTTAGTTTTTCGTGTCATCTGTGCATATGTGTCTTTCCTGGGCCTCCCGCCACCCTCCAACCCCCCTCCCCCTTTCCCAGCGCTCTCGAGCCCTGGCACCCCTAAAACCATCCACAGCCCCCCTTATCTCTCTCTCTACCACCACCCTCTTTCTGGGAAACTGAGCTTTCTCCCCCTTTCAGCGAAAAAAAAAATGGTTCAGTTCCCCTTCTCAATCTCTCTCTCTCTTTCTCTCTTTTTTGTGGCTCGGTTAAGGCACCGCTGCAGAAGGTTCTGGAAACAAGCGGTCGATTGCGGAAGAGGTTGGGGGGCAAGGAGGGGCGGGCCGGATCCGCCCCCGCCCCCTGTGAATATTTCAGCCTGCTTCTCTCCCGCCCCCCCGGCCACCTTCCCTGCCTCCCTTCCTTGGTTGCTCTGCCCCCAAAGGGTTGTGCGTCCGGCAAGTCTGTCCGTCCGTCCATCCGCCCCCCCTCCCCGCCGCCCACCCCCCACTTTTCAGACTGTGCTTTCCAGCATCCATTCTGTGCTGCTAAAGGTCACCCTCCTGTGGGTCAGGGGTCCTCCTCTGAGTTCAACTGGGAGGTGGACATGTGTCGCTTTGTCCGTGCCCGCCGCGGGTAGCTGTGGCTCTGGAACAGCGAATAGTCCCCGTCGAAGGAGTGCCGGTGGTGGTGAGTCCTGGACAACTCGCGGGGGGGGAACCCCCCCAAACCGCCGCCGCCGCCCATCTTGGCCCGCAACGGCGGCCCCGACCCGGCGTCCTTGACCAGGCACAAGGAAACCGTCGAGCCCCTCTGGCCGCCCTCCGCCTGCCCTTCATCAGAAGACAGGATGGCCACCGTCTGGAGGCTTGTGGCCATCTTGGAGCTTCCTCGGCTGTCCAGCTCAGTCAAGGCAACGTCTTGGCGGCTGGGGGCATCTCCTCCAGCGTCCCCTCCCCTCGGAGGAGGCTCCTTGGCGGCCACTTCTTGGAGAGTCTCGTACTTGTCCTTGGAGGCCGAGCGCGGAAGGGCGTGGGGCTGGTTCCCGTTGGTCTGCGAGTAGACGTTGCTGACTTTGGCTTTCTTCTGCTCCTCCTGCCCGCTGTAGACTTTGTAGCGGATCATGAGGATGATGATGAAGACCAGGACGGAGGCCACGATGATGCCCCCGATGATGATGATCATGGTGCCCCCCAGGAACTGGGTGTGCAGCGAGTGGCACTGGGTGGCCTCGCCCTCCGTGGTGAACTGGACGCAGCCCACCACCCGGGTGGCCGTCAGGGACGTCACCCCGTCGTCGTAGACGGCCAGGACGCACAGGTCGTAGTCCCGGCCGGCCGCCAAGTCGTTCACCAGGAAGGTCTTGCTGGACGAGGGGATCATCCTGGGGGGGCAGATGGGGAGAGAAGGAGACATTGGGATCAAACGAATTGATGGTTACAAACAGCACCCAGCCGCCCCTTCCTCTCCCTCTCTTTTTTTTTTTACTTTTAAATGTATTTTATTGCCAAATCAAAATAATTCTTTCCAGTAGCACCTTAGAGACCAACTAAGTTTGTTCTTGGTATGAGCTTTCGTGTGCATGCACACGAAAGCTCATACCAAGAACAAACTTAGTTGGTCTCTAAGGTGCTACTGGAAAGAATTTTTTTTATTTTGTTTTGACTATGACAGACCAACACGGCTATCTACCTGTAACTGGATTTATTGCCAAATGTACACCCCCCCTTTTTTTCCATATAATTTTTATTGATTTCTTATTACATTAACATTCACATTTTCATCATATTACATTAAAAGGTAAAGGGACCCCTGACCATTAGGTCCAGTCGTGTCCGACTCTGGGGTTGCGGCGCTCATCTCGCTTTACTGGCTGAGGGAGCCGGCGTACAGTTTCCGGGTCATGTGGCCAGCAGGACAAAGCCGCTTCTGGCGAACCAGAGCAGTGCACGGAAACGCCGTTTACCTTCCCGCCGGAGCGGTCCCTATTTATCTACTTGCACTTTGAGGTGCTTTCGAACTGCTAGGTGGGCAGGAGCTGGGACCGAGCAATGGGAGCTCACCCCTTCGCAGGGATTCGAACCACCGACCTTCTGATCAGCAAGCCCTAGGACAGTGATGGCTAACCTTGACACTCCAGATGTTTTGGAACTACAACTCCCATCATCCCTGACCACTGGTCCTGTTAGCTAGGGATGATGGGAGTTGTAGTTCCAAAACATCTGGAGTGTCAAGGTTAGCCATCACTGCCCTAGGATCTGTGGTTTAACCCACAGCGCCACCTGGGTCCCTCATATTACATTACATACAATAAATTTAAAGCTTCGCCGAGCTATGACTTCCCTCCCTCCTTTCAACGGTTTTTAGATCTTATTTAGCCTCTAACACTTTTGTTTTTTATCTATCTCTGACCTTTTTTTTTATCTTCCTCCTCTGATTTCAGTCAGAGATTAATCACATCTCACAACATAGGTATTACAACAGCCCTGTTAGTGTCTTTAAACTTGTACAATTTTCTTTTAGATATTCTATAAATTTACTCCAGTCATTCACGAACTTCCGGCCGTCTTGGTTCCTGACCTTGCCTGTCATCTTCGCCAGTTCGCCAGTTCTCTCACGGGCCTCATTCCCACATGTAAACTCTCACAGAATCACAGAATTGTAGAGTTGGATGGGACCCCTGAGGGTCATCTAGTCCAACCCCCTGCAATGCAGGAATCTCAACTCAACCATCCATGACAGATGGCCACCCAACCTCTGCTTAAAAATCTGCGAGGAAGGAGAGTCCACCACATCCCGAGGGAGGCCGTTCCCCTGCCGAACAGCTCTTAATGTCAGAAGGTCTTTCCAAATGTTTAGTCGGAATCTCCTTTCTTGTAACTTGATGCCGTGGGTTCGAGTCCTACCCTCCAGAGCAGGAGAAAACAAGCTTGTTCCATCTTTCATGTGGCAGCTCTTTTCACATTGGAAGGTGGCCAGAGGAGGGCGACCAAGATGATCGAGGGTCTGGAAACCAAGCCTGATGAGGAATGGTTGAGGGAGTTGGGAATGGTTAGCCTGGAAAAGAGGAGACTGAGAGGAGATAGGATAGCCATCCCCTGGCATCTGAAGTCACATGGAAGATGGGACAGGATTGTTTCTGCTTCTCATAATAATAATAATAATAATAATAATAATAATAATAATAATATTCTTTTTCTTTGGCGATCACTCCTTTCTGAGTAAGATTGTTTTTCATGAATATGGTCTTGAGTCCGTAAGTGACTGTGGAGGCCAATTCTGGATCCACACGTCCTTCCACAGTGGGGACATGGGTTTCCTGGTGGGAATCAGAGAACTGAGGATCATCTAGTCCAACCCCCTGCAATGCAGGAATCTTTCGCCCAATGCAGGGATTGAACCCATAACCTTTAGATTCTTCTTCTTTGGCGATCCCTCGTAGGCGAGTAAGATTGTCTTCCATAAACACGGTTTTAACAGTGAGTCCGTAAGTGACTGTGGAGGCCAATTCTGGACCCACACGTCCTTCCACAGTCGGGACATTGGTTTCCGGGCGGGAGTTGATCACGGTGTGGATTTGCCAAGCGTGCCTTCCTCTTAGCACGTTTCTCCCTTGCGTCCTGAGTTCGAGTGTCTTCAAAGTCCATGACACCTTTGGTAAAGGCTGTTCTCCAACTGGAGCGCTCACAGGCCAGTGTTTCCCAATTGTTGCTGTTTATACTACATTTATTTTAGATTTGCCTTGAGAGAGTCTTTAAACCTCTTTTGTTGACCACCAGCATTACGCTTTCCATTTTTAAGTTGGGAATAGAGTAGTTGCTTTGGAAGACGATAACCAGGCATCCGCACGACATGACCAGTCCAACGAAGTTGATGTCAAAGAATCCTTGCTTCCATCTGACTGGGTTGCTCCAGACACTCTGAGCCCAGAGGACCTGAACCAATGGCTTCACATTGCAGACCAAATATCAGGAAGAACTTTCTGACAATAAGAGCTGTTCGACAGTGGAACGGTCTCTCTTGGGAGCTTGTGAACTCTCCATCCTTGGAGGTTTTAATGCAGAGGTTGGATGGCCATCTGCCCTGGATGCTTTAGCTGAGATTCCTGCATTGCAGGGGGTTGGACTAGATGACCCTCAGTATCCCTCCCAACCCTACATTTCTATGATTCTAACCCTACCTGGCATCTTTCCTTAAAACGGAGTTGGGAAATGATATATAATGAATTGGGGGGAAAATGTTTAAAATAACTTTTTCTTTTAAAACCCGAAGCCTTTCTTTTAGGAATTCTTGGTGCCGAAATCCCAAGGGAGCAGAAAAGACTATTTATGTATGCAACCATGTGTGCGTGAATATTATTGGCCCAGAGATGGAAAGAAGATAAAGTCCCGACCAGAGAAGAATGGCAGATGGCGTTGATGGACTATGCCGAAATGGCACAAATGACTGGAAGAATCAGAAATCAGGAAGTCCAAAAATAAAGAATAGGGGAAAATATCTTAAAAACCATTGTAAACAGTTAAAATTGTTAGTAGGATTGGAATAACACTTGTAGTTTAATGTTGAATTTTGGATATAATGCAGATGTAAAAGATTTGGATTATTATAAATGATGCAGGAGGAAATGACTATTAATAGGACTCACAAAGGGGAAGAGGGAAGTCCAGGAGATTCCTTGTAATCTTGTTTTTATGTTCTTCGTGTGCCGCCTCCTCAGAGGTCCGGAGGAAGTCAAAATGAGAACGGGGCCTTCTCTGCAGTGGCTCCCCATCTGCGGAATGCTCTCTCCAGGGAAGTTTGCCTGGCGCCTTCATTATATACTTTTAGGCACCAGGCAAAAACGTTCCTTTTCAACCAGACCTTTGCCTGACTCGATCTACATCCTATACCCTTTTTAAAAAATGCTGGCTCTTTGGGGTTGTTTTTTAAAAATAAATAAATAAATAAATTGGGTTGTTGGTTTTGTTTTGATTTTATGTATTTGATATTTTATGTGAACCGCCCTGAGACCTTCAGGTATAGGGCAGTATAGAAATCAAATTGATGGTGATGTATGTTGGTATCTGAAGAAGTGTGCATGCACACGAAAGCTCATACCGAGAAAAAACTTAGTTGGTCTCTAAGGTGCTACTGGAAGGAATTCTTTTATTTTTTATTTTGTTTTGACTATGGCAGACCTGCCTGTATGTTGGATATGTGATTGTAAAGCTGTAATTTGGAAAACCAAATAAATAAATTAAAAATAAAGTAAAATAAAATGAGGCAGATGCTTAGTACCTTCCTGTGCCCTGGCAGCCAAGGGATGCAGAGGATGCGGGCGGGAGAGGCTGCGGGGGGGGGGAAGCTTGCAAAGTGGTCCACGAACTGCTGAAGTGCTGCACTTCTGCAGAGCACTCGATTAGTTCCCATTTATTAGCAGGAGCGGGTGATGGAGAGGCCCGAGGAGCAGCAGGCAATTAGCCAAGAATTATAGAACCGTGTCGCCAACAGCTGCAATTTTCTGGGGGTGGGAAAGGCGGGAAGGGGGGGGCAGAGGATATGGGGGGGGAGACACGGATCGCACGTGGCCCAGGCGACCTGGCGGGAAGATGGATTGATCTGGCCGGGGAGGGGAGAGAGCAGGATCCATCATCCTGCCAGCGGAAGGGATTAGCCAGCGCCAGCCTTCAAAGAAACAAGGTATCTGGGCCTCCGCACCAGGTCTCGCCAGGTCTCCACATCTGTCTCCCACTGCCGGAACATGGCACCTCTGGAACGGGTGAATTAATCATCCAGGAGAGAATGGGCAAGCTTCTCCCCATGTCCTTGGGAAACTGCCTTCGAGAGGATTGGGCAAATTCTGGGAGGAGAAGGCTATCTGTGGCTTCTGTGTCCAGGGCAGCTGTCTACCAGCTCTGTCTGGTACGCAGGATGAGACCCTCCCTGCCCGCAGACTGTCTCGCCAGAGTGGTGCATGCTCTGGTTATCTCCCGCTTGGACTACTGCAATGCGCTCTACGTGGGGCTACCTCTGAAAGTGGCCTGGAAACTGCAACTAATCCAGAATGCGGCAGCTAGACTGGTGACTGGGAGTGGCCGCCGGGACCACATAACACCGGTCCTGAGAGAACTACATTGGCTCCCAGTACGTTTCCGAGCACAATTCAAAGAGTTGGTGCTGACCTTTCAAGCCCTAAATGGCCTTGGCCCAGTATACCTGAAGGAGCGTCTCCACCCCCATCGTTCAGCCCGGACACTGAGGTCCAGCTCCGAGGGCCTTCTGGCAGTTCCCTCCCTGCAAGAAGTGAGGTTACAGGGAACCAGGCAGAGGGCCTTCTCGGTGGTGGCGCCTGCCCTGTGAAACGCCCTCCATCAGATGTCAAGGAAACAAACAACTATCAGACTATTAGAAGACATCTGAAGGCAGCCTTGTTTATGGAAGCTTTTAATGCGTGATGTTTTATTCTGTTTTTAATCTGTTGGGAGCCACCCAGAGTGGCTGGGGAAACCCAGCCGGATGGGCAGGGCATAAATAAATTATTATTGTTGTTATTATTATTGTTGTTGTTGTTGCCAGGATGGCTATGCTCTGCCTCCACTGTCAGGTTTTGGAATACCAGATGCTGGAAATTGCTTGAGGTAATGCTGGTGGTTAACAAAAAGAGGCAAATCTCAAGGCAAATCTAAAAAAAATGTAGTATAAACACCAACAATTGGGAAACGCTGGCCTGTGAGCGCTCCAGTTGGAGAACAGCCTTTACCAATGGTGTCATAGGCTTTCAAGACACTCGAACTCAGGACGCAAGGGAGAAACGTGCCAAGAGGAAGGCACGCTTGGCAAATGCACACCGGGATCAACTCCCGCCCGGAAATCTATGTCCCGACTGTGGAAGGATGTGTGGATCCAGAATTGGCCTCCACAGTCACTTACGGACTCACTTTTAAAACCGTGTTTATGGAAGACAATCTTACTCGGCTACGAAGGATCGCCAATGGAGAAGAATCTAAAGGTTATGGGTTCAATCCCTGCATTGGGCGAAAGATTCCTGCATTGCAGGGGGTTGGACTAGATGATCCTCAGTTCTCTGATTCGAACGCTGCCATGCTGAGCACGGAAGGAGGAAGCCTTTGAGGCTCCTTTTATGGCCGCTTCCCTGCCTCTGCGCCTGAACTCTGCTTTAATCTTATTGCTGGCTTTGTGACAATTCCTGGCAGGGAATCTCGGTATGAGCAGCTCTTCCACCTCTCCGGCTCTCCCCTTCCCGAGAGATGGCAGCAAGGTGGCAGGAGTGGAGGAGATAAGCTGCGCAGGATCGTCCGGGCTGTCTGGACGGGGAGGGTGTCAAAGCGGGGAATCTCCTCAGGGAGGCAAACGGAGGGGAACGTGCTGGTGGGTCAGTGGTGGAGCACCTGCTCTGCATGCAAAATCATAGAATCACAGAGCTGTAGAGTTGGAAGGGAACCCAAAGGTCATCTAGCCCAACCCCCGGGAATGCAGGAATGCGCATGTGTCTTTGAATGAACAGAACAAATGAGATTAAGATTGTGAGTCAGAGGAGTGGGGAGGCTATGAATCCAACGCTGCTTAGCTTATTTTTGGGTTGCTATTTCGTTAGTTCATATTGTTTTATAATTTATGAATATTGTTGTACTCCTACAATAGGACATTTGTTGTTCTTGGGCTGTTTAGCTACCTTTTTAGTTGTTTGGTTCATCGATTCTGATTGTTTCACTGGTAATCTGTAATTGCTTTGTGGATGATTTCTTAACTATTCTAAAGGATTTTACGTGATTTATGTTGCATTTGTGCCTTCTGTTGCATTCTGGTCTGTCATTTGTAAGCTGTTTCGCAATTTAATGAAATAATAATTCCAAAGAAAAGAAAAGAAAAAGGAATATACAGCTGTCCCTTACAGGGATCAAACCTGCAACCTTGGCATTATCAGCACCACACTCTCACCAACCTCACTCTCTATGCCAGGCACCCCCAACCTGCGGCCCTCCAGATGTTTTGGAGCTACAATTCCCACCACCCCTAGCTAATAGGACCAGTGGTCAGGGATGATGGGAATTGTAGTCCAAAACATCTGGAGGGCCGAAGGTTGGGGATGCCTGCTCTAGGCCCTCTTCTCTCTGCTCACCCAGGTCCTACAAACAACTTCCCACTCTCGGATCATTTCCCCAGCAGAAACATTTCCTGAGATCCCTCCCCTGCCCTATTTATTCATTTATATTAATCTTTTCCTATGCCTCCCTTCCTTTGTTGCCAGTGCTGAAGGCAGCCCATTACGAAAACAATAGTAACTATTAAAAAAACGCCCACCAAAAATTAGCATCCCACATAACGATAATTAAGTCAAATTACTCGTAAGATTGTAAATACGTATGATTATCCCTAATGCCATAACAAGGCGAGAAATTCAACAATAGCCGTGCGCCGATCAAAACCTGCATGGGTTTGGGCTGCGAGCCTGCGCACGGTTACTTGGGAGTAAGCCCAATGGGTCTCTGTTGGACTTACTTTGGAGGAGAAGTGCACAAGGTGGGGCTGTGCTGGCAGGCTGCAGGATCAGCTACAAAGTCTGTCCCACTCAAGTCGGTGGGGTTTACTTCTGAGTAAAAGCTCAGAAAACTGTATGGAACAATGCATGGTGGGAAACTATAGCTCAAGCATTCAGAAGAACAAAAAATAATTAAATCGCAGGGCTGATCTCACTCAGGTGGGCTTCTTTGGAGACTTGGGTGGGAGGTTGCTCAGTCCCTACGTTCAATGGATTGTCTCTCAGAAGACTAAGAGATGCTGTGATAGATGACGTCCTGTGGAAGATGGAGCAAGCTGGTTTTCTGCTGCTCTGGAGGGACCGACCTGATCCAACAGATTCCAATGACAAGAAAGGAGATCCCAACTCAAGAAGAACTTCCTGGTTGAATGGACTCCCTCAGGAGCAGGGGAAGAGCAAGGGCGGGGAGTTGGGGGCGGGTCACCCCAGGTGCCACCCTGGAGGGGGGGTGACACTCGGCGCCCCTCCCGCGATGCCCAAGCCAAGCTCCACCGCCCGGTAAAAAGCGAGCGCTGACGGCTTGCTCGCAAACCTGCTCGGCGCACGCTTTTCTTTTTCCGGCTGGAGCGTCACCCCCTCCCTGGCCCACCCCTCGCCTCCACCCACCCTGTAGCGTG
The DNA here is from genome assembly GCA_034641385.1 of Darevskia mixta. Taxonomy (NCBI): domain Eukaryota; kingdom Metazoa; phylum Chordata; class Lepidosauria; order Squamata; family Lacertidae; genus Darevskia; species Darevskia mixta. The sequence goes on along the minus strand of JAWWNH010000131.1, from coordinate 2,385,212 downwards.
CATGCGCAGCGCCGCTCCGTACCACCGCGCATACGCTGTGCGTCGTGACGCACGCGCCGCGCGTCGTGACGCATGCGCCGTGCATTGTGATGCACGGTGCATGTGCCCTACAAAGTGGCACCGCGGCAAGCCGCAAAGCAAGGCAGCCTCACTCCGCGGCTTGCTCGTGGCACCGATCCGTAGCGCACATGTGCAGTGCCGCCCCATAGCGCACGCGCCACATGATGCGTGCACGCTGCGGAGCGGTGCTATGCATGCACGCTACGGAGCGGCGCCCCGCCCCCAGGGGGTGCCCCCGGGTTTGCCGCTCCGGGTGGCCAAGCGGCTCCTTTCGCCACTGCTCGGGAGACTGTGGACTTTCCTTCCTTAGAGGTTTTTAAGCAGAGGTTGGATGGTCGTCTATCAGGGATGCTTTAGCTGAGATTCCTGCATTGCAGGGGGTTGGACTAGATGACCCTTGGGGGTCCTTTCCAACTTCACAACAGTATTATTCCAAACTTCAGATGAGGCACAGCAATTTCAAAAACTCAATACATTTCACCTCCCTAGTGAACCCTCCTGCTAGAAACTCACATGATCGATCATTGCAGCTTCTACATCTCCATAACTCTGTTCCTATACAAAGATACATTCTAGCACCACATTGTTTTTTCTCTCCCTCTGGTGACTGGGAGCGACTGCCAAGACCATATAACACCAGCCCTGAAAGACCTACATTGGCTCCCAGTACGTTTCTGAGCACAATTCAAAGTGTTGCTACTGACCTTTAAAGCCCTAAACGGCCTCAAAGGCCCAGTAGACCTGAAGGAGCGTCTCCACCCTCATCATTCAGCCCGGACACTGAGGTCCAGCTCCAAAAGCCTTCTGGCGGTTCCCTCCCTGCGAGAAGGGAGGTTACAGGGAACCAGGCAGAGGGTCTTCTCGGTGGTGGCACCCGCCCTGTGGAACGCCCTCCCATCAGATGTCAAGGAAATAAACAACTATCAGACTATTAGAAGACATCTGAAGGCAGCCCTGCTTAGGGAAGTTTTTTAATGTTTGATGTTTTATTGTGTTCTTAATATTCTGTTGGGAGCCGCCCAGAGTGGCTGGGGAAACTCAGACAGATGGGTGGGGTATAAATAAATTATTATTATTATTATTATTATTATTATTATTATTATTATTATTATTATTATCTCCCTCATACCCACACATACACCCATTAATGCCCCTGCCCCCAAGTCCATCCACGTGGCAGTCATGGACACTGCCCCGACCACGGCGCAGCGACCCGAACGGTGCAACGGGCCCCGACCCCCGTCACTCGCCTGTAAACCAGAGAGTCATCCAGGGAGCTGTTGTACTGGATCTGGTACATACGGATGCCAGGGATGTGCCGCTCGGACGGCCAGTGGATGACCACCGAGGTGGACGTCAGGTCAGCCGCCACAATCCTCTTATCCAGGTGGTTCTTGGTGTCGTTGGCGCCTGATTTGGCCGAGGTGGTGATGTCCGATGAGCCGGGATCGGGCTCCTTCATGTGGCCCGTGTTGTTGACCAGCAAGGGGAGCGGGACAATGCAGATCTCGACAGGAGCTGTGGCCTCACCGGCCGCGTTGGAGGCGATGCAGGTGAAGACCCCGTTGTCCTTCAAGGTGGTGATGAGGACTTCCAGGGTCCCGTTCTCGAAGACGGTCGTGCGGGTGGTGTTGTGGATCAGCTTGCCGTCGGGGGCAATCCAGTGGATGGAGGGCTCGGGGTCGCCCACCGCCTTGCACTTGAGGCTGACGCCTTGCCCTTCCATGATGAAGGCCTTGGAGGAGTATTGGCGGGTGATGAGCGGTGGCTCGCAGATGAACTCCTCCTCGGAGATGGACCAGAAATACTTGTCCATCAAGTGCTCCGGCGAAGCGCAAGTCTCCAGGTCATCCTCTCGGGTCAGCCTCCGGAGCCAGAGGAGCTCGCAGTTGCAATGCAGAGGGTTGCCTCCAAAGCTGATGGTCAAGGTGGACGGGTGAGTCCCACGCACGTTGGCCAACACTTGGGCCCTCAAGAAGAGGTTGTCTGGGGGCAGCTTCTGCAGCCGGTTGGAGGTCATGTCCAACCGGACCAGCTTCTGCAGCTGGGAGAAGGTTCCCTCAGCGATGTGGTCGATGAGGTTGTGGTCCAAGGTCAAGGTGTTGAGGGTCACCATCTGCCCGATGGCCTCCCAGGGCAGCGTCTCCAGGTTGTTGTAGGAGAGGTCCAGGTCCTCCACGGTGGAGAGGAACTCGTCAAAGGCGGAAGGCTCGATGTGGCTGATCTGGTTGTTGCCCAGGATGAGGTGGCGCAGGTTGCCCAGCCCGCGGAAGTGTTCGTTCTTCAGGGCGGCCAGGCGGTTGCTGTTCATGTGCAGGGCCCTTAAGGCACGCAGGTCAGAGAAGGCGTAGGGCAGGATCTGGCTGATGGTGTTGCGGGAGAGGGTGAGGTGGACCAGGCTGGTCATGTTGGAGAAGTCCTTGCGGCGGATGACGGTGATGAAGTTGTCCGTCAGGCGCAGCTCCACCGTCCGCCGATCGATGGTGGGCGGGACGAAGAGGAGGCCCGTCTTGGCACACAGCATGGTCAGCGTCGGGGAGATGTTCTGGCAGATGCATCGGCCGGGGCAGTGCTGAGCTTTCGCCATGGTGCCAAGCATCAGAAGAGGCAGGAAAAACTTTTCCATCGTACCGGCACACGCCGTACCTGCGGAGGGAAGGGAGAGAGGCGTCAGTCGGTGACAGAAGCAGGAAGGGAGAGAATGAATCACACAGAAGAAGTGATGTTAACTCTCTATCAGATCAAACAAGGTCTGCTCAGGAGTGCCAGGCCTCATGAGCACAGCAACTCTTCTCAGTGGGACTTGCAGGTTCGGATATCCAAACATCTGGGCTTGCATATCGTACTGTAAAGAGATAATCAGCCTCAGTGTTCCCCCCCCATAATCATCATCATCATCATCATCTATATATATATATAAATGTTCCCATTGCGTGCGCGGCGGACACCACCTTGCTCCGTAACCGCTGGACCAAATCTCATCAAATTAGGACACAGCGTACCATGACCATTAAGGAAGGATCTGGCATAATAAAAATTCAAAAAAACCACACCTGACATACCTAAAATAAAGAAAAAACGCAAAAAAAATTGGCACACACATTAGACGTCACCAGCAAAACAGCGCCCTCTAGCGACGGCTATACTGGTACTACAGCTACAAAAGCAAAAAACTGGCGCAGCTATTAGACATCACCAGCAAAACCTCAGAGCTCCGTTGGCCATTTGCAAACTCACAAACCGGTAATTGAAAGGGGGGGGGCAAGAAGAGGGTAATTGAAAACGGGGGTGGGGACAGAGAAGGGGCAGACGGAAGTTGAAGTTCAAAACCTCAGAGCTCTGTCGGCCATTTACAAGCTCGCAAACCGGTAATTGAAAAGGGGGGCCCGAGAAGAGGGTAATAGAAAAGGGGGGGGGCTGAGAAGAGGGTAATTGAAAATGGGGGTGGGGACAGAGAAGGGGCAGACGGAAGTTGAACAGGGGAACACCACAGCATTCACACACATAGCCACAGCAAGGCGTGGCCGTTCAGCTAGTAATAATAATAATGTTTAGGGGTACTCTCATTTTCCTATTCGCATTGAAATACTGCCCCTCCATGAGGCCAAACTTAGATTCACAAAATGGGGAGGGGTATGCATACCCCCAGAAATAAAACACTGATCAGCCTTAAACAAACCTCACTTTTCTGTGTTTTTCTGGTCCGCAGAAGCTGTTTCGACGGAAACCATGGTGGGATCAGAAAAATAAGGAGTATTTGCCCCTTCCTTGTTTGATTTCTGCACAGTTTCAGACGGTTTCCCTGGGTTTTCCTTTTCTCATTTTGGGGTCAACATTCGTGGTTGGGAACACATTAGAAATTCCTGCATAGGAATCAGTCGGAATCGCTGACTTGTTATGCGAACGCTCGCCTAAGGAACAATTTCCTGCATCGCAGTTTGCATAGCGGGACCTGCATGTATCACGGTCTTGGCTAGAATAATATAGTATTATAGCAATATAGTATTATAGCAATAATATAGTAATAAAAAAATAATTTTTAAAGGGGGAAAAAAAGAATGGTGTATGCATCGAACATGAAATACAGTTGCAATCGGAATTATTCACACACACACACACCTTGCAAATCAGGCTCATTAGCAAAATGTACAGACTTTCAGCTGTTTGCAATGAGCAAAGCAAACAAAAGCAATTGAAATGGCTCAACTCAACGGAGACTTTGAGTGGTTTCCCCCAAATTCAGCTGAAAATGCAACTCACTATTTCCTCATTGCAAACAGCTGTAATTCTGCACATTTTGCAATGGTGAATAATTTCAATTGCAACTGTATATACATATAGGTAAAGGGACCCCTGACCGTTAGGTCCAGTCGCGGACGACTCTGGGGTTGCGGCGCTCATCTCGCTTTACTGGCCGAGTACAGCTTCCGGGTCATGTGACCAGCATGACTAAGCCGCTTCTGGCGAACCAGAGCAGCGCACGGAAACGGCGTTTACCTTCCCGCCAGAGTGGTACTCAGTGGCGAACGGAGCCGCGAAGGGAGCTCGAGCTGCACCCCCCGGGGGGCGGGGTGTCGTTCCGTATCGCGCATGTGTTGTGACGTCACGAAGCATGCGCGCTTCTGGCGACTGGCAGCCTTACGAGTTGCCGGGCGTGAGCAGCCGCCGCATGGACAGAGGGCCGCTCGCGCCCGGCATCACGCATGGACTGCGCATGTGCGGACATGCACAGTCCACGCTGGATGCCGCACTTGGGACTCCCAAGCCGCCACCTGTCACCCCTTCTGTGCAGCGGCTGCTCGCGTGGAAGGGGTGCCGGGCGGTGGCTTGGGAGTTGCGGGGGATTGGCGCCGCCGAGTGTCACTCCCCTCCAGGGTGGAACCCGGGACGGTCCGCCCCCCAACGTCCCACCCTTCCTACGCCACTGGTGGTACCTATTTATCTACAGAGCAACGCACGGAAACGCCGTTTACCTTCCTGCCAGAGCGATTCCTATTTATCTACTTGCACTTTGACGTGCTTTCGAACTGCTAGCTTGGCAGCAGCAGGGACCGAGCAACAGGAGCTCAATCTGTCATGGGGATTCGAACCGCCGACCTTCTGATCGGCAAGCCCTAGGCTCTGTGGTTTAACCCACAGCGCCACCAGCATATATCTATATTGTCAGAATTATGTCCTGATAATATGCGCTGGCCTCCCCACCAGCCCATCCTTGTCGGCCCTCCTTCTTGGCTCTCAAGAGTCACGACACAAGCCCGTCTTGAACGTTTCTCTCTATGCCTGGGCAGACGGTCCGTTTTGTCTGCCCGCTTCTCGAGACGGCGTGGTGAAGGGGCAGCGGCATTGTGATGGAAGAGGCGTCAGAGGACCCAGATGAGGAAGAGAAGCCTCTTTTCCTCCCCTGACGGCGGCTATTAATACGGCTCCTATTATGCTGCTGGGTGTCTGAAGCCCTCCTTGGAGCCGAGGGACACAGAATGCGGCGCGTCTCCGAACAAAGGCTGCCCGCTTTGCGCTCCTTTCAAGAGCCCTTCACCCACCAACGATTGCCTTGGGAAACAAGGCTCCACGGGAAGGAGCAGGAGGAGGAGAGGCAGGAGGGAGGACATGTTATAGATGCCGGCAAATTCAGGGCGGGGGAGAAGGCTATCAAAAGCCCCAATGGCTCTGCTCTGCCTCCATGGTCAGATGCCGCAATACTTCTGAACGCCACGGGAAGGGAGAGCACTTAAAACAGGGGCCAGCAAACTTTTTCAGCAGGGGGCCGGTCCACTGTCCCTCAGACCTTGTGGGGGGCCGGACTATACAGTGGATGCTCGGGTTGCGAACGTGATCCGTGCGGGAGGCCCGTTCGCAACCCGCAGCGCCGCATCTGTGCACGCGCGGGTTGCGATTCGGCGCTTTTGCGCATGCGCAAAGTGCAATTGCTGAAACCCGGAAGTAACTCGTTCCGGTACTTCTGGGTTCGGCGCGGTGAGCAACCCGAAAACACGCAACCTGAAGCATCTGTAACCCGAGGTATGACTGTATTTTGAAAAAAATAAAGAAATGAACGGATTCCTATGCCCCCCAAATAACCCAGAGATGCATTTTAAATAAAAGCACACATTCCACTCATGTAAAAACACCAGGCAGGCCCCACAAATAACCCAGAGATGCATTTTAAATAAATGGACATGTTTTCATGTAAAAACACGCTGATTCCTGGACTGTCTGTGGGCTGGATTTAGAAGGCGATTGGGCTGGATACGGCCCCCAGGCCTTATTTTGCCTACCTATGCACTAAGAGCACTATGATTCCAGTTTAAAACAGTCATAGCTTCTGTTAGATGCAAAATTCTGGGAAATGCAGTTTGCTGGGGGTGCCGAGAGTTCTTAGGAGACCCTCCCCTTCCCAGAGCTACAATTCCCAGAGCTCCTTGGGAAGAGGGATTGATTCAGCGATCAGCTGAATCCATGCTCCCTCTTCCAGCATTTCCCAGTTAAAATCTGAGACCTGTTGCCGTCCCTCCTCTTCTTAACAAACAAATCATTGCCCAAGGCCTCTTCCACTTACTTCCTAATTATTTACTTATCCCCGAGGTCTCTAGCCTGTGGGCGTGGGCTGCATTCGTTTCTACAGCAGAATGGCCTTTCCGCCACTGCGAAAGCTCATCACAACAGAGGTTTCTAAAATAGAGATTAATCGCCCAATAGCCCCACAGTTCAAAATATCGCTGTGATGTGTGAAATGGGAGCTGTGTGGGGGCTTCAGAGCTCATGTGCAGGCCCTCAGATGCATGCTGGGTGCCAGAGATGGACAGAGGAGGGTGACCAGGAGGATGACGGGTCTGGAAACCGAGTCCTGTGAGTGAGCTGGGCATATTTAGCTTGCAGAAGAGGAAACTGAGAGGAGATATGAGAGCCATCTTCAAAATACAGTCGCACCTCTTGTTATGATTGCTTCAGGTTGTGTTCGTCACAGGATATGAACGTGCCAAACCTGGAAGTACCAGAACGGGTTACTTCCGGGTTCAGCAATTCCTGCATGCGCAGATGTGCAAAATGACGTCACGTGCATGCGCAGAAGTGCCGAATCGCATGACGAGCATGCGCAGATTCAGTGCTTCATGTTACGGCCTTTTCATGTTGCGAACGGGGCTCCGGAACGGTACCACTGTACCTGAAGAGCTGTCACCTGGAAGATGCTAAGGAGGGTAGGACCTGAAGCAATGGATTCAAGCTGAAAGAAAGGAGATTCTGAATAACCTTAGAAAGAACTTTCTGATGGTAAGAGCTGTTTCCTAGTGGAACAGTCTGCCTCGGAAACTGGCGAAGTCTCCTTCCTCCAAGGTTTCTAAGCAGAGGTTCGTGGCCATCTATGATGGATGCTTTAGTTGAGATTCTGGCATTGCAAGGGGTTGAACTCAATGACCTTTGCGATTTATTTCAAAACAAAATAAAAAATAAAAAAATTCCTTCCAGTAGCACCTTAGAGACCAACTAAGTTTGTTCTTGGTATGAGCTTTCGTGTGCATGCACACTTCTTCAGATACACTGAAACAGAAGTCACCAGACCCTTATATATAGTGAGAGGGTGGGAGGGGTATTACTCAGAGGGGTGGTGGGAATGGTCTCTCCATGGTTTTAAGTTTGGTAATGAGTTGCATGTAGCCCATGTGGCTAGCAGCCCCGGATAGCCATCTCCTCCATGTGTTTGCTTAAGCTTCTTTTAAAGCCACGGAGATTGGTGGACACCACTGCCTCCTGTGTCAGAGAGTTCCACAGTTTAACTCTGCACTGTGCAAAGATTTTATCATTTAATCTGTTCTAGACCAACGAGAGAGAACTGAGCGACGCGACCATTTGGAGCCCCTGATAAAGTATTTGAGCGGGCCGGGAGCCCCCAAAGTTGACGGGCATTGCCATTCAAATGGCGTGCATGCGCCGCGTCGAATGATTGATTATGCCGGGCGAGGCTTACCTGCCCCAAATATTTTATTCAAGTTGGCACCCCTGGCACCAGCTGCCACCTGCCACTCAACGCAGGCTTGTTTACACAGGGATTGATTGACAGCGCCTCGCTCCCCCTCCCCCTCCCTGACTCAGAGCTGGCTACTGTTTTTCCAGCCGCCAGCGCACAACCGCCTTTGCTCACCTGCCCTTTGCTGGAATGCGTGGAAGTAGCCCTCAGCCACTCTCCTGCCATGCAAACCTTTGCATTTCCACCCTCCGACCTGCGCTGGCCTGTCCCTCAAACCGCAGCCGCTGTGCTCAACTGCTCCAGCCACCGTGCCCTTGGCTCTTCTTTTTATTATTTTTATTTTATTTTATTTTATTTTATTTTATTTTATTTTATTTTATTTTATTTTATTTTATTTTATTATTATGTGCTGACAGACAAACATAACACACAGACATACATTATATGACAAAAAAAAAGAAAAAAAAAAAGAAAAGGAACAAAAACGGAATAACAATTTTAACAAAAAGAACCATAGCAAAAAAATAAAAACATACCTCAAAAATACTCTGATGGGCAATATATTTTAACCAAATTTCAAATCCATTTTCTTTGTTGACTTCCCTCATCCTCTATGCAGGTCTAATATCAACCATAGCAATCTGCTTCCTTTTATCTTCTTTATATTTATTTTTGGTTATTTTGTTCTAACCATAAATCAATTTGCAAATTGATTCGTCCAAATTTGTCCAAATTTCAACATCAACTTCACTGGCCTGGTCATGTTGTGCGGATGCCTGATGATCGTCTTCCAAAGCAACTACAGTGGTACCTCGGGTTAAGTACTTAATTCGTTCCGGAGGTCCGTTCTTAACCTGAAGCGTACTTAACCTGAAGCGTAGTTAACCCGAGGTACCACTGTACTCTATTCCGAACTTAAAAATGGAAAGCGTAATGTTGGTGGTCAACAAAAGAGGTTTAAAGACTCTCTCAAGGCAAATCTAAAAAAAATGTAGTATAAACACCAACAATTGGGAAACACTGGCCTGCCAGAGCTCCAGTTGGAGAACAGCCTTTACCAAAGGTGTCCTGGGCTTTGAAGACACTCGAACTCAGGACGCAAGGGAGAAATGTGCCAAGAGGAAGGCACGCTTGGCAAATCCACACCGTGATCAACTCCCGCCCGGAAACCCATGTCCCCACTGTGGAAGGACGTGTGGATCCAGAATTGGCCTCCACAGTCACTTACGGACTCATGGTTAAAACCGTGTTTATGGAAGACCATCTTACTTGGCTAGGAGTGATCGAAGGAGGAGGAGGAGGAGGAGGAGGAGGAGGAGGAGGAAGAAGAAGAAGAAATTGTCCAAAACTGTTTTGAAATCCCTATCATGATATTGGTTTCATAATTTTTGCCCCAGCAATATATCCTGAATCATGATACAGTGGTACCTCAGGCTAAGAACTTAAATCGTTCCGGAGGTCCATTCTTAACCTGTAACTGTTCTTAAGCTGAAGCACCACTTTAGCTAATGGGGTCTCCCGCTGCTGCTGCACTGCCAGAGCACAATTTCTGTTCCCATCCTGAAGCAAAATTCTTAACCCGAGATACTATTTCTGGGTTAGCGGAGTCTGTAACCTGAAGCATCTGTAACCTGAAGCGTCTGTAACCCAAGGTACCACTGTATGTGCGAGTGCTATGCAAAAGTCACCATGTGGGAAAGACCGTGAAGCCAGCCCATACCCACGCTCAATCCTTATTTCCGACATTGTATTATATTGGTATATCGTGATGTTTAGTTGGTGATATATCACGCTGTTGAAAACCAGATCTCGCCCATGCTTAATTATGATACTGGCAGTTTTGGTTTCAACATTTCCCCTAATTATCCCTAGCACGGAGCTTGCCTTTATCGCGGACAATGCACACTGGGTCGACATCCTCATTCAGCTCGTTCCTGTGCAGTCACTGCCAGTTCAGTCCCTACTAGCGAAATGTGAAATTATGGGGTGGGTGTGTTTTGCCTCGATAAGCATCCCTTGTGGGAAGGTTACCGGAGTGCTTTTGTGACTAGACACAGCCTGTGGATTATCCACTCTCCAAGTCAGAGGGAAGGCACATTATTTATTCACTACAAACCGGAAACCAAAGCTTGGCTGGTTAATACAAATCAATAGGTAGATTTCAGCATCCTCACCGCCTGGCTCCTTGGCCCATGGGGCTTCAAATCTCCTTTCCCTAACCGCTGTCTTCCTGTCAACATCATTGCCCATTGAGAGGCAGTGTGGTGTAGTGGTTAGAGTGTTGAGCTGGGGCCTGGGAGACCAAGGTTCGAATCACCACCTAGCGGGGAAGCTCACTGGGTGACCTTGGCCCTGTCGCAAGTGCTCAGACAGAGTGGTTTAGCAACCAATCCCCAAGGAACTCTGGGAATTATAGCTCTGGGAGGGGTATAGGGACGCCTCCGAACAACTTTCAGCTCTTTTAACAAACTACAGCTCCCAGAATTCTTTGGTGGGGGGGGAGCCATGACTGCTTAAAGGGGTTTCATAGAGCTTTGAATGTATGAGACCATAAACTTGGTAGACCACAAACTTGACCTGAGTCAACAGTGTGATGCAGCAGCTAAAAAAGCCAATGCAATTCTGGGCTGCATCCATAGGAGTATAGCATCTAGATCAAGGGAAGTAATAGTACCACTGTATTCCGCTCTGGTCAGACCTCACCTGGAATACTGTGTCCAGTTCTGGGCACCACAGTTCAAGAAGGATACTGACGAGCTGGAACGTGTCCAGAAGAGGGCAACCAAAATGGTCAAAGGCCTGGAAACGATGCCTTATGAGGAACGGCTTAGGGAGCTGGGTATGTTTAGCCTGGAGAAGAGAAGGTTAAGGGGTGATATGATAGCCAGGTTCAAATATATGAAAGGATGTCATATAGAGGAGGGAGAAAGGTTGTTTTCTGCTGCTCCAGAGAAGCGGACACGGAGCAATGGATTCAAACTACAAGAAAGAAGATTCCACCTCAACATTAGGAAGAACTTCCTGACAGTAAGAGCTGTTCGGCAGTGGGATTTGCTGCCAAGGAGTGTGGTGGAGTCTCCTTCTCTGGAGGTCTTTAAGCAGAAGCTTGACAGCCACCTGTCAGGAATGCTTTGTTGGTGTTTCCTGCTTGGCAGGGGGTTGGACTGGATGGCCCTTGGGGTCTCTTCCAACTCTAGGATTCTATGATTCTATGAGATTGGGAACCTTGGGAGGAAGCGATTGTGTTCTCCTGGGTTTCAAAGGTGAGGAAAAGCTGAGTGTAGTCGGACACGCACTCTGGAGAAATTGTTGGGAATGGCGCTCGCTCGGAGACGGCGAACTCCAAGACCCCTGAGCGTCTCCCAGGAGACCCACTCTGGAATGTCATGTCCCTTCAGTCCAGAGTGCCTGAAATCTGCGACCCTTCTCTTATGAGAAGAGCAACAGAGAGGAATGGCTCTTTAGGGTATGTGAATATCTAGAATTAGCCAAGCTAACGGATATACTAAGGCACAATCCTAAAAGCCGAGTGAAAAATGAATGGGAGTGTCTGAATGAGTATTTTAAAAAGCAAGGAGGAGAATCGAAAATCTGGTTGAGTTTGGAATAAAAGGAACTCATGAAGATCTAAGAAATTGTAAAAAGGTTTATTGTGAAATAGATTTAGGGAAGATACAAGGGGGGGGGAAGTAAATTAAAACAGACAGACAAAAAAGTTGGTTAAAATACTGTATGTCAGGTGGAAGTCAACACTTGGCGTATTTTTCTTTTTTCATTTTTTCTTTTGTGGAATGGTAGCAATGCAAGGCACACAAGATAATGAACAAGATGGTTGATGTATAGTTAAATTTTAATATCTGAACCCTTGCATTGTAAGACTGTTTATATGTACATATATGCATCATTTTCTTCTTTTTCCCTTTTTCTCTGTTCTTATTCTTTTTTCTTTTTCTTTTTTTTAATTGTTATATTGTGCTTGTGAATTTGAATTTTGTTTTGAATTGGGATTTTTTGTTTTTTGTTTTTGCCGTGTAATGGTTAAAGATGAATAAAGTTTATTTTTTTAAAAAAGAAGAGCACACAAGTCTTCTAGCATCACGCAGCAAGAAGGAAACATCCGTAGAGCTAAACTACGTTTATTTACAGTATATATACAGAGAATCCCTTTCCACATCTGTGTTCTCCAAGCTCTGGCAGAACAAGAAGCAAACTGCGGCACAGCAGAAGTGAAACCAACTTGCAATAACACTCTCAGGCGGAAGAGATAAGACAGTCTTCCGTTCCCACACTCTCTCTCAGACACTCATGTGATTTACACTAGTCACACCAGCCAAGCTGACGCGGCAGAGGCTACACAAAATCCTAACGGAAATATCTAAAAGGAGAAATATTGAAGGCCCAAATGCAGACAATTCCAACGAGAAGGAAAAGTGGGAGGCGTCTAAGGAAACTGGTTTGGCTTCAAAAGGAGCTGGCAGATGAGCTGAGATTTAAGAAGGGCACGTATAAGAAATGGAAGAAAGGGGAAATCACAGAGGAGGAGCAGACACGAGTAGCAACAATTGCAGGGAGAAGGTCAGGCTGGCTAAAGCTCAGAATGAGCTCAAGCTTGCAAGGGAGGTTAAATATAAAGAAAGGTACCACTGTATTCCACTCTGGTCAGACCCCACCTGGAATACTGTGTCCAATTCTGGGCACCACAGTTCAAGAAGGATACTGACAAGCTGGAACGTGTCCAGAGGAGGGCAACCAAAATGGTCAAAGGCTTGGAAACGATGCCTTATGAGGAACGGCTTAGGGAGCTGGGTATGTTTAGCCTGGAGAAGAGAAGGTTAAGGGGTGATATGATAGCCATGTTCAACTATATAAAAGGATGTCATATAGAGGAGGGAGAAAGGTTGTTTTCTGCTGCTCCAGAGAAGCGGACACGGAGCAATGGATTCAAACTACAAGAAAGAAGATTCCACCTAAACATTAGGAAGAACTTCCTGACAGTAAGAGCTGTTTGACAGTGGAATTTGCTGCCAAGGAGTGTGGTGGAGTCTCCTTCTTTGGAGGTCTTTAAGCAGAGGCTTGACAGCCACCTGTCAAGAATGCTTTGATGGTGTTCCTGCTTGGCAGGGGGTTGGACTGGATGGCCCTTGGGGTCTCTTCCAACTCTAGGATTCTATGATTCTATGGTTTCTTTGGCTGTGTCCGAAGCAAGAGGTACCGGTAGAACAAGCCATTGGTAGGTCCTCTGCGTGGGGAAGATGGAAAAATGCTCTTGGGTGACAGAGAAAAGGCAGAACTGCTCATCATCTACTTTGCCTCTGTCTTCACCCAAAAGGAAAGCGATGTCCAACCTGGTGATAACAGAATAAACGATGGAAGGAGGGAGCTGCAGCCCAATGTAGGAAAAGAGGAACACCTAGTTACTTTAAATTAATTCAAATCTCCAGAGCCTGATGAGCTGCACCCAAGGGAACTAAAGGAGCTTACAGATGTAATTTCAGAGCCTTTGTCTATAAACGTGGAGAATTGTTGGAGAACAAGCAAGGTCCCTGCAGACTGGAGGTGGGCAAATGTTGTCCCCATCTTCAAAAGGGGGGGGGGGAGAAGACCCAGGTAACTACCGACCAGTGAACTTGACATCAATACCAGGAAAAGTCCTAGAAAAAGATAATTAAAATGGTCGGTTTGTAAGCACTCTAAGGTAAAGGTAAAGGGACCCCTGACCATTAGGTCCAGTCGCGGACGATTCTGGGGTTGTGGCGCTCATCTCGCTTTACTGGCTGAGGGAGCCAGCCTACAGCTTCCAGGTCATGTGGCCAGCAGGACTAAGCCGCTTCTGGCGAACCAGAGCAGCGCACGGAAACGCTGTTTACCTTCCCGCTGGAGTGGTACCTATTTATCTACTTGCACTTTGACGTGCTTTCGAACTGCTACCTTCTGATCGGCAAGCCCTAGGCTCAGTGGTTTAACTCACAGCGCCACCCGCGTCCCTATTGTAAGCACTCTACAAACACACAGTTGTTGCCTTCACACTTGCCATATAGATATACACGTAAAGACATCCAGCATGAAGAATGATCATAGTTCATTTTAACCATTTTTTGTTGCACTAGGGAATGGTTAGGCAAAACTAAGGCCTGGGGGCCGGATCTGGCCCAATCGCCTTCTAATTTGGTCCGGGATTCTGTATGTTTTTACATAAGAAGAATGTGTGCTTTTATTTAAAATGCATCTCTGGGTTATTTGTGGGGCCTGCCTGGTGTTTTTACATGAGTAGAATTAAATGAGTTATTTAAAATGCATCTCTGGGTTATTTGGGGGGCATAGGAATTCGTTCATTTTTTTCCCTTTCAAAATATAGTCCGGCCCCCCACAAGGTCTGAGGGACAGTGGACCGGCCCCCTGCTGAAGGTTTGCTGACCCCCTGCACTAGGGTCTGTACCCCTGCCCTCCCTGCTCACCAAGCCGCCCATATTAACCCCTTACAGCACCCCCTCCGCACTTCATGCAACTACTAAGCTCACTTTTCACCTTTCCAACACCATTCCTTCATGCAACGCCAGGATCGTGATGCAGCACTACGAATCCTCCACTAGGGGCTGCTTGATGACAGCCTTACATTTTTATGGCTATAGGAAGAAAGAGCACTCAGCTTTACTGTTTCAGCATCAGACCAGACATGGGCCTTGTATGACCATTGGCTATGCTTGTCGCTGAGCCTGATGGGAGCTGGAATTCAACAATGTCTTGGAAGGAGACAGAGTCCCCCCAGTCCACAAGTGCAAGAGATCTCCCGTCTATTCTGTCGTACAGTTTCCCTGCAATGTGGTTTGTGTGATTTTCAAAGACATTCTGGCTCATTTATTAAGAAGCATCTTTCATGTCTGGTTTTAAATGTCAGCCAAGTTGCGGGCCTGAAGTTCAAATAGTGGGAGATAGATACACACACTCTATAATATGGAGCTTCTTTTCACTTAATCTTGAAGCTGCAGTCAGTGCAGAATGCTGCAGCACGGTTGCTGACAGGAGTAAGGCCTCATCGGCATATGACTACTGGGCTCAGAGATCTAAGGTTGTTGCCAGTTTGCTCTTGGGTGAAGTTCTAGGTGTTGCTATCTATATATATAAAATCGTTCAAGTTGGATGTTTGTTAACAATCGCCTTTCTCCATCACCCCTTGATCGATTCCATTCAAATTTGGACACAACATTCCATGCCCATATGGGAGTGATCATATGTACTCACATTGCACAAATACCACACCTTTCCCAGGTAAACATGTGATTTTGTGCAAAAAATATATAGCGCCCTCCAGTGGACGTTAAACAGCACAGCACAACACACCTGTTTCTGACCTCTCTTCCTCCTTTCCCGACGTCACTACCACCATCCAATTGACAGACAGACCGCCCACAAACACTACTGCTGGCTCCGCCGGCGGGTATAGAGCCACGCCGGGAGGAATCGCCATTTTCACGGTTTGCGACGCTACCTCGACCGGCTGTAGAGAGAGACCGGACGACAACGCCGCTACTCACATTTCGGGCCAGATACCACACCTTCCACAGATACAAACGTGTTCCTATAAAAACAAACATACAGCCCACCACTACACGTCAACAACATCGAAGAAGGCCATTGACAAAATCAGGACAAAGAATCTCAGACTAAAATAATAGTAATAAACAGTTGTAGAAACGAAGACAAAAACGGGAGGGGCCAACGGAGAACACATAGACTGAACTTCAACGAGATAAGGTGTAAGTAAACATACGCTTTCTCTTTCATACTGTATCTTACTTTTGCATTTCACCAAAGCACCCACAGCAAGGCGTGGCCGGGTCAGCTAGTTGATCTAAGGTAAAGGGTAAAGGGACCCCTGACCATCAGGTCCAGTCGTGTCCGACTCTGGGGTTGCGTGCTCATCTCGCTCTATAGGCCGAGGGAGCCGGCGTTTGTCCGAAGACAGCCTCCGGGTCATGTGGCCAGCATGACAAAGCTGCTTCTGGCGAACCAGAGCAGCGCACGGAAACGCCGTTTACCTTCCCGCTGGAGCAGTCCCTATTTATCTACTTGCACTTTAACGTGCTTTCGAACTGCTAGGTGGGCAGGAGCAGGGACCGAGCAACGGGAGCTCACCCCGTCACAGGGATTCGAACCGCTGACCTTCTGATCAGCAAGCCTGTGGTTTAACCCACAGCGCCACCCCTTAACTATCTGGGACCAGTTTACCTGTGAGATTGCCTTACCCCCATAAATACGCAGTCAACCAATATTGGTGTATGCAGTGCTTTTTTCCTAAAAGAAAAGTTTAGGGGTGCTCTCATTTCCCCACAAATACTGAAATACTGCCCCTCAATAAGGCCAAACTTAGATTCACAAAATGTTTAGGGGTATGCGTACCCCTGCGTCCCCCCCCCCCGAAAAAAAAGCACTGGGTGTATGTTTTACTTTGCTTTTAGTTTATTGCTGAATTTATTCTGCTTTTTGAACATGGCAAATAGTTGCTTTCACTGATAATTTTAGGTTTATTCTCTTTGTAAACCGCTTTTTAAAATAACCAAGCGGTGTATACATTTTATGAAAACGAATAGATTAATCGATAGAGACCTGTATCGCGGAGGAAGCCACTTCCAAAAGCACCAGGGCTGGTAGAACAGACACCATCGAGCAGATCCTGCAATATAATCTATTTCATCGACTGCAAAAAAAACCCAGAAGGCTGTACCCAGTACGCAGGTAAAACTGCAACCGACCTGCCCACGCGTTTCTGAAACCACAAATCGGCCATTTTGACCAGAGTAATCATTTCAGTCCTGAGAAGCGCAGCCAGCCAGACTTATCAATAATTGCTACAGAGATGCTGAGAGATGAATCCTGCATGGTCTGAGCCTGGAGGAAAGTACAGCATCGCTGAGCTTCAGCAAATTAAACCACTCTGAGCATCCCACACTCAAAGCTCCTAGCATTTTTTTGAGAGCAGATGATGGAGGCGGATGTCACTTAAACTCTGTTTCGATTCTCATCTGTCTACCTACCTACCTACCTACCTACCTACCTACCTACCTACCCACCTACCTAGATGTCTGCCAACGTGACATGAAGGCTGGCAACATCAACCCTGCCTTGTGGGAATCCCTTCCAGACGACTGCAGTGCCTGGAGACGGACGGTCAGGTTGTGCATCCAACAGAAGTGACCAGAGGAGGCTGGGAGGAGGGCAGAGAGAAGAAGTGCTGTGGTCCATCTGCAGCGGCACAACCGGACGCCTTCATCTGCCCCAGCTGCTGCAGCAGCAGCAGCAGCAACAACAACAACAACAACAACAATTATAATAATAATAATTTATTATTTGCACCCCGCCCATCTGGCTGGGTCTCCCCAGGCACTCTGGGCGGCTTCCAGCAAATATTAAAATACTGCTTACACTTTGAACTGGGCCCGGAAACTCATTGGCAGCCAGTGCAGTCAGGCCAGGATCGGTGCAATATGCTCAGACCGTCTTGCCGCAGGGAGCGACCTGGCGGCTGAATTCTGTACCAGCTGGAGTTTCCGAACCGTCTCCAGGGGCAGCCCCACGCATAACGCGTTGCAGTAATCTAACCCAGAGGTTACCAGAGAATAGACAACAGAAGTTAGGCTGTCCTTGTCCAGATACGGCCGCAGCTGGGCCACCAGCCAAAGCCACTGAGGCCACCTGAGACTCAAGCAACAGCAATGGATCCTGAAGGACCCCCCAAGCCTGCTCCTTCAGAGGGAGCGTAACCCCACCAAGAGCAGGCAACCTCCCATCCATCCAGTTTAGGGAACCTCGGTCTTAATCTGGATTGAGCTTCACTTTGTTAGCTCTCATCCAGTCCATTACTGATCCAGCAGCCAAGCTTTTCCGATGTTCTTATGGAACCTCCAGCTCCAGGAGCAGTCTATGAACGGTCTGTGAGCACCTAGAAAGGAACGCTGTGATCACTAAAAGTCAGCATGGGTTTCTGAAAAATAAGTCATGTCAGACTAATCTGATCTCATTTTTTGACAGAATTACAAGCCTGGTAGACGAAGGGAACACTGTGGATGTAGCCTATCTTGATTTCAGCAAGGCCTTTGACAAGGTGCCCCATGATATTCTTGTAAAGAAGCTGGCAAAATGCGGGCTAGACAATGCTACCATTCATTGGATTTGTAACTGGCTGACTGACCGAACCCAAAGGGTGCTCATCAATGACTCCTCTTCATCCTGGAGAGAAGTGACTAGTGGGGTGCCACAGGGTTCTGTCTTGGGCCCAGTCTTATTCAACATCTTTATCAATGACTTGGATGATGGGCTTGAGGGCATCCTGATCAAGTTTGCAGATGACACCAAATTGGGAGGGGTGGCTAATACACCAGAGGACAGGATCACACTTCAAAATGACCTTAACAGATTGGAGAACTGGGCCAAGGCAAACAGGATGAATTTTAACAGGGAGAAATGTAAAGTACTACACTTGGGCAAAAAAAAAATGAAAGGCACAAATACAGGATGGATGACACCTGGCTTGAGAGCAGTACATGTGAAAAGGATCTAGGAGTCTTGGTAGACCATAAACTTGACCTGAGTCAACAGTGTGATGCAGCAGCTAAAAAAGCCAATGCAATTCTGGGCTGCATCAATAGGAGTATAGCATCTAGATCAAGGGAAGTAATAGTACCATTCTATCTCGACCGCTAGCTCCTGTGGGGCATTGGGCCACTGCAAGAACAGGGCGATGGGCCAGATGGGCTGTTGGCCTGATCCAGCAAGCCCTTCTTAGGGCCGGCGGCAGACCCAGCCCCTTCCTGCTAAGTGGTGGACAAAGCTCCAGCCCGTCCCTTCTGCTCCTTCGCCTGCTAGTGAGAAAAAGGAACGTGCTACGTTCCACGGCAGAAACATGATCTGGCGGGGGTGGGGTGGGGTGGGGGGAGCACCGCTGATTTTTTTTGCCGACGGCAGCAGAATAACCCGAGCCAGCAAGCAGCCGGATCGTCCCACGGGAGCCATGTACTGAGTCTGCAGCGCTAATCAATTTGCTCGGAAGTTGCAAGCGAATGGCGCGCGCCTTTACTCGGAAGCAAGTCCCGCTCCGCTCAGCGAGGCTTAGACCACAGAAACGTGCCCAGGAGAAGGGGCCAAGACATTTTGACCCTTAAGGCAAAGCAGACATAAGAACGTGAGAACAGGAATATAGGAATCTGCCTTAAAGTGGGCCAGCCCCTTGCTCCATCTAGCTCAGTGCTGTCTGCACGGGCTGGCAGGATTTCAGGAAGGAGTGTCTCCCGAAATGTCACGGAGCTGTCAAGCGAGGCCAGGTCATCCACAGGGCAGGAACAGAATGCAACGAGCTTTTTATCAATAGAAAACAACACAGCAGAGTCCCCTGGGTCGTCTTAATCCAGCGATTAAGTTGCTGAAACTGACCCCCACTTCCTTGCTTCCCCCTCTAGCCTCTCACTCGGGATCCCCCCCCCCCAGCAGACGAGGGGCTGAGCTCCTCCTCTGGGCCTGTCAGCAAGGTGCAGAACTCGAACGGGGTGCCAGAGAGGGAAGAGAGCCGGCAGGCCTGGGACTGTCCTGCTGCTGTGTAGCAGGGCCGACTCTACACACGGGGGCCTGCTGGAGGGGGGGGTGACACTCGGGGCTGCCCCCCCCCGCGATCGGCCGGCACGCCTGCGGACTACAGTTCCCAGGATGCTTTGGGAGAAGCCGCGTGCTTTAAACCTATGGTGTGACCAGGGCCAGATTTAGGTTTGATGAGGCCCTAAGCTACTGAAGGTAATGGGGCCCTTTATATGTCGCTGTTTTTTGTGTTGAATTTATGCTATATGGAAATTTATGGACCTAATAGGTATCTAAAGCCATTTGCACATAACAAATAGGAGCCTACACAACACAAAATATGGTTGCTGTATGTGGGTTTTATTTTATTTGTTTTTTATCTTACATTTTGGAAATGTACATCCAGGTTTTTTTCCTTTAATTTTTTGGGGGCCCCCCAAGAGAGCAGGGCCCTGAGCTATAGCTTGTTTAGCTTATACGTAAATCTGGCACTGTGGCCTGTGAATGGATGCTTTTGAATTCTGGTGCTGGAGGAGACTCTTGAGAGTCCCATGGACTGCAAGAAGATCAAACCTCTCCATTCTGAAGGAAATCAGCCTGGAGTGCTCACTGGAAGGACAGATCCTGAAGCTGAGGCTCCAAGATTTTGGCCACCTCATGAGAAGAGAAGACTCCCTGGAAAAGACCCTGATGTTGGGAAAGATAGAGGACACAAGGAGAAGGGGGCGACAGAGGACGAGATGGTTGGACAGTGTTCTCTAAGCGACCAACATGAGTCTGGCCAAACTGCGGGAGGCAGTGGAAGACAGGAGTGCCTGGCGTGCTCTGGTCCATGGGGTCACGAAGAGGCGGACACGACTGAACGACTCAGCAACAAGTTAACTCGGGATACATGCATCTGATGAAGTGGACCACGAAATCGCCTGCCATGATTGACGCGGTCGCCTTTAAGCTGCTTCTGCTGCGATGGAGCGAAGGTGTCATAACACCCCTTAATGTCATGTGAATAACATCCCCTCCAACATTTCTCTGATGAAAATAGAGACATACCATTCCATAATGATATTTTTACTTTTTTAACCCCACACACCTTACTGGGTTGCCCCAGCCACTCTGGGCAGCTTCCGACATATATAAAAACATATTAAGACATTAAACATTTTTTTAAAAAAAACTTCCGTATCCGAGATTGACTTCAAACGGCTCAGATAACTCCGTACCCTCCAGTGAAAATAGGGGCGTCCTAAGGAAAAGCGGGACATTCCGGGATCAAATCGGAAACCGGGATCGCTTCTCTAAATTAGGGATGCCCCGGAAAACAGGGACACTTGGAGGGTCTGGAATGACCTGTTGCACCCTCTTGGGAAGCAAGGGACCGTTTCCACCCTTCCATGAGCTTTCAGGGATGGCAAGGGGGTTAGCATCTGTCCCCACCCCGTCCACCATTATGGCTCCCCGACTCTGCCATGACCTTCAGGAGGATGCCTCAAATCTCTCCCTCCAGATGGAGATCGGAGGAGACAGACCACAGAGTGCTGACGCAGGCCTCCGGGGAGGCTGGTGTAGATGCGGCAAAAGGCAGCCTTTCCCTCCCCACAGCCCTGCCTGGAGGTGGGTGGGCTGGCTGGAGCTAGGCGCCTGTATGTCGAGAACGAGGCTTTGTGTACCTGGCCTTCTTTCTGGGAACTGGGGCAAACAGCTTGCTGGATCAGGCCAGTGGCCCCTCCAGTCCAGCATCCTC
Source organism: Darevskia mixta (assembly GCA_034641385.1). NCBI lineage: Eukaryota > Metazoa > Chordata > Lepidosauria > Squamata > Lacertidae > Darevskia > Darevskia mixta. Next base: position 2,363,886 of record JAWWNH010000131.1, on the reverse strand, counting down.
TCCTCGCAGTGGCCAAACACCCCCAAGAACCTAGGAATCCAGATAGACTGCCTCTGGACCTGGAGGTTCCTTAACAACATAAAAAGAACCTGGGCCAAGGGTGCATCTAGTGCAGCACCCTTTTCCCCAGTGGCCAAATATCCGAGGCGCCGAGATAGACTGCTTCTGGGCCTGGAGGTTCCACAATATGGAGGCTCTTCATATGAACCTACCCGGACCCTGAGATCATCCTCTGCTTCATGTGCTTCCTCCACAAGAGGTCCATTGGATGGTAACATGAGAATGGGCCTTTTCTGCAGTGGCTCCCTGTCTGTGAGATGCTCTTCCCAGGGAGGTAGTAGTAGTAGTAGTAGTAGTAGTAATAATAATAATAATAATAATAATAATAATTTATTTATACCCCACCCATCTGGCTGGGTTTCCCAAACACTCTGGATGACTCCCAACAGAATAATAATAATAATAATAATAATAATAATAATAATAATAATAATAATGCGATAAAACATCAAACATTAAAAACTTCCCTAAACAGGGCTGCCTTCAGATGTCTTCTAGAAGTCAGATAGTTGTTTATTTCCTTGACCTCTGCTGGGAGGGCGTTCCACAGGGCGGGTGCCACCACCGAGAAGGCCCTCTGCCTGATTCCCTGTAACTTGGCTTCTCACAGCGAGGGAACCGCCAGAAGGCCCTCGGAGCTGGACCTCAGTGTCTGGGCAGAATGATGGGGGTGGAGACGCTCCTTCAGGTATACTGGACCGAGGCCGTTTAGGGCAGGGGTCCCCAAACTAAGGCCCGGGGGCCGGATGTGGCCCGAGGGGCTCGTTTATCTGGCCCCCGGCAACTCCCTGCAACCCTGCCGCCCGCTCTTACCGGCGCGGTGCGGCTGCCCATCTCCGGGTCAACGCGGCACCGGAAATAGCATTTGCAAATGCGCAAAACGTCATTTCTGGGTCCACGGAGGGCCGTGCTGGAAAAAGCGAATGCGCGAGCATATAGGTGCATGCTCCCCTGCCCTCCGGCCCGCCGCGTGGTGAGTCTGGGGACCCCTGGTTTAGGGCTTTAAAGGTCAGCACCAACACTTTAAATTGTGCTCGGAAACGTCCTGGGAGCCAATGTGGGTCTCTCAGGACCAGTATTATATGGTCTCGGCGGCCGCTCCCAGTCCCCAGTCTAGCTTCCGCATTCTGGATTAGTTGCAGTTTAATCTAAAATTTGTGCAAGAAAGTCAGGGGGAATGCTCAATAAGCATAAGAACATCGGAAGAGACTGATGGATCAGGCCATTTATCTCATCCTTAAGACCCAGCAGAAGAATGCACTTTCTGAATTAGGCCTCGTTCTCTCTCCTGCATTGCTTTAAGCTGTTGGCTCAAGTAAATTCAATTGTCTCGCCTTGTTCAAAGCTGCGCGGACGGGTATTCTTAACTCATGTTTACTTTTAGACATGATGGTTATTTGCAATTGTAATTATTCATAGGGCGCGTTGGAACTGGGATACTGTATGTAACGACAATCATTTGATATGCTGGGAGCTGCTCTGAGAACAGGCTTCTGGGAAATTGGCAAGCAAACATAGGGATGAATGGATGGCAGAGTCCGATTCTCTGAACATCACACGAGCCCTGTCGGATCAGGCCAAAAGGAGCCCTCGAGTCCATCATCCTGCTCTCGTGGTGTCCAACCAGATGCCCCAATGCGATGCCCACGAGAAGGATCTGGGTGAAACAGCCCTCTCCCTATCAGCAATTCCCAGCAACTGGTCTTCAGAGGTACACTGCTTTCGACAATGGAGGTAGAATATAGCCATTGGGCCTAGTTGCCCCTGATAGCTGCCGTGCCTCCTGTTAATTTCTCATTCTTTCTGGGCCATTACAATCAGCAAGGCTGACGAACAGAGGATCAAGGGTCTGGAAACCAAGCCTTATGAGGAATGGTTGAAGGAGCTGCGCATGTTTAGCCTGGAGGCATAGCTGTCAACCCTCCCTTTTTTTGGTGGGAAACTCCCTTATTCCAGTGCCGTTTCCTACTGCTATCCCGGATTGTTGATATCCCTTAAATTTCCCGGATTTCAAAGGAAGCAGCTCCTCTCCCTCCCTGCCGGCCAGGGAGGCTCCTCAGCTGCATTGCTCGGCTGCCAATAAGGAGTCTGAGACCGACTGGGGGCGGAGCTTGCATGCCTTGTGCAGCCAGACCCTCACGCCCAACCAGACAGACAGCCTGCCTGCCGTCTATGCGCTCGCTCTTTCGCTCACCCGTTCGCGCGCAGCCTCTGGAGCGCAGGGTGGCGAGGCTACTTGGTGCCATTGCACCGCCCTCACGGCATCCCTTATTTTCAAATCCTAAAGTTGTGGAAAATCCCTTATTTTCAAATCCGAAAGTTGGGAAAAAATCCCTTATTTTCAAATCCAAAAGTTGACAGCTATGCCTGGAGGACACTGAGAGGTGACATGAAGCTGAGGCTCCAAGACTTTGGCCACCTCAGGAGAAGAGAAGACTCCCTGGAAAAGACCCTGATGTTGGGAAAGATGGAGGGCACAAGGAGAAGGGGACGACAGAGGACGAGATGGTTGGACAGTGTTCTCAAAGCTACCAACATGAGTCTGACCAAACTGCGGGAGGCAGTGGAAGACAGGAGTGCCTGGTGTGCTCTGGTCCATGGGGTCACGAAGAGGCGGACACGACTAAACCACTAAACAACAACAACAACAGCCTACACCGACCGGCAGCATCTCTCCAGGATGGCATCATCTCCTGGTCCCCTTTCCCTTCATTCAGAATCTAGGAAGCTGCTTTAGTGGCACACTGGGTCAGTGTATCTGGCTGTTAACCAGAAGGTTGGTGGGTCGATCCCACCCAGAGACAGTTGCCGAATTGCAGAGGGGTAGACTAGATGACTCTCGAGGTCCCTTCCACCTCTACAATTCTATGATACTGTTATAGGAATTCTAAGGTCTTACATATAAAAGAAAAATGTTCACAAATGTACAAGGCAAACACATACATAAGTATATAAACCACGTGTCTGAAATAGTACAGGAGAACAATCCTGAAGCCATTTTGACTCTCCCAAATTGAGCTCAAATATTTCTCTGCAAGGAGGAAGGAAATGGGAAAAGGTTTCCAATGGTATTTGGACTGTAGGGGCTTACGGCTCCCTGTAAATACAGTCTGGCAAGTATCTGTTAAGCTGAGCAAAGTTATCAATATGCGCAAGAGATTCAGGAACTAAGTATTTACCATCTCCAAGGAATGGCCAGGCTACCCAGAAAAGGCAATTGATAAGGCATTATCAGGTATCCTGGCAGACTGGGGAGAAGCAACACACTCAAATTTCACTTTGTGAGACACTTGTGGGGTGTCTCAGGGTTCCGTCCTCTCCCCCATGCTATTTAACATCTATATGCAGCCTCTGGGAGAGATCATCAGGGGGGTTGGGCTGGGTGTTCATCATTATGCGGATGATACCCAGCTCTACGTCTCTTTCAAATCAGAACCAGTGAAGGCGGTGAAGGTCCTGTGTGAGTGTCTGGAGGCGGTTGGAGGATGGATGGCGGCTAACAGATTGAGGTTGAATCCTGACAAGACAGAAGTACTGTTTTTGGGGGACAGGGGGCGGGCGGGTGTGGGGGACTCCCTGGTCCTGAACGGGGTAACTGTGCCCCTGAAAGACCACGTGCGCAGCCTGGGAGTCATTTTGGACTCATGGCTGTCCATGGAGGAGCAGGTTAATTCTGTGTCCATGGCGGCTGTCTACCAGCTCCATCTGGTACACAGGCTGAGACCCTTCCTGCCCGCAGACTGTCTCGTCAGAGTGGTGCATGCTCTAGTTATCTCCCGCTTGAACTACTTCAATGCGCTCTACGTGGGGCTACCTTTGAAGGTGACCCGGAAACTGCAATTAATCCAGAATGGGGCAGCTAGACTGGTGACTGGGAGTGGCCGCCGAGACCACAAAACACCGGTCCTGAGAGATCTACATTGGCTCCCAGTACATTTCCGAGTACAATTCAAAGTGTTGGTGCTGACCTTGAAAGCCCTAAACGGCCTCGGTCCTGTATACCTGAAGGAGCGTCTCCACCCCCATCGTTCAGCCCAGACACTGAGGTCCAGCTCCGAGGGCCTTCTGGCGGTTCCCTCCCTGCGAGAAGCAAAGCTACAGGGAACCCGGCAGAGGGACTTCTCGGTAGTGGCGCCCGCCCTGTGGAACGCCCTCCCATCAGAGGTTAAAGCGATAAACAACTATCTGACATTCAGAAAATACCTCAAGGCAGCCCTGTTTAGGGAAGTTTTTAACCTGTGATATTTTAATGTCTTTTAATATCTGTTGGAGGCTGCCCAGAGTGGGTGGGTGGGACCTGGCCAGATGGGTGGGGTACAAATAATAAATTATTATTATTATTATTATTATTATTATTATTATTATTATTATTATTGGACTAGATGAGCCCTGGAGTCCCTCCCAACTCAATGATTCTCTGAGGCAGCCTTAAAGGCCCGGAGCCCCAATTACCTCCCCTCGCCTGGCACAGCTACAGGGCAGGAACACCGCCAGTCTCCACAAGATCCAACATGGCACCTTCTCCTTGCCCCTATGAGCACCAGTTCCCAGATGGGCCAAGTTGCTGGGTACGTATCAGTGGTGTTAGAAGCGCAGAGCAGGTGCCAGACAAGAGCAGGAGCTTTGGAGAAGGAGCTGAGCCTGAAAACTAATAATAATTAGCATCCCCAGCTTTATTTATAGATAGTGCTCAAGATGGTTCGCAGGCTTTGGCTGAGTCATTCTTACGGCAGCCTTGTGAGGTAATCCATCATCATCATCATCATCATCATCATCTGGGACAAATACAGGATGGGTGACACCTGGCTTGAGAGCAGTACAAGTGAAAAGGATCTAGGAGTCTTGGTAGACCACAAACTTGACATGAGTCAACAGTGTGATGCAGCAGCTAAAAAAGCCAATGCAATTCTGGGCTGCATCAATAGGAGTATAGCATCTAGATCAAGGGAAGTAATAGTACCACTGTATTCCGCTCTGGTCAGACCTCACCTGGAATACTGTGTCCAGTTCTGGGCACCACAGTTCAAGAAGGATACTGACAAGCTGGAATGTGTCCAGAGGAGGGCAACCAAAATGGTCAAAGGCCTGGAAACGATGCCTTATGAGGAACGGCTTAGGGAGCTGGGTATGTTTAGCCTGGAGAAGAGAAGGTTAAGGGGTGATATGATAGCCATGTTCAATTATAGAAAAGGATGTCATATAGAGGAGGGAGAAAGGTTGTTTTCTGCTGCTCCAGAGAAGCGGACACGGAGCAATGGATTCAAACTACAAGAAAGAAGATTCCACCTAAACAGGAGCTCTTACCTCCTGACAGTAAGAGCTGTTCGACAGTGGAATTTGCTGCCAAGGAGTGTGGTGGAGTCTCCTTCTTTGGAGGTCTTTAAGCAGAGGCTTGACAGCCACCTGTCAGGAATGCTTTGATGGTGTTTCCTGCTTGGCAGGGGGTTGGACTGGATGGCCCTTGGGGTCTCTTCCAACTCTACGATTCTATGAGTCAACAGTGTGAGGCAGCAGCAAAAAAGGCTAATGCTATTCTACGCTGCATCCACAGAAATATAGTGTCCAGATCAAGGAAAGGAATAGTCCCTCTCTGTTCTGCCCTGTTCAAACCACACATGGAGTCCTGTAACCAGTTCTGAACGCCGCAATTTAAGAAGGAAACTTATAAGCTGGAAAATGTGCAGAGGATTGCGACCAAGAAGATGATCAAGGGTCTGGAAACAGTTGTAGAATTTGGGCGTGTTTACCTTGTGAAAAAGGAGACTGAGAGCCATATTCAAATATCTGAAGGGCTGTCACATGGAAGAGGGAACAAGCATGTTTTCTCCTGCTCTGGAAGGCAGGACCCGAACCAATCGATTCATGTTACAAGAACAGGAGATTCCGACTAAACACCAGGAAGAACAACCCTTGGGAGGTTGTGGATACTTCTTCCTTGGAGGTTTTTAAGCAGAGGCTGGATGCCCACCTGTCATGGTTGCTTTAGTTGAGATTCTTGCCTTGCAGGGGGTTGGACTAGATAACCCTCAGGGGTCCCTTCCAGCTCTACAATCCTATGATTCTATGATCTTTCTCCTGGAATGGGTTGGTAAAGGTCTCTCCCCGATGCCTTTGAGAGCAGCTGCCAGCCAGAGCCATCAGCACTGAGCTACGTGGACCAGTGTTCTGACTCCAACTAAAGCAGCAGCTTGTGTTCTTAATAATAATAATAATAATAATAATAATAATAATAATAATAATAATAATTTATTATTATTTATACCCCACCCATCTGGCTGGGTTTCCCCAGCCACTCTGGGCGGCATCCAACCGAATATTAAAAATAATACAGCATCAAGCATTCAAAACCTCCCTAAACAGGGCTGCCTTCAGTTGTCTTTTAAAAGTAAAATAGCTGCTTAATGCCTTGACATCTGCTGGGAGGGCGTTCCACAGGGCGGGCGCCATTACTGAGAAGGCCCTCTGCCTGGTTCCCTGTAACCTCACTTCTCGCAGCAAGGGAACCGCCAGAAAGCCCTCAGCGCTGGACCTCAGTGTCCGAGCTGGACGGTGGGGGTGGAGACGCTCCTTCAGGTAGGACCTTCATTGCCTTCACTGGTTCTGATTTGAAAGAGAGGTAGAGCTCTGTATGGGGCTTCCCCCCCCCCCCCGACTCTAAAATAGTATTTCTTTTTTAAGGAAAAAAGTGAGAATGTGTATGTGCATTTTGAAAAGGAGTGAAATGTGTGGTTCTCCTCCTCCCTGCCCTTTTTTGGGGGGAGGGGGGAACCTATTAAAAAAGAGCTGTTAAAAACATCTATATATAACTCTTCCCCTCGGAGACTTGCAAGATGGGAATGTTGCCATTTGGAGATCTTGGAAGAGGGACTTAGCAGCAAATCGGAATAAACCTTGAGATAAAAACAGAGAAGAGCTGTCACAGAATTGTGGAGTCGGAAGGGACCCCCAAAGGTCATCCAGCCCAACCCCCTTCCCTTCCAACCCCCCAATTCTATGATTCTATGAATCCCTTGATGGCAGAAAGTGAGGAGGAATTAAAGAACCTTTTAATGAGGGTGAAAGAGGAGAGCGCAAAATATGAAGATAACGAAGATCATGGCCACTGGTCCCATCACCTCCTGGCAAATAGAAGGGGAAGAAATGGAGGCAGTGAGAGATTTCACTTTCTTGGGTTCCATGATCACTTCAGATGGTGACAGCAGTCACGAAATTAGAAGACGCCTGCTTCTTGGGAGAAAAGCAATGACAAACCTAGACAGCATCTTAAAAAGCAAAGACATCACCTTGCCGACAAAGGTCCGTATAGTTAAAGCTATGGTTTTCCCAGTAGTAATGTACGGAAGTGAGAGCTGGACCATAGAGAAGGCTGATCACCGAAGAATGGATGCTTTTGAATTCTGGTGCTGGAGGAGACTCTTGAGAGTCCCATGGACTGCAAGAAGATCAAACCTCTCCATTCTGAAGGAAATCAGCCCTGAGTGCTCACTGGAAGGACAGATCCTGAAGCTGAGGCTCCAGTACTTTGGCCACCTCATGAGAAGAGAAGACTCCCTGGAAAAGACCCTGATGTGGGGAAAGATGGAGGGCACAAGGAGAAGGGGACGACAGAGGACGAGATGGTGGGACAGTGTTCTCGAAGCTACTAACATGAGTCTGGCCAAACTGCGAGAGGCAGTGAAGGATAGGCGTGCCTGGCGTGCTCTGGTCCAGGGGGTCACGAAGAGTCGGACACGACTGAACAACAACAGTGAATCCCAGAGAGATGGCCATTGCAACCTCTGTTTTTTTTAAAAAAAACCTCCAAGGAAGGAGAATCTGATCCGCTCTCGCAAAAAGCTTCCCTCACCCCCCGCCGGCTTTTGCGAGTCTTCCCACTTCTTGACAGAGTCAGAGACTGATGGATCCTGGCTTAACATTTCAATATGTGCCACTTCATTAAAGGAACGGAGTGCCGGGGGAGACTTCGCTCCAAGGGGCTGCCCTCTAATCTCCCTGACAAAAGCCGGAGTTATTAAACTATTAGAAGCTATACGTTGAATAATTCTTCCACTGACTTCAGGGCTTTGCGTTTGTGTGTGTGTGTTTTAATTGCAATTATTCGTGGCGAGGTCTACAAAAAGCAAAAATCTCAAGGGGGTTGCCAAGCTACCTTCAGACACGATTCCTGGAGCCCCAGCCCAGCCCCAACGTCCCTGCTAGTTGCATCTTGACCTTCTGGATGGGGGTTTGAAGAAGAAGAAGAGTTTGGATTTGATATCCCGCTTTATCACTCCCCGAAGGAGCCTCAAAGCGGCTCACATTCTCCTTTTCCTTCCTCCCCCACAACAAACCCTCTGTGAGGTGAGTGGGGCTGAGAGACTTCAGAGAAGTGGGACTAGCCCAAGGTCACCCAGCAGCTGCATGGGGAGGAGCGGAGACTCGAACCTGGTTCACCAGATTACGAGTCTACTGCTCTTAACCACCACACCACTCTCTCTCTCCGCCTTGTCACAGTATAGCCATCCTGGCTAGCACCCATCCATAGCCCTCTCCTCTTCTATGAATTTGTCCAACCCTCTTTTAAAGCAAGTTGGTGACCATCTCTGCCTCCAGTGGGAGGGAGTTCCATAGTCCAACTACACACACAGCATAAAGGATTTTCTTTTCTCTGTCCTGAACCTTCTGACATTCAGCTTCATTGAACACCCACGAATTCTAGCGTTAGGCGAGAGGAAGGAAAGCTTTCCTTGTGCCTCTTTCTCCACGCCACGTGTGAGTTCATGAGCCTCTGTCTTGTCACCTCTCCCTTGCCTTTTCTCTAAACGAAGAAGTCCCAAACGCTGTGACCCTTCGTCACAGGGAAGCAGGGGCATAGCGGGCCGCTTGGCTACCGGGGGCGGCAAGCCAAGCGGCACCCCTGGGGGCGGGGCGTCGCTCCGTGCGCATGACGTCATGGCGCGCATGCGCACGGAGCGACGCCTCCGCCCCCTGCCTCCATGCCGCGACTCCGCCCAGGGAGCCCAGCGGATTTTTTCCGCCGCTGAAAGCGGGAGGAAGGCCGCTGAAAGCGGGAGGAAGGCTATTTTCAGCGCTGCCGGGGTGGAGCCGCAGGGGCGGCCAGCGAGGGGGGAGTGTCACGTCAGCGACAAGCGTGCGGCTCCGCCCCGGCAGCGCCGAAAATAGCCTTTAAAAAACAAAGCAAAACCCCAGGGCGGCTTTGGAGGCACGGGGGGGGGGCGCCCCAAGTGTCACCCCAACCAGGGCGCTGCCCGGGGCGTACCGCCCCCTCCACCCCCCTTGCTACGCCCCTGCAGGGAAGCCACTCTAGGAAAGACTCTGATGGTAAGACAGCGGGAGGGTCTCCCTCGGGAGGGCGGTGGGCTCTCCTTCCTTGGAGGTTCATAAGCAGAGGGAAAGATGGAGGGCACAAGGAAGGCATCTAAAAGCAGCCCTGTTTAGGGAAGTTTTAAATGTTTGATCTTTTATCGTGTTTTTAATATTCTGTTGGGAGCTGCCTAGAGTGGCTGGGGAAACCCAGCTAGAAGGGCGGGGTATAAATAATAAATTATTATTATTATTATTATTATTATTATTATTATTATTATTATTATATTACTCTGGGAGAGCCAAGCGAGTTTTGGGCAACTATGATGCAGTTGCAGCACCTCAAAGGGAGAGGATGAGGGTGACCTGAGAGCCAGTGTGGTGTAGTGGTTAAGAGCGGTAGACTCGTAATCTGGGGAAGCCGGGTTCGCATCTCCACTCCTCCACCTGCATCTGCTGGGTGACCTTGGGCTAGTCCCACTTTTCTGAAGTCTCTCAGCCCCACTCACCTCACAGAGTGTGTGTTGTGGGGGAGGAAGGGAAAGGAGAATGTGAGCCACTTTGAGACCCCTTCGGGTAGTGATAAAGCGGGCGATCAAATCCAAACTCTTCTTCTTCTTCTTCCTCTGAGGAGACCCATCCAGGCTGCTGAACCTTTGGTTTGAGCAACTGTGACACAGAGAAGGAGATTTCTTTCTCCCCTCGACCAAGAGGGTGCTGGCGTTTTTGGTGTGTGTGTGTGTGTGTGTAATAAACTCATCCAGACACCAAGTAACGCTGAAACCTTTTCTCCCTGGAACCAGACAAATTGTGTCGTGCCAAGACTCCGATGCGTTTTTAATAATATAATGTCGTTGGCTTTTCTTTCTGACGAGCGAAATGCCCACCAGATGGTGGGCATGGAGCTATAGGCATGCAGCGGCAATGATGAGCTGGAGGCATGCCAGCCCCATCTTCCCTTCCCAGCTGATTTCTCCTCGCCCTCCTGTCTCCTGGCCCGCTGCCTCTCTATCCCTCTGCTGGGGACTTCGCCTCTGGGCTGCTGCTTCAGCTGTTCCTTCCAGTTATAGTAAGCTCAGCAGTCTTTGCTTCTTCATTTGCGCGGGTCTGTTGGTTGTTGGAATGTGGGAAAATGCAAAATAGGATTGACGAGGAGACTGGGGATTGGTGCTGTGGCTGGTCAAGTCACAAAACAGGGGGAAGGCAGTGCTACCCCACCTGGAATACTGTGTCCAATTCTGGGCACCACAGTTCAAGAAGGATACTGACAAGCTGCAACGTGTCCAGAGGAGGGCAACCAAAATGGTCAAAGGCCTGGAAACGATGCCTTATGAGGAACGGCTTAGGGAGCTGGGTATGTTTAGCCTGGAGAAGAGAAGGTTCAGGGGGTGATATGATAGCCATGTTCAAATATATAAAAGGATGTCATATAGAGGAGGGAGAAAGGTTGTTTTCTGCTGCTCCAGAGAAACGGACACGGAGCAATGGATTCAAACTACAAGAAAGAAGATTCCACCTAAACATTAGAAAGAACTTCCTGACAGTAAGAGCTGTTCAGGCAGTGGAATTTGCTGCCAAGGAGTGTGGTGAGTCTCCTTCTTTGGAGGTCTTTAAGCAGAGGCTTGATAGCCACCTGTCAGGAATGCTTGGATGGTGTTCCTGCTTGGCAGGGGGTTGGACTGGATGGCCCTTGGGGGTCTCTTCCAACTCTAGGATTCTATTATTCTATTTCCATATACAATTTCTAGGGGGCTTTGTTTTGTTTTTTTTGAATGTGGGTCTCTATCACAAGTGACAAGGTTTCACGTACCCCAAACACAGCCCATTCACTGGCCTTCCCAATAAAAGGATGCGGTGATTACTAAGATCAAGCATGGGTTTCTCAAAGACTTCTCTTTGAATCTCGGAGAAGACTCCCTGGAAAAGCCCCTGATGTTGGGAAAGATGGAGGGCACAAGGAGAAGGGGACGACAGAGGACGAGATGGTGGGACAGTGTTCTCGAAGCCACCAACATGAGTTTGGCCAAACTGCGGGAGGCAGTGGAAGACAGGAGTGCCTGGCGTGCTCTGGTCCAGGGGGTCACAAAGAGGCGGACACGACTGAACGACTGAACGACTGAACAACAACATTTCATAAAATCTGTACTCCGCTTGATTGTGAAACACCTCAAATCAGTTTACAAAAAAGACGAAACATTTAAATCCAGCAAAATGGACATGTATACAAAAGTTAAAATACCTAAAGTGTATTAAAAGATCACGTCTGCTTGCAGGTGAACTGGTCCCAATTTGAATCCTTTAGCTATTTATTTATATTTATGGCTGCATCTCTATCCTGCCTTTCCTCCAAGGATCTCAAAGTAAGGAGCACGCAGTTCCTCCTCGCCACCCCGATTCCTGCCTCTCGTCTTCCTTGCCGTCTCCGGGGGATGCCTCCAGACCTTGCAGTCTGCCTCCTCCTCGGATTCCAGATTTGTGGGTGCAAACCAGCCCTCCTCGCTGGTTTTAAAAATACCTGCCACCCTCCCCGCTCTGCCGGGTTCCTGTTCCCCAGCCCGCTTTTAAACCCAGCGGGTATTTTTAGCTCTCTGGCTGGCTCTTCCTCGCTGGCTCCCTCCGGTTTCTTTCGCACCTCCAGAGGGAGCCAAGGGAGAGGATCCATGGAGATGGATTTCGCAGCTGTGCCATGCAGCGGGGCTCTGCGCCGGAGAGGGAGGCCCGTTGGCAAACGGAGCGCCCTCACCATTCATTCCAGCCGCTCCCCCAGCTTTAAATCCAGCCCCTCCACATGTGTTTTTCTCATAAAAAGGAGGGGGGGGGGAAATAATCAGCGCTGAAGAGATAGCTCAGTTGGTAAAGCGTGGGACTCTTACCCTCAGGGTCGTGGATCGCAGCCCCACATTGGTGCAAAATATCCCAGTGTTAGAATCATAGAATCGTAGAGTTGGAAGGGACCCCAAGGGTCATCCAATCCAACCCCAAGGAAGGAGAGTCCACCATTGCCCCCAGGGAGTCGGAACAGCTCTTGCTGTCAGAAAGTTCTTCCTGAGTCTTGAGTCGGAATGTTCTTTCTCATAACTTGAAGCCGTCGGTTCGAGTCCTACCCTCCAGAGCAAGGGCTTCGACCTCAAGGTCCCTACTAACTTTATTGTTTTATGAAGGAACGGCTTAGGGGAGCTGGGTATGTTTAGCCTGGAGAAGAGAAGGTTAAGGGGGTGATATGATAGCCGTGTTCAAATATATAAAAGGATGTCATATAGAGGAGGGAGAAAGGTTGTGTTTCTGCTGCTCCAGAGAAACGGACACGGAGCAATGGATTCAAACTACAAGAAAGAAGATTCCTGTCAGGAATGCTTGGATGGTGTTTCCTGCTTGGCAGGGGGTTGGACTGGATGGCCCTTGTGGACTAGATGGCTCTTCCAACTCTAGGATTCTATGATTCTATGAAATTTCAGGGGCAAATTTCACCTAACATGCATGCTTTTTCCATAAGCAACACTTTAAACATTTATCTTTTGGCAAAGCGATTTCCCCCAATTCCAGGCATTTTGGTCTGTTGTTATTAGGAACAGATAAACATACTAGGGTCAGACCTGGAGTCCTGTGTTCCAATTCTGGCAGCCTGCTTAAATAAGGGTATTTTGGCAAGCTGGAAGGTGTGCAGAGGAGAGTGAATGAGATGATCAAGGGAGTTGGGTATATTTAGCTTAATAATAATAATAATAATAATAATACTAATAATAATAATAATATATTTATACCCCAGCCACGCTGTGCGGCTTCCAGCAGAAAAAATAAAATACAATGATTCATCAAATATTAAAAGCTTCCCTAAACAGGGCTGCCTTCCGATGTTATCTAAAAGGCAAGTAGTTGTTTATTTTCCTTGACATCTGAAGGGAGGGTGCCACCACCACGAGGAAGGCCCTCTGCCTGGTTCCCTGCAACCTTACTTCTTGCAAGGAGGGAACTGCCAGAAGGCCCTCGGAGCTGGACCTCAGAGTCCGGGCAGAATGATGGGGTGGAGACGCTCCTTCAGGTATACTGGGTTGAGGCCGTTTTAGGGCAGGTTTCCTCAAACTTGGTCCTCCAGATATTTTGAGACTATAATCCCCATCATCCCTGGCCACTGGTCTTACTACCTAGGCATCATGGGAGTTGTAGGCCAAAAACATATGGAGGGCCGAGTTTGAGGAAGTCTGGTTTAGGGCTTTCAAGGTCAGCACCAACACTTTGAATTGTGCTCGGAAACGTCCTGGGAGCCAATGTAGGTCTTTCAGGACTGGTGTTATATGGTCTCGGCAGCCAATCCAGTCACCAGTCTAGCTGCCGCATTCTGGATGAGTTGTAGTTTCCAAGTCACCTTCAAAGGCAGCCCCAGGTAGAGCACATTGCAGTAGTCCAGGCGGGAGATAACCAGAGCATGCACCACTGTGGCGAAACAGTCCGCGGGCAGGGAGGGTCTCATCCTGCATACCAGATGGAGCTGGGAGACAGCTGCCCTGGACACAGAATTAACCTGCGCCTCCATGGACAGCTGTGAGTCCAAAATGACTCCCAGGCTGCGCACCTGGTCCTTCAGGGGCACAGTTGCCCCATTCAGGACCAGGGAGACTTAGACAGGGCATATGTAGGCTAGCTATTCTCAAATATCTCAAGGGTTGCCACATGAAAGATGGAGCAAGCTTTGGGGTCTTCTTGGTTTAGGGAGAAGTCAAGTAGGAGGCGACAGGAGAGAAATTTATAAAAATTATGCCTGGCCTGGAAAAAAACGGATAGACAAACGTTTTCCTTCCTCTCTCATAACACTAGAACTCATGGATGTTCAACGAAGCTGAATGTCAGAAGGTTCAGGACAGAGAAAAGAAAGTCCTTTATGCTGTGTGTGTAGTTGGACTATGGAACTCCCCCCCACTGGAGACAGAGATGGTCACCAACTTGGATGGTTTTAAAAGGGGATGAAACAAATTCGTGGAGGAGAGGGTTCTCGGGGGCCAGGATGGGTTGTGCTCCTCCGGGATTTGGAGGAAAGCTGTCAGGGATGCTTCAGCTGCGATTGATGAATCGCAGGGGGTTGGACTAGATGACCCTTGGGGGTCCCTTCCAACTCTACAGTTCCAGGATTCTATAAAAGGAAGGTTGAGAGGCAGGGGGGAAAGGGGGCATTGTGTTTCGGTGCATGTACTCATGCAAAGACCGAAAGAGAAGCGACAACGGGATGGGGGGGGGAAAACCCCCTTGGTTTTTATTCCCCGAACCTCACACTTTCATGAGCCATCTCAGTCCATTTCGGGGGTTGGGGGGGGCGTCTTTTGGCGGTCAGATTGACACACTCAATTGGCAGGTGGACGGCTTCTACCAATTTGACAGAGCACTTTGGGATAGAGGAGAGATGGCTTTTCTCCTTCTTCCGGGGAGAGAGACGGAGAGAATGAAAGCAACTGAATGGCTGATCCCGGCGGTGACTCTCATTACTCTGTCAATCCGAGCTGAATTTTCAGCTCCCCCCCCCCCCAATCGCCAAAAAGGAGAAAGGCTATTTTGGATTCAAAGCATTGTGAGAGGAGAAAAGTGCCGGAACTCAAGATCTGCCTCTTTTGCACACCAAGCAGATGAAAAACCAGCAAGGCACCCCCACCCCACCCCGCAAGGCTCACCTAGAGATCTCTATCCTCTTGGCTGCTTCTACTTCCTCCCCCCTCCTGTCTCATAATAATGGATCTGAGCAGGGATGGGGCACATGGTCTCGGAAATCCTCATTTAAACCCCACAACAACCCTATGAGGTAGGTTAGGCCAAGAGGCAGTGACTGGCTCCAAGGTCACACCCCCAGAGATGAGATCCATGGCCCCATTTTCGGGATGCTCCGCTTCTGGCGGAGTCCCGTATAAACATCGGCGCACATCAAGTAAGATATGCGCACGCAGAATCAGCAGAGATCAGCCAAAGCAGAGTTGTGCTGGAATTGTAGCATTACAATTACGTTTCCGAGCACAATTCAAAGTGTTGGTGCTGACCTTTAAAGCCCTAAACGGCCTCGGTCCTGTATACCTGAAGGAGCGTCTCCACCCCCATCGTTCAGCTCGGACACTGAGATCCAGCGCCGAGGGCCTTCTGGCGGTTCCCTCATTGCGAGAAGTGAGGTTACAGGGAACCAGACAGAGGGCCTTCTCGGTAGTGGCACCCTCCCTGAGGAACGCCCTTCCAGCAGATGTCAAGGAAATAAGCAGCTATCCTATTTTTAAAAGACATCTGAAGGCAGCCCTGTTTAGGGAAGTTTTTAATATTTAATGCTGTATTGTTTTAACATTTGCCTGGAAACCGCCCAGAGTGGCTGAGGAAACTCGGCCAGATGGGCGGGGTAAAAATAAATTATTATTATTATTATTATTATTATTATTATTATTATTATTATTAAGCATTTTTATTTACAACAAAGAAATAAAAGCAACTGTTGTGTGAGCAGCTTTCTCGCACATCCTCTCTGCTGGAGAGAAAGAACAAAGAGCGGAAGTTTATCAGCTTCCGTTTACACAGATATTCATAACAAAGGGAATCATCCGGTCATGTGACCTCTGCGATAGTAGCGGTGAAAATACTGACATCCATGGGGATTCGAACTCAGATCTCAACCAGGTCTTAGTCCAGCCAACACCCTAACCTCCACACTGGTTCTTTCAGGTGATGTGGCCCACAAACATGCACAGATATATTTTTGCAGCCATGTGGACTAGAAACTCCCCCCCCAATTATTTCAAAACTAATTATTAATGAAAACCCTCTCTGCCCCCATTCCCATCTCCCTTTCAAGAGAGAACCCAGGAGTCCTGACTCTAATGCAGCCCTGGGAAACTGTGGCCTTCCAGAGGTTGCTAGACTACAACTCCCAGCATTCCCTGCTGTGACCACTGGTCCTGCTGGCTGCTTCAGGCCTGCTGGGAGCTGGAGCCCAGCACCGTTTAGGGGGTCTGCCCAGTTCCTGGGAGCTCTCCATTGTTAAGTAACGCAAGAAAACCTTTTACGCTTTCTTCCCCTAGTTGCTGGGGCAGATTTGGGAGGAATTTAGCATCTATTTCTGCAGTTTTCCGCCTCTCTCTCTCTCTCTCTCTCATTCTCTCTCTCTCTCTCTCTCTCTCTCTCTCCAAGAAGATACGATCATCATCGCTCTCAAGTAAGGAGGGAGTCTGGGCTGAACCACAATGCAAAGCAGAAGGAATGATCTTCCCATGCAGGGGGAAGGAAGGAGGAAGGAAGGAAGGAAGGAAGAAGGAAGGAAGGAAGGAAGGAAGGAAGGAAAGGAAGGAAGGAAGGGATGTAGCTAGAACCTGCAGTTCAAAACCTTTCCCAATAAACCTTTTATTTCCTAGGTGTCATATTCTTATTAGAACAGGTGGTTTTTTCCCCCCTGAACACATTTTTTTTTTTTACTCACTTTGCTTTTCTGCACATGGTTTATAATGTGAGCAGTTTAAAATTATTTAAAATAAAAGTCTTCTATGGGGGAAAAAATATTCCCCCAACTTTTTAGACATCTTCCAGGCAGCTTTGCTTCTGGGTTCTCAATTTGGGGTGTTTTTTTTTGTGGGGTGGGGGAGTGCAGGGCTGACATTTTTTTTTAAAAAAAACCAACAACCCTGAGGGCCACATTCAACCTTCTGGGGGCCACATGCCTTGGTGGGTGTGGCCCCTCCACAGTCTTTGACATATGTCAACACTGATCAATGCAGATCAGTTGTGGAGGAGGAGGAGTCAGGACTGCCGCCAACTTCCATATCCCATGTGGAGGGGGGTGATTTGCAACCTGTGAGGGGGCTGGGATAGGGAGAGAGCTGGAATCCCACCTGCCCAACTAAACACTATGTCTACCTTAATTTGTTCCTACTTTTTCTTGCCATTGCCAACCCAAATCCGTGGGATCCTTTTTCTTTTTTAATTTTTTTTTATTTCAAATTTACAAATTTACAAACATGTATACAAGTTAAAAATCATTTTACAAGTTACAATTTTATTTCCCTACTCCCTTCCCTCCCCTTCCCTCCCTTCCCCACCCTACTACTTCACAGCCTTATCTGAATGACAATTTTCTGCATTTCTATGTCTATGCATACCTATTCTTTACTAAATTCCCTCTATACTTAACTTTATTTTGCTTGAGCCTTTATATTGCTGCTAGAAGATTGGCATTTCCTGTTTGTTGTTTAATATACTCCCTAAATGTTTCCCATTCTTTATTTCTCTTTTCTTGGTCTGTATGTACCCAACAAAGAAGAGTGGCAAATAAAAATGTTCAATTATTACAACTTGGCTACAAGACAAGGAGAAATTAGGGGAACAGACCAAGGTCCGTGGGATCCTAAAGAAGGGACAGGAAAAGTTCCTGGACACAAAGGGCTGCATCAGACTCCGGGAAGCAGACATGCCATCACTTTCTTTAAAAAATAATGATGATTTTGGAAGGGACCCCTAAGGGACATCTAACCCAACCCCCTGCAATGCAGGAATCTCATCTAAAGTTTCCATGACAGGTGGCCCTCCAACCATGGTAAAATGAAAAACGTGCAGACAGTACACAGCGAGAGTGTGGGGTGTCGTGGTTAGGCTTGAAAGATTTCATTAACGGTGTCGCCAAAAAAAAAAAAATTACACATCGCTTGGGAAGAGAGGCGAACAAATGCCAGTGTACTGGAAGAAGCAAAGATCCCCAGTGTTGAAGCAATGATTCTTCAACATCAGCTTTGTTGGACTGGTCATGTGCGGATGCCTGATGATCGTCTTCCAAAGCAACTACTCTATTCCCAACTTAAAAATGGAAAGTGTAATGCTGGTGGTCAACAAAAGAGGTTTAAAGACTGTCTCAAGGGAAATCTAAACAAATGTAGTATAAACACCAACAATTGGGAAACACTGGCCTGCGAGCGCTCCAGTTGGAGAACAGCCTTTACCAAAGGTGTCATGGGCTTTGAAGACACTCAAACTCAGGACACAAGGAATAGAATAGAATATATAGAATAGAATATATTTTATTGTCATTGTCCCCTTCAGGGACAACGAAATTACTTGGCTGCTCCATCCACCCAGATAGGGCACTCCACGCAAAGACAAAACAACTACAAAAACACTGATTAAAACCATACACACTGATTAAAACCATACAATGATAAAACATAACAGGTAAGATTAGATGACTTCAAAGTCCAGGCTTCCCATTCAAGGCTGCGATTGCTCTGGAGAAGAAGCTGTTTCTAAGACGGCTTGCTCTTGTTGTCATCGTCCTGTATCTCCGTCCCGATGGTAAAAGTTCAAAGAGACGGTGACCAGGATGCGATGGATCTTTCACTATGTCCAGTGCCTTTCTGTGGCACCTCATGGCATAAATCTGCTCTAAGGTGGAGAGCGAGCAGCCAACAATGCTCTCTGCTGCCTTAACAACTCTGCACAACCCCATCCTGTCCTTGGTAGTACAGCTTCCGTACCACACACATAAGCCATAAGTGAGCATGCTCTCAATGGCACAGTGATAGAAGGCAAGCAGCAGCTTTTGTGGAAGATGGTTCTCAAGGGAGAAACGTGCTAAGAGGAAGGCACGCTTGGCAAATCCACCACCGTGATCAACTCCCGCCCGGAAACCAATGTCCCCACTGTGGAAGGATGTGTGGATCCAGAATTGGCCTCCACAGTCACTTATGGACTCACTGTTAAGACTGTGTTCATGGAAGATAATCTTACTGGACTACGAGGGATAGAAGAAGATAATAATAATAATAATAATAATAATAATAATAATAATAATAATAATAATAATTTATTATTTGTACCCCGCCCATCTGACCGGGTCCCCCCAGCCACTCTGGGCGGCCTCCAACAAACACTAAAATACATTGAAATATTACAGATTAAAAACTTCCCTAAACAGGGCTGCCTTCAGGTGTTTTCTAAAGGTCATGTAGTTGTTGATCGCTTTGACCTCTGAAGGGAGGACGTTCCACAGGGCGGGCGCCACTACCGAAAAGGCCCTCTGCCTGGTTCCCTGTAGCTTTGCTTCTCGCAGTGAGGGAACCACCAGAAGGCCCTCGGCGCTGGATCTCAGTGTCTGGGCTGAACGGTGGGGGTGGAGACGCTCCTTCAGGTATACAGGACCGAGGCCGTTTAGGGCTTTAAAGGTCAGCACCAACACTTTGAATTGTGCTCGGAAACGTACTGGGAGCCAATGTAGATCTCTCAGGACCGGTGTTATGTGGTCATGGCGGCCACTCCCAGTCACCAGTCTAGCTGCCGCATTCTGGATCAATTGCAGTTTCCGGGTCACCTTCAAAGGTAGCCCCACGTAGAGCGCATTGCAGTAGTCCAAGCGGGAGATAACCAGAGCATGCACCACTCTGGCGAGACAGTCTGCGGACAGGTAGGGTCTCAGCCTGCGCACCAGATGGAGTTGGTAGACAGCTGCCCTGGACACAGAATTAATCTGCACTTCCATGGACAGCTGTGAGTCTAAAATGACTCCCAGGCTGCGTACCTGGTCCTTCAGGGGCACAGTTATGCCATTCAGGACCAGTGAGTCCCCCACACCCGTCTGCCCCCTGTCACCCAAAAACAGTACTTCTGTCTTGTCAGGATTCAACCTCAATCTGTTAGCCGCCATCCATCCTCCAACCGCCTCCAGGCACTCACATAGGACCTTCATTGCCTTCACTGGTTCTGATTTGAAAGAGAGGTAGAGCTGGGTATCATCCGCATACTGATGAACACCCAGCCCAAACGCTCTGATGATCTTTCCCAGCGGCTTCATATAGATATTAAAAAGCATGGGGGAGAGGACGGAACCCTGAGGCACCCCACAAATGAGAGCCCAGGGGTCTGAACACTCATCCCCCACCACCACTTTCTGAACACGGCCCAGGAGGAAGGAGCGGAACCACTGTATAACAGTGCCCCCAGCTCCCAACCCCTCTAGACGGTCCAGAAGGATGTTATGGTCAATGGTGTCAAAGGCCGCTGAGAGGTCCAGCAGAACTAGGAAACAGCTCTCACCTTTGTCCCTAGCCCTCCGGAGATCATCGACCAGCGCGACCAAGGCAGTTTCAGTCCCATGATGAGGCCTGAATCCCGATTGGAAGGGATCCAAATGGTCTGCATCCTCCAGGCGTGATGAAGAAGAAGAAGAAGAAGAAGAAGAAGAAGAAGAGGAGGAGGAGGAGGAGGAGGAGGAGGAGGAGGAGGAGGAGGAGTGTCAGACTGGGACCTGGGAGAGATCAGGGTTTGAATCCCAACTCAACCACAAAGTTCACTAGGTGGGCCCTAACCTACCTCACAGGGTCGTTGTGGGGGATTAGATAAGTACCGGTAGTTTTGTGGGTGAACCACAAATGCCACATTGAAGGAAAAGGTGGGATAGAAATGCAGTCAACCATTTCTAAACGTGGAGTACACCCTCCATCCTATCTTGGGATTTATATGATGCTGTATGGTCTCCAAAGTACTTTCTATGAATTCTCTCCATCGTCTGGCTCCCAACTTCCAGCGTCAAAAAGCTCCAGGTCTTCAGAAGCACTTCAGTGCCCTTTTTTTTAAAAGTGCTATTAGAACAGAAGTTTTATTTCATTAAAATTATCCAGTATGTTAAAGGTATGCATGCAACCCTCTTAGATTATTCATTTTGGGGGGTTTTGCTGTTGGCTCCGACGTCTGCTGCTGGAAGGAGTGGGAGCAGGATAGCAATTAATCCTTCGGCCACAAAATGTCCCGTTACCTTCCGATTGGCCGAGAGCAACATCAAAATCGGGATGTCGAGGCTTACAAATGCACACGCTTTCTGGCATTTGCATCGCAATGCAGTCAGAAGGGGATAAGGAGTGCCTGCTGGATCAGGACCCATTCCATCCAGCATCCTGTTCTCACAGTGGCCGAACAAATGCACTTTTGGGAAACCTGCAAATAGGATTTAAGCACAAGCAGTTCCAGGCCAATGGGATTCGGAAGCATTGCTGGCTCCATCTGTGGAGGCAGAGTGGAGCCGTCACAACTAGTAATAATCGATATAACCCTCTTTTAAAGCCATCTAGGCTGGTGGCCATCACTGCCTCCTGTGGCAGGGAGTTCCATAGTTCAACTGTGTGGTACTTGAACAGGTCCTTTCTTCCCTGTGCCCCAAATCTTCAAAAGAACTCCACAAAGTCCAGCAAGGCAGAAGCCATGCTGATCCTTCCTCTGCAAAGGCTTGTTCTTCAGTTTTGTGCTTCCGGCATTAAACCACACTCTCCCACTATTTCATTGGAGGCAGAAATTACCCTCATGGCCCTGCCATTTTCATGGCTTCCCCGGGATCCCTTTTTTCTTTAAAAATAAAAATAAAAATCAGTTGTCACTTTGGCGGTCTTCCAATTTCCGGGCAAGCTGGCTGATTTTAGTAACAAGTCGCATTCTTGTTGGGTAAGGAGATCAACAATTGCGGGCCTGCTGATGTGTTAATTTTTCAATTTTCAGTTTGCCCTAGAATAATCCTTTCCCGGACGCCCCCTCAAAAACCTTGGTTCAGGCGTGGATTATCTGCCCAAATCTTACGCAGTTAGCACCATGACACAAAAGGATTCATTCAGCTTCTCTGCAGTAGCCGCATCTTCCTTCGGGAGTCCTTTCACACCTCTGCCGTCTACCACGTCCAGCCACCCTCCCTCCCATCCGATTTCTGTCTTCCAGTATATTTAAAGAAGGCTGTTATTGTCTCAACGTTTTTAGCAATATGCTTCCTCATATTGCCTTATTGTCAACCAACTTCTTGCAAAAGGAATTATTTTTAATTTCATACGTTTAGCCTATTTATAGCGCGCAACGAACAGACCTGAGTGTTAGAAGCTCTGCTAAAAGGTTTTCTGCAAATCGTTGTTTCAGAACTTAGGACCCGGCTATACAGCTACAAGGGACGTGGGTGGCTCTGTGGTCTAAACCACTGAGCCTAGGGCTTGCCGATCAGAAGGTCGGCAGTTCGAATCCATGCAATGGTGGTGAGCTTCCCTTGCTCTGTCCCAGCTCCTGCCAACCTAGCAGTTCGAAAGCACGTCAACGTGCAAGTAGATCAATAGGTCTACTTCTCTGGCGGGAAGGTAAACGGCATTTCCGTGCGCTGCTCTGGTTCACCGGAAGCGGCTTAGTCATGCTGGCCACATAACCCGGAAGCTGTCTGCAGACAAATGCCAGCTCCCTCGGCCTATAGAACGAGATGAGCGCCGCAACCCCAGAGTCGTCTGCGACTGGACCTAACGGTCATGGGTACCTTTACCTTTATACAGCTACAAATAAAAAGTTTTAAATGTGTTGCAAAGTGCAGACTACAAATATGACACTAGATCACAACAGTGAGCTATGTCAAATTCAATGCCTTTTTCAAAATGTTTTTTAAAACAGCATTTTCACAGCGTTTTTTTTTTTAAATATGTGTGTAGATTCCACCTTAGTGTATTTGTCTGAAATCCTGGACACCTTGTGCTCCAAAGGCTTCAAAGTTATCCAAAAAGCCCTGGCAGAAATCGAAGATCAGGTGTTGTCAGATCACCGAGGCCCAAAATATCCCACTGACGGTTGTAAAGCCATCAGAGGAAGAGCATAAAGACCAGAGGCAAAGTTATTATCGGATGCTATCAAAGGTGAATGAATTGATGTCCGATATCATCAGATTTTTGCAGGTGTTCAGCATCCACGATCTGCAAAGCGCAACCCTGTAACTGGTCGAAGGACAGAGGCAAGCAGGGCTGTTTCAGGTGTGAGTGGAGACTCATAGAATCATAGATTTGTAGCGTTGGAAGGGTCATCTAGGGTCATAGAATCATAGAATCATAGAGTTGGAAGAGACCCCAAGGGCCATCCAGTCCAACCCCCTGCCAAGCAGGAACACCATCAAAGCATTCCTGACAGGTGGCTGTCAAGCCTCTGCTTAAAGACCTCCAAAGAAGGAGACTCCACCACACTCCATGGCAGCAAATTCCACTGTCGAACAGCTCTTACTGTCAGGAAGTTCTTCCTAATGTTTAGGTGGAATCTTCTTTCTTGTAGTTTGAATCCATTGCTCCGTGTCCGCTTCTCTGGAGCAGCAGAAAACAACCTTTCTCCCTCCTCTATATGACATCCTTTTATGTCATCTAGTCCAACCCCCTGCAATGCAGGAATTCCTGACATATGGGCCAGATTTAGGTCTGACGAGGCCCTGAGCTACTGAAGGCAATGGGGCCCTTTCTATGTCCAGCTGTCCTTTGTCAACAACAATTTGTCGCTGTTTTGTGTGTTGAATAGATACTACAGTGGTCCCTCGACTTACGAAGTACTCAACATCCGTATTTTTCGACTTACGAATGAAAAAAAGTGGCCGCACGCCTATGAATTTTTCGACATCCGAATGGAAACCGTTGCCGGTTTAGGTGCGGTTTCCTCGACTTACGGATTTTAGATGCGGGTTTTTTCGACTTACGAATTTTTCCGAATATTTTTCTCCCAATGCATTCCTATGGGAAATCGACTTACTATTTCTTTCGACCAACGAATGTCCATTCGGAGCGGATTAAATTCGTAAGTTGAGGCACCACTGTATATGTGTTATGGCGTCAACAGGATGGCGTGCCGAAGCCAGGTATCAGTACCGGGGTGGAGAGAAGCCGAAGTCAGGAGCAGTCCGAGTCAGGAACCAGCTGGAGTCAGGTACACAGGATCAGGATCAGGATGAGCAGGCACAACCACGCGCTTCAGCACAGCAGTTGCAGGTGCTGGTGAGGGAAGCATCCGGCCTTCCTTAAGTAGCCAGTTTATCACCACGCCTTTTGCGAGCTGCAACTGCCTCCAATTGCTCCCTCCGTTTCTCAGCTCTTCACTCTACAGCTGAGATGGGAGGAGGGGAGGGGGCCCGCCGGCTCCTCTCCTCACAAGGGCCTGATTCTGGCTCAACTTCTTCCTCCTCTTGTTCTGGCCTTCCCTCTTCCCCATCTGCTTCTTCCTCTTCTGAGGAGTGTCGCCACCAGTCTTCTTCAGGTAAGAATCCCTCCATTCCTCTGGACTCTTCCGTGGTTGACGCCTCGCCTAGGGGGGCTTGCCTCCACTCCTGCTCATCTGGTGCAACCCTGACAATATGGTAATTTATGGACCTCAAATCTCAAGCCATTTGCACATGTTGCCGTGCAACCGGTCCATACAGAATGTAGGCACCCTATATATAGAAAGGAGCAAACCAGGGATATTTTAGGGAGCAGGCTAGCAGGCGGGGCCCATGACTTACATCACAGGAGCCTACACAACACAAAACACTGTTGCTGTATTTAGGTTTTATTTTATTTGTTTTTTATCTTCTATTTTGGAAATGTACATCCAGGAGTTTTTTTCTGTTAAATTTTTTGGGGGGCCCCCAAGAGAGTGGGGCCCTGAGCTGTAGCTTGTTTAGCTTATACGTAAATCCGGCACTGATCTAACCTCTGTTAAAAAAGCACAAATGAAGGAGAGTCACCGTCTTCCAAGGGAGCCTGTTCCGCTGTCGAACAGCTCTTACCACCAGAAAGTTCTTCCTAATGTTTAGTCAGTCTTCTTTCTTGAAATCTGAATCCATTGATTTGGGTCTTACCCTCCAGAGCAGGAGAAAACAGGTTTGTTCCCTTTTCCATGTGAGATATTTGAAGATGGCTATCCTATCTCCTCTCAGTCTCCTCTTCTCCTGGGCCAAACATACCCAGCTCCTCACAAGTCGTGCTTTCGATACCCTTGATCATCTCAGTTGCCCTCCTCTGTGCATGTTCCAGCTTGCAAACATCCTCCTTAAATTG
This sequence comes from Darevskia mixta, assembly GCA_034641385.1. Classification (NCBI taxonomy): domain Eukaryota; kingdom Metazoa; phylum Chordata; class Lepidosauria; order Squamata; family Lacertidae; genus Darevskia; species Darevskia mixta. The sequence goes on along the minus strand of JAWWNH010000131.1, from coordinate 2,338,732 downwards.
CGGTGCCCAGAATTGGACACCGTATTCCAGGTGGGGTCTGTCCAAGGTGGAATAGAGCAGTACGGTGGTACCTCAGGTTACGAACTTAATTCATTCAGGAGGTCCATTCTTAACCCGAAACCGTTCTTAAGCTGCTCTGCCAGCGCGCGATTTCCGTTCTCACCCTGGGGCAAAGTTCACAACCTGGAGCAACTACTTCTGGGTTAGAATCATAGAATCCTAGAGTTGGAAGAGACCCCAAGGGCCATCCAGTCCAACCCCCTGCCAAGCAGGAAACACCACCAAAGCATTCCTGACAGGTGGCTGTCAAGCCTCTGCTTAAAGACCTCCAAAGAAGGAGACTCCACCACACTCCTTGGCAGCAAATTCCACTGTCAAACAGCTCTTACTGTCAGGAAGTTCTTCCTAATGTTGAGGTGGAATCTTCTTTCTTGTAGTTGGAATCCATTGCTCCGTGTCCGCTTCTCTGGAGCAGCAGAAAACAACCTTTCTCCCTCCTCTATATGACATCCTTTTATATATTTGAACATGGCTATCATATCACCCCTTAACCTTCTCTTCTCCAGGCTAAACATACCCAGCTCCCTAAGCCGTTCCTCATAAGGCATCGTTTCCAGGCCTTGGACCATTTTGGTTGCCCTCCTCTGGACCCGTTCCAGCTTGTCAGTATCCTTCTTGAACTGTGGTGCCCAGAACTGGACACAGTATTCCAGGTGAGGTCTGACCAGAGCAGAATACAGTGGTACTATTACTTCCCTTGATCTAGATGCTATACTCCTATTGATGCAGCCCAGAATTGCATTGGCTTTTTCAGCTGACTCATGTCAGGTTTGTGGTCTACCAAGACTCCTAGATCCTTTTCACATGTACTGCTCTCAAGCCAGGTGTCACCCATCCTGTATTTGTGCCTTTCATTTTTTTTGCCCAAGTGTTGTTGTTGTTTAGTCGCTTAGTCATGTCCGACTCTTCATGACCCCATAGACCAGAGCACGCCAGGCACTCCTGTCTTCCACTGCCTCCCGCAGTTTGGTCAGACTCATGTTGGTAGCTTCGAGAACACTGTCCCACCATCTCATCCTCTGTCGTCCCCTTCTCCTTGTGCCCTCCATCTTTCCCAACATCAGGTCTTTTCCAGGGAGTCTTCTCTTCTCAGGAGGTGGCCAAAGTACTGGAGCCTCAGCTTCAGGATCTGTCCTTCCAGAGAGCATTCAGGGATGATTTCCTTCAGAATGGAGAGGTTTGATCTTCTTGCAGTCCATGGGACTCTCAAGAGTCTCATCCAGCACCAGAATTCAAAAGCATCCATTCTTCGGCGATCAGCCTTCTTTATGGTCCAGCTCTCACTTCCATACATCACTACTGGGAAAACCATAGCTTTAACTACACGGACCTTTGTCGGCAAGGTGATGTCTTTGCTTTTTAAGATGCTGTCTAGGTTTGTCATTGCTTTTCTCCCAAGAAGCAGGCGTCTTCTAATTTCATGACTGCTGTCACCATCTGTAGTGATCATGGAACCCAAGAAAGTGAAATCTCTCACTGCCTCCATTTCTTCCCCTTCTATTTGCCAGGAGGTGATGGGACCAGTGGCCATGATCTTAGTTTTTTTGATGTTGAGCTTCAGACCCTATTTTGCGCTCTCCTCTTTCACCCTCATTAAAAGGTTCTTTAATTCCTCCTCACTTTCTGCCATCAAGGTTGTGTCATCAGCATATCTGAGGTTGTTGATATTTCTTCCGGCAATCATTTCTCCCTGTTAAAATTCATCTTGTTTGCTTTGGCCCAATTCTCTAATCTGTTAAGGTCATTTTGAAGTGTGGTAATAATAATAATAATAATAATAATAATAATAATAATAATAATAATAATAATAATTTATTTGTGCCCCGCCCATCTGGCCGGGTCCCCCCAGCCACTCTGGGCGGCTTCCAACAAACACTAAAATACATTAAAATATCACATATTAAAAACTTCCCTAAACAGGGCTGCCTTCAGGTGTTTTCTAAATGTCAGGTAGTTATTTATCTCTTTGACATGGGATGGGAGGGTGTTCCACAGGGCAGGCGCCACTACCGAGAAGGCCCTCTGCCTGGTTCCCTGTAGCTTTGCTTCTCGCAGTAAGGGAACCACCAGAAGGCCCTCGGCGCTAGATCTCAGTGTCCGGGCTGAACGGTGGGGGTGGAGACGCTCCTTCAGGTATACAGGACCGAGGCCGTTTAGGGGTATTATCTCCTGTCCTCTGGGGTATTAGCCACCCCTCCCAATTTGGTGTCATCTGCAAACTTAAAGGAGTTTGTAACCCGAAGCGTTTGTAACCCAAGGTACCACTGTACTTTGACTTCCCTTGATCTGGACACTGGACTTCTGTCGATACAACCTGGAATTGCATTTGCGGTTTTCGCTGCTGCACCAAGCCTTCCTGGGTGGCTTCTACCAGAATCTTCTACGGATGCTCTTCCCATGTGGGATTTCCGTTATCCCTTAAGAGTCTGATCTTTGGCCCTCTGTGCTGTTCAGAAGCCAGAGAGGATCTGCATTGTAGCTGCCTGGGCTCCCCTTATCTTGCTCCCCTTTGGCTTCAATTGACACTCTGCTCGCTGCTCCGACACCTCCTTCCTCTCCGCTACACCCTGAGTCAAAGCTATCTCTCTGCTGGCAGAAACAGCCTGCTGTGCAGTCCTGGCTGAGGACGGCCACTTGATAGGGGACCCGTCACTCCCTCCTTTGCTTATCGGCAGAGCTCAGGGCCCCCTGCACGGTGGCACTTGGGAGGGGAGATTTATAGGCCACATCTCTTTGCAAAAAAACAAATACGGCATTTGTTACCAGAGGACAGGATGAAAGACCGACCCTCAATTTCCCCCTATCCTGCGTTGTAAGAAAAAACTGCTCCTTTTCCCTTATGGGGTACCCAAGAGCCCGTATAGACAGGGGCGTAGGAAATGGGGGCGGTGGGGCGGTTCGCCCCAGGTTCCATCATGGAGGGGGTGACAAATTATCAAGGAACAATTACTGCCCTACTAGGGTGGTTCATAAAAAAACTTTTTTTAAAAAATGCCTGCTCCAAAGGTCTTATCTTACTACACCAGGGATTATATAGCTATATATGAAATTCCATGCATATCAGTTAATATCTTGACCCTCCTCCACGAAAATAGCTGTTTACTTGGCTGTTTTCCTATGTCGTGAAGGCTGAAATTTCAATTCAGTGGAGCACTTACTGTTCCCAACCCTAACCCTGCGGAAAGCCATCTAATTAGACTTTATTTTGATTTTGACATGTTTTTAGGAGGTAATTTAATTATTGTTTAATTTTATATCAGTGTTATGTATCTGATGTTAGCCACCCTGAGCCCGACTTCGGCCGGGGAGGGCAGGATATAAATAAAATTTTACTTATTATTATTCCTTTGTAAGAAAATATGAAATAACATAAAACCATTTTTGCAGGCCAAAAAAAAAATCAATGTGTGTGTGGGGGGGGTGACAAGAAATTTTCCGCACCGGGTACCACCTGACCTTCCTACACCTCTGCGTATAGAGTCCTTATGTAGGTTTTCTATTGGTAGGAGAAAATAACAGAGGCCAACCAGAGAATATTGAGAAGCAAAGCAGCTAGAAAGCCTGATCTTTATTAAACTGTTGCAACAGGGTGCTCACCCCGCCCCACGCAGGAGGGAGGAGGAACCCAGAACACAGGTGTGCAAGCCCTTATATAAAGGTAAAGGTAAAGGGACCCCTGACCGTTAGGTCCAGTCGCGGATGACTCTGGGGTTGCGGCGCTCATCTCGCTCTATAGGCCGAGGGAGCCGGCGTTTGTCCGTAGACAGCTTCCAGGTCATGCAAATTCCTACGCAAATTCCTTTTGGAAGACTCTTTGAGCTCAGTATCCTATGCTGTGGGCAAGGTTTGCACCTTAGCCATCAAAAAACGTAAATCGCTTCTACTGGAAAATATACTGTAAATTTCTTTTGCGCCATTTGTTCCCCCCCCCCCCCAATCCTTAGGATTTTGACGCCTTGTAGCGATATTCTGATCGCTGGTTTGGAATTATACTGTATTGTATTATATTGCTGGCTTTTGCTGTAATAAACTGAGTTGAGTTGCTTCCAGGTCATGTGGCCAGCATGACTAAGCCGCTTCTGGCGAACCAGAGCAATGCACGGAAACGCAGTTTACCTTCCTGCTGGAGCGGTACCTATTTATCTACTTGCACTGGCGTGCTTTCGAACTGCTAGGTTGGCAGGAGCTGGGACCGAGCAACAGGAGCTCATTCCATCGCGGGGATTCGAACCGCCGACCTTCCGATCGGCAAGCCCAAGAGGCTCAGTGGTTTAGACCACAGCGCCACCTCAGTCCCAAACTATATACATAAATATGCGCAAATATACATACATAGGCGCAAATGGTCTCATTTGCGTTGCTTTCCAACAGGTCACAGACTCCCAGCTTTGGCCAGGGTGGAATTTGCACAGCGGGATTTTAATTCCACGCTGGCCAAAGCCCAAAGATCTCTTTCCTTTCCGGCCTCCTTTTCCAAGGAGAGCAGCTGAATGCGCTCGGCTGCTCTGCAATTGCTTCTCCCTCACCTCCTCCTTCCAGACTGTGCTGGTCCCGTGGGTTACCCGTAAGGCGAGGTCCAAGTCCGGTCCGTGGTCAGAGGTGCAACGTAAAGGCAGTCCGTAGTCACTGAAGCTGGGTGCAGGGCAGGGAGTCAGGCAAAGTCGGGAACAGGTAGGCAAGCAGGGAACCAGGGCGGGTCAGGAGCTCAGGCAGGAAAGCAGGACAGGTTTCAAGCAGGAACTGGTTAGCAACGATGTTGCTCCTGCAACTTGGGGCTGGGGCTGGCCGGCTTTTATCTGCCCCGAGGCATAGGGCGGCCCCGATCCTCTGGTGACTCTCCTGGCTTGGAGGCGAGCACTCCTCCTGCGGGAACTTAGTTCCCTTCGCCTCTCTGCCCTGAGCCTCTGCAGCTCAGGAGAGGCTGGAGGATTACAGGACCCAGAGGCAACCTCAGCTTCCCCTGACGGGGCTGGGAGTGGAGCACCTGCAGGCAATGGGTCCTCCATCCCATCAGGAGCCAGAGCAGTCTCATCAGATGCCTGCACCTGAGGCTCCAGCACAGGTGAGGCCCCTTCAGACTCAGGCCTCAGCCCCGGCTCTGCTGGTTCTGGAGGCGGGGAATCCTGTGCAGGCTGGGATCCTTCAGGTTCAGCATCTGAGTCTGAATCCCAGGCCATCACACAGACATGCTCAAGTCATTATTTCCACCGTCTCCCTCTTTGGCCCCCCTCTCCTCTTCTCTCTGCCTCTTTTCCATCCGGCAGCACCCACAGCCGAGCAGCTGCAGGCAGCGACACCCTCCCTCCGCTCCGCATCCTCCCAGATGTTCCCAAATCCTGCTTTCAAATACACTGCTGCCATTTTTGTCTCCCCCTCTCCCTCCCTGCCTCCGTCTGCACCCAGCGGCACTTCCGTTTGGGGGCAGGAGGAGCATCAACCGCAAACTGATCCCTTGCTTGGGAAATGGGCCTCTGAGCTCCCCCTTTAATTCCACTTCCGATTTCGTACAAATGTAGAATTGCAGAGTCGGAAAAGATCCCCGAGGGAGATCCAGTCCAACCCCCCTGCAGTGCAGGAATCGCAGGATCCTCAACAGATGGGCACCTTGTGGGAAGGGTTTTAATGAGTAGGAGAGGATGTATTAATTGCAATTCATCCCTTAGGTGCCCACATGTGTGGGTTTCAAAATCCCATCCTTGGCAGCAAAATTTAAAGTATAGGAATTAGGCTTATTTTGAGCAAGTCCAGGTATGAAAAGAATCAGGCAACAACTAGTAAGTAAGTTTAAAAATAAGATTTACTTGCTGTATAATCAAGCACTGGTTCACAGCAAAGGCAGCAGTAAAAACTGTGCAGGCAAAATACTTATATAAATACTTATATTTACTGTAAAACCAGCTTCGGGTATGTGCTGGTCAAATGAAGACAGAGAGGAACAGGAAGTACTATATGGTCTTTCCTCCCCAGGAGAGGAGGGGAAATGACATCACACAGAGCCCTCTCTACCAATTGCATTTCTATGGTCTGCGTATCTGCCTTTCAGCAAAACAGCTCCGTACTATTAGTCCCTTCTTATGCTAACTAGCAAGAACGTGCATTTGTTAGGTTGGGCTGCTAATCTCCCCCACAAAACCACCAAGGAAGAAGACAGGACTGGATAATAATAATAATAATAATAATAATAATTAATAATAATAATTTATTATTTATACCCCGCCCATCTGCCTGGGTTTCCCCAGCCACTCTGGGCGGATTCCAAAAGAATATTAAAATACAGTAGAATAAAATACAATTAACCATCCAGCAAAATAAGCACATGCTTGGGGCATCAAGGGAAGGGGGGCATCGCAGATATTTTCCACTGCCGGATTTTTAACATTTAAAAATGTCAGAAAATTGCTCAGCTGAAGTCTATTCGAAATCCCAACAGAACAACAAGGCAAGCTGGATGCCTAAGTGCAGAAGCAGATGTGTTACGTAAGATTAGTTTCGAGGATCTGATCAAAGACTTTGCAATTAGAAAAAAGGGGGTTATTCAGATGCAGATAAAGTGGAAGGTTGCAAAAATCAACATTATTTTTTCCATATTGCTGCGGGTTTCGTTTCATTCCAAAAAACAAAATTTTATTTGCAGTTTATTATTGTTTGCATTTTGAATTAGATATATATGGGGGCACCAAAATCTTTGGTGGCCTCTAAAGGTCTTGATCCGGCCCTGGAAGGAGAACCCAACACCTTCTGAGGAAGTCTGCTCTACAGCGCCCCTGGTGGAACAGCGAGAAGGTGCAAGATTCAACCGGGAGCTTTAACTGGGTTGTGAAAATGGCTCTGGAAAAGGGCGAAAGAAACCCCCCCCCCCTTGCCTGCCTGCCTCCTTTCTCCTTCCTGCCAGCCTCGATTAGTGCCCTTTCAGTTGCCTGCCCTTTGCATGCCCCCTCTCTTTCTCACATCCTTCTCCCGTCGTACTGGCCTGTCATTGCGCCCCCCAAACACACATGGCCTCTCATGACGCCCCCCGCCTGGCCTTGTCCGTCTCCATTAGACCCAAGCGACAGGCAGAAGGGAGTCTGGGGCAGAGCTGGTGAGGTTTAATTTCAGGGCCAGATGGATAATAATAATAATAAATAATAAATTTTTATTTACCCTGTTTCTCCTAAAATAAGACGCAGCCATAAAATAAGCCGTAGCAGGATTTCTACGCATTTGTGAAATATAAGCCATATCCCGAAAATAAGACATACCCCAAAAATAAGACATAGTGACGCAGCGCCTCTCCCTTAAGACGGCCTGGATAGGCGTGGCTATGCAACGTATCAACTCAGAGCGGTTAAAATAAGACTTCCCCCGAAAATAAGCCATACTGTGTTTTTTTGAGGGGGGGGGGAATATAAGACGGTGTCTTATTTTAGGAGAAACACGGGTATACCCCGCCCTTCCCAGTCCAAAAACCGGGCTCAGGGCGGCTAACAACAAATACAAAACAATGATTAAAAACAACTTTAAAAACAGCATAAAAAGCAAACATCAGTGGGATCACCAGGGTTAACTGGCCAAGTTAGTCTTGCTAGGCCAGTAGGGAGACCAGGGAAGAATTTTAATGTGGGGACCCAGAAGGGTTTCTTCAGAAAAAAGGGAAGGGGGGAAAAGGAATAGGGGATCAGGCTAGATTGAAGGCCAGGTGGATAACTCTGTCTTACAGGCCCTGCGGAGGGAGGTCAGGTACCTTCCCGCCGGAGCGGTACCTATTTATCTACTTGCACTTTGATGTGCTTTCGAACTGCTAGGTTGGCAGGAGCTGGGACCGAGCAACGGGAGCTCACCCCGTCATCGCGGGGATTCGAACCGGCGACCTTCTGATCGGCAAGCCCTAGGCTCTGTGGCTTAACCCACAGCGCCACCCGCGTCCCTCTTCTTTGTGGTGTAAGTGGGCATAATTGTCTTGGAAGGTGTTTTGTAGTGCAGATAATGGAGGTTTGCCTGAATCAGTTTTTTGCCCTACCCTGAACTCCAGCCTGGGAACCTGACATCCAGCCAGGCCTGAGTCCCCAAAGTCTTCGTCCAGGTTGTTGGAAGAATATGCAGCCTGTTCAAGTTGCGTTGCCAAGCCTCTCTGCCCTTTCCCCTGGCAGGGGTCCTGGCCTCGCTCAGCACCCAGCCAGCACTTGCAAGGGGAAGAGGTGAGATTAGCACCACGGGGTGCTCAGTGGGAGAAGGGACTACAAAGACTCCCTCCCATGATCTCATTAGGGGTGTTAGGAAGATTAGAAAGGATTAGAAGCCATCAGAGGGGGGTGGGGGGGAGGGAGAGGCTGGAAGGGAAAGGCTGCTTGTTTAGGTGTGGGGGAGAGAAGGCACGGAGCCGGAATGTACCTAGAGGTCATCAAGCCCAACACGCTCCCTCGCCATCCCTTTCCATCAACCCATGTGGTCTAGGCCAGCCTCTGCTACTTTATCTTATTTTCAAAATATATTTTCATTGAGTTTTACATAACAAATTTAAATTCATACATTAAACATCAGCACCATCATTTAGGATTCCCTGAACTCTTTGACTGCCCTCCGCCCTTCCATTATCAATCAATCTGCTTCCCTTATTTTCTCTATTTTTAAAAATAATAATCGCTTTTTATCACAGCTTTTCGTACATTACAAGCATTACTCAAATCCTGCCAAAGTTTTTAGTTGTTTACAGTGTTCTCTTAAAGGTAAAGGGACCCCTGACTGTTAGGTCCAGTCGCGGACGACTCTGGGGTTGCAGCACTCATCTCGGCCGAAGGAGCCGGCGTACAGCTTCCGGGTCATGTGGCCAGCATGACAAAGCCGCTTCTGGCGAACCAGAGCAGCGCACGGAAATGCCATTTACCTTCCCACCAGAGCGGTACCTATATATCTACTTGCACTTTGACATGCTTTCGAACTGCTAGGTTGGCAGGAGCAGGGACAGAGCAACGGGAGCTCACCCCGTCGCGGGGATTCGAACCGCCGACCTTCTGATCGGCAAGCCCTAGGATCTGTGGTTTAATCCACAGCGCCACCCGCGTCCCAGTGTTCTCTTAGATACATTGTAAATTTTCTCCATTCCTTCTTAAAGTTCTTCTCTTCCTGGTTTCTGATTTTCCCAGTCAGTTTCGCCATTTCGGCGTAGTCCATCATCTTCATCAGCCATTCATCTCTGGTCGGGACTTTATCTTCTTTCCATCTCTAGGCCAGTAGTATCCGTGCTGCTGTTGTCACATACATAAATAGTCGTTTCTGCTCCTTAGCCTCTGCTTAGCCCTCCAGATGTAGCTCCCATCAGCCCCCAGGCAGATGTTGTAGTCTAAAACATCTGGTGGGCACCAGGTTGGCAATGGGTGGTGCAGGGTGTATCCCAGAAGTGGTTGGAGGGTCCCCAGGCAGTGATTCCAGCTGGGAGGTGGTGGACTCTCCTTCCTATGAGGTTTTTAAGCAGAAGTTGGATGGCCATCTGTCAGGGATGCTTGGGTTGCGATTCCTGGTATAATAATCCCAGCTGTAGACAGTTCAGCTGCCCCTTCTCAGTCTGGTCCCCCTCCCTGCTAACTGATGTCCTGTGCGTCACTGCAACTCAAAGGAACAGAGTAGATACCAGTTCTATATTTTGCAGGTGAGCTCTGGCAAAGCTTACCTTGCTCACCCAAGTCTCCCTGACTGGCCCGCCCTGGCACATGCAATTATTTTGTGATACTGCTCTATTTCTTCCCGGCCTTTACTGACCCTGCTTCCCACCACCGCAAATTCCAGACTTTGGGTGGTCCCTGGAAGCATCCTTGAAAACGGGCTTAAGCCAGCAGACTCTGTTCCTTCTCTACACATAAGTGGGGAAGTAGGTCTCAAAGCATTTCCAGTCACAGTCACCAAACTCTTCTGCTCTGTGTTCAACATCCCCATCTTTAACCAACCTGCAGATGACCTCTGGCAAAGCTTATCCCGCTTATTGCTTTCTTGTATTTTTTCAGGCCAGGCTTGCGATCTGCACACATAGAACCCCCTTTTGCCTTCCTTGGGGGTGACAAGATCGGGTGTCCCCTTTGCTGTAGGGGGGGGACCTGCCTTAATCTCCTTTTAAGCCCCCTGGAGCTTAAAAACAGACTCTGGGAGCCTGTAAAATTGGGGGCAAAGCCCAGGAGAGGGCAGCCCTTGCCTAGGGACAGAACAGAGTGATGCTGAGCACTCTCGCCTTGCCTTTGGAGAAATGCTCCCCCCTCCCTTTGCCCTGCTTCTGAGCGCCTTTGAAGATATCCCCCCTCCTCACGGAGAATAAGGCTTGCCTTTCTCTGCAGGGTGCTGGTTGCTGTAAACATGCCTGCTCCTCCGACTACGTCTCAGGCAGAATCAGGGCCCCAGGCCCTCAAATCATAAACATACATACATACCAAAAAAAGAAAAATGGGGGAAAAACCACATCCCACTCTTCTTTTCAGGTGCAAAAGCTGTCAGGAGAACAAACAGCCGTGCAGAGAATCCCCAGGAGGCATGACCTTGGCAGAGCCAGCAAAATGCAATGTTATTTCTGCACCGGCAAAAGGCTCACAGAGTACCACGTCTACTGTTGGGAGCCGCCGGCGGTGCGGCGGTTCGATTGTCAGACCTGGGAGGCCGGGGTTCGAATCCCCACTTAGACATGAAGCTCATTGGGTGACCTTGGGCCAAGTCCCCTTCTCCTAGCCTGCACCTACCTCACAGGGTTGTTGTAAGGATGAACCAGGGAGGAGGACAACTCTGTAGGCCACACTGGCCCTTAAAAGTATTATGTGTTTCGTTGCATTTGTGCCCCACCTTGTTATTCAAGGAGAGATGGTGCAGATGTGTGTGTTTTTCCCTTCCTCGTTTAATTTCCGCAACAACCCTGCGAGGTAGGTGAGGCTACTTGCTATAGCACACAAGCCAAGCGAGGAGGAATTAAAGAACCTTTTAATGAGGGTGAAAGAGGAGAGCGCAAAATATGGTCTGAAGCTCAACATCAAAAAAACTAAGATCATGGCCACTGGTCCCATCACCTCCTGGCAAATAGAAGGGGAAGAAATGGAGGCAGTGAGAGATTTTACTTTCTTGGGTTCCATGATCACTGCAGATGGTGACAGCAGTCACAAAATTAAAAGATGCCTGCTTCTTGGGAGAAAAGCAATGACAAACCTAGACAGCATCTTAAAAAGCAGAGACATCACCTTGCTGACAAAGGTCCGTATAGTTAAAGCTATGGTTTTCCCAGTAGTGATGTATGGAAGTGAGAGCTGGACCATCAAGAAGGCTGATTGTCGAAGAATTGATGCTTTTGAATTCTGGTGCTGGAGGAGACTCTTGAGAGTCCCATGGACTGCAAGAAGATCAAACCTATCCATTCTGAAGGAAATCAGCCCTGAATGCTCACTAGAAGGACAGATCCTGAAGTTGAGGCTCCAGTACTTTGGCCACCTCATGAGAAGAGAAGACTCCCTAGAAAAGACCCTGATGTTGGGAAAGATTGAGGGCACAAGGAGAAGGGGACGACAGAGGACGACATGGTTGGACAGTGTTCTCGAAGCTGCCAACATGAGTCTGACCAAACTGCGGGAGGCAGTGGAAGACAGGAGTGCCTGGCGTGCTCTGGTCCATGGGGTCACGAAGAGTTGGACACGACTAAACGACTAAACAACAACAACAACAACAAGCCATGAGTTCCAGGGCTCACACAGGGTTGTGTCTCCTTGGAATGAAGCTCAGCGGAGACTGTGGGGTCCGCAGGATGTATGGTTTTACTTATGCATTTATGCAAACTGAGGATAGGATGGAAGGGACTCGCCTAGCTCACAGGGTTGTCGTGATGATTAAATGAGGAGGGCAAGAACTGTGCATGCTACCATGAGCTCCTTGGAGGAGGAGAATAATAATAATAATAATAATAATAATAATAATAATAATAATAATAATAATTATTATTATTATTATTATTATTATTATTATTATTATTTTATTTGAACCCCACCCATCTGACTAGGTTGCCCCTGCCCCTCTGGGAGCTTGTGGGATATGAATCCCATTGAGTCATCAGTGTGATGCAGCAGCAAAAAAAGCTCATGCTATTCTAGGCTGCATCAACTGAAGTCTAGTGTCCAGATCAAGGGAAGCAATAGTCCCACTCTATTCTGCCTTGGTCAGTCCCCACACTTGGGGTCCTGTGTCCAGTTCTGGGCACCACAATTTAAGAAGGGTGTTGACAAACTGGATGGTGTGCTGAGAAGGGCAACCAAGATGACCAAGGGTCAGGAAGCCAAGCCTTATGAGGAATGGTTGAAGAAGCTGGGTATGTTTAGCCTGGAAAAGAGGAGACTGAGAGGAGATAGACTAGCCATCTTCAAATATCTCAAGGGCTGTCACATGGAAGAGGGAACAAGCTTGTTTTCTCCTGCTCTGGAGGGTAGGACTCGAACCCATGGCTTCAAGTTACAGGAATGAAGATTTTGACTCAACACCAGGAAGAACTTCCTGATGGTAGCATCCGTTCAACACTGGGGAATGGTCTCTCTCGGGAGGTGGTCGACTCTCCTTCCATGGAGGTTTTAAAGCAGAGGTTGGGTGGCCATCTGTCATGGATGCTTTAGCTGAGATTCCTGCATTGCAGGGGGTTGGACTAGATGACCCTTGGGTTCCCTTCCAACTCTATGATTCTATGAAATGCAATCAATCGATACAAATAAATAAGAGCAGGGTCCTACACAATACATGCATTCTGGAAAGGTTGCCAACTGACCAGGGCAAAAGCTGAACCAGGCTTGCTTTTGTATCCCCAAATAGTTGGCAACCTCATTGTTGGATGTGGAGGGTTCTTTTACCTTTTAACACTCTTGGACTACTGCAATGCACTCTATGTGGGGCTCCCTTTGAAGGTGACCTGGAAACTGCAATTAATCCAGAATGCGACAGCTAGACTGGTGACTGGGAGTGGCCGCCAGGACCACATAACACCGGTCCTGAGAGATCTACATTGGCTCCCAGTACCGTTTCCGAGCACAATTCAAAGTGTTGGTGCTGACCTTTAAAGCCCTAAACGGCCTTGGTCCTGTATACCTGAAGGAGCGTCTCCACCCCCACTGTTCAGCCCGGACACTGAGATCCAGCGCCGAGGGCCTTCTGGCGGTTCCCTCACTGCGAGAAGCAAAGCTACAGGGAACCAGGCAGAGGGCCTTCTCGGTAGTGGCGCCCGCCCTGTGGAACGCCCTTCCAGCAGAGGTCAAAACAATCAACAACTACATAACATTTAGGAAATACCTGAAGGCAGCCCTGTTTAGGGAAGTTTTTAATCTGTAACATGTTAATGTATTGTTTTTTAATATTTGCTGGAAGCCGCCCAGAGTGGCCAGGGAGACCCAGCCAGATGGGCGGGGTACAAATAATAAATTATTATTATTATTATTATTCCAGGTAAGGAAAGTGCCTGTATCTCTGGGCCTCTGAGCTTAGCATCTCCAACCGGTTCAAGTTACCATTTGCGGCTTTGTGGTCATGTCAGGCGTCAGGTGAACAAATGCATTCCCCTTGCCTTTGGAAAGAGAACTGCCTTGGCATCAAAGGCCAAAGAATAAAAAAGGAGAGAGTTGACCTCCAGCATTGCTGGAGGTTGGACTAGATGACCAGTTGGGTCCCTTCCAATTCTTTGGATTCTATGACCGTGCTCCAGGAAGAGGATGGCAGGCTTGTGGGGGCATCTCCATGTTGCTGTTTCTTTCCCTGAGTATATTCTGCAACGAGTCATCGATGCAAAAATTGCGTGTTCGTGGTGGATTTATCTTCTTCTTTCTTCAATATCAACTTGGTTGGACTGGTCATGTTCTTTGGATGCCTGATGATCGTCTTCCAAAGCAACTACTCTACTTAAAAATGGAAAGCGTAATGCCGGTGGTCAACAAAAGAGGTTTAAAGACTCTCTCAAGGCAAAGCTTACAAATGTAGTATAAACACTGACAACTCGGAAACACTGGTCTGCGAGTGCTCCAGTTGGAGAACAGCCTTTACCAAAGCTGTCATGGGCTTTGAAGACACTCGAACTCAGGACGCAAGGGAGAAACGTCCTAAGAGGAAGGCACGCTTGGCAAATCCACACCATGATCAACTCCCGCCTGGAAACCAATGTCCCCACTGTGGAAGGACGTGTGGATCCAGAATGGATGGCAGCTAACAGATTGAGGTTGAATCCTGACAAGACAGAAGGGGGTGGGGGACTCCCTGGTCCTGAATGGGGTAACTGTGCCCCTGAAGGACCAGGTGCGCAGCCTGGGAGTCATTTTGGACTCACAGCTGTCCATGGAGGCGCAGGTCCATTCTGTGTCCAGGGCAGCTGTCTACCAGCTCCATCTGGTGCGCAGGATGAGACCCTCCCTGCCCACAGACTGTCTCTCCAGAGTGGTGCATGCTCTAGTTATCTCCCGCTTGGACTACTGCAATGCGCTCTACGTGGGGCTACCTTTGAAGGTGACCCGGAAACTACAATTAATCCAGAATACGGCAGCTAGACTGGTGACTGGGAGTGGCCGCTGGGACCACATAACACCGGTCCTGAGAGATCTACATTGGCTCCCAATACGTTTCTGAACACAATTCAAAGTGTTGGTGCTGACCTCTAAAGCCCTAAACGGCCTTGGCCCAGTACAGTATACCTGAAGGAGCGTCTCCACCCCCACCGTTCAGCCCGGACACTGAGATCCGAGGGCCTTCTGGCGATTCCCTCACTGCGAGAAGCAAAGCTACAGGGAACCAGGCAGAGGGCCTTCTCGGTAGTGGCACCCGCCCTGTGGAACGCCGTCCCACCAGATGTCAAAGAGATAAACAACTACCTGACATTTAGAAAATACCTGAAGGCAGCCCTGTTTAGGGAAGTTTTTAATCTGTGATATTTTAATGTATTTTGATATTTGTTGGAAGCCGCCCAGAGTGGCTGGGGAGACCCGGCCAGATGGGCGGGGTACAAATAATAAATTATTATTATTATTATTATTATTATTGGCCTGATCCAACAGGCTCTTCTTTTCTTCTTAACTGGAAGCAGGTAAAATGCAGAGTCTGTGCTCAGTCTTCAGGACCTCGGAGAGCTCCCAGGGTGAGAGGTGCTACTGGCTATCAGTGATGGCTAACCTTGACACTCCAGATGTTTTGGGACTACAACTCCCATCATCCCTGACCACTGGTCCTGTTAGCTAGGAATGATGGGAGTTGTAGTTCCAAAACATCTGGAGTGTCAAGGTTAGCCATCACTGGGCTACAACAACAGAAAGCTGGAGATGATCTGAGCCTATTCGTACCGAGCCTTTAAGTACCAACAAGCATGGGCAACCTGCGGCCCTCCGGATGTGATTGGACTACAACTCCCATGATCCCTAGCCATGCTGGCTGCAGGGGCTGATGGGAGTCCCGCAACGCACTTGTCTTAAAGAGACAACACTCCCCAAGAGAGAGTTGTCCACAGGGGTGGGCAAGCTCTGATGGGCAAGTTCGGTAGCCTAATCTCACGCGGACACCACCGGGGGGAACTCTACACATGCTCAGAGGCTCACTGTTGTCGTCATTTTCACTCCATATGGTCCCAAGCCGATTCTCCGCATTCAGAACAGGAAAAAAACCAGAAACCCAGCACCCATAGCCGGGCAAAGCTCAGCAGGCCTGTGATCCGCAGAGTGGCAAGAGCCATTATCTGCCTCGGAAAGGAAGGCAGTTTTAATAGGCTTAATCCTCCTTTGCATCTTGACTCTCGCAGGCCCCTGGCAATCTCCAAAACCTCTGCGTAATGTACCTTTTATTCCATTTCAGGGATAAAGCTGCGAAGCTGGTGGTTTGGCGAGAGGTGGAGGGCGGGGGAGAGGGAGAACGAAACACTAAAAGCATCTCTCCTCCTCTGCAACCTGCTTCCTCTTTCCTTCCCCTCCTCCTCTGGATTTAGAGCCTCCTTATCGCAAATCATCAGTTGCCAAAGCTTCTTACGGCTAGGCTGGCAGAAGACAGGCAGGTCGGGTCGGAGAGCAGGGAGGGAGGGGCGTGAGAGCTGGTCACAGGCTGGAATCATAGGAATTGTACAGTTCGAAGGGGACCCAAGGGTCATCTAGCCCAACCCACTGCAGTGCAGGGATCGTACCTAAGGACAGCAACCCAGCTAAACCTATGCATTCCCTATGAGTTGTAACTTCTCAAATTAAGACCCCGATCCCCCAATTTTGCAGCTGGGAACAGGACTCCATTTGTCTCCCACTCCCCCCAAAGGGTTGCAACGGCTGTGGATATAGTTCTGAGCACTTTGCACGTACTCAGGAGTGCTCTCGCTTTATAGTTTCCCATAGATCCAGTACGAGAAGGGAGAGCATCCCTTAGGATGGCTGTGCTCAGCCTCCACAGTCAGGGACAATGTGTCCCTGAATACCAGAGCGATATTCGCACTCAAGTCCTGCTTGTGGGTTTCCTCTCAGAGGCAACAAGGGGCTGGAGCAAGGCGGGTCTGATCCAGCTGCAGGTCTCTGTTGTAGTAGCACATGACAGACCTCTCCTCCTCCGTGAATTTGTCTAATCCCCTTTAAAAATAAAACTGCAAGCTGACGTAGAATTTTATTACTTTATTCCTTATTTCATTCATGTCTAAATGGAAATATTAATGCACAGTGAGAACAGGATGCAGGACTAGATGGGCCCGTGGCCTGATCCTGACAGCCTTTCCCATAGAATCCTAGATTTGTAGAGCTGGAAGGGACCCCCAAGGGTCATCTAGTCCAACCCCCTGCAATGTCCTAAACAGGGGAACTGCAAATATCCAGAAGCTCTCCCCTCCCTTTCCAACTCTGATGTGTTTGTGCGTTTCATGGGGAAAGCCCTCGGCACATGCTCAGAGGCCCCCAAGCCGGGCAAACATGGCCAGAGCTGATTGTAGAACAGAATCCACAGGGGTCCTGTGCACCCCTCGCTGAATCCCCATTTGACTCTTAGCTCCCAAGGTCTCCCTACTTCTCCCCCATCTCCGTGCCAGCCACCCCCTCCCCCAGCCCCAACCCTTGCACCCTTGTGGGCTTAGTCGTGATGGTCTGGGATCGGCACAGCAGCTCTTCCGCTGGGCCTGACATGCTTTGACTTGAAACCAGCACCTGATAAAAAGCGAGATGGGTTGTCGACAAACAGAGCTGCCGGAGAAATCCTCCTCTTGGAGTTTGTGAGCTGCCTGCTAATTCCTCCTCCACAGACACAGCCGCCAGCCGCCCAGGTGGCTCAGCTGAGGGAGGGAGGGAGGAGCTGGCGAAGAACCTGTTTGCTGCAGAAGGGATGTGTCTTGAATCATGGAATCATAGAAGGGACTCCATGTTGGAATAATAATAATAATAATAATAATAATAATAATAATAATAATAATAATAATTTATTATTTGTACCCCACCCATCTGACCGGGTCTCCCCAGCCACTCTGGGCGGCTTCCACAAATATCAAAAAATGTTCTGGAGTGGATAGCAAACTCCCCAAGACTCCAGAGCATCCTCCCGGTGGCCCTCTCTGGCTGGAACATCCCTCAGTCCAGAGCATAGCTGTCAACCCTCCCTTTTTTGTGTGGGAAACTCCCTTATTCCAATGCCGTTTCCCGCTGCTATCCCGGATTGTTGATACCCCTTAAATTCCCCAGATTTCAAAGGAAGCAGCTCCTCTCCCTCCCTGCCGGCCAGGGAGGCTCCTCAGCTGCGTTGCTCGGCTGCCAATAAGGAGTCTGAGACCGACTGGGGGCGGAGCTTGCATGCCTTGTGCAGCCAGACCCTCACGCCCAACCAGACAGACAGACAGCCTGCCTGCCATCTACGCGCTCGCTCTTTCGCTCACCTGTTCGCGCGCAGCCTCTGGAGCGCAGGGTGGCGAGGCTACTTGGGGCCATTGCACCGCCCTCGCGGCATCCCTTATTTTCAAATCCGAAAGTTTGTGAAAAAATCCCTTATTTTCAAATCCGAAAGTTGACAGCTATGGTCCAGAGTGCCAGTAATCTGCGACCGTTTCCTTATGAAAAGAGCACACAGGTCTTCTAGCATGACGCAGCAAGAAGAAAGACTCATCTGTAGTGCTAAACTACTTTTTTTTACAGTCTATATACAGAGACTCCATTTCTACGCCTGTGTTCTCTGAACAAGACTACAGAACTGTGACACGGCAGAAGTGAAACTAAACATACAATAACAACACTTAGATGGAACAGATAAAGCACACTTCCGTTCCCACTCTCTCTCTCTCAGACTCATGTGATTTACACAAAACATAACAGTCCTGCTGAAGCAGCATAGGACAAATAAAAATCCCAACACCCCCATGGGTCTGTTATGATTTTTGTCCAAGCCGAGCGGCAACAGCTGCAGAGAGGATGGTCTGACTTTTGCCTGTCTCACCAAGCCATGAGAAAGCTGCCTTATCTTTTCCTGTTTTACTGTACTATTGTAATCCTAGACTTTGTGCTTTCTCCAGTGTGGTGTAGTGGTTAAGAGCGGTAGACTCGTAATCCGGGGAACCGGGTTCGCATCTCCGCTCCTCCACATGCAGCTGCTGGGTGACCTTGGGCTAGTCCCACTTCTCTGAAGTCTCTCAGCCCCACTCACCTCACAGAGTGTTTGTTGTGGGGGAGGAAGGGAAAGGAGAATGTGAGCCGCTTTGAGACTCCTTCGGGTAGTGATAAAGCGGGATATCAAATCCAAACTCTTCTTCTTCTTCTTCTTCTCTTCTGGCGAGACCTCAAGCTGGAAAGATGGCATTATGGCAGCTCTGTCTAAATGAGCTGGCAGCAGAGATTCTCTCTGCACTGTTCCTACTATAAATAGTTTTAGCCTTAATTATGGCTTGTGTGTGATGTTCTTCATGCTGGGAACAATCACATATGACTGCGCCACCAGACTCTCTGTAGCCGGGGATGTGCGCACACGGTTTTGCTCTGGCTTTGGGGCAGTCTCACAAACTGCCCCAGGCGGGGTATTTCCTAACAGGGTAATCTAGTCCAGGGGTCAGCAAACTTTCTCAGCAGGGGGCCGGTCCACTGTCCCTCAGACCTTGTGGGGGGCTGGATTATATTTTGGAAAAAAATAATGAATGAATTCCTATGCCCCACAAATAACCCAGAGATGCATTTTAAATAAAAGAACACATTCTACTCATGTAAAAAGACGCTGATTCCCAGACCGTCCACGGGCCAGATTTAGAAGGCAATTGGTGAAAAGGTTTGCTGACCCCTGTGATGGATGGACTATGCCGAAATGGCGAAGATGACCATGTGGATCAGGCGCCAAGATGACAAGAAATTCAGCCAAGAGTGGGGAAAGTTTGTAGAATATCTTAAAGACCACTGTGTATACTTTAAAAAGTTAGAAGGATTGTTGTAACACTTATAATGTAATATGGCTTAAGGTAAAAAAAAAAGGATGCAAAAAAGTGGGGAGGGGGGATTGGAAACCAGGAATTTAAGTAATCCCAGAAGTGTAGAAATCGAAAATGATGTGAATGTATAAGAATATTGTTTTAAAAAGTGAAAATAAAATATTTTTTTTAAAAAAGAGCGGGACATTCTGGGATGAAATCAGAAACTGGGGCGGCTTCTTTAAATCCGGAACTGTCCCTGGAAAATACGGAGACTGGGGAGGGTCTGCAGTCCTTCTCTCTCTCAGGCTCCCCTCCCTCACACGGCTGTGGAGAGGAAACACAGGGGGGCAGGGGGGGAAGAACCACCTTGAAAGGAACATAAAATAAAATAATCTAGGAGCACAGGCTGGGCCCTGGATTTCACTGTCTCGCACACCCACCCTGCCCGACCCATCTATCTCCGATGGAAAACGTGGAGAGAGAAATTATTTATACACATGTCAAAGAAATCAATGAGGGAAAATGAAGGGGCCCCAGAAATCTATTTGCTGCAGAGTCCTGAGTGACAGGCAGAGGTTGTCAATGGGCGAGGGGGGGATGGGACTTTGGCTCTCCGAGGGGGAAAGAAAAAGCCTTCGTTTTGGCCACTGCCGCTTAGCCTTTGCGCGGAACCGAGAGCCCAGGCGCACTCCTGCCCTTGCGCCGCGATGATGACTGATCCGTTCTGGCAACCTCCGCTTACAATCGGCAGAGGGCTGATATTAGCTGCCATACCCATTATTTTCCTCTTAGATGTAATTATAGGAGCGCCTTCCCACTGAACCGGGCTGATCCCCTCTCCTCCAGAGCTCTCCCCGAGAAGTTTCCGTCTGATTAACAGCGCGCGCTGGGAATGCGGGGAAAGGAGAGGGCTGGGAATGTATCTCCGGAGGTGCCGCAGATCTGTGCTGAATAATCTTCTGGGACCCCGTGGAATGTCGGTGTCACCAGGCTTGGCATCAATGTGTCGTCGTCCCCCGCCGCCCCCCACCCCATTTCAGACCAAAAAGATCAACACATCCCTCATATATTCAAAACAACAGGAGAATAGGAGAAGAGCCTGCTGGATCAGGCCAATGGCCCATCTAGTCCAGCATAGAATCATAGAATCCTAGAGTTGGAAGAGACCCCAAGGGCCATCCAGTCCAACCCCCTGCCAAGCAGGAAACACCATCAAAGCATTCCTGACAGGTGGCTGTCAAGCCTCTGCTTAAAGACCTCCAAAGAAGGAGACTCCACCACACTCCTTGGCAGCAAATTCCACTGTCGAAACAGCTCTTACTGTCAGGAAGTTCTTCCTAATGTTTAGGTGGAATCTTCTTTCTTGTAGTTTGAATCCATTGCTCCGTGTCCGCTTCTCTGGAGCAGCAGAAAACAACCTTTCTCCCTCCTCTATAGGACATCCTTTTATATATTTGAACATGGCTATCATATCACCCCTTAACCTTCTCTTCTCCAGGCTAAACATACCCAGCTCCCTAAGCCGTTCCTCATAAGGCATCGTTTCCAGGCCTTTGACCATTTTGGTTGCCCTCCTCTGGACACGTTCCAGCTTGTCAGTATCCTTCTTGAACTGTGGTGCCCAGAACTGGACACAGTATTCCAGGTGAGGTCTGACCAGAGCGGAATACAGTGCTACTATTACTTCCCTTGATCTAGATGCTATACTCCTATTGATGCAGCCCAGAATTGCATTGGCTTTTTTAGCTGCTGCATCACACTGTTGACTCATGTCAAGTTTGTGGTCTACCAAGACTCCTAGATCCTTTTCACATGTACTGCTCTCAAGCCAGGTGTCACCCATCCTGCTAACCAGATGCCCGTTATGGGAAACCAACAAGCAGGATTCGAACACAAGAGCCCTCTCCCCTCCTGTGGTTTCCCGCAAGCGGTATTCAGAAGCATTGCTGAATCTGACGATGGAGACAGAAAAACAGACATCAATAGCCCTCACCTCCATGAATTTGCCCACTCCTCTTATAAAGTCATCTAGGCTGCTGGCCATTACTGTTTCTTATGGGAGTGAGTTCCATAGTTTAACTATGTGCTGAGTGAATAATGACTTTATCTGCCCTGAACCTCCTAATTATTATTCTTGTTATTATTATTAATTACTTATGCCCTGCCTATCTGGCTGGGTTTCCCCAGCCACTCTGGGCAGCTCCCAACAGAATATTAAAAACACAATAAAACATCAAAAATTAAAAACTTTCCTAAACAGGGCTGCCTTCAGGTGTCTTCTAAAAGTCTGTTAGTTGTTTATTTCCTTGACAGCTGAAGGGTGGGCGCCACCACCGAGAAGACCCTCTGCCTGGTTCCATGCAATCTCACTTCTCACAGTGAGGGAACTGCCAGAACGCCCTCAGCGCTGGACCTCAGTGTCCGGGCCGAACGATTGGGGTGGAGACGCTCCTTCAGGTATACTGGGCAGAGGCTGTTTAGGGCTTTAAAGGTCAGCACCAACACCTTGAATTGTGCTCAGACGCGTACTGGGAGCCAATGTAGGTCTTTCAAGATTGGTGTTATGGGGTCTCGGCGGCCACTCCCAGTCACCAATCTAGCTGCCGCATTCTGGATTAGTTGTAGTTTCTGGGTCACCTTCAAAGGTAGCCCCATGTAGAGCGCATTGCAGTAGTCCAAATGGGAGATAACTAGAACATGCACCACTCTGGCCAGACAGTCTGTGGGCAGGTAGGGTCTCATCCTGCGTACCAGATGGCGCTGGTAGACAGCCACCCTGGACACAGAATTAACCTGCACCTCCATGGACAGCTGTGAGTCCAAAATGACTCCAGGCTGCGCACCTGGTCCTTCAGGGGCACAATTACCCCATTCAGGACCAGGGAGTCCCCCACACCTGCCCACCCCCTGTTCCCCCAAAACAGTACTTCTGTCTTGTCAGGATTCAGCCTCAATCTGTTAGCCGCCATCCATCCTACAACCGCCTCCAGACACTCACACAGGACCTTCACCGCCTTCACTGGTTCTGATTTGAAAGAGACGTAGAGCTGGGTATCATCCGCATACTGATGAACACCCAGCCCAAACCCTCTGATAATCAGCTTCGTTGGACGTCCACTAATTCTAGTGTCGCAAGGGAGATAGTTTCCCCTTTCCAGCCTCTTTCACCGTCCATTGAATAATTTTATAAGCTTCTCTTGTGTCGCCTCTCACTTTACCTTAAACCAAAACGTCCTGAGCGCTGCAACCATTCTTCATCAGGGACTCGTTCCATCTTCAATTTGGTTGATTTTTCCTGAATCTTTTCCAACTCTGCGATATCCTTTTCGAGGTGAGGCGACCAGAACTGTATGCAGTATTCCAAATGAGGGTGCACCCTAGATTTGCATAATGGGATTGTGATATCAGCAGCTTTATTTTTAGTTCCTTTCCCATGGAATTTGCCTTTTTTTTACGGCTGCCGCACACTGGGTCATCAAGCTATCTGCTATGACCCGGGGGCCTGTTCCTGGTGCGTCACCTCCAGTTCAGACCCAATGAGCACATATGTGAAAGCAAGAGTTTTCTGCCCCAAAATGCCTCATTTTGCATTTGTTTACACTGAATTGTCTTTGACATTTTACCGCCCATTCACTCAGTTTGGAGAGGTCCTTTCGGATCTCTCTACAATCTCTTTTTGCTCTAATGGCCCTGAACAACTGATCACAGTGCATTTCAGGAGAAAGAAATCTGCAGCTACCATCCTAGCAAAGGAAATGCTCCAAAGTGAGAACAGAGGTTAACCTTTGGAACTCCTTGCTGTTACATATCAAGCAGGAACCGTCTCTGTTGCTTCTTTTAGCACTTTAGCTTCACACACACACACACACACACACACACACACACACACACTGATATGAAGCAATAAATTACAAGTTCCTCTTTCAACAAGGCTTCTGAGTGTCAAATGATTTCGCCCCAATCGATAAACGGCTTGGATTTGAAATGGCTTTTTATCTATGTGACTGTTCTTAACTGTCTTTTTATATGTGCAATGGTCTTTAATCGCTTCTACATCTGCAATTGATTTAACTGACTTTATATATGGTTTTATCGTACTGCAAAATCGCCTCAGGAGGCTTCGTGGAAAGCAATTCTTAGGTGAAATCAAGGACCCACAGAAAAGCAACAAGCTGAATCAACAGAAATCTCAGGTTCTTAAAAGCTCAGCTTTGGAAAGGTGACGCAAGGGGGAAAGGGGTTCAGAAAGTTCTTCATGGATACTGGAAGACACAGGAATTACCAACGATAGAAGAATGGCAGATGAAAATGATGGACTATATGGAACTCGCCGAACTGACAGGGAAACTCCGTGACCAGGGGGAGGAGACAGTGGGAAAAGACTGGAAAAAATTTAAATTATACTTAAAGAACTATTGTAAGATTTAAAGAATGAAAAAAATTGGAAGAAATGACAGCCTACAGAGTAGTAAATAGGTTTAAGTAATTTAGATATATGATTTTACGTTAAGACTATTATAAGTAAAGGATATAAGTGTTTTTAGTAAATAATATTTAAAGATGACAAGAAATTACTAAAGATGATTGACAATGAAACGCAGCAGGGGAGACGTGAGGAAGTCACCCCAACATGATTAGTTATAAGGAATGGGAAATTATGATGTGTGTTTGTGTTGTTGAATTTGTTTTGACTCTATGTACTATGTATTGTGTGTGTTTTTTCTTGTTGTTTTCTGTTTTGTTTTAAAACCCAATAAATATAATCTGGTCCCTTAGTCGGAATCTCTTGTCATTTGTATCCACTGGTTTGGATCCAGCCCTCTGGAGATGCAGAAAACAAGTGTGCTCTGTCTTCCATGTGACAGCCATTCAAACGGCTGTCATGTCACCTCTCAGTCTTCTCTTCTCCAGGCTAAACAGACATAACTCCTTCAACTATTTCTCACAAGGCTTGGTTTCCCAAACCCTTGATCATCTTGGCCACCCTCCTCTTCCCGCATTCTACCTTGTCAACATCTTTCTTAAATTGTGGTGCCCAGAACTGGACACAGTATTCCAGGTGTGGTCTGATCAAGGCAGAATAAAGTGGGACTATTACTTCCTGAAAGGGACCCAGGTGGCGCTGTGGGTTAAACCACAGAGCCTGATCAGAAGGTCGGCGGTTCGAATCCCCATGACGGGGTGAGCTCCCGTTGCTCTGTCCCTGTTCCTGCCCACCTAGCAGTTCGAAAGCACGTCAAAGTGCAAGTAGATAAATAGGTACCACTCCGGCGGGAAGGTAAACGGCGTTTCCTTGCACTGCTCTGGTTCGCCAGAAGTGGCTTTGTCATGCTGGCCACATGACCCGGAAGCTGTATGCCGGCTCTCGGCCAATAAAGTGAGATGAGCGCCGCAACCCCAGAGTCGGACACGACTGGACCCAATGGTCAGGGGTCCCTTTACCTTTATTACTTCCTGAAGCTGAGGCTCCAAGACTTTGGCCACCTCATGAGAAGAGAAGACTCGCTGGAAAAGACCCTGATGTTGTTCTCGAAGCTACCAACATGAGTCTGACCAAACTGCAGGAGGCAGTGGAAGACAGGAGGGCCTGGTGTGCTCTGGTCCATGGGGTCACGAAGAGTCGGATACGACTAAACGACTAAACAACAGCAACAAAATTACTTCCCTTGATCGGGATACTGGACTTCTGTTGATGCAGCCTAAAATTGCATTAGCTTTTTTTGCTGCTGCTTCACACTGTTGACTCATGTTAAGCTTGTGGTCCACCAAGACCCCTAGATCAGGCATAGGCAAACTCGGCCCTCCAGATGTTTTGGGACTACAACTCCCATCATCCCTAGCTAACAGGACCAGTGGTCAGGGGTGATGGGAATTGTAGTCCCAAAACAACTGGAGGGCTGAGTTTGCCTATGGCTGTCCTAGATCTTTACCCCATGGACTGCTGCCAAGCCACGTGTTTCCCGTCCTATATTTGTGCACCTGGTTATTCCTGTCTGAGTGTAGAAAGTTACATCTGCCCCCGTTGAAATTTATTTTGTTGGTTTGGGTCCAGTTCTCCAGCCTGTTGAAGTCATCTTGAATCCTGATTCTACCTTCGGGGTATTAGTTACCCCTCTCAGTTTGGTGCCATTTTCAAACGATGCGCATCCACTCAAATTCCTTCATCCAAGTTGTTTATAAAAACATTGAACAACAACGGGCCCAGGACAGAACCCTGTGGCACCCCACTTGTCACTTCCCCCCAGGATGATGAGAAACCATTAGTGAGCTTGGTCAGCCAGCTACAAATCCATCGGACAGTAAGATCATCCAGCCAACATCTGACCACCTTGTCTGCAAGAATATCAAGGCAGACTTGGTTGAAAGCCTTACTGAAATCAAGATATGCTACACCCACAGCATCCCCCTGATCTACCAAGCTTGTAACTCTATCAGAAATAGAAATGAGATTAGCCTGACATGACTTGTTCTTCAGAAACCTAGGCTTTATCCAAGCCATTTATAAAGTCATTTTCAGGGGGTAGTATTTGGGTTCCATAGTATTTGGGGTGCACGAAAGACACCCTCCAAAAGGCTGTCAAACAGATTTAATATTCCTAATGAACGCAGATCATTCATTTCATACTGGGGCAGTCCCCTTTCATGATATCGAGACAAACGCTAATTGCTGGCAGCCACCCATTTTGCAACACGCTCCCAGACTCAGGGCTCGAAAAATCCTCATTTTTAAATCCACATCTTTTAATCTGCAATTAATGAATTAATTGATTGAGCAGCTGATTAATCCCATTAACGCTCCCGAGCCTTGATTCCAGGCGTCGCAGCAAAAGGGAACGCTTGCCCAGCTGGGATGAAACTTCATGTCCCAAAGAATGGGGTCTTCTCCCTCCTTGTCCCCCCCCCAATGATGCTAAAGTCCATGCTTGGGGGGGAGGGCAGAGAACAAAAAGAAGGAAATGGTGCAATATTGAATTACCCACCCAAATGGAAGTGTTTCCTTGGGGCTTGACTTAATTAGTCCATATGCCACTTCCCTCCAGTGGCTTCCAATTAGGGAAGATCTTTTGCAAGAGGATATTGTAACAAGCCAACCCAGTCTCCGAGCGGCAGGAGAATCTAAGGGTTCCAGGCACTGACCCTGGGTTTGGTTTCCCAGAGCCTAGGGCTTGCTGATCAGAAGGTCGGCGGTTCGAATCTCCGCGACGGGGTGAGCTCCCGTTGCTCGGTCCCTGCTCCTGCCCACCTAGCAGTTCGAAAGCATGTCAAAGTGCAAGTAGATAAATAGGTACTCTGGCGGGAAGGTAAACGGCGTTTCCGTGTGCTGCTCTGGTTCGCCAGAAGCGGCTTAGTCCTGCTGGCCACATGACCTGGAAGCTGTAGGCAAAAAAAATGAAAGGCACAAATTTGGGCAAAAAAAATGAAAGGCACAAATACAGGATGGGTGATACCTGGCTTGAGAGCAGTACAAGTGAAAAGGATCTAGGAGTCTTGGTAGACCACAAACTTGACATGAGTCAACAGTGTGATGCAGCAGCTAAAAAAGCCAATGCAATTCTGGGCTGCATCAATAGGAGTATAGCATCTAGATCAAGGGAAGTAATAGTACCACTGTATTCCGCTCTGGTCAGACCCCACCTGGAATACTGTGTCCAGTTCTGGGCACCACAGTTCAAGAAGGATATTGACAAGCTGGAACGGGTCCAGAGGAGGGCAACCAAAATGGTCAAAGGCCTGGAAACGATGCCTTATGAGGAACGGCTTAGGGAGCTGGGTATGTTTAGCCTGGAGAAGAGACGGTTAAGGGGTGATATGATAGCCATGTTCAAATATATAAAAGGATGTCATATAGAGGAGGGAGAAAGGTTGTTTTCTGCTGCTCCAGAGAAGCGGACACGGAGCAATGGATTCAAACTACAAGAAAGAAGATTCCACCTAAACTTTAGGAAGAATTTCTTGACAGTAAGAGCTGTTCGACAATGGAATTTGCTGCCAAGGAGTGTGGTGGAGTCTCCTTCTTTGGAGGTCTTTAAGCAGAGGCTTGACAGCCACCTGTCAGGAATGCTTTGATGGTGTTTCCTGCTTGGCAGGGGGTTGGACTGGATGGCCCTTGTGGTCTCTTCCAACTCTATGATTCTGTGATTCTGTGATTCTGTACTCCGGCTCCCTCGGCCAATAAAGCGAGATGAGCGCCACAACCCCAGAGTTGTCCATGACTGGACCTAATGGTCAGGGGTCCCTTTACCTTTACCTTTAAGGTCAGCGCAGACCGTGGTGTCTTTAGGATATAAAGGTAAAGGTAAAGGACCCCATGGCGGTTAAGTCCAGTCAAAGGTGACTATGGGGTTGTGGCACTCATCTCACTTTCAGGCCGAGGGAGCCGGCATTTGTCCACAGACAGCTTTCCGGGTCATGCCGCCAGCAGGACTAAACCGCTTCTGGCGCAATGGAATACTGTGGCGGGAAACCAGAGTGCACGGAAACGCTGTTTACCTTCCCGCTGCAGCGGAACCTATTTATCTACTTGCACTGGTGTGCTTTTGAACTGCTAGGTTGGCAGGAGCTGGGACAGAGCAACAGGAGCTCACTCCATCGCAGGGATTCGAACTGCCAACCTTCCGATCAGCAAGCCCAAGAGGCTCAGTGGTTTAGACCACAGCACCACCCGCATACACCTCAAGCGTCAACAGCTAGGGTGAAGGGATGCGTCTCCAGATGGGCACCAGACACACCTCTGTGGGGAGGGAGTTATGCAGCTAAGGAACCACCACAGCAAAGGTCTTTTCCCAGGCTCTCAGAGCAGAGGAACTACCAGGAGGGCTGATCTCAGCACCTGAGAATGTCTGTAAGGAAGGATGTGGTCTTTCAGGTATGTTGGCCCTGGGTCCATTAGGGCTTTATGAGGGACGCGGGTGGTGCTGTGGGTTAAACCACAGAGCCTAGGGCTTGCCGATCAAAAGGTCGGCAGTTCGAATCCCCGCAATGGGGTGAGCTCCCGTTGCTCGGTCCCTGCTCCTGCCAACCTAGCAGTTCGAAAGCACGTCAAAGTGCAAGTAGATAAATAGGAACCGCTCTGGCAGGAAGGTAAACGGCGTTTCCGTGCGCTGCTCTGGTTCGCCAGAAGCGGCTTAGTCATGCTGGCCACATGACCCGGAAGCTGTACGCCGGCTCTCGGCCAGTAAAGCGAGATGAGCGCCGCAACCCCAGAGTTGTCCGCGACTGGACCTAATGGTCAGGGGTCCCTTTACCTTTACCATTAGGGCTTTAAATGTGAGCTCCTTGAATGAAGCCTGGAAACAGACTGGCAACCAAGTGTGTTTCAACAACAGGGGTTATATCAGATCTGAATCTCTTATCTCCCTTCACGGCATGTGTGCCTCGTGTATGCATTTTAATTTACTTCTGCTTCCCCCTATCTAGGCAGATCTGCAATGGAGATTCTCTGGTACTAATCATGCCCGTAGGGAGCGACCGCCCAGCTGACATTGAGTACATTTCCCCTCCTGAGGGATGAGGGAGAAGCATTCATTAAGTTCACAGCTCCAAATCTGTCTTGCCTGCATCGGTTGGCGCTGAGAACACTCTAACCATTATGCCACACCGGCTCTCAATTCCTGGAAGCTCCAAGTTGAGGAAAAGTTCCCAGCAGCTGTCCCTCCTTCCTTGCCTCTCCATGCCAAAAAGTGACTAGAATCACCATCCTTTCCTCTCCTGCAGCTGCCACTCAGCCAGGAGTTTTCCTTGGCCTCGCTGTGCCTCCTGGCACTTGCCACTGCTGGCTAATTAGGAGCAGCCGGGGCAAATCAAACCAGCCAGGCTTTTCCAATAAAGCACACACAGCACAGTAAGGAGCATCAAGCCAGCTGAGAGACAGAGCGGTGCCACCCCCAAGGTAGGTGGAAAAAACCCAACCAGGCCGCTGCACAGAACTACCAACTTTTCCAGCACTGAGTAGGAAGGTCCCTTATGGAAAAGCTGGCCCCCTTTCTTGCTGTGATCACTGTGAGAACAGGATGCTGGACTAGATTGGCCATTGGCTTGATCCAGCAGGGCTCTGATACAACTGAGTACACAAAAGGTGTCTTCTTCAGGAGCTCTCCATGGTCCTGACATCTCACATAGACAGCTAGACTTCTATAGGAGCTCTCCAAGGTGCTGCAATCCCCCTTACACAACTGAACACACCAAATGGTGTCTTCTTCAGGAGCTCTCCATGGTCCTGACATCTCACATAGACAGCTGGACTTCTATAGGAGCTCTCCAAGGTGCTGCAATCCCCCTTACACAACTGAACACACCAAATGGTGTCTTCTTCAGGAGCTCTCCATGGTCCTGACATCTCACATAGACAGCTGGACTTCTATAGGAGCTCTCCAAGGTGCTGCAATCCCCCTTACACAACTGAACACACCAAATGGTGTCTTCTTCAGGAGCTCTCCAAGGTCCTGACATCTCACATAGACAGCTGGACTTCTATAGGAGCTCTCCAAGGTGCTGCAATCCCCCTTACACAACTGAACACACCAAATGGTGTCTTCTTCAGGAGCTCTCCATGGCCCTGACATCTCACATAGACAGCTGGAATTCTATAGGAGCTCTCCAAGGTGCTGCAATCCCCCTTACACAACTGAACACACCAAATGGTGTCTTCTCGGGGAGTTTTCCAAGGTCCTGAATCCATCATATTACACACACACAAACACACACATATAGATAGATGTAGAGATAGAGCTATAGAGATAGTCTACAGCAATAAAACAACACTATACAGTATGTGGAGGGATGTATTCTTAATTGCCTATACAAGCCTAGTGGAATAGAAAGGTTTTCAGCAGGCATTCAAAAGTTGGCACAGGAGGCACCCATTGAATCTCTACTGGCAGAGTATTACACAGGACAGGGCCGAACACACAAAAGGCTCAGTTTCTTGTTGCTGTCAAGCAAGCCTCACCAACTCTGGGAATGACCAACGACCCTCCTGCAAATTATCTCAGTGACTGAGCTGGGATGTAAGGGTCTTGGCTGTCCCTAAGGTAACCTGGACCTAAGTTATTCAGGGCTTTGTAAACTAGTACAAGAATCTTGAATCTGGCTCAGTATACAGTTGAACACACCCACATTTAAAGGTAGATAGCCGTGTTGGTCTGTCATAGTCAAAACAAAATAAAATAAAAAAAATTCCTTCCAGTAGCACCTTAGAGACCAACTAAGTTTGTTCTTGGTATGAGCTTTCGTGTGCATGCACACTTCTTCAGATAACATCTGAAGAAGTGTGGTATCTGAAGAAGTGTGCATGCACACGAAAGCTCATACCAAGAACAAACTTAGTTGGTCTCTAAGGTGCTACTGGAAGGAATTTTTTTTATTTTATTTTGTTTTGACACCCACATTTGTCTTCTTTGGGGAGCTCTCCAAGGTCCTGAAGTCCTCCTTACAGAACTGCACACACTAATAGGTGTCTTCTCATGGAGCTCTCCAAGGTGCTAAAAGTCCTTGATTGACTGGAACTGAGTTACTTACTACAGCTGCAGTGGATGCATGACCCCAGTAATACTTTGAACCAAAGCCATATTTATTTGGTTCCTCTACATTTTACAGCCACTCAGGACACAGAAATGTGTCCTGACCAGCTTTTCCTAAATGGGAGGCAAAGTGATTGGGGGAGTTCCACCTGCTTAAATTTCTGCATGTCAGGCTGCCACTACAGAATGCAGGAGAGGAGCCAGGGGGAAAACTGCCAAGCCAATAAGCAAAAGCGTAATGATTCCCAGTGGCTTCGTATTTTGAACACTCACCAATATCAGCATGTCATCTGCATGAAATTCTCTTCTTCCCAGTGGTCCATTGGGGCTACATGCCTTGGGAGCCATGGCACGGGTGCAAAGCAATAGTTCAAGGGGCATGGACACCTGGTCTGGAGCATGGGCACCTAAGAAGAGCCCGCAGGATCAGACCAATGGCCCATCTAGCCAAGCATCCTGTTCTCACAGTGGACAACCAGATGCTTCAATGGGAATCCTGCAAGCAGGACATGAGGATGCCAGGAACTTGGAGAGCTCCCCAAGAAGACACCTTGTGGTATATACGCAGCTGTAGGAGAATGTAAGAGCCCTGGAGCCAGAATTTCATCTAGTTCAGCATCCTGTTCTCAGGTGCCCATGGGAAACCAGCAAGCAGGCTCCGACCACAAGAGCAACTCTCCCCTCCTGCGGTTTCCAGCAACTGGTATTCAGAACATCGCTGCCTTCAACTGTGGAGGGAATGCATAGCCATCCTAGCTAGTAGTCAGTGGTAGGTAGTCTTAAAAGGTAAAGGGACCCCTGACTTTTAGGTCCAGTCGCGGACGACTCTGGGGTTGCAGCGCTCATCTCGCTTTATTGGCTGAGGGAGCCGGCGTACAGTTTCCGGGTCATGTGGCCAGCATGGCTAAGTCGCTTCTGGCGAACCAGAGCAGCGCACGGAAATGCCGTTTACCTCCCCGCCGGAGTGGTACCTATTTATCTACTTGCACTTTAATGTGCTTTCGAACTGCTAGGTTGGCAGGAGCAGGGACCGAGCAACGGGAGCTCACCCCGTCACGGGGATTCGAACCGCCAACCTTCTGATCAGCAAGCCCTAGGCCAGGGGTAGGCAATCTAAGGCCCGTGGGCCAGATGCAGCCCAATCGCTTTCCCAGTCCTGCCCGTGGACGGTCCAGGAATCAGCTTGTTTTTACATGAGTAGAATGTGTCCTTTTATTTAAAATGCATCTCTGGGTTATTTGTGGGGCATAGGAATTCGTTCATATTTTTTTTCAAAATATAGTCCGGCCCCCAACAAGGTCTGAGGGACAGTGGACCAGCCCCCTGCTGAAGAAGGTTGCTGACCCCTGCCCTAGGCTCTGTGGTTTAGACCACAGTGCCACCCGCGTCCCTCCATGAGTTTGTCTAACCCACTTTCGAAAGCATCCAGGCTGGTAGCCATCACTGTATCTTGTGATATCACTTGGACTACTGCAATGCGCTCTACGTGGGGCTACCTTTGAAGGTGACCCAGAAACTACAACTAATCCAGAATGCGGCAGCTAGACTGGTGACTGGGAGCCAAGACCATATAACACCGGTCTTGAAAGACCTACATTGGCTCCCAGTAGGTTTCCGAGCACAATTCAAAGTGTTGGTGCTGACCTTTAAAGCCCTAAACGGCCTCAAAGGCCCAGTAGACCTGAAGGAGCGTCTCCACCCCCATCGTTCAGCCCGGACACCGAGGTCCAGCTCCGAGGGCCTTCTGGCGGTTCCCTCCCTGCGAGAAGCCAAGTTACGGGGAACCAGGCACAGGGCCTTCTCGGTAGTGGCACTCGCCCTGTGGAACGCCCTCCCTTCAGATGTCAAAGAGAACAACTATCAGACCTTTGGAAGACATCTGAAGGCAGCCCTGTTTAGGGAGGCTTTTAATGTTGAATAGATTATTGTATTTTAATGTTCTGTTGGAAGCCGCCCAGAGTGGCTGGGGAAACCCAGCCAGATGGGCGGGGTATAAATAATAAATTATTATTATTATTATTATTATTATTATTATTATTATTATTATTATTAGGGGGTGCATGCCATAGCTCTGCCCTGCGCACGAGATCCAAACCTAAAAACATAACATTTGACAGCCTAAAAGAGCTCATAGGATAGGCAAGGGCCGAGTGTGCCAGAGAGCCAGGGATGCCTAGAGGCAGAGAGAAAAGGCTCGTCTCCAAGATGGAGCTGAGAGCCAAGGAAACCTAATCAAGTCGCTTAAAAACCCCTATTAGGAGCATCAGGTCTCTATTAAGGCTCTGCAATTGCATTCCTGTTCATAACAAGCAAGAGGCAGGAAGCAGAGCAAGGAGAAGGAGAGCAACCCGGGTCTCCCCCTTCCTCATAAATCTGTTGGTTATTGCAGCTTTTCCGTCTTTTTTGAAGGTCAGAATCAGGCAGAAAACCAATTAAAACAATAAAGATTAAAAATAGCCATAGAGCAAAAGAGGTGAGTTTTAATGAGCTGTTATTTGTAAGTAGAGCGGCCCAATGTGGGAGCAGAGGAAACAAACATTCAGCAGGAGACAAATGGCTCCCCCCCCTTTTCGTGCTGGGAATCTAGATGCTATACTCCTATTATACTCTAGATGCTATACTCCTATGCTATACTCCTATTGATGCAGCCCAGAATTGCATTGGCTTTTTTAGCTGCTGCATCACACTGTTGACTCATGTCAAGTTTATGGTCTGTCTAGGAGTCTTGGTAGACCATAAACTTGACATGAGTCAACAGTGTGATGCAGCAGCTAAAAAAGCCAATGCAATTCTGGGCTGCATCAATAGGAGTATAGCATCTAGATCAAGGGAAGTAATAGTACCACTGTATTCCGCTCTGGTCAGACCTCACCTGGAATACTGTGTCCAGTTCTGGGCACCACAGTTCAAGAAAGATACTGACAAGCTGGAACGGGTCCAGAGGAGGGCAACCAAAATGGTCAAAGGCCTGGAAACGATGCCTTATGAGGAACGGCTTAGGGAGCTGGGTATGTTTAGCCTGGAGAAGAGAAGGTTAAGGGGGGATATGATAGCCATGTTCAAATATATAAAAGGATGTCATATAGAGGAGGGAGAAAGGTTGTTTTCTGCTGCTCCAGAGAAGCGGACACGGAGCAATGGATTCAAACTACAAGAAAGAAGATTCCACCTAAACATTAGGAAGAACTTCCTGACAGTAAGAGCTGTTCGACAGTGGAATTTGCTGCCAAGGAGTGTGGTGGAGTCTCCTTCTTTGGAGGTCTTTAAGCAGAGGCTTGACAGCCACCTGTCAGGAATGCTTTGATGGCGTTTCCTGCTTGGCAGGGGGTTGGACTGGATGGCCCTTGGGGTCTCTTCCAACTCTAGGATTCTATGATTTCTATGAACATTTATTCACCATGTGCACAACAACCTGGCAAGGAAGACTGGTATCAATCTCCATGATGTGACTGGAGGGCTGAGACTGAGACTAAAAGAGGGACCTGTCTAAAGAAAGGCAGCGTGGCATAGTGGCTAGACTTTCAGTCTAGGACAGGGGCCAGCAAACTTTTTTAGCAGGGGGCTGCTCCACTGTCCCTCAGACCTTGTGGGGGCCTGGACTATATTTGTTTTTTGGGGGGGGGATGAACGAATTCCTATGCATTTCAAATAAAAGCACACATTCTACTCATGTAAAAACACCAGGCAGGCCCCACAAATAACCCAGAGATGCATCTATATATATATAAAATCGTTCAAGTTGGATGTTTGTTAACAATCGCCTTTCTCCGTAACCCCTTGATCGATTCTGTTCAAATTTGGACACAACGTTCCATGCCCATATGGGAGTGATCTTATGTACTCACATTGCACAAATACCACACCTTTCCCAGGTAAAAATGTGATTTTGTGGAAAAAATATAGCGCCCTCCAGTGGACGTTAAACAGCACAACACAACACACCTGTTTCTGACCCCTCTTCCTCCTTTCCCGACGTCACTACCACCATCCAATCGACAGACAGACCGGCCACAAACACTACTGCTGGCTCCGCCGGCGGGTATAGAGCCACGCAGGGAGGAATCGCCATTTTCGCGGTTTGCGACGCTACCTCGACCGGCTGTAGAGAGAGGCCGGACGAAGGCCATTGACAAAATCAGGACAAATAACCTCATAGACTAAAATAGAAACGAAGACAAAAACGGGAGGGGCAAACGGAGAACACATAGACTGAACTTCAACGAGATAAGATGTAAGTAAACATACACTTTCTCTTTCATACTGTATCTTACTTTTGCATTTCACCAAATCGCCCACAGCAAGGCATGGCCGGGTCAGCTAGTTTTAAATAAAAGGACACATTCTACTCATGTAAAAACACTCTGATTCCTGGACTGTCCGCAGGCCGGATTTAGAAGGCGATTGGGCCGCATCCGGCCCCCGGGCCTTAGTTTGCCTACCCATGGCCCTCGGACTTGGAAAAGCAGGGTTCGAATCCCCTGAAGCTCTGGTCAGTCACTTGCTCTCAACCTAACCTACCTCACAGGGTTGTTGTGAGAATAAAATAGGAAGGAGGGGAGCTACATAAGCCATCTTGAGCACTTTGGCAAAGAAGTGGGATACAAATGCAAATTAGTGATAATAATAAAGCCGTCTGATGACTTTATGATTGAGGCAAGAACCTGGTCACACCCACACCATAATCCTAGGAACTGTGTTTTTTTTAAAAAAAGGGTGCTGGAAATTATAGTTCTGCGAGGAGGAAAACTATAGTTCCCAGGATTCTTGGGGGAGGGGAGCTATGTGCTTTAAAATGCATGCTGTGGATGTGACCTCTGTCTTGTTCTTATTGATTTGCACCCAAAATCTACCAGTTGCTTACTGTAGAACTACTTCCTGTTCAGCCTTTGTCAACCTGGTGCTCTCTGGGTGTTTTGGATTAAAGTTCCCATCAGCTCCAGCAAGCATGGCTGTATGATGACCCTGGTGCTGATGGGAATCACGGTCAGGTTGCAGAAGTTCTCCTTTGCTATTAGCACAGCTAGGATTTTATGTTTCGGAGGTTAGCAAATACACCTGGCATTTATGAATGGTGGAATAAATGAATACGCAATTATTGCCAAATTAAGACATTATATACAGAAGAGCTGGACCATCAAGAAGGCTGATCGCCGAAGAATTGATGCTTTTGAATCATGGTGCTGGAGGAGACTCTTGAGAGTCCCATGGACTGCAAGAAGATCAAACCTATCCATTCTTAAAGAAATCAGCCCTGAGTGCTCACTAGAAGGACAGATCCTGAACCTGAGGCTCCAAGACTTTGGCCACCTCATGAGAAGAGAAGACTCCCTGGAAAAGACCCTGATGTTGGGAAAGATGGAGGGCACAAGGAGAAGGGGACGACAGAGGATGAGATGGTTGGACAGTGTTCTCGAAGCTACTAACATGAGTTTGGCCAAACTGCGAGAGGCAGTGAAGGATAGGCGTGCCTGGCGTGCTCTGGTCCATGGGGTCACGAAGAGTCGGACACGACTGAACGACTGAACAACAACAACATACAGAAGAAGGAAGGCAGGCAAGGATGCAATCCTTTCCTAAATACCTTGCAACCTTTCATTGCATTTTGAGGGTTTTTAAAACAAATCCATTTATAAACAACGACCAGATGATTGACTTAGTTGGATGTTTCCAATCCAGTTTCTGTGCATTTTATGCATATATTTTTTTAAATGAAACTATTGAAGTTGCTTGACACCCACAAATATTCATTCATAAATTTCTTGAATTATTCTCACGCCGCTTTTCATGCTCGCATAAAAGCACTTAAAATACAATAAAAGTGAGAAATGGGACTGAAACCAGTGCAATCGGAAAGTTGCGCTGCTACGCCGGCTGAGAGACAGAGGTGCCGTGGTGCCTAGGAGCGCCAGGTTGGCATTGCTCTCAACTGTGGCTGAGCCCGAAAGAAGCAGGGGGCAGAGGGCAGGTGGCAGCAGGAACCACCCAGGAATATAGAGCAGAAGATCCCTTTTGGACCAGAAGGAGACAGGTGTCGCTGGTTGACAATTGGGGTGTGTGTGTGAGAGAGAGCAAGGGAGTTCTGGGGGCAGAAAGACAGCTGCGGCCTTCTCTGTTCATGCAAAAAAAAAAATATGTGCACCTGTTTCCCTTCAGAAGTGCATCGCTGGCACAATTTCCTCAAAGCAGCACTGCAGCTGAGGGTCTGCTGTGTGGTTTTCCTTTTTATAGCTGGGAAAATGCAGCGCCCTTTCTCCGAGAGCACCCTGAGGGCTGTTTCGACTCCCGGGTGCGATGGTCAGTGGCACCCTACTGGCCACTGTCAGGGCAAGAGGGATGCTTCAATGAATTCCACGAGGATGCAGAAAATCAGAGGTGAAGGGACGCAGGTGGCGCTGTGGGTTAAACCACAGAGCCCAGGGCTTGCCGATCAGAAGGTTGGCGGTTCGAATCCCCGCAACGGGGTAAGATCCCGTTGCTCGGTCCCTGCTCCTGCTCACCGAGCAGTTCGAAAGCACGTCAAAGTGCAAGTAGATAAATAGGAACCGCTCTGGCGGGAAGGTAAACAGTGTTCCCGTGCGCTGCTCTGGTTTGCCAGAAGCGGCTTCGTCATGCTGGCCACATGACCTGGAAGCTGTCTGCGGACAAATGCCAGCTCCCTCGGCCTATAGAGCGAGATGAGCACCGCAACCCCAGAGTCGGTCACAACTGGACCTAATGGTCAGGGGTCCCTTTACCTTTTACCTAGGATCAATGAGCAAACCTTCAAGCTGCAGAGGTCTGAACGATGGTGGGGAGGCGATTGCTGCTGAATTCTAGGGCAGTGGAATAAGAACCGAATAAGACCCTGGCTCCTACGTAAGTCCAGTGGGCCACCTACTCCAGCATCCTGTTCTCACTGTGGCCAAATAGCCCTAAGGACCTCGGAATCCAGGTAGACTGCTCCTGAACCTGGAGGTGCCATAAGAACAGAAGAAAAAAACCTGGCTGCTGGATCGTGCCAAGGGCCCACCTAGTCCAGCATCCCGTCCTCACATTGAGCAAATGCCCATAAGGACAAAGGAATCTGTGTAGACTGCCTCTGGACATGGATGTTCCATAAAAGCCAGGTTGCTGGATTAGGCCAAAGGAGGCCCACCGAGTCCAGCATCCTCACAGCGGCCCACCAGGTGCCCCAGTGGGATGCTCCACAAACAGGATCCAATTGCAACATTTCTCTCCCCCCCACTCCAGTTCCTCAAAACTGGAAAGCAGAGGTAACCTGCTTCTGACGTAGGACACATAAGGTTTCATAGAATCATAGAATCATAGAGTTGGAAGAGACCCCAAGGGCCATCCAGTCCAACCCCCTGCCAAGCAGGAAACACCATCCAAGCATTCCTGACAGGTGGCTGTCAAGCCTCTGCTTAAAGACCTCCAAAGAAGGAGACTCCACCACACTCCTTGGCAGCAAATCCCACTGTCGAACAGCTCTTACTGTCAGGAAGTTCTTCCTAATGTTGAGGTGGAATCTTCTTTCTTGTAGTTTGAATCCATTGCTCCGTGTCCACTTCTCTGGAGCAGCAGAAAACAACCTTTCTCCCTCCTCTATATGACATCCTTTTATATATTTGAACATGGCTATCATATCACCCCTTAACCTTCTCTTCTCCAGGCTAAACATACCCAGCTCCCTAAGCCGTTCCTCATATGGCATCGTTTCCAGGCCTTTGACCATTTTGGTTGCCCTCCTCTGGACACGTTCCAGCTTGTCAGTATCCTTCTTGAACTGTGGTACCCAGAACTGGACACAGTATTCCAGGTGAGGTCTGACCAGAGCGGAATACAGTGGTACTATTACTTCCCTTGATCTAGATGCTATACTCCTATTGATGCAGCCCAGAATTACTTGGATTTTTATCGGAAAGAAAATAAAGTCCCTATCATAGAAGAATGGCAAACCAGGTTGACGGACTATGCTGAGATGGCAAAGCTGGCTGGGAAACCCAGAAACCAAGAGGATAAAAGCTTTATGAAAGAATGGGGGAAATGTATAAGTTACCTAGGAGACCACTGTAAGCAGATGGAAACAACAGCAGGATTTTGACTCACTTGTAGTGTAAAAAATACTATGGACAATATGGTCTGATATAAA
The DNA here is from genome assembly GCA_034641385.1 of Darevskia mixta. NCBI lineage: Eukaryota > Metazoa > Chordata > Lepidosauria > Squamata > Lacertidae > Darevskia > Darevskia mixta. The sequence continues at coordinate 2,299,677 of JAWWNH010000131.1, read as the reverse complement.
AATTGCAGTAGATATCAAAATTGCAGTACATGTGAATATGCAGTTGCAGATTCTTAAAATGAGACCCCGTGGAGGGAAGGGAGGGAAGTCTCGAGATTCGGAGAATCTCTTTATACAGGTATGTTTTTCACTAATTTGTGTTTACTTGCACTTTGTATTTGTAAAACCAATAAAAATGATTTTAAAATAAAATAAAATACGTTGGTTGTTTTGTGTTTTCAATTATCGGTATTGTCTACACCAGGGGTAGGCAAGCTAAGGCCCGTGGGCTGGATGCGGCCCAATCACCTTCTCAATCTGGAACACGGACGGTCCAGGAATCAGCGTGTTTTTACATGAGTAGAATGTGTGCTTTTATTTAAAATGCATCTTTGCGTTAATTGTGGGGCCTAGGAATTAATTCATTCCCCCCCCCCGAATAAAAATATTCCGGCCCACCACATGGTCTGAGGGACGGTGGACCGGCCCATGGCTGAAAAAGGTTGCTGACCCCTGGTCTACACTGACTGGCAGCAGCAGTTCTCCAGGGTTTCAGCCCTACCTGGAGATGCTGCCAGCGGGGACTGAACCTGGGACGTTCTGTTTGCCAGGCAGATGCTGCGTCCAATGCACTGTTGTCTTCATTAAAAACAATATTATTCACACTACAAATTGGCATCTGTTTGGTGCCCACCGCACCATCGCGGCTTGCCCTTAAGAATCCCGGGAACTGTGGTTTGATAAAGGGGTTGAGACAGTTTTATTAGAGAGCCCCGCCCCCTAAGATAAAAATGAGCAGAGAAAAGCAAATTTGCTCCATTTGCAAAATAGACACAGAACACACACTTGCAGCAAGTGCAGTACTAAGCAGCAAGCAATGTTATCTCCCCATCTCCTCATCCATCCCCAACATGTCCAACTTTGCTTCTGTTTCAACATATTGTTGCTCCAGCTTCAGGGAGGGCTATATATTTCAGGCTGTTCCCTCGCTCCGCACACATGTCTGGCCAGAAATCTTTCATTCAGCACAGGAACATGAAGCAAGCAAACCCCCTCGCGGCGGTACAATCCTGCAGTGGTTTTCCCGCCAAAATAAAAAAAAATCCTTCCAGTAGCTGATCGCCAAAGAATTGATGCTTTTGAATTCTGGTGCTGGAGGAGACTCTTGAGAGTCCCATGGACTGCAAGAAGATCAAACCGATCCATTCTGAAGGAAATCAGCCCTGAGTGCTCACTGGAAGGACAGATCCTGAAGCTGAGGCTCCAAGACTTTGGCCACCTCATGAGAAGAGAAGACTCCCTGGAAAAGACCCTGCTGTTGGGAAAGATGGAGGGCGCAAGGAGAAGGGGACAACAGAGGGCGAGATGGTTGGATAGGGTTCTCGAAGCTACCAACATGGGTCTGACCAAACTGCGGGAGGCAGTGGAAGACAGGAGTGCCTGGCGTGCTCTGGTCCATGGGGTCACAAAGAGTGGGACTCGACTAAATGACTAAACAACAACAACAACAGGCAGATGATAGATAGATAGATAGATAGATAGATAGATAGATAGATAGATAGATAGGCAGGCAGTGGAAGACAGGAGTGCCTGGAGTGCTCTGGTCCATGGGGTCACGAAGAGTCGGACACGACTAAATGACTAAACAATAACAAAGCACCTTAGGGACCAACTAAGTTTGTTATTGGTATGAGCTTTTGTGTGCATGCACACTTCTTCAGATACCTGTTTTTTCCTAAACGCTGCTCCTCAAAGGCTATATGCCCCAGGTTATACACAGGGGTCTGGCATTCTTAACCAGGTTCAGTGTATTTAAGGAAAATGAACCACCCACAGAACTGCCATGGAGCCCAGAACAGACCACTTCTTCCTTAAGACGTTCTCCTGAGACCCAACTTCAAGCGCCTTCCTTAATGGAAGTGCTGTTATGTAAGCACAGCGGAAAAGCCTTAATGTCTTCCCTAAAGAGGAAGTGGAATTGCAACAGGGCCCTTCCAATTTTGCAATGGAAAGGCAGGGCCGGATTTAAGTCTGATGAGGCCCTAAGCTCCTGAAGGTAATGGGCAACAACAAATGGTCGCTGTTTTTTGTGTTGAATATATTGTTGTTGTTCAGTCGTTCAGTCGTGTCCGACTCTTCGTGACCCCATGGACCAGAGCACGCCAGGCACGCCTATCCTTCACTGCCTCTCGCAGTTTGGCCAAAGTCATGTTAGTAGCTTCGAGAACACTGTCCACCCATCTCATCTTCTGTCGTCCCCTTCTCCTTGTGCCCTCAATCCTTCCCAACATCAGGGTCTTTTCTAGGGAGTCTTCTCTTCTCATGAGGTGGCCAAAGTACTGGAGCCTCAACTTCAGGATCTGTCCTTCTAATGAGCACTCAGGGCTGATTTCTTTAATAATGGATAGGTTTGATCTTTTTGCAGTCCATGGGACTCTCAAGAGTCTCCTCCAGCACCAGAATTCAAAAGCATCAATTCTTGAATATATGCTATATGGTAATTTATGGACCTAATAGGTATCTCAAGCCATTTGCCCATGTTGCCATGCCACAAGTCCATGCAGAATGTCGGCACCCTATATATAGAAAGGAGCAAACCAGGGATATTTGAGGGAGCAGGCTAGCAGGTGGGGCCCATGACTTACATTCTAGGAGCCTACACAACACAAAACAAGTTTGCTGTATGTAGGTTTTGTTTTGTTTTTTATCTTATATTTTGGAAATGTACATCCAGTTTTTTCCTTTAATTTTTTTGGGGGCCCCCCAAGAGAGTGGGGCCCTAAGCTATAGCTTGTTTAACTTATACGTAAATCTGGCACTGTTGAAAGGGAACCCAGGGGTCTTAGAGAAATCCCAGCTAAAGAATCCCTGAGAGATGGCCGTCCAAGCTCTGCTGTAAAACATCCAAGGAAGGAAAGTCTGCCATTTTCCCAGGGAGTCTGTTCCACTGTTGAGCAGCTCTTGCCGTCAGAAAGTTCTTCCTGGTGTTTAGTTGGAATCTCCTTTCTTGGAACTCGAAGCCATGGGTTCGGGTCCTACCCTCCGGAGCAGGGGAAGAGACGCTTGTTCCCTTTCCCATGTGAAAAGCCCTTCAGATATTTGAAGATGGCTCTTGTATCTCCCGTGAGTCTCCTCTTCTCTAGGCTAAACATACCCAACTGTTTCAACCGTTCCTCACAAGGCTTGGTTTCCAGACCCTTGACCATCTTGGTCGCCCTCCTCTGCACACCTTCCAGCTTGTCAACACCCTTCTTAAATTGTGGCGCCCAGAACTGGAGGCGTCTGATCAAGACAGAATAGAGCAGTGCTATCACTTTATCATACTTCTGTGGACACAGCCTAGAATAGCATTAGGTTTTTGAATATATTTTTTCCTGCTGCATCACACTGGTGCCAGGTTAAGACATTTTTACTTACCCAGGAATTTTTATTTACATTATCTCTTTGTTTGTCTTATTATCCCCCCCTCTTTTAAAAATGCCATATTTTATTATGGTTGTTTATGCCCGTGTTTTATTATACCTTGCATTAGCTATTAATCATGCTTGTTACCAATATATTAAACTGTCCTAAGTTCTGATTTGAGAAAGGCATATATAGCAATGTGTTAAATCAAGGGTAGGGGACATAGCTGTCAACCCTCCCTTTTTTGCGGGAAACTCCCTTATTCCAACACCGTTTCCCGCTGCTATCCCGGATTGTTGATATCCCTTAAATTTCCTGGATTTCCAAGGAAGCAGCTCCTCTCCCTCCCTGCGGCCAGGGAGGCTCCTCAGCTGCGTTGCTCGGCTGCCAATAAGGAGTCTGAGACCGACTGGGGGCGGAGCTTGCATGCCTTGTGCAGCCAGACCCTCACGCCCAACCAGACAGACAGCCTGCCTGCCGTCTACGCGCTCGCTCTTTCGCTCACCCTGTTCGCGCGCAGCCTCTGGAGCGCAGGGTGGCGAGGCTACTTGGTGCCATTGCACCGCCCTCGCGCATCTCTTATTTTCAATCCAAAAGTTTGAAAAAATCCCTTATTTTCAAATCCAAAAGTTTGAAAAAATCCCTTATTTTCAAATCTGAAAGTTGACAGTTATGGTAGGAGACCTGTGGGGTCCCCCACCCCATATGTTGTGGGACTGCAATTCCCATCTCCCCTAACCATTGGTCCTGCTGACTGGGAGTTCAACTGGCGTGCACATACCCCAATCTTAAATAAAAAGTTACTGTGCAATGCTATAGATACCCAGGCGGAAGGAAGAGCCGCTGACTTCTGTGGGACTTACTCCAAGGTAAATGGGTGTAGGATTGCAGTCTGCTCATCTTTCACTGGGTGCAGCAGGCAGAGATTCCACTGGCGGAGTTTTGATCTCCACCTCCTAATCAGGGAACTCTGCACCTGCTGATTTCTGCCTGCGGTGCAGCTCTTAAAAGGCAAAGAGACCCCACTTCCCCATGAAAGAAAATAGCGATTTCGTTCTTCTACCCTCCTCCCTTCCACGCCACCAGCTTCAAAATTACCTATCATTATCACCGTCTCCTTTTGCTGACACTGTTAGCTTTTTGCTCGGGTGCCCTTTGTGATTTCCTGCAGGTCAGAACTTGCCAGGAGTATTGTCGACTTGGAAATGGCGAGGGGGGAGGGCGACCAGAATGAGCAAGGGTCGGAGCAGCCCCACACACGGGGAAAGGTTGCTTTTTGCTTCAGAGAAAAGGCAAATAAAGGATGACATGAAAGAGATGTATAAAACTATAGACTGTTCTCACAGTGGCCGACCAGATACCTGTGAGAAAGCCACACGTGGGATTTGACCACAAGAGCTCTCTCTCCTCCTGGGGTTTACGGCAACTAGTATCCAGAGGAATAATGCCTCTGGCAGTGAAGAACATAGCCATCACGGCTAGGAGCCACAGAGAGCCTTGTCCTCCATGGGTTTGCCCCTGCAAGTAGAAAATTAGCATCTCAGGGAGAAAGGCTCTAGGTCAGGCCTGATGTGCTGCTTATTTACTTCCAGGGATTTTAAAAAATAAATAAATTCAGTTGAGTGTTCTAAATGCGGGATTCCCACATTTTGAAATCTAGAGTACTGTGGCCAATGGCTTCTTCCCCATCTCACGTCTTTCAAGCCCTAAACAGCCTATATACCAAAGGAGCGTTTCCACCCCATCGTTCAGCCCGGACACTGAGGTCCAGCTCCGAGGGCCTTCTGGCGGTTTCCCTCCCTGCGAGAAGTGAAGTTACAGGAAACCAGGCAGAGGGCCTTCTCGGTGGTGGCACCCTCCCTGTGGAACGCCCTCCCACCAGATGTCAAAGAGATAAACAACTATACAACTTTCAGAAGACACCTGAAGGCCGCCCTGCACAGGAAGTTTTTACTGTGTGATGCATAGTTGTAATACCTGACCAGATATACCTGTGAGAAACCCACCAGATACCTGTGAGAAACCCAGTATACCTGAAGGAGCGTCTCCACCCCCATCGTTCAGCCCGGACACTGAGGTCCAGCTCCGAGGGCCTTCTGGAGGTTCCCTCACTACAAGAAGCAAAGCTACAGGGAACCAGGCAGAGGGCCCACTCTGTGGAACGCCCTCCCACCAGATGTCAAAGAGAACAACAACTACCAGACTTTTAGAAGACATCTGAAGGCAGCCCTGTTTAGGGAAGCTTTTAATGTTTGATGGATTATTGTATTGTAATATTTTGTTGGAAGCCACCCAGAGTGGCTGGGGGAAACCCAGCCAGATGGACGGGGTATAAATAATATATTATTATTATTATTATTATTATTATTATTATTATTATTATTATTATTGCAATTAGGTTGGCTGGGGCAACGCAGTCAGATGGGCAGGTACAAATAAGAAATGATGATTATGAGATTTGTGGGTTTGGCTTGGTAGTGGGTCGCCTTCCATATACCTCCTCCAGACCAATGGCAGGGCCTTTAGGTAGCATTGCCCTCTGGCCATCGTCCATCCGGCCGGCCTGGCCAAAACTGCTCTTACAAGGAGCTCAGAGGAGAGCCAGGAGCAGATCTAAATCTTTGCAATGGGTTTGCCTCAAGGCCTGATTTACGCCTCCTGCCTGGTCTCTGATGGCGGTTCCATTGAATGCTCCTGCACTATCGATCCCAGAGCCTCATGTTGTTTTTGGAAGCCTTGCCGGCTGCTGAATTCAGGACGTGACATTTCAAATGGCCAGGCGGGGGGCGGGGGAGAGAAAACCGAGGCCCGCGGCCATCTCCATGCTTTGAAGCTGCCAGCCTTTTGGTGCAGAGTGAGCCAAGATGGGCTCCTAAAAGCTTTTGTGGGCTCGTCTTAAGATCATTAGCACTCACACAAGGCACTAGTCCCTATGGCCTCATTCCCCCCCCCCCCACCTCCATGCCTCCTGACCTCAGTGCCCGGAGAAGCCCTACTCTCTTTCTCTGCTTCGCAAGCCACACTCCTCTCAAGAACACAAGAAGAGCCTGCTGGATCAGGCCAATGGCCAAGCTAGTCCAGAATCCTGTTCTCCCAGGGACCAACCAGGAGCCCCAAAGGAAAATCCACAAGGAGGATCTGAGAACAAGAGCAGTGGGTGTAACGTGGGTTGCCAGTGCCCAGGGCTGCTCGAAGGGTGGGGAGGGAGAGAAGGAAACAGACGAAGTATGCATGCGCACCTCAATTGCCCTAATGGCATCCATGCCACCCAGGAGATAAAATACCGTATTTTTCGCTCCATAAGACGCACCTGAACATAAGACGCACCTAGTTTTTAGAGGAGGAAATGGGAAAGCCCTGTTTTTTTGAGGATCAGCTCAAGTTGTGCAGCTTCTTTTTGCAAAGGGAAAGCCCTGCTTTTTTGAGGATCGGTTCAAAGTGGTGCAGCTTCTTTTTCAAAGAGAGAAAGCCCCGTTTTTATGGGGTTCAACTCAGAGTTTGCAGCTTCTAGTCCTATAGGGAAGGGAGCCATTTCTACAGTTTCCAGACAGATAATCTAATCAGCCAGTCCCATGTCGCTGGGGACAACAAACAGCCTCCCTCTGCATTCAACAACGGAGGCCTGGGCAAGGGGGCGGGGCTGGAAAGGGAGCCTTATCTCTCTCCCCGATCGCTTGCTAAACAGCTGTTCAGCGGCTTCCTTTCAACACCTCTTCTCTCTTTGTAAAAAAGAGCACAATCTGCTTTTTGCCCCTGGGCAGTTCAGCTCCAGGGACCACGCATCGCTCCATAAGACGCACAGACATTTCCCCTTACTTTTCAGGAGGAAAAAAGTGCTTCTTATGGAGCGAAAAATACGGTATACGAAAAGAGTTGTTCCATTGTCTGAGCGGGTCACTTCCTGGTTCGCATGGAGAAGGAGTTTTCAACGGCGCGGAAGCATGCACTGGGTGTTGATATGTTGCGTCCCTGACCATTTTGCACCCGGGCCAACTGTCCCTGGTGCCCACCACACGACATCACTGCACAAGAGCCCCTCTCCCCTCCTGTGGTTTCCACTGAGGTCCAGCTCCGAGGGCCTTCTGGCGGTTCCCTCCCTGCGAGAAGTGAGGCTGCAGGGAACCAGGCAGAGGGCCTTCTCGGTGGTGGTGTCCGCCTTGTGGAATGCGCTCCCATCAGATGGCAAGGAAAGAAAACAACTATCTGAATTTTAGAAGACATCTGAAGGCAGCCCTGTGTCGGGAGAAGTTTTTAAGGTTGATGTTTTATCGTGTTTTTTATATTCTGTGCTGGAGCCGCCCAGAGTGGCTGGGGAAACCCAGCCAATTGAGCGGAGATATATATAATCAAGTATTATTATTATATTATTATTATTATTATTATTATTATTACTACTACTACTACTACTACTAAAGTAGTAGTAGTAGTAGTAGTACCGGTCCTGAGAGATCTACATTGCTCCCAGTACGTTTCCGAGCACAATTCAAAGTGTTGGTGCTGACCTTTAAAGCCCTAAACGGCCTCGGTCCTGTATACCTGAAGGAGCGTCTCCACCCTCATCGTTCAACCACTGAGGTCCAGCTCCAAGGGCCTTCTGGCGGTTCCCTCACTGCGAGAAGCAAAGCTACAGGGAACCAGTGCAGAGGGCCTTCTCGGTAGTGGCGCCCGCCCTGTGGAACGCCCTCCCATCAGAGGTTAAAGGGATCAACAACTACATGACATTTAGAAAATACCTGAAGGTAGCCCTGTTTACGGGAAGTTTTTACTCTGTGATGTGTTAATGTATTTTAATGTTTGCTTGGAAGCCGCCCAGAGTTGCTGGGGAGACCCAGCCAGATGGGCGGGGTACAAATAAGAAAATTATTATTATTATTATTATTATTATTATATTATATTATTATTATGTGTAGTAGTAGTAACTGGAATCAGGAAGCATCTTCTACCTCCAGCCAACAGGACTAGTAGCCATCAATAGCCCTCTCATCCCCCATGAATCTGTCTGATCGTGTTTTACAGCCGTCTAGGCTGGTGGCCCTCACTGCCTCCTTGATTCTGAGCTTCAGGCAGAAGCTTCCTTCCATCTGTCTTGAATCTCCCAACCTTCATCTTCATTGCATGCCCAAGAGTTAGGAGAGAGGGAGAAATGCTTTCCTCTCTACCCTCTTTCTCTATCGCTTTCACCATGTGACAATTTTCAATCATGTCGCCTCTTCCTTGCCTTTTCCCTAAACCAAGAAAGTCCCGAATGTTGCAACCTTTCCCCCTTGGGGAGTTACTTCACCCCCTTGATAATTTGGGCAGCCCTTTTCTGAGCCTTTTTCCAACTCTGTTGTTGTTTAGTCGTTCAGTCATGTCCGACTCTTCGTGACCCCATGGACCAGAGCACGCCAGGCACTCCTGTCTTCTACTGCCTTCTGCAGTTTGGTCAGACTCATGTTGGTAGAAACAAAATTAAAAAATTCCTTCCAGTAGCACCTTAAAGGTAAAGGGACCCCTGACCATTAGGTCCAATCGTGACCGACTCTGGGGTTGCGGCGTTCATCTCGCTTTACTGGCCGAGGGAGCCGGCGTACAGCTTCTGGGTCATGTGGCCAGCATGACTAAGCCGCTTCTGGCGAACCAGAGGAGCGCACGAAAACGCCGTTTACCTTCCCGCCGGAGCGGTACCTATTTATCTACTTGCACTTTGACGTGCTTTCGAACTGCTAGGCTGGCAGGAGCAGGGACCGAGCAACGGGAGCTCACCCCGTCGCAGGGATTCGAACCGCCGACCTTCTGATCGGCAAGCCCTAGGCTCTGTGGTTTAACCCACAGCGCCACCCGCATCCCTTTTCCTTAAAGGACCCCTGACCATTAGGTCCAGTCGTGTCCGACTCTGGGGTTGCGGCGCTCATCTAGCTTTATTGGCCAAGGGATCCGGCATACAGCTTCCAGGTCATGTGGCCAGCATGACAAAGCCGCTTCTGGCGAACCAGAGCAGCGCATGGAAACACCGCTTACCTTCCTTCCGGAGTGGTACCTATTTATCTACTTGCACTTTGACGTGCTTTCGAACTGCTAGGTGGGCCTTTTCCTTAGGGCAGTGATGGCTAACCTTGACACTCCAGATGTTTTGGAACTACAACTCCCATCATCCCTGACCACTGGTCCTGTTAGCTAGGGATGATGGGAGTTGTAGTTCCAAAACATCTGGAGTGTCAAGGTTAGCCATCACTGCCTTAGGACGTCCCTATTTTCATAAGAGGAATGTTGGAGGGTATGGAGTTATGCAACCTCTGAGCCAAGAAGATAAGTAACTATACAACCTTTTAGAAGACACCTGAAGGCAGCCCTGTACAGGGAAGTTTTTAAATGTTTTATCCATGTTTTTATATCTGCTGGAAGCCAGTGGCTGGGGCAGCCCACTGAGATGGATAGGGTATAAGAGCAACAGCAATAGAGGACCACCCTATTTTCATCGGAGAAATGTTGGAGGGTGTGTTCTCACTGCAGAATGGCCTGCAGCTTAACTCTGGGAGCGACTGGAACCAGCGAAAGGGGCGTGAGGGGGCCGGGTTAAGAAAGCGGAAGATCTTTGCCTCCGCATTACAGCTTGCTTGAAACAAGGAACATCAAGCAGGGAATAATGACTGCAGAGTGGAGGGCCCTCATGCAAGGTAAATGCTCTGCTCAAGTAGCTTTCACGCACTCTCACACTGGCTTGTTTTAATATTTATTGGCGACGTCTCGACAAGGGCTTCAGGACGGGAGAGGCTCGCCCCCACTCCTCCTCCACCGCACAAACCCATCACCTAAGAACCACTGTATTTCATTCCGGTGATTCAGGGACGTGCCTTGACTCTTTGCCAGCGAACAAGATAAGGAGGTGTTTTGCTTTGTTTTGAGAAAATACATCCTTCTGGCTTATTAGTTGTTCCGCAAAGCCTTCCCAGGACCGAGCCAACAGATCTGCGGCAGGTGGGGAAGAGAGAGCTTAAAGCCAGCTTTGACAGCAGGCAACGTGTTCCGATCCTGACATGCTGGAGTTGCCTTATCCGGAGGGCTGTTTGAATTGCAAAAAAGGGAAAACACCCCACCAACCTCGGTGCTAGAAAGCGGACAGGCCTGGCTTTCATTTGTGCAAAGGTCTCTCTCTCTCTCTCTCTCTCACCTGGTTTCCGAAGGACCCAGTGAAGATATCAGAGCCTCCTCTCTTTGTTTATTTATTGCATTTATAGCCTGCTTTTTCTCCAAGGAGCAAAAGGCAGTGTACCTGGTTCTCCCTCCTCCTCATTTAATCTCCACAACAACCCTGTGAGGTCGATTAGGATGAGCGGCAGTCGCAGGCCAGAGGCCAATCCACCCATCCATCAATTCGTATGCCGCTTTTCCAAAATTAAAACCAGGCTCGAGGCGGCTTGCAACACACAAAAACTGCATTGCAAAAGGAGTCATAAACTAAACATTAGAAAATGCCCAAATTGAGCAATCTCCACTTAAATCAAAAGATCCAAAATAAAGATGCAAGAAATAAACAGTAACAACACCGCACCTCAAAAAAACCCAAAACGATACTGCAGTGCAGTGAGTTTCATGGCCAAGTGGTGATTTCATAGAATCATAGAGTCGGAAGGGACCCCTAAGAGTCATCTAGTCCAACCCCCTGCAATGCAGGAATCTCAGCTAAAGCATCCATGACAGATGGCCATCCAACCTCTGCTTAAAAACCTCCAACGAAGGAAAGTCCACAGCCTCCCGAGGGAGACCGTTCCACTGTTGAAAAGCCCTTTAAAGTCCTTTCCAAAAAACCACAAAAACAAAAACCTCAGTCCATTCCCAAAGGCCTGTTGAAAGGCCCGGCAGTGGCAGGACAATGAAGAAGAAGAAGAAGAATAATAATAATAATAATAATAATAATAATAATAATAATTTATTATTATTATTTATTATTTATACCCCGCCCATCTGGCTGGGTTTCCCCAGCCACTCTGGGCGGCTTCCAACAGAACATTAAAATACAATAATCTATTAAACATTAAAAGCCTCCCTAAACAGGGCTGCCTTCAGATGTCTTCTAAAAGTCTGGTAGTTGTTCTCTTTGACATCTGAAGGGAGGGCGTTCCACAGGGCAGGCGCCACCACTGAGAAGGCCCTCTACCTGGTTCCCTGTAACTTGGCTTCTCGTGGTGAGGGAACCGCCAGAAGGCCCTCGGCGCTGGACCTCAGTGTCCGGGCTGAACGATGGGGGTGGAGACGCTCCTTCAGGTATAGAAGGAGCCAGTCTGGTTGCTCTAGGGCCGGGTGTCCCAAACTTGGGTCCCCAGCTGCTTTTGGACTACAACTCCCATCATCCCTAGCTAGCAGGACCACTGGTCAGGGATGATGGGGGCTGTAGTCCAAAAAACAGCTGGAGACTAAAATTGGGAAAAGCCTGCTCTAGGGAGCTCCAAAGTTTTTTTGGAGCAGCCACAACCAAGCATGCCTGTGAGGATGGCGAGAAAAGGGTCTTCCCGGAAGATCTCAGATCCCAGGGAAGGTTTGTATGAGATGTTGTAAGAATTTAAGAGAGTTATCTAGATAAAGGGCTCGATTCCGGGTGGAATCCTGAACCTCGGCAGGACGTTATTTTGAAACCCCTGCCTGCGCAGAAAAGACAGAGCCCAGACCAGAGTTCTAATGGAAAGCAAGGCGGCTAGTAAGCCTGATCTTTATTAACAAATACTGTTGCAACAGGGGTCTCCCTCACCACATGCTGGATGGAGGAGCGACCTAGAACAAAAGTGCGCCCGCCCCTATATAGACATTTTGAAACCCCCCCCCCCCGGACCAAGACCACCCCCCAGAAACACCATGCATACACCATAGGAGGGGTGTAGCCCAAGACCCCCCCAAGATACATCATGGTTACATCATGAAAGGGGAGGTCTGGTGGCAGCAATCTGAGCATCCTGGACCCTGCCCCCTCTTGTCCCCCACTAAACACCCACCAAGTGAAACAAAAGAGGGATTTACATTTCCCTGTTTCTCAGCCAAGTTAATCACACCCTTTTGTCTTCATCTGGGTTTGTTATCTCTGGAATGGCTACCTGTCCTGCACTCGGGTATCAGGATGCCAGGAATTATCACTCAGGCAGAGGGAGGGCTGCTGAGTAGCTGGAGGGGCAACCCCCCTTTGTTCCTGAGACAAAGAAATACACACATGTGGCCTTGTTTGCTTGGCACACTTATGAACATTTAATATATGTTGTTGTTGTTGTTCAGTCGTTCAGTCGTGTCCGCCTCTTCGTGACCCCCTGGACCAGAGCACGCCAGGCACGCCTATCCTTCACTGCCTCTCGCAGTTTGGTCAGACTCATGTTGGTAGCTTCGAGAACACTGTCCAGCCATCTCGTCCTCTGTCGTCCCCTTCTCCTTGTGCCCTCCATCTTTCCCAACATCAGGGTCTTTTCTAGGGAGTCTTCTCTTCTCATGAGGTGGCCAAAGTACTGGAGCCTCAACTTCAGGATCTGTCCTTCTAATGAGCACTATATATATATGGCCTTGATTTCTTATTACAGAGGGAATAGGGCCTTTCAGCTAGCCTGGCCCTATATAGAGAGCCTTCTATGTTCCTGTGTTCAAAGGAGGGTGCTGGCTGAAGGCAAGGAAGGCCAGTCCTCTCCTCTCCTCTTCACAACAACAACAACAACAACAACAACAACAACAACACACACACACACACACACACACACACACACACACACACCGACAGAGCTTTGTAGCCACCATCCCTTCCGCACCTGTGTTTGCAAGTCAGAAAAACACATCTCAGCATCGGGCGGAGGCAGGGAAACCAGCCAACCCTACAACTGCTCTCAGCTCTCGATCCCCTCTCCTCCCCACCAATGCCCCGCAGGCCTCCTTCCTCCTGTCCTCGCACCTGCTCCCCGCCCCCCAACATCTCTGCATCTTTGCCCTCTCCCCCTCCAACCCAATGCATTTGGCAGAGGAGACGGACCCCCGCCGAACAGACCAACTGTCCGTTTTGCCTGCGCGGAATGCCGAAATCTTGCTGCACGCCAACCAAGGCGTGCTAACGGCGGGCTGGAGGTGTTCACCGGGATGGCAATTCTGGTGGGGAAGATCCAGGACGGGCAGAAGAGAGCCCTTCTTCACGCAGGGCAATGTTAAACTGCGGAACTCACTGCCGCAGGAGGCAGTGGCGGCTGCCAACTTGGATAGTTTTAAAAGAGGATTAGAGAGATTTGTGGAGGAGGATAGGGGTATGGATGGCTACTAGCCAGAATGGCTGTGCTCTGACTCCACAGTCGGAGGCAGCAATGCTTCTGAATTACTAGTTGCTGGGGAAAAGACAGGAAGGGAAGAGGGCTCTTGTGTACGTTTTTGAGCACAATTCAAAGTGTTGGTGCTGACCTTTAAAGCCCTAAATGGCTTTAAATGGTCCTGTATACCTGGATGGATTATTGTATTGTAATATTTTGTTGGAAGCCGCCCAGAGTGGCTGGGGAAACCCAGCCAGATGGGCGGGGTATAAATAATAAATTATTATTATTATTATTATTATTATTATTATGCTCAGATCCTGCTTGTGGGCTCCCAACAGGCATCTGACTGGCCATTGGCAGATCAGGATGCTGCCCCAGATGGGCTTTGGACTGAACCAGTGTGGTGTAGTGGTTAAGAGCGGTAGACTCGTAATCTGGGGAACCGGGTTCGCGTCTCCGCTCCTCCACCTGCAGCTGCTGGGTGACCTTGGGCTAGTCACACTTCTCTGAAGTCTCTCAGCCCCACTCACCTCGCAGAGTGTTTGTTGTGGGGGAGGAAGGGAAAGGAGAAGGTTAGCCGCTTTGAGACTCCTTCGGGTAGTGATAAAGCGGGATATCAAATCCAAACTCTCCTTTTTCTTCTTCTTCTTAAGCAGCAGCTACAACTTATTCTATGCCCACCTCCCAGATTTTCACCAATACAGCCATACCTCGGGTTACAGACGCTTCAGGTTGCGCGTTTTCGGGTTGTGCACCGCGCCGAACCTGGAAGTACCAGAATGGGTTACTTCCGGGTTTCAGCGCTCGCGCATGCGCAGAAGCACTAAATCGCGCTTTGTTCATGCGCAGAAGCGCCAAATCGTGACCCGCGTGTGTGCAGACGCAGCCCTGCAGGTTGCAAATGCCACGGGTTGCAAAGTGCCTCCCGCACGGATCACGTTCTCAACCCAAGCGCCCACTGTACTGGTTATTACTGAGATAGCCCCATATTGCTTAGGTCCAAGCTACCTGAAAGACTCTACTCCCTCATACGAACCTCCCCCAGGCTCTGAGATCTTCGAGGGAGGCCTTCTCTCGGTCCCTCAACCACCACACACACGCTTGGTAGGGATGCAGGAGAGGGCCTTCTCAGTGGTGGCTCCCAAACAACTTTGGAACTCGCTACAGCAGCGTATCCCAAACTTGGGTCTCCAACTGTTTTTGGACTACAATGCCCACCATCCTTGACCTGCTAGCTAGGGATGGTGGGAGTTGTAGTCCAAAAGCAGTTGGGGACCCAGGTTTGGGTCACCCTGCCCTAGAGCATTGAGATCGGTCCCTTCCTTGTTGTACAACCATTCCTGGTCACAGGCCAAGAAGCCATCAAATCCAAGCCTTTCAAGTGGGGGGGGGGTGCAAGCTTGTGAAGGGCTGGTATTTTCCTAGAGATTTCTTTAGTGGTTCTTAGAAACCGCTGGGGGGGGGTGTTCAATTGGAACTCAGTTCCGGCACCTCTCAAGTGGGCGCCATTACCCTTCCAAGAGAACGAGGGAGGCGTTCATGGTGAGTTCTGGCACCTCTTTTCTAGAAAAATAGCAACTGCAAATCCTGAATCCAGCTGTTGGTCCATCTCAGGGGTCAGCCAACTTTTTCAGCAGGGGGCCGGTCCACTGTCCCTCAGACCTTGTGGAGGGCCGGACTATATTTTGAGAGAAAGAATGAACGAATTCCTATGCCCCACAAATAACCCAGAGATGCATTTTAAATAAAAGGACACATTCTACTCATGTAAAAACACACTGATTCCCGGATCATCCGCGGGCCGGATTGAGAAGGCGATTGGGCCGGATCCAGCCCCCGGGCCTTAGTTTGCCTACCCATGGTCCATCTGATCCACTGCTCTGACCGGCAGCGGCTTTGAAAGATCTCGGACAGAGAAAGTCTTTCCTTGCTCCTCGATTTTTTTAACTGGAAGCTGAATTGGGATGCAAACCAGGCCCTCTGTGACCATGAGCTATTGCCCCTTCTCTTAATGACAAGATGAACGGGCCTCTCAGAAAGATGCTTTGAGTCGCACTATCCATTTCACGTTTAGGATGAGCTCTCGAGCACACTTTCAGCTCATGAGAATGCCTGGCCAGGGTTTTGCACAAACGACACATGGGTCCCAGAAAGTGTGACCCCCCTGAGACCTGTGCCCCACATCATGGGGGCAGTGGCGTAGCAAGCCCAGATTGTACCGGGTGCGGAAATTTTTTGGCACCCTGTACGGACCACGCATGCGCGGCATCCCCCACCCACGGAATGCCACACATGCGCAGTTCGCACAGGGTGCCGCTCGCGAGCGGCAGCTCGTAAGGCTGCCACGCATGAGCAGTAGCATGCACGGATGGACCGTGCATGTGCGGCAGCTCGTAAGGAGCTGTACACCTGGGGGGAGGCAGGGGCTATCTTGTCACCCCTCCCAGAGTGGCACCCGGGGCGGACCGCCCCCAATGCACCCCCCTTCCTACACCACTGCATGGGGGGGACGACCCATGGCAGATGTTCAAAGTTACTTGGCAGTCGTGGGACTGTGGAAAATATTTCCAGAAGGTGGGAAGGCAGGAAACCACATTGCGGCACCAAGACACCTTCCTGGATGCACCAACCACCGTGAACATGCAAAGCCTATAAGGTCGAGACAAACCATGTTCCCATCTCGCCCCAGTGACCCGCTATGACTTTTATGTTGCTCTCAAGGGCTTCAAGCACCTCCTGCTGGACAGAAGGACCAGAGCTCAGAGGTAGAAGGTACCTCTTGCAAGCAGAAGGTAGGTCTCAGGTTCAATCCCCAAAGGCATCTCCAATTGAGACTCCCAACCTGAAATCCTGCCTATCTGACTGCCTTGTCCCAGCTAGAATAGAATAAAATAGAATAGAATAGAATAGAATAGAATAGAATAGAATATATTTTATCCTGCCTATCTGACTGCCTTGTCCCAGCTAGAATAGAATAGAATAGAATAGAATAGAATAGAATAGAATAGAATAGAATAGAATAGAATATATTTTATTGTCATTGTCCCCTTTGGGGACAACGAAATTACTTGGCTGCTCCATCCACCCAGATAGGGCACTCCACGCAAAGACAAAACAACTACAAAAACACTGATTAAAACCATACACACTGATTAAAACCATACAATGATAAAACATAACAGGTAAGATTAGATGACTTCAAAGTCCGGGCTTCCTACTCTGTAGTTTCCAAGTCACCTAAACAGGGCTGCCTTCAGACGTCTTCTAAAAGTCAGATAGTTCTTTATTTCCTTGACATCTGATGGGAGGGCGTTCCACAGGGCAGGCGCCACCACCAAGAAGGCCCTCTGCCTAGTTCCGTTCCCTGTAACCTCACTTCTCACAGTGAGGGAACTGCCAGAAGACCCTCAGAGCTGGATCTCAGTGTTCGGGCTGAACGATGGGGATGGAGACGCTCCTTCAGGGATACTGGGCCATTTAGGGCTTTCAAGGTCAGCACCAACACTTTGAATTGTGCTTGGAAACATACTGGGAACCAATGTAGGTCTTTCGGGACCGGTGTTATGGGGTCTCGGCGGCCGCTCCCAGTCACCAGTCTAGCTGCCGCATTCTGAATTAATTGCAGTTTCTGGGTCAGCTTCAAAGGTAGCCCCACGTAGAGCGCACTGCAGTAGTCCAAGCGGGAGATAACTAGAGCATGCACCACTCTGGCGAGACAGTCCGCAGGCTGGTAGGGTCTCATCCTGCGTACCAGATGGAGCTGGTGGACAGCTGCCCTGGACACAGAATGGACCTGCGCCTCCATGGACGGCTGTGAGTCCAAAATGACTCCCAGGCTGCGCACCTGGTCTTTCAGGGGCACAGCTGCCCCATTCAGGACCAGGGAGTCCCCCACACCTGCCCGCCTCCTGCCCCCAGAAACAATACTTCTGTCTTTTTAGAATTCAACTTCAATCCGTTAGCTGCCATCCATCCTCCAACCGCCTCCAGACACTCACACAGGACATTTGCCGCCTTCACTGGCTCTGATTTAAATGGGTTTAAATGTTCCTATGGAGATAGAGATGCACTTGGTAACACACTGGGGACCTTCTACATGCCAAGCAGGTGTTCTGCCATTTGGCTACCTCTCCATGGATCGTAAAGCAGTTACCAAGAAATTTCCCCAGCAAAAGAGCCAAGGCATGGCCGAAGGAATGACGCACACTCCTCTGAACTTGGCCACAGGGAGGCAGGGTGGTGTAGTGGTTAGCGTGTCGGATCAGGACCTGGGAGAGCAGGGTTCCAATCCCCCCCCCACACACACTCAGCCATGAAACTCACTGGATGCGACCTTCGGCCAGTCACTGCCTCTCAGCCTGACCTACCTCACAGGGGTTGTTGAGAAGGTAAAATGGAGAGGAGAAGTGTGTTTGCCACCTCTAGGTATTTTAGGCCATTCCAATAAAATTATTTACTTGTTTAGCCAGATTTCGATGCAGCTTAATTGTCACAAAACCTGAGCGGGCTTGCCTAAGCAAAAAATAAAAAAGTTTTCGGCAGGCATCAAAAGAAACACAGCATATGTTGTCTGCTCAACGTCAATGGGCAGGGAGTTCCAAAGTGTAGATGCCACCACCGCAGATGAAATATGGAGTCAAGCCAACTGCATGTCAAGCCAACTGCAGTCCATCAGCCACATGCTGGGCAACCTGCCTCACGATTCCTTTCAGCAACAAAGGGGCATTTTATTGAAATTCTGGGATGGGTCACCGGCTAGGTCGGTTTCTGTGAAGCCAGGCCATGGCATCGCACCAACAAGTGGACATGGAGCCGCTGCTCTCCTCCCCTGGCCCTGCTGCCAGGGCGAAGAAATGGCTTGGCGCAACATCCCCTCCGAACCTCCTGGGCTCATGGCTTGTCTCCCAGTGTGACATGAGAGCTACCTTCAAAGATCTAAAGGGCTGTCACGTGGAAGATGGAGCAGGCTAGTTTTCTGCTGCTCCAGAGGGTGGGACTCGAACCAACGGATTCAAATGACAGGAAAGGAGATTCTGCCTAAAGATCAGGAAGAACTTTCTAACAATAAGAACTGTTGAAGAGTGGAATGGATGGTGGCAGAAGGATGGTGAACTCTCCTTCACTGTAGGCTTTCTAAACAGGGTTTGGGTGGCCATATGTCAGTGATCCTTTGCCTGGGATTCCCGCATTGCAGGGGGTTAGACTAGATGACTCTTGGGGGTCCCCTTCCAATTCTACAGTTCTATGTTATTATGGATGGGACCCAGGTGGCGCTGTGGGTTAAAGCACAGAGCCTTGGGCTTGCTGATCAGAAGGTCGGCGGTTCAAATCCCTGCGACAGGGTGAGCTCCCGTTGCTCGGTCCCTGCTCCTGCCCACCTGGCAGTTCGAAAGCACGTCAAAGTGCAAGTAGATAAATAGGAATCGCTCTGGCGGGAAGGTCAACGGCGTTTCCGTACGCTGCTCTGGTTCGCCAGAAGCGGCTTAGTCATGCTGGCCACATGACCTGGAAGCTGTACGCCGGCTCTCGACCAAGAAAGCGAGATGAGCGCCGCAACCCCAGAGTCAGACATGACTGGACCTAATGGTCAGGGGTCCCTTTACCTTTTTGTTATTATGGAGCAAGAGAAACAGTGAGCCCAGATTCAGGCATGATGCTAAGCCAAACCATGGTTTAGTGCAGCAGTAGCAGGAACAGGGTAGGAGCCCTGCAGGAACTCTCATGTTTTCTCCTTCGTGCTGAGCCATGGTTTGGCTTGGCGTTACGTGCAAATTGGATGGATCGAGGAAAAAGCAGGCAGCAAACTTGCAGATGGCCTGGGATACGAACAGGTCAGAGGCTGCACACCTTTGAGTACCAGTTTAGAATTGCCGAGGTGGAAGGGACCCAAAGGGTCATCAAGTCCAACCCCCGGCCGTGCTGGGATCACAGATAAAACAGGGAGGGTGACAGCCTCCGAGCCATGCCTCTGAAAGAGTGCTGGAAAAGATGCGACTGTGGCCAGCAAGTCGGTTCTATGATTAGACACTGCCATTACCCGCTACTGCTCAGTGGAGCTTCCACATTCAGATGCAGTCTACCAGCTCTGGAGACCAGGGAAGCACACAATAGGATTAGGGGCTGCTGAATGCCTGAACCTGCCTCCAACTAGCTAGAACATCGGTCCACCTAGCCCCGTGTCGTCTGCTGTGTTTGGCAGCGCCTCAACCAGGTGTTTTGGACTACAGCTCCCAATAGGGGCTGATGGGAACTGTAGTCTGAAACATCTGCAGGGCGCCAGGATGCCCCAAGGACTCCTCCCCATCACTTTGCTGCTACCTGATACCTTTTTTAACAGGAGATGCCAGGATTTAAACCTGGGAACTGCCGCAGGTACAGTGAGCGCCTGACCTGACCGCTGAGCAACGCTGCCTCCCTCCCTCCCTCCCGGCTTCCCATTGGACCCTTTTGAAAACAGGGCACCCGGACGTACTTTGCAGCGCTGTTTGCATAAGAGAAGCAGCTGTTTGCAAGGCTCCAGTGGATGGGTTTTTGTGTTTTGTTTTTTTTCCAACGGCCCAAATCTAGGTGGAGAATCTAGGCTACAGCACATGGCGGCCTTCTCAGGAGGAAAAGAAAGGACATATGTCCAGAATAGGCAGGCGAGTCCCGGCAGCACCATCTGCGGCCGCCTGCCTTCTCCTCACCTTGCGGTTAGGCAGGGGGAGCAGAATAGATGCCGCAGGCAAAGAGGCCAGGATGAGGCCTCTCCTGTAGCACGCAGTCCCCAAGTCCCAATTCTGACACCTGCAAGCCTCCGTCACTGCTCTGAATCTCTTCTTTCTAACCCACACCGGAAAGAGAGAGGCAGTGTAGTGTAGAATCACAGAATCGCAGAGTTGGATGGGACCCCGAGGGTCATCCAGTCCAACCCCCTGCAATGCAGTAGTAGCAGTTAGTGTTGGACCAGGGTTCAAATCCAAACCATGGTTTAGTGCACTGGGCCAATTCCCTGCCTCTCAACCCCACCTCCCTCGCAGGGCATAAAACGGTGAGGGAGAGAACCGCGTGTGGAAAGGAATAGAATCATAGAATCCTAGAGTTGGAAGAGACCCCAAGGGCCATCCAGTCCAACCCCCTGCCAAGCAGGAAACACCATCAAAGCATTCCTGAC
The DNA here is from genome assembly GCA_034641385.1 of Darevskia mixta. Lineage (NCBI taxonomy): Eukaryota > Metazoa > Chordata > Lepidosauria > Squamata > Lacertidae > Darevskia > Darevskia mixta. Next base: position 2,278,896 of record JAWWNH010000131.1, on the reverse strand, counting down.
AGGTGGCTGTCAAGCCTCTGCTTAAAGACCTCCAAAGAAGGAGACTCCACCACACTCCTTGGCAGCAAATTCCACTGTCGAACAGCTCTTACTGTCAGGAAGTTCTTCCTAATGTTTAGGTGGAATCTTCTTTCTTGTCGTTTGAATCCATTGCTCCGTGTCCGCTTCTCTGGAGCAGCAGAAAACAACCTTTCTCCCTCCTCTATATGGCATCCTTTTATATATTTGAACATGGCTATCATATCACCCCTGAACCTTCTCTTCTCCAGGCTAAACATACCCAGCTCCCTAAATAAATACATAACGCACAAGTTTCCGAAGACCTGACTGCCTCCTCCCTCCTTGCAGGTGGGTTTTCTTGCTTGCTCGCCGAACGGATAACACAAACGGAAGATGACATTTCACACCTGGGGATCAAACACACACTCACGCACACAAGCCTTGCGGCCGCACAGACTCTGTCATGCGGTCTTCTAAAGAAGACGCAGCCATGCACAGCGAAGCTCCCACTGGCTTCCGTGAGAGCACCAGGAAAGCCTGTAGGATCTGGCCCTTGGAAGCCAGTATGCCTATGCGAAACAGGCAAGCAGGATCCGAGCACAAGAGCAGCAGTCGCCCCTCCTGTGGTTTCCAGGAACTGGCCTTCGGAGGCAGGGCAGAGCCATTGTGGCTATTAGCCCTTGATAGCCTTCATAGAATCATAGGACTGTAGAGTTGGGACGGACCACAAGGGTCATCTAGTCCAACCCCCTGAAATGTGGGAATGTTTTTGCCCAATGTGGGGCTCGAACCCACCACCCTGAGATTAAGAGTCACATGCTCCACCGACTGAGATATTAATACTAATACTAATACTAATACTACTACGACTACTACTACTAATAATAATCCTCATCTAAAGCCATCCAAGTTGGTGACTGTCAGGGATCTGCCCGCCCCTGCCAGTCCAGCTCTGAGTGTTTATAGAGAGCCGCAACCTGTGTTAACAACAGATTCATCTTTCAGTGAAACTGGCAGTCCCGTCTCGGGGGAGGAGCAGTTAGTGGCTGGGAGCCAGGGAGTGCCAGGTGTCCAGGGAGTTGCTGAGAGACCTTGCAACACCCAGCAGACTCGCTCAGAGGGGGAGGCGTCAGATCCGGCGCATATATCACGTAGGAGGAGAAGGCGGCAATTTAGGATGCCAAAACTTTGGTGTTGGCGCCAAAACAGGAGGGAGGCACTTCCGGATTCTGCCGGTGACTGAGCAGACATGATAAGACTTAGCTCTGCACTGTAAATAGCTTGGCACTGAATAAAAAGACTTAAAGACAAATGGCCTTGGCATTTCTATTGAACAACCGATAAGAGAACCTGACAGTCACCATCACCAGCTCCTGTGGCAGTGAGTTCCACAGTTCAACTATGTGCTATCCATGCATGTATCCTCTATGCCAGGGGTGGCGAACTTCCACGAAACTGCGATATACTCACAGAGTTAAAAACTGGCAGTGATCTACCCCCTTTTTGGGGGGTTCTGGTCAAAGTTGTTGAGTTTTTTCAGGGAGAAGGTAAAATGTTGAGCTTTTTTTTAGGGGAGCCACAGTTGTTCAGCTTCTTTGGGGGGAGCCAGTGATCTACCAGTGATCTACCGCAGACATCCAGTGATCTACTGGTAGATCACGATCTACCTGTTGGACATGCCTGCTCTATGACTCCGGCCAATCTCTAGAGGGAAATCTAGCCCAATCCAGTGGAGATCTCATTTTCGTAAGGACATAGGAGAAGCTTGCTGGATCAGACCAGTGGCCCACCTACTCTAGCATCCTGTTCTCACAGTGGGCAAGCAGGTGCCCCAATGGCAAACCCTCAAGCAGGAAGTGAGAGCTCTCTTCATCCAGAAGCATCACTGTCTAGTAGCCAACAACAGCTTCTCCTCCATGAATGAGTCAACAGTGTGATGCAGCAGCTAAAAAAGCTAATGCAATTCTGGGCTGCATCAATAGGAGTATAGCATCTAGATCAAGGGAAGTAATAGTACCACTGTATTCCGCTCTGGTCACACCTCACCTGGAATACTGTATCCAGTTCTGGGCACCACAGTTCAAGAAGGATACTGACAAGCTGGAACGGGTCCAGAGGAGGGCAACCAAAATGGGCAAAGGCCTGGAAACGATGCCTTATGAGGAACGGCTTAGGGAGCTGGGTATGTTTAGCCTGGAGAAGAGAAGGTTAAGGGGTGATATGATAGCCATGTTCCAATATATAAAAGGATGTCATATAGAGGAGGGAGAAAAGTTGTTTTCTGCTGCTCCTGAGAAGAGGACACGGAGCAATGGATTCAAACTACAAGAAAGAAGATTCCACCTAAACATTAGGAAGAACTTCCTGACAGTAAGAGCTGTTCGACAGTGGGATTTGCTGCCAAGGAGTGTGGTGGAGTCTCCTTCTTTGGAGGTCTTTAAGCAGAGGCTTGACAGCCACCTGTCAGGAATGCTTTGATGGTGTTCCTGCTTGGCAGGGGGTTGGACTGGATGGCCCTTGGGGTCTCTTCCAACTCTAGGATTCTATGATTCTATGAATTTGTCTTTTAAAGCCATCCAGGTTGGTGGCCATTACTGCCCAGCATGGGACCAAGTTCCATAGTTTATCAATGGCTGTTTAAAATCCTCCAGGGAAGGAGAGTCTATCCCCCCTTATGAGGTTGTCCTTTCCATCATCGAATGGCTCTTCCCATCAGAAAGTTCTTCCTAATGTTGAGTCGGAATCTCCTTTCCTGTCGCTTGAATCCGTCGGTTCGGGTCCTCCGCTCCCGGAGCAGGAGGAAACAAGCTTGCTCCGTCCTCCATGGAACAGCCGTTCAGATATGTGGAGATGGCTCTCATGTCACCTCTCAGTCCCCTTTTCTCCAGGCTAAGCAGATGGTGGCATGGAGCAGGACTAAGCTCGGTCATTTCCTTACGTTGCCACAGCCAGAGCACCCAAGGAAGGCCGTTTCTGATTGCCCTGCTAGAGGGGCCCTACCTGCGCGCAGTCATTGAGTTTGCCTGTGCTCAGAGATGTCAGCAAACAAGTGTGGGAGTGACAGCCAACATGCAACCGGGTGCACAAAATCCCCGCATATATTTGTTGCCAAGGATCATGCCTGGAAGTGTCACTCGGCGTCAAGTGTGCTTCCTTCCAGCTCATCGCTTGCAGGAGTGCGGACCTGTCTGAGCATCCACTAGCGCCGACAGGGACCCTTCTGAGTACGCATTGAGGAGATTATCCAGATATCGTTTATGCAGTCCCAACTCTCTCCATCCTCCCTCTCTGTGAAAATGCAAGAAAGGCCCGCTGCTCCAGGCAGGTGGCCCATCTACACCAGCATCCTGCTCTCACAGGGGCCAAATGCCCCCAAAGAGCCTAGGAATCCAGATAGACTGCCTCTGGACCTGGAGGTTCCACAATAACATAACAAGACCCCAGATGCTGGATCAGTCTAGTCCAACACCCTGCTCTCGCAGGAGCCAACCAGATGCCTCAATGGGAAACCCAGAAGCTGGATCCAACTGCAAGAGCCCCTCTGCCCTCCTGTAGCTGCCAGCAACTGGTATTCAGAAGCATTGCTGCCTTCAGAGCATAGCCATCATGACTAATAGCCACCAAAGTTTCTTTGGGAGGTTATAAGAAGCAAAGATCATTATGCCCTAGATAAAACAAAATAATTGCCTTGGTTTGTTCCATCTGTCTGTCTGGTCGTATCTTGTTTTGAAATTGTTTTGTGGGTCTTTGGACCACAATAAAGTATTGAAAATAGCCACCAATAGCCCTCAATCACATTGTAAGCTCTTTGGGACAGAGACCTGTTTGGGGAGGGTTGTTTATTGCTTCTGTAAAAACAGGGGTGGGGACTCCAGCTCCTATCAGCCCCAGTCAGGAGGGCCTATTGTCATGGGTGATGGGTGTTGTAGTCTGAAGGCATCCGGGGGGGGGCACAGATTTCCATTCCCTGCTGCAAGAGCTGCGTACGCTACATAAATAATGGCACTCCCCAGGCCTCTCTGGCGCACTTGCTCCCAGGCCCTTCTCTAAATGCACGCGGGTGTGTCATAAAGCGTGCATATTTAATATGTGTGTACTTAAGTGTGCGGGGCTGTTCTTGGCCGGGCGTCAAGTATCTGGAGGTGTCTGTTTCCCCCCCAGCTGGGCGTAGGAGAGGGGGTTGTGCTGCTTCCTTCTGCAACTCGGCGCGTGCATTGTGTATGTGCATATGTGTGCATTTGGCAGTGTGAATGACAGCGGGCGAATGAGCATTCCATATGTCCAGGAGCTTTACAGAGGAGCGATGAGGCGGTCAGGCGTTCGAGGCAAACGAGCGGAGCTCCATTTGATGCGCTCTCAAAGCCCAGCATCCATCCTTCATCCCCGTTTGCAAAAAAGAGAGGAAAGCATCATACATCAACCTGGAGGGCAGGAGACAGACCAACTTGTGGAGAGGGAGGAAGGGAGGGAGGGAGGGAGCAGGCAGGGAAAACCCTGGGAAATAATACTGCCTGCAGTCCAGTTGTGAAAGGTCCCTGGGGACACCCGGATCCCAAATTGGGGTGAGAGTGGGGTGCGTTGTGCATCTCCAAGGGAGTGTAAAACCACGTAATAGAGACCCACCATTAATCTAATAACTCACCCTCAGGTGAGCACAATTAACCATCAAAACCTGGCTGCACAGAGGCTGGGACTTCTTTGGCAGGTGTTCCCACAGATCAGGTCCAAAAAGGAAAAGGCGGGGAGGGGGTGAAGAAGAGTGGGTCTGTTTCCCCTTCCTGGCATTGCTGAGCTCCACCAAGAGGGTCTTTCATCGGTGAGTGAGATGGTTTCCAGTTCATGTGTGTGTGTGTGTGTGTGTGTGTGTGTGTGTGTGTGTGTTGGTCCCATCAGGATGCAGCAGAGGGTGGCTTTGAAATTCAGCACCTTGGACAGCGTAAGAAGAGAAGCAGGGCGGGCACCAGCTGCCCCCGCTGGCAGGTGCCAAGGGAAAAGAATGGCCCCTCTGTTGCCTGGCAGAGCTTCCCCACTTCCCAACCAGCTGCCACCCCCAGAGTCTGGCGGCAGAAGCAGCGGCACAGCTCTCCGAGACAGAATCGGTTTTGCCAGCCCCAAGTGGCGGCGGGTTGGGCTGGGGGTGGAGGACGACTGAATCGCGCCAAAGAGACTGAACCGAGCCAAAGAGACAACTTGGGCATCTCAGCGCCCCCTAGATCCACCAATGTGGCCCCCTCCAAAAAAAAAAAAAAAAAAGCCACACACACACTCAGAAATCTCCGATCTTTGGCACAAGGGCAAACAACCCAGTTCGCCTGCCCCGGATCCAAGCGCTCTGGTGCCAAGGGGAGAGAGGACACCAGCCTGGTGCCCACCAGCGTGCCAGGGTCCCTGCCTGGCACAGCAGGGTCCAGAAACAAAGCAGCAGCAGCGACGCTTCAGAGGCTGGCTCCCGCTTGAGCCCAACGCCCCCATCTGTTCTCCCCCAAAACCTCGCCAGGACTCACAGCCCCCTCCCAAAACTGCAAAAACACCTCCCCATCCCCAATCGTTTGCAGCAGAGGAGGGGGGGAAATACAACCCCGTCTAGCCCCTCACGAAGCAAGCCCCTTCACCCACTAACCCGGGTGTCCCCCCCGCCCCCAATTTTCTGGCAAAGCTGCCACCCCACCCAGCCCCTCCCCCAACAAGCATAACCTCTGGCACCAGACGACCGAAGAGACATTCTCATCCCGCCCATCTCAAGGAATACCAGTCCCAGATTTAACCCCCCCCCAACCTCCCCAGCATTTTTGGCAAAGCCTCCAGTTGCCAACCTGGGCTCCATCACATCAACCCAGCCCCTCCCCTCCAGCCTCCATCCATCCTTCCAATCCATCTATCCACCATGCGCAAATGTCGCCCCGGCGGCCTTCTCCTTCCTCCCTCCCTCCCCCTCCCCCTTCTCCTTGGAGGAAAAGGCAGAAGGGGGGGTTCCCTTACCTTTGGGGGTGCAGCGGGGGGTCACCCGACGGGAGGTGGGCTCATCCTTTCGGCTGGGCAGCGCGGCCGCGTCCAGAAGGGCTGCGCCAAAGGGACTCCGCCTTGGGGTCGCCTTGGAGGGGGGGCCCTAGGGGGCCCCTCCGGGCCGACTCCTCGCAGGCTCCATCGGCGGAATCCACAAACAAAGGCGCGTCTGGCGGCGAGATCCGCAAAGGGAGGGTGGGGAGGTGGGGGACGGAGCGCTGTGGCCCCCGAAGGGCGTCTTAGCTGGGCTCCGCCATGGCTGCGGAGAGGGGCGCAGAGGGGTGCGCGGGGCCCGGTGGCTTCTCCGGGCGATCCAGAGCCACAGAAGGGGCCGAGCCTCCCTCCTTGCTCGGCTCTTCCCAGCCCCGCAGAACCGGGGTTGGGCTGGGGAGGGAGAGGGAGAAGAGGAGGGGGGAGGAGGAGGAGGAGAGGGAGGAGCGCGCGGTGGAAACGCCTCCCCGGAGCCGGGCAGGAAAGGCCGGGGCGCAGAACGGGAGCGGTGCCTTGGAGGGGAGGTGGGGGCTCCCCCCCCCACCGGAGCACTTGGACGGAGAGAGGAGGAGAGGCGGGGGACGGCCGGGGATCGGGGCCGCGAGGGTCGGGCTGGGTGTTGGCATGAGGAGGAGGAAGAGTGAGGGGGAGGCTGGAGGAAGCGCCGGCCCCCTTTCTGCAGAGGGAGAGGGAGGGGAGAGGGAGGCGGGGACAAGGAGGGTCTTGCATTGAAAATCTTTAGCGTTGCAGCTGCTGCACCGAGTGGGGGGGGGTGGAGAAGCAGGTGAAGGAGGGAGGAGGGGGCGCAGAAGGAAGGACCCCATACCCAAAAGAGCGAGGGGGGCAGTGTCAGGAGGTGCCATTAGACTAGAGAGAAAACCGGGGTGGGGTGGGGTAGAAACATCTTTAGGAGGGTGGATAGGGGGCTCTGGGGGGGCACAGGAGGGGCAAAGTATTGTTTGAGGGAGCGGTGTGTCGCCCCCCCCCCCACATACATGTGAATATCTCTGGGAGGAAAATAACAGCGGGTGTTAGTGACAGGAGCCCAGCAATGGGGAGGTGGGGTGGGGCAAGTGCGGGCGAGCTGCCTGTTTGCGGGGGGGGGGGCGCACTTGCGACCCTGTGGTGCCGCCCATCTCGGGGCATCAGAGAAAGGGGGAATCGCACAGCCGGCTTCTCTCTCCCCGAAGGGGCAGCGCATGAGTGGTTGCCAACTGATGAGGCGCTTTGGGGGTGCTTGTGGCAGTCCGGCCTCGATTTGCCGGCACTCTTTTTCACAAGGAAGGGGGAATCGGCCTTCTCAGACAGGCTGCGGGTCTTTCCCCGGCTGCAAACTAAAATTAAGCACAGGCGCAATGGGCAGGTCGCAAAGTTGGCCACCGTCAGCAGAAAGTGGGTTCTGAGTTCTGTGCCTCCCCCCCCAATAGTGGCGATGGGTTTTTTTTCCCACGACCCTGCAACCCAGGGCCGTGCTGTGACTGGTCTTTGAGAAGGGGGTTGTGGGGGAGGGGCTCTCCAGGGTTCCCTGAATGGGGAATCAACTTTGCTTCTGATCCAAGAAGCCAGCTGGTTTCTGGTTAAAAACTACACGGCTGTTGGTTTGATGGGCTGCCATGTAAATAATTGGTGGCTCATAGAATCATAGAATTGTGGACTTGGAAGGGCTCCCGGGGGGACATCTAGACCAACCCCCTGCAACACAGGAATCACAACGCAGGCTGGTGCAACAGTAACAAGGGAAGCCCGCGGTGGATGGTGCTGGGAGGGAAGTGGGTACAGTGGTTAGATCAAGAAGGCTAGGAAGCTGCCCTATGCCAAACCATTCAGAAGAGGAGTCTTTCCCAGATCTACCTGGAGATGCTGTCAGGGTTTGAACCTGGGTCCTTCTGCATGCTAAGCAGGTGCTCTGCCGCTGAGCCACAGCCCTTCCCCACTGTTCATCCACCAACATCTGGAGCCAAGGTTGAAGAACACAAGGCCAGGTTGGTCCAGATCAGGCTTCCTCCGACTTGGGGTTTCCCATTGGACATGCCTGGCTGGCAGCTGTAGTCCAAAACATCTGGGGAAGGGCACACCAGGACAGGAAAGACTGGTCCTGATGGGGCAAAGTTCTGGCTCTTGGACGGTAGCTTCATAGAATCATGGAATTGTAGAGTTAGAAGAGTTGACCCCCAAGAGTCATCTAGTCCAACCCAGCTGAAGAACACCCCCCCCCCCCAGATCCAACCTCTGGTTAGAAACCTTCAGCGAAGGAGAGTCTGCCACCTTCCGAGGTAGTCCATCCTATTGTAGAGCGGCTCTTAGAGAGCCAGTGTGGTGTAGTGGTTAAGAGCGGTGGACTCATAATCTGGTGAACCGGGTTCGCATCCCCTGCTCCTCCCCATGCAGCTGCTGGGTGACCTTGGGCTAGTCCCACTTCTCTGAAGTCTCTCAGCCCCACTCACCTCACAGAGTGTCTGTTGTGGGGGGAGGAAGGGAAAGGAGAATGTGAGCCGCTTGGAGACTCCTTCGGGGAGTGATAAAGCGGGAGATCAAATCCAAACTCCTCTTCTTCCTCCTCTTCTTATACCTCTTCTTCTTCTTCTTCTTCCCATCAGAAAGTTCTTCCTAGTGTTTAGATGGAATTGCCTTCCTTGCGTTTTGAATCCACTTGCTCTATCAGATGAAGGGTGATGCAGGTGTTCCCCCAACACAGGGCACCGAGCTGTGGGGGTCGCCAAATTGAGAAGATCCATAATTGGGAATCTCCACTTGGGGCTGCCAAGTTTTGGCCTCACTCAGGATGCCATGCTACCAAAGATGACCCAAGTCTGCCCCTGGATCCATCCTCCATATGATAGCTCTTCAGATATTTGAATCACAGAATCTTAGAATTGTAGAGTTGGGAGGGACTCTGAGGATCCTCTGGTCCAACCCCCTGCAATGCAGGAATATGCAGCTGTCCCTTATGGGAATCGAACCCATGACATTGGCGCTATCGGCACCATGCTCTAATCAACTGAGCTACCCAGACTGCAATCATATCACCTCTCGGTCTTCTCTTCACCAAGCTGAACATTCCCAACTTCCTCAACTGTTCCTTGTGCCTGCAAGTCCCATCACCCCTGCCCAATGGGCTAAGCTGGCTGAGGATGGGGGGTTTTGAAGTCCAGCAACATCTGGGGCCCCCAGGCTGGACTGTCTGTGTCTTTTCAGAGCCCCAGGCAGGCCCAAGGCCTTTCCCAGACCTGCTTCTGGGGTTCAGTTTCAGAGTGATAATAATAATAATAATTTTTTATTTATAGCCCGCCCTTCCCGATTTAAAAACCGGGCTCAGGGTGGCTAACAACAATTATAAAACATTGATTAAAAACAACTTAGAAAAAAAATAGGTTAAAAACAGCATCAAATACAACATAAATTAACATTGCCAGGGCTAACTGGCCAAGTTAGTCCTGCTAGGGCCAGTAAGGAGACCAGGGAAGAGTTTAAATATGGGGTCTCAGAAAAGGTTTCTTCAAAGAAAAAGGGACGGGGGAAAAGGAATGATGGATCAGGCTAAATTGAAGGCCAGGTGGAAAAGCTCTGTCTTACAGGCCCTGCGGAAGGAGATCAGGTCCTGCAGGGCCCTAGTTTCGTGGGACAGAGCATTCCACCAGGTCGGAGCCATCACTGAAAAGGCCCTGGCCCTGGTGGAGGATAATCTGGCTTCTTTGGGGCCCGGGGCCCTTAAGCTATTGTTATTCGTGGACCTTAAGGTCCTCTGTGGGGCATACCAGGAGAGGCGGTCCCATAAGTACGAGGGTCCTAGGCTGCATAGGGCTTTAAAGGTCAAAACCAGCACCTTGAACCTGACCCGGTACTCCACCGGGAGCCAGTGCAGCTGGTAAAGCACTGGGTGAATATGCTCCCATGGCAAGGACCCCGTGAGGAGCCTCACTGTAGCATTCTGCACCCGCTGGCGTTTCTGGGACAGTTTCAAGGGCAGCCCCGCGTAGAGCGAGTTACAGTAGTCAAGCCTGGAGGTGACCGCCGCGTGGATCACTGTGGCCAGGTCGGGGCGGGAAAGGTAAGGGACCAACTGCTTGATGCGGCGAAGATGGAAAAATGTCGCCTTGACTGTTGCTGCAACCTGCACCTCCCTGGAAAGGGAGGCGTCAAGGATTACACCCAAACTCTTAACCGAAGGTGGAAGGTGGTGTTACAGGAATTTCCCCGTACCACCCAGTTCCACAAGCAAGACACTCACACACACACTTGAGTGAAACTATTTCTCTTGTCCATATTAAGAGGGCTGTCAAAGGGGGGTGGTTTCGGATGTGCACAAGGCAGCCCTAATCCGCTAAGCATGACACCACGTCTACAGCGGACCCTGCCAAGCGGACACACGTGTCCTGATGGTGCCAGACGATGGGGCATTTGACTTACAAAGGACTCACCACTTGGAAATGGATTCAGCTTGAGCTAGGACAAAGGACTGCGCTTGACCCTCCTGGTGAGGTGCAGGAAAACCTGTGAACACCTTTTGTTTTCTGGAATGTGTGTCTGGGAGGGGTAAGAGAAGGAGCAGGTAATGGTAAAGGTAAAGGGACCCCTGACCATTAGGTCCAGTTGCGGATGACTCTGGAGTTGCGGTGCTCATCTCGCTTTACTGGCCGAGGGAGCTGGCGTACAGCTTCCGGGTCATGTGGCCAGCATGACTAAGCCACTTCTGGCGAACCAGAGCAGCGCACGGAATGCCGTTTACCTTCCCGCCGGAGCGGTATCTATTTATCTACTTGCACTTTGACGTGCTTTCGAACTGCTAGGTGGGCAGGAGCAGGGACCGAGCAAGGGGAGCTCACCCCGTCGCGGGGATTCAAACTACCAACCTTCTGATCAGCAAGCCCTAGGCTCTGTGGTTTAACCCACAGCGCCACCCATGTCCCAAGAGAAGGAGCAAGACACGTGTAAAAAAATACTCAGGTTTCCACTTTGAACCCTCCCTTTTTATGATGTATTTCTGATGTAACTGTGATAGAATAGAATAGAATATTTTATTGTCATTGTCCCCTTTGGGGACAACAAAATTACTTGGCTGCTCCATCCACCCAGATAGGGCACTCCACTCAAAAACAAAACAACTACAAAAACACTGATTAAAACCATACAATGATAAACATAACAGGTAAGATTAGATGACTTCAAAGTCCAGGCTTCCCATTCAAGGCTGCAATTGCTCTGGAGAAGAAGCTGTTTCTAAGACGGCTTGTTCTTGTTGTCATCGTCCTGTATCTCCGTCCCGATGGTAAAAGTTCAAACAGACGGTGACCAGGATGCGATGGATCTTTCACTATGTCCAGTGCCTTTCTGTGGCACCTCATGGCATAAATCTGCTCTAAGGTGGAGAGCGAGCAGCCAACAATGCTCTCTGCTGCCTTAACAACTCTGTTCAACCCCATCCTGTCCTTGGTAGTACAGCTTCCGTACCACACACATAAGCCATAAGTGAGCACGCTCTCAATGGCACAGTGATAGAAGGCAAGCAGCAGCTTTGATGTAGCAATGATGTAGTTTTGGGGGTGTATCTTGGTGGTGGGAAAGTAATAAGAGTTGGGGTCTCTTCCTGTTCGGGGCTTCCATTTTGTTCCACCTGGTGGCGGGTGGGGGCCCTGTCGCGACAGTCTCAATAAAGACCAAGCCTACTGGCTGCTGTTTTGCTCTGGCATTCCTGGCTGGTGTCCTCGATTTTTTTGTCCAAGGGAGCCCTCAGATTTTCTCCTTTAAAAGTGGAGGACCCCCAGCAGCAGAAATGGGCAGCTTCAGCCTTTGGGGGGGGTGGTTCTGGGAAGAGTTGTCTCCAGACAGAAGGCCCTCCATGTGGCTCGTACCCCATAGTTTCACAGAGACAACTATAGAGCTCTAAAATCCACCATCAGCCAGGCGGTAGCTAATAAAAGCAGCAGTTTCCAAGCTGTTTTCTGGGGACCCCCTGGGGTTCATTGGAACCTTCTCAGGGGCTCCTCAATGAGAAGATCAACAATGGCAGGGATGCTTCGCTCGGAAACATCTCCCATGGTGACTGATCTTCCCCAGGAAAAAACAACAACACCCCACAGCCATGGGGTGGGGGGAGGGCTTGGGGGTGGGTGAGTGAGTAGCCACTGAAGGTCTCTCCTGGTTCGAACGGTGCCAGCAATGAGATCTGCGCACTCCTAGCGGGCTGGTGTCTCCCCAGAAGCCCTTGCCATTCACGGGGGTTCCTTGGCAGATGAGTCAACCTGGAGACGATTCCCCGAAAATTTGGAAATTGCAGCAATAAAGCAATCAAAGGCGCCGTCAAACAATGGAAGATTGCAAAGGGAAGATAAGGGATATATTTAGGTTTGAAGCAGCCAGCTCAGCCAGAGGCCCTGCAGAACAGACAGAGCTCAGCTCGCCTCCCGAATGGTCCTGAAAGGCCTTCCTCTTTTGGCGTGCTTGGGAGGGAGACTCACAACAAGGAGGGAGCCACCACCAGAAAAGGCCCTGATCCTCATAGCTGCTAGGTCAGAGGTGTGGTGGTGAGAGTGTCGGACTAGGACCTGAGAGAGACGAGAGTTCAAATCCTCCCACTCAGCCACAAAGCTTACTGGGTGTGACCTGGGCTCCAGTCGCTGCCTCTCAGCCAAACCTGCCCCGCAGAGTTGTGGGAATTAAATGGGAAGGGAGAGAACTGTCTATGCCATCATGAGCTCCCTAGAGAAAAAGGTGGGGTAGAAATGCATGATGGTGGTGATGATGATGATGAAACCAAAGGAGAAATGTAAAGTACTACACTTGGGCAAAACAAAGGGAAAGGCACAAGTACAGGATGGGTGACACCTGGCTGCAGAGCAGTACATGTGAAAAGGATCTAGGAGTCTTGGTAGACCACAAACTTGACATGAGTCAACAGTGTGATGCAGCAGCTAAAAAAGCCAATGCAATTCTGGGCTGCATCAATAGGAGTATAGCATCTAGATCAAGGGAAGTAATAGTACCACTGTATTCCACTCTGGTCAGACCTCACCTGGAATACTGTGTCCAGTTCTGGGCACCACAGTTTAAGAAAGATACTGACAAGCTGGAACGTGTCCAGAGGAGGGCAACCAAAATGGTCAAAGGCCTGGAAACGATGCCTTATGAGGAACGGCTTAGGGAGCTGGGTATGTTTAGCCTGGAGAAGAGAAGGTTAAGGGGTGATATGATAGCCATGTTCAAATATATAAAAGGATGTCATATAGAGGAGGGAGAAAGGTTGTTTTCTGCTGCTCCAGAGAAGCGGACACGGAGCAATGGATTCAAACTACAAGAAAGAAGATTCCACCTAAACATTAGGAAGAACTTCCTGACAGTAAGAGCTGTTTGACAGTGGGATTTGCTGCCAAGGAGTGTAGTGGAGTCTCCTTCTTTGGAGGTCTTTAAGCAGAGGCTTGACAGCCACCTGTCAGGAATGCTTTGATGGTGTTCCTGCTTGGCAGGGGGTTGGACTGGATGGCCCTTGGGGTCTCTTCCAACTCTATGATTCTATGATTCTAAGCCTGATGAGGAATGGTCGAAGGAGTGTTTAGCCTGGAAAAGAGGAGACTGAGAGAAGATATGAGGGCCACCTTCGAATATCTGAAGGGCTGTCACATGAAAGAGGGAGCAAGCTTAATTTCTCCTATTCTGGAGGGTAGGACTCGAACCAACGGCTTCAAGTTACAAGGAAGGAGATTCTGTCTAAACATCCAAGAACTTTGTGACAGTAAGAGTGGAAAGGACTCCCTCGGGAGGTGGTGGACTCTCCTTCCTTGCAGGTTCTTAAGCAGAGGTTGGGTGGCCATCTGTCATGGATGCGTCAGCTGGGATTCCTGCATTGCAGGGGGTTGGGCTAGATGACCCTTGGGGTCCCTTTCCAACTCTACAATTCTATGATTCTATGCTTCCACGATGGGAGGACACAGGAGGAGGTGTGTGCAAAAGTCTGGCGGGGATTCGGGGTAGAGATGGTTGGTGTTTTTCTCCTATGGTCGTGCAGGAATTCTGGGTCACCCAATAAAATTGGATTGGCAGCATGTTGGGGTCACCAGCTTCGATGGTTTTCTGAAGACAAGTGCAGTGTGCTGGTCCCGGGGGTTACCTGAAAGGCGAGGTCCAAGTCCGGTCCATGGTCAGAGGTGCAACGTAAAGGCAGTCCGTAGTAACTGAAGCTGGGTGCAGGGCAGGGAGTCAGGCAAAGTCAGGAACAGGTAGGCAAGCAGGGAACCAGGGCGGGTCAGGAGCTCAGGCAGGAAAACAGGAACTGGTTAGCAACGATGTCGCTCCTGCAACTTGGGGCTGGGGCCGGCCGGCTTTTATCTGCCCCGAGGCATAGGGTGGCCCCGATCCTCTGGTGACTCGCCTCTCCTGGCTTGGAGGCGAGCACTCCTCCTGCGGGAACTTAGTTCCCTTCGCCTCTCTGCCCTGAGCCTCCGCAGCTCAGGAGAGGCTGGAGGGTTACCGGACCCAGAGGCAACCTCAGCTTCCCCTGACGGGGCTGGGAGTGGAGCACCTGCAGGCAATGGGTCCTCCATCCCAGCAGGAGCCAGAGCAGACTCATCAGATGCCTGCACCTGAGGATCCAGCACAGGTGAGGACCCTCCAGACTCAAGCCCTAGCCCCGGCTCTGCTGGTTCTGGAGGCGGGGAATCCTGTGCAGGCTGGGATCCCTCAGGTTCAGCATCTGAGTCTGAATCCCAGGCCATCACATGCAGGATGAAGGATGAGAGACCCACCAGTGCTGACCAGTAGCAACAACTGTCTGGAACCTCCAGATTCTCCCTCTTTTAGCAAGCTCAGCTGGTGGGCACTGCCAGGAATGAAATGGAAGAAAAACAAGAGGGAGGGGGCAGCATGGTCGGGGAAATCTCGAGGTTGGCAGAACTACCAAACATCTTTGGGGGGGGGGAGAGGGAGAAGACCCGGCAGGTGTAACCCCCTCCCAAACAACCAACGAGGACTGAGCATGCCGGCCATGGAATGGAATGGAAAAGAGGGTTGGCAACGGAATGGAATGGAGTTCTGGTAGAGGGTCCAGCTAGCTGGCTGGCTCAACAGGAGCACTGCACGTGGTGTCATTTTCTTGCAGGTGCCTCCTGTACCTCTGAATAGCAGCTATTAAGGACATTGCAGGGGGGTGGGCCGGATGAGCCTTGGGGGGACCCTTCCCATTCTATGACTCTATGGAACAGATTTGGGGCAGAGCTGATGCCCTCACGCCCTTTCTGAGGGCATCGCAGAAGTGAGTGGCTGGCTACCTTAGGAAATAATAATATTAATTTTATTTATTTATTTATTTATTTATACATACATACATACATACATACATACATACATACCCCACCCATCTGACTGGGTTTCTCCAGCCACTCTGGGTGGCTCCCAAATGAATATTAAAAACACAATACCGCATTAAACATTAAGCATTTCCCTAAACAGGGCTGCCTTCAGATGTCTTCTAAAAGTCCATTAGTTGTTTATTTCCTTGACATATAGAGGAATATAGAGGAAGGAGAAAAGTTGTTTTCTGCTGCTCCTGAGAAGAGGACACGGAGCAATGGATTCAAACTACAAGAAAGAAGATTCCACCTCAACATTAGAAAGAACTTCCTGACAGTAAGAGCTGTTCGACAGTGGAATTTGCTGCCGAGTGTGGTGGAGTCTCCTTCTTTGGAGGTCTTTAAGCAGAGGCTTGACAGCCACCTGTCAGGAATGCTTTGATGGTGTTCCTGCTTGGCAGGGGGTTGGACTGGATGGCCCTTGGGGTCTCTTCCAACTCTAGGATTCTATGATTCTATGACATCTGAAGGGAGGGCACCACCACCGAGAAGGCCCTCTGCCTGGTTCCCTGTAACCTCACTTCTCGCGGGGAGGGAACCGCCAGAAGGCTTTCGGAGCTGGACCTCAGTGTCCGGGCTGAACGATGGGGGTGGAGACGCTCCTTCAGGTCTACTGGGCCTTTGAGGCCGTTTAGGGCTTTCAAGGTCAGCACCAACACTTTGAATTGTGCTCGGAAACGTACTGGGAGCCAATGTAGATCTTTCAGGACCGGTGTTATGTGGTCTCGGTGGCCGCTCCCAGTCCCCAGTCTAGCTGCCGCATTCTGGATTAATTGTAGTTTCCAGGTCACTTTCAAAGGTAGCCCCACGTAGAGCACATTGAGGTAGTCCAAGTGGGAGATAACTAGCATGCTACCTCTTCAGATCTCAAGGAGCTGCAGCCCAGTTGCTGACAGGCGCGAGGCCTTGCCAGCATCTCACACCTGTGCTCAGAGATTGTGCTGGCTGCTCATTTGCTACCTGGCCAGGTTCAAGGTGTTCCTGCTAGTATATAAAACTTAGGGCAATGTTTACTTACGAGATCGCCTTCTACCATATACACCCCCATGACAGCTTTGATCATGGGATTGGGCATTGTTACAGGGAACACATAATACCAGTGGGGAATTTGTAAGAAATCAACATTTTAGTGTGGCAGAACTTTGGAACTCCCAGCCTATTGATGTCAGGCAGGTGCCTTCACTGTACTCTTTTCGGCCCTTGCTAAAACCATTTTTGTTTGGACTAGCCTACCTATATATCTTTAGGAACTTTACGTGCTTCAGTCTGTTTTTACTCTATATTTACTTTAACCTTTCGAATGCCTTAAATCATTGTTGTTGAATTTCCATATTGTTTTATCTTCTTTTCTTTTTTTTGTACACCAATTTTTGCAGCCGAGAAACTGTATAAATGTTATGCAATGAATAATGAATAAGGAGCAGGTTTGGGGTGCCGTGAAAAAGGCTAATCAGACCCGCAGCGAACAATCCCTCCAGGGGATTCTGCCCACCTTGAAATTCACGCCCATGAGCAACTTTGCTTCATTCCAGCAAGAAAACTGTGCTCCCTGGGGATAAGTCACCAACTGAGCTTTCTGCCATCCTTTCTGACATATGAAACCTCACCCTCTGCAGTGAGAAGGGAGCTAAACCAGGTCAGGTGTTGCTTGGGTACAGGGGCAAGCTGTCGGATGGCACAGAGTTCTTCTGGGGGGGACGGGACACCCACCCACTGCATGAAGCATTCTGTGTGGATTCCAGAGCTCTCTTAAAGGGTACAATTTTCCTAAAGGAATAAACTCCCCCCTCCCCCCGCCTCTTTGTCGGCGTGCTTTCTCTCCGCCGAACAATCCTGTGTGACTCAGAAGCTGGCCGCCTTTTCCGCACAGGTTTCCCCGCTGGAAACGAGGTACGGCATTGTGCGCGTGCCTCTCCGCCGGAAGGAGCGCAAAGCCCATATTGGCATGCCGTCCTACCCTCCACGCCTTGGGGAGAGGCGCCGCAATTCATAAAACCACTAAAATAGAAGAATTGTAATCAAGCAAATGAATAATTGGGATTAATAATGCAATGGGATAATAAAGCTCTTGCGAGGGAATTAGGCAGCCGTGCTTCCGTCAGCACAGATGTCTGCTCAGGTTTTGCTTTCTGTGGTGCGTGTCCCTCGGGCGCAGGCAGCAAAGGAAAGGAGGGGGTCCCCTCTTTAGAGTTTGGGGGGCTTCCAGACCCCTGCTGCACCGGTGATAAGCTGCAGTGTCTTTCTGTGGGTGGCAGGGAGCGAATTATTGCAATACACACAAACATACATACACCGGGTGTACTGGGTGTCAGGGGAGGGGTGGTACCTCTGGTGGGGGCCACGCCGTGCTCCTTCTGGGGTAGCTTGCCCACCCTTGGTCCCCCACCCTGAACTCAGACCTCACCTGTGGCTCCTAGAAGCTGTCAGCAGGCAGCAGTGGCCACAATCCCAGGAAACGGCTTGGACTGGCCGGCTAACCACGTAAGGGGAGCCGATGGGGCTCAAACGCTTAGGGTTTGACTCTAGCAGATGGAGTGGACAAGGCCAAAAGGGGGTCCAACAGTCAAGAAGGCAGTTTCTGCACCTGGGAAGGGAGAAGAGTTTGGATTTGATGTCCCGCTTTATCACTACCCGAAGGAGTCTCAAAGCGGCTCACATTCTCCTTTCCCTTCCTCCCCCACAACAAACACTCTGTGAGGTGTGTGGGGCTGAGAGACTTCAGAGAAGTGGGACTAGCCCAAGGTCACCCAGCAGCTGCATGTGGAGGAGCAGGGAAGCGAACCCGGTTCACCAGATTATGAGTCCACCGCTCTTAACCACTACACCACACTGGCTCTAGGAGCCCATCTAGGAGAAGGAAAACACTGACCCTAAACCTCCTCTGCCTTCTGGAATATCTTTGGCAGAAGAAAGGGCTAAGGAGTAAAAGGTAAAGGTACCCCTGACCATTAGGTCCAGTCGCGGACGACTCTGGGGTTGCGGCGCTCATCTCGCTTTACTGGCCGAGGGAGCCGGTGTACAGCTTCCAGGTCATGTGGCCAGCATGACTAAGCCGCTTCTGGCGAAACCAGAGCAGCGCACGGAAACGCCGTTTACCTTCCTGCTGGAGCTGTACCTATTGATCTACTTGCACTTTGACGTGCTTTTGAACTGCTAGGTGGGCAGGAGCAGGGACCGAGCAACGGGAGCTCACCCCGTTTCAGGGATTCGAACCGCCGACCTTCTGATCAGCAAGCCCTAGGCTCTGTGGTTTAACCTTTGTTCTAGCCCAGGCCAAATCCATTTTTGGTGGTGGGTCCTTTGTGAGGGAAATGACCCATCACCTGGCACTCAGGCATCAGAATGCCAGAGATTATCACTCCTCCCTCCTTGCAGAGAAAACACTTGGTCAGCTGGGAATCAAAATGGTGTGAGGCTTGTCTTCCTGTGCTGATTCAGACATGTGGCCTTGTTTTGCTTGGCACACTTATGAACAATTTTATATATATATATATATATATATATATATATATATATATATATATATATATATATACACACCCACCCACCCACCCACCCACCCATACACCCACCCACCCACACATACACACCCACACCCACACCCACCCACCCCTTCATATTCTTACAACATTATTTAAATCAGCTGTTTGTCGATGAGGACTAGAATCTTGCTTTCTCTTTTTTAAAGGAAAGACTCACAGCTCTGCGGTAGAGCATTTTCTGGCTCAGTGTCCTATGTCCCTATGTTCGCAGGGCATATCTTCCACCTCTGAACGCATATCGGAGGAATACTTCATCCCAGCACAGCAGTGTGAGAGTGGGAAAGAGAGTCACCTACCAGGAGGGGGCTCTGTACCCCTGCTTGAGCCATTGCTCCAATGGGGGGGAGCAAGTCCAGAGCAGTAACTCACTCCGTGCTGCGACAGGCAGACTCCTTTCCGGATAGCTGCTTTGGGGTTCGGGCTCAACCCTCTGCTCCTGGGGGACTGGCGCTGCCACTTGGGATGAGTTCAAGGGTGCCCAGAGGGAGATCGCATGCCAGGCCTTGCCTCGGGACCCCGCTCAGCCTCACCTGAGAACAATTAATATGTGACAATTTTCATGTCACTTCGGCTGCCAAGCAAACCCAGGAGGCCAAGTCGGCTTCTAAACAGCCTGTCTCTGGAATGAAGCTGGCGTGAAATTGACGCAGATTCAGCAAGTGTGCAATGTGATAAAGGCAGACACATAGGCCTGGCCGCGCGGGGGGGGGGGAAGGTGAGGTCTCGGGTTCAAGCCCTCCCCTGACATTTCCTGTTAGGGCTGGGAACGCCTGCTCGAAGTTTGGGTGCAACTCAGGAGAGGAGCTGCTTCCTTTGAAATCCGGGAAATTTAAGGGATATCAACAATCCGGGATAGCAGCGGGAAACGGCATTGGAATAAGGGAGTTTCCCGCAAAAAAAGGGAGGGTTGACAGCTGTGATTCTGGGATCAAATAATAATAATAATAAATAATAAATTTTTATTTATACCCCGCCCTCCCCAGCCAAAACCGGGCTCAGGGCGGCTAACATCAAATAAAAATCACAATAAAATATACAGAAAACCATTAATTAAAATACAGATTAAAAACCAATTTAAAAATGCCACTTCATTTGTCGCCCAAGACAAAACCAGGGGAGGAAACCATCAGACTGTGTCCGATCCGAAAGCCAGGCGGAACAACTCTGTCTTGCAGGCCCTGCGGAAAGATGACAAATCCCGCAGGGCCCTAGTCTCTTGTGACAGAGTGTTCCACCAGGTTGGGGCCAGAACTGAAAAGGCCCTGGCCCTGGTTGACACCAGTCTGACAGCCTTGTGGCTCGGGACCTCCAA
Source organism: Darevskia mixta (assembly GCA_034641385.1). NCBI lineage: Eukaryota > Metazoa > Chordata > Lepidosauria > Squamata > Lacertidae > Darevskia > Darevskia mixta. Next base: position 2,258,710 of record JAWWNH010000131.1, on the reverse strand, counting down.
CAAGTTGTTGTTTGTGGACCTTAAGGTCCTTTGCGGGGCATACTGGGAGAGGTGGTCCTGTAGGTACGAGGGTCCTAGGCCGCATAAGGCTTTAAAGGTCAAAACCAGCACCTTGAACCTGATCCTGTACTCCACCGGGAGCCAGTGAAGCTGGTAAAGCACTGGATGAATGTGGTCCCGCGGCAAGGACCCCGTAAGGAGCCTCGCCGCGGCATTCTGCACCCGCTGGAGTTTCTGGGTCAGCTTCGAGGGCAGCCCTGCGTAGAGCGAGTTACAATAATCAAGCCTGGAGGTGACCATCGCATGGATCACTGTGGCCAGGTCCGGGCGAGAAAGGTAAGGGACCAACTGCTTGATACGTCGAAGATGGAAAAATGCCACCTTTGCTGTGGCTGCAACCTGCGCCTCCATGGAAAGGGAGGCGTCGAAGGTTACACCCAAACTCTTGACAGAAGGCGCTGGCACTAATTGGGCCCCCGCAAGAGATGGGAGTTGGCCCCCCAGCCCCATGTCGCCCCGACCCAGCCAGAGGACCTCTGTCTTCGAAGGATTTAGCTTCAACCGGCTCCCACGCATCCATCCAGCCACAGCTTCCAGACACCTGGTCAGTGTGTCTGGGACCGAGTCAGGGCGGCCGTCCATCAACAGATAAAGCTGGGTGTCATCAGCATATTGATGGCAACCCAGCCCAAAACTCCGGACAATCTGGGCAAGAGGGCGCATAAAGATGTTAAAAAGCATCGGGGAAAGGATTGCGCCCTGCGGAACTCCACACACCAAGGAGTGCCGCGGCGACAACTCCTTCCCTAGCGCCACTCTCTGTCCCCGACCTGAGATAAAGGACAGCTTCTGTAAATCTGGGACTGTCCCTGGGAAATAGGGGCACTTGGAGGGTCTGTACGCAACAGCCACAATGACTGTGCGCCACTTTCACTGTCAGAGACGGCAACGCTTCTGAATGCCCGTAGCTGGAAACCGCAGGAGGGGAGACAGAGCTCTCTGTGCTCAGATCCTGCCGGCTAGTTTCCCCACAGGCAACTATTTGGCCACTTGAGCACAAGATGCTGCGCTAGATGGGCCCGATCCAGCACACTCTCCTTATGCTTATGCAGGGACTTCAGGATGGAAGACAAAGTAACAGGCTGGAATCAAACGGTTTTTATTGGACTTGGAAGGAGGAGGCTGGGGAGATCACCTGGTCACTCGCTGACCTCCTTCTGCTCACCATCCCCTTGGAGCTGCCCTCATCTTCTCTGCATCCCTCCAGGTGAATGCATAGGCCAAGGTACCGTGCGGAGATAAAGAAGGGCAGCATCCAGCCACACGCAACGCCGAGAGGGAGCGGATGGAAGAAGAAATAACAGAGCCGCAACCGGGACTAAACTCCACGGTTAATGCTGGCTTATTGTTTAGTTGCACCGGATTTCGCCTTTTTATGTTTCATTTTCAGGTCGACTCAGGTTTTATAGGCGATTGCGAGCTACACTGGGGTGTGTGGGGGGGGGGGCTCCTCTAAAAGCAAGCAAGACATTCTCACAAAATAAGTGAGAAGTGCCGCAGCAGCAGGAGACACCAGGATAAATAGAGGCAGGTGGGCAGGCAGACATCAACCCACCTGGATTTCTAGAAATTATTATTATTACCGTATTTACTCGAATGTAATGCGCACCCTTCATGGCCAAATTACGACTTGAAAATAAGGGTGCACATTAGATCCGACGGTGCATTAGATTCGAGTAAGTACGGTATTAATTGCGTTTTTCTCCCACCTGTTTTCCTCCCCTTTCTCATTTAATCCCCACAACAATCCTGCGAGGTAGGCTAGGCTAGGAGACGCAGTGACTGGCCCAACGTCACCCAGTGAGCTTCATGGCCACGTGGGGATCTTAGAAAATCAAATCAAAAGAGGACACTATTCAAGGCAAATAAATGCAATTTGTCTCGATTTTTACCCCTGAAAAAGAGGACGTGTCCTGGAAGAAGAGGACACATGGCAACCCTAAGGGGTGTTAGCTGTTTTCTTTTGCCTGAACAGCAGGGTAAAAATGGTTGCAATCCATTCATTGATGGAGCACCCATTCACAAAGGTTAAAAAGGTAAAGGGACCCCTGACTGTTAAGTCCAGTCGCAAATGACTCTGGAGTTGTGGCGCTCACCTCGCTTTACTGGCCGAGGGAGCCGGCGTTTGTCCGCAGACAGTTTTTCCGGGTCATGTGGCCAGCATGACTAAGCCGCTTCTGGCGAACCAGAGCAGTGCACGGAAACGCCGTTTACCTTCCCGCTGGAGCAGTACCTATTTATCTACTTGCACTTTGGGGCGTGCTTTTGAACTGCTAGGTTGGCAGGAGCAGGGACCAAGCAACGGGAGCTCACCCCGTCGCGGGGATTCGCACCGCCGACCTTCCGATCGGCAAGCCCTGGGCTCTGTAGTTTAACCCACAGCGCCACCTGTGTCCCTTCACAAAGGTAAAGGGACCCCTGACCATTAGGTCCAGTCGCGGACGACTCTGCGGTTGTGGCCCTCATCTCGCTTTATTGGCCGAGGGAGCCAGCATACAGCTTCCAGGTCATGTGGCCAGCAGGACTAAGCCGCTTCTGGCGAACCAGAGCAGCGCACGGAAATGCCGTTTACCTTCCCGCCGGAGTGGTACCTATTTATCTACTTGCACTTGACGTGCTTTCGAACTGCTAGGTTTCCAGGAGCAGGGACCGAGCAACGGGAGCTCACCCCGTCGCGGGGATTCGAACCGCCGACCTTCTAATCGGCAAGCCCTAGGCTCTGTATTTTAACCCACAACACCACCTGCGTCCCTTCACAAAGGTAGTCTACCTCTATATTCCAGCTGCTAGCTGGGGCCAGCAACGGAGGGGAGGCAGTGGCCCTCGAGCCCCAATTCTGAGCTTCTCCCAGAGGCATCTGGCTGGCCCCTGTTGGGAACAGAAGTCTAGGCTACATGGCCTGGCCTAGCTGGCAGCGGGGAAAGAGAGTATTCATAGAATCATAGAATCATAGAATCATAGAATCATAGAGTTGGAAGAGACCACAAGGGCCATCCAGTCCAACCCCCTGCCAAGCAGGAAACACCATCAAAGCATTCCTGACAGGTGGCTGTCAAGCCTCTGCTTAAAGACCTCCAAAGAAGGAGACTCCACCACACTCCTTGGCAGCAAATTCCACTGTCGAACAGCTCTTACTGTCAGGAAGTTCTTCCTAATGTTTAGGTGGAATCTTCTTTCTTGTAGTTTGAATCCATTGCTCCGTGTCCGCTTCTCTGGAGCAGCAGAAAACAACCTTTCTCCCTCCTCTATATGACATCCTTTTATATATTTGAACATGGCTATCATATCACCCCTTAACCGTCTCTTCTCCAGGCTAAACATACCCAGCTCCCTAAGCCGTTCCTCATAAGGCATCGTTTCCAGGCCTTTGACCATTTTGGTTGCCCTCCTCTGGACACGTTCCAGCTTGTCAATATCCTTCTTGAACTGTGGTGCCCAGAACTGGACACAGTATTCCAGGTGGGGTCTGACCAGAGCGGAATACAGTGGTACTATTACTTCCCTTGATCTAGATGCTATACTCCTATTGATGCAGCCCAGAATTGCATTGGCTTTTTTAGCTGCTGCATCACACTGTTGACTCATGTCAAGTTTGTGGTCTACCAAGACTCCTAGATCCTTTTCACTTGTACTGCTCTCAAGCCAGGTATCACCCATCCTGTATTTGTGCCTTTCATTTTTTTTGCCCAAGTGTAGTACTTTACATTTCTCCCTGTTAAAATTCATCCTGTTTGCCTTGGCCCAGTTCTCTAATCTGTTAAGGTCATTTTGAAGTGTGATCCTGTCCTCTGGGGTATTAGCCACCCCTCCCAATTTGGTGTCATCTGCAAACTTGATCAGGATGCCCTCAAGCCCATCATCCAAGTCATTGATAAAGATGTTGAATAAGACTGGGCCCAAGACAGAACCCTGTGGCACCCCACTAGTCACTTCTCTCCAGGATGAAGAGGAGCCATTGATGAGCACCCTTTGGGTTCGGTCAGTCAGCCAGTTACAAATCCACTGAATGGTAGCATTGTCTAGCCCGCATTTTACCAGCTTCTTTACAAGAATATCATGGGGCACCTTGTCAAAGGCCTTGCTGAAATCAAGATAGGCTACATCCACAGTGTTCCCTTCGTCTACCAGGCTTGTAATTCTGTCAAAAAATGAGATCAGATTAGTCTGACATGACTTATTTTTCAGAAACCCATGCTGACTTTTAGTGATCACAGCGTTCCTTTCTAGGTGCTCACAGACCGTTTGCTTAATGATCTGCTCTAGAATCTTTCCTGGTATTGATGTCAGGCTGACTGGGCGGTAATTGTTTGGGTCCTCTCTTTTCCCCTTTTTGAAAATAGGGACAACATTTGCCCTCCTCCAGTCTGCTGGGACTTCACCTGTTTTCCAGGAATTCTCAAAGATTACTGCCAGTGGTTCTGAAATCACCTCTGCCAGTTCTTTTAATACTCTGGGATGTAGTTCATCTGGCCCTGGAGACTTGAATACATCTAAACTAGCCAAGTGTTCTTGTACTACCTCCTTACTTATTCTGGGCTGTGTTTCCCCTGCTGAATCATCTGCTCCATATTCTTCAGGTCGGGCATTGTTTTCTTTTTTGGAGAAGACTGAGGCAAAGAAGGTATTGAGGAGTTCTGCCCTTTCTGCGTCCCCTGTTCGCATTTCACCATCTTCTCCTCTAAGTGACCCCACTGTTTCCTTGTTCTTCCTTTTGCTACGGACATACCCATAAAAACTCTTTTTATTGCTTTTAACCTCTCTAGCAAGCCTGAGTTCATTCTGTGCTTTAGCTTTTCTGACTTTGTCTCTACATGTGCTGGCTATTTGTTTGAATTCCTCTCTGGTGGTTTCCCCCTTTTTCCATTTCTTGTACATATCCCTTTTAAATCTTAACTCAGTTAAAAGTTCATTAGATAGCCACCCTGGCTTCTTTAGGCATCTTCCATGTTTTCGTCTCATTGGTACTGCTTGAAGTTGTGCTTTTAATATCTCCCTTTTAACAAACTCCCATCCATCATGAACTCCCTTCCCTTTTAGTATTACTGACCATGGGATCACACCCAGCATTTCCCTAAGTTTTCTGAAGTCGGCTTTCTTAAAGTCTAGAATTTGAGTCTTAGTATGCTTGGTTGCTCCTTTCTGATGTATAATAAACTCCAGAAGAGCATGATCACTCCCACCTAATGATCCTACCACTTCTACCCCACTAACCAGGTCATCACTATTGGTTAGGACCAGATCTAAAATGGCTGATCCTCTTGTTGCTTCTCCCACTTTCTGGACAATGAAATTGTCTGCAAGGCCAGTGAGGAATCTGTTCGACCTTATGCTCTTGGCTGAGTTTGACATCCAACAAATATCAGGATAGTTGAAATCCCCCATTACTACTATCTCATTTCCTTTTGAATGCTTGGTCATCTGTTCCAGGAAGGCATCATCTATGTCCTCAGTTTGGCTTGGGGATCTATAGTAAACTCCCACCATGAGATCACTGTTATTTTTCTCTCCCTTAATTTTGACCCAGATACTCTCAATTTGGCTTTGAAGTTTTAAATCATGGATCTCTTCACAGGTGTGAAGAGATCTATTCACAAAACGTGTTTGACGGATGGATTAACGGAGCTGTCTCTGCAGGGAGAAGCACCCCCATCATCCTATCATCCGGCCTGACCTCTTCCCTGCCATCTCTCCCCAACACTAGCTAGCTTCTTCCAGACCACTATAGAGAGATATCCATTTCCTAGACACCTTGCCTTGAAATCTGGTAATAAGTGCAGTGGTCCGGAATAATGGTCCGCCAGTATTTCATCTGCGTGCTTTCCATTGTCTGAGAGCCAGTGTGCATCCCGGCCCTGACAAGCTATCAGTCGCCCTACCTTCATTTTAACCTCCCGGAGCTCAGAGTTTTCCCTGACTCTAACCTGGGAGCCATCATCGGATCTCAGCAGCAGCGGAAGATTGCCACATTTCAAGAAGTAAAAATCCGGACACAAAAGTTGTTGAGCTTCCCTGTTCCGTTGAACACTTCCTTGTTCCCTTGACGAAAACAATGGGCATTCTGCTGGTTTTTCAAAATTCCCCTGGACGCTAATTTCGCCATTGAAATCCCAGACATATGGCGATCCTAATGGCGCACAGACCACCGACAATTTTCCAGAAACCGCAGGTAAGTACCATTGGTCCACCGGGCAAGGGGGTGGGGAATCCAGAAGCGACAGTAAAAAAATACATCTCCAGTGGTTTCCAGCAGCTGAGATTCAGAAGCATTGCTGCCTCTGACTGTGAAGGCCAAGCAGAGCCATCCTGGCTAGTGGATATTGACAGCCGCCTCCTCCTCCTCCTCCTCCTCCTCCTCCTCCTCCTCCTCCTCCTCCATGAATTTGTCCAACCATAAAGAAGGCTGATCGCCGAAGAATGGATGCTTTTGAATTCTGGTGCTGGAGGAGACTCTTGAGAGTCCCATGGACTGCAAGAAGATCAAACCTCTCCATTCTTAAGGAAATCAGCCCTGAGTGCTCACTGGAAGGACAGATCCTGTAGCTGAGGCTCCAAGACTTTGGCCACCTCATGAAAAGAGAAGACTCCCTGGAAAAGACCCTGATGTTGGGAAAGATGGAGGGCACAAGGAGAAGGGGACGACAGAGGACGAGATGGTTGGACAGTGTTCTTGAAGCTGCCAACATAAGTCTGACCAAACTGCGGGAGGCAGCGGAAGACAGGAGTGCCTGGCATGCTCTGGTCCATGGGGTCACAAAGAGTCGGACATGACTAAACAGCAACAATTTTTAAAGCCATCTAGTTGAGTGGTCATCACTCCTGTGTTTAACATCCTGGGGCACAACCAGGGCCATCTTAAGCATATCCGGCGCCGTGGTGCAAAGCTCCCTCTGGCGCACGTATACCCCATTTCCCAGAGTTTTTTAGGGAGGACGGCGCTGCTGGGGGGGGGCTGGAGGAGGCAGGCTGCGGCTGGAGGGCAGTTCCTACAGTGGGGAAGAGGCGGAGGCTGGATGCGGTGCCACCCGGCTCAGCTGGCCGCTTCGTGACACAGTGGCCACAGCAGATGGAGGCTCTGGGCGAAGAACTGCCTAGGCGCAGGCGGCATGGCGGAGGCAGGCGAGGGGGGTGAGCTGATGCCGGGAGGCTCTGCGTCCAGCCTCCGCCTCTTCCCTGGCGCCCTCCAGAACTTGGCGCCCTGGCGCCCCGCATCACTAGCCTCCATGGGTAAGGCGCCCTGGGCACACCCAGTTTTTCTGAAGACCATATTAAGTCTTCCACTTGGGGATATAAGAAGCAGCAGCTGCCTTATAGATCGATAAAAAGCAGGCTTCGTGTTGCATTGGCAGTAAGAAAGAGCCTATGGTCATTCCAGCATGGCAGAGCAGAATTCGAATCCAGATCTCCCGTGTCCTAAGATGGGAATGGGGAGCCTGTGGCCCTGCAGATGTTGTCAGAGACCCACCCCCATCAGCCCCAGTGAACAAGGGAGGGTGAGAATCGTAACCCAACAATATTGGGAAGCTACTGATTCTCCATTCTCTCTCAGAGAATCATAGAATCCTAGAGTTGGAAGAGACCCCAAGGGCCATCCAGTCCAACCCCCTGCCAAGCAGGAAACACCATCAAAGCATTCCTGACAGGTGGCTGTCAAGCCTCTGCTTAAAGACCTCCAAAGAAGGAGACTCCACCACACTCCTTGGCAGCAAATTCCACTGTCAAACAGCTCTTACTGTCAGGAAGTTCTTCCTAATGTTTAGGTGGAATCTTCTTTCTTGTAGTTTGAATCCATTGCTCCGTGTCCGCTTCTCTGGAGCAGCAGAAAACAACCTTTCTCCCTCCTCTATATGACATCCTTTTATATATTTGAACATGGCTATCATATCACCCCTGAACCTTCTCTTCTCCAGGCTAAACATACCCAGCTCCCTAAGCCGTTCCTCATAAGGCATCGTTTCTAGGCCTTTGACCATTTTGGTTGCCCTCCTCTGGACATGTTCCAGCTTGTCAGTATCCTTCTTGAACTGTGGTGCCCAGTTCTCATAATTTAACCTGCTTCTTGCCCATCTATCATCCTATAATATTTTAATTTATCTCCTTCCTGTGCTCTTTTCTCATCCTTCCATCCACACACTTATGCATGTTACCTCGTCAGTCCAAATCACTCAGCGTCTCCATGCATCTTCCCCGACTGACATCCGTCTTTCCAATCTCTTCATCATGGTGCCGGAGGAAAGGAGGAGCCGTCGTGTTGGTAAGAAGGAGAGATGGCACCACACAGGGGTTAAAAGAGCTGGTCAAAACTCACCTCAGCATCTCCACCCATAATACAAGGGAGATAATACTGGCCTACCTTGTTGTTGTTGTTGTTCAGTCGTTCAGTCGTGTCCGACTCTTCGTGACCCCATGGACCAGAGCACGCCAGGCACGCCTATCCTTCACTGCCTCCCGCAGTTTGGTCAGACTCATGTTGGTATCTTCGAGAACACTGTCCCACCATCTCGGCCTCTGTCGTCCCCTTCTCCTTGTGTCCTCCATCTTTCCCAACATCAGGGTCTTTTCCAGGGAGTCTTCTCTTCTCATGAGGTGGCCAAAGTCTTGGAGCCTCAGCTTCAGGATCTGTCCTTCCAGTGAGCACTCAGGGCTGATTTCCTTCAGAATGGAGAGGTTTGATCTTCTCGCAGTCCATGGGACTCTCAAGAGTCTCCTCCAGCACCAGAATTCAAAAGCATCCATTGTTCGGCGATCTGGGTAGGCTTGTTTAAACAATCTGGGTAGGCTTGTTTAAACAAGAACATTTTTAGCAGCTGCTGAAAAGTGCGCAGTGAATGTGCCTGCCTGGTATCAATAGGCAGGGAGTTCCGAAGGGTAGCTGCTGCCGCACTGAAAGATCGAGGTCTCTCTTGCAAAATTCCAAGCTCAGGCCTCTGGCTGCCTCATTAATACTGTGGATTTATGAATGATGCAAGCCTCGCGCTGCAGGCAAGGCGAAAGCTTCCCCGCACCTCTCCCCCTCCTTCTCCTGCAGCCATTAGCGTCTGATTTGTGAGGCCGCGTGGCTGGCGCGTCTGTTTTAAAGGCTGTTCCTCCAGCCCCTCAGGTACCCATGAAAAATCAGTTTTACGGCTCAAGAGCAGGAGTTTGGCTTCTTTAAAAGGCAGCAGAGAAGGAGAAATGTGCTGGATAATCAGGCCGGTCTTTGAGGTGGGATTGCAGATGCGGGGTGTGTGTGTGTGTGTGTGTGTGTGTGTGTGTGTGTGTGTGTCCTTCCTTGCCTGCCTTCACCCCCCAAAATGAGATGTTTCGTTTAAATGTTCTTCCAAAGACCCAACCAAAGTAATGGCATGCTAAGTGTTGTGTTTTTTAAGCCAACTGGCATCCAAGGGACAGGTGAGCCACACAGCAAGTGCTGCCATTATTTTGACAGCAACTTGGCCCCAACGCAGGCTGGAGAAACCAGCAGCCCTGCGGATATGGTCGGACTCCAACTCCCATCAGCCTCAGAAGCCAGCCTGGTTAATGGAACAGGGGGTGATGGGAATGGGAGTCCTTCTGGGTTTGGAAAGCCAGAAAGACTCCAACTTCCTTCCTGCCTAGGAGTGTGTTATGTACTGAGCTGAATCCTAGAACAATAGGATCCAGAATGCAGCAGTCTGATTGGTCCTAGAACAAAAGGATCCAGAATGCAGCAGTCTGATTGGTCCGCAGGAGCCACCCAATCCAGCTCCAGGTGGAAGTGAAGCAGCGACCTGATTGGCCTGCAAGAGCAGCCAATCAGGCTCCTGGATGAAGTTAATCAGCAACCTGATTGGCCTGCAAGAGCAGCCAATCAGGCTCCTGGAGGAAGTGAATCTACAACCTGATTGGCCTACAGGAGTAGCCCGGAATTAGCCAATCACGTGGGGCCCATTGTGTAAATAATGTATATATAGCAGACGTTTTGGGGAAAGATTCATTCCTTGCTACTATGAGCGGAATAAAGAGCATGAAATTCACACTTGGCTCCGAGTATATTTCAGAGTGCAAGGTAAAGGTAAAGGTAAAGGACCTCTGGATGGTTAAGTCCAGTCAAAGGCGACTATGGGGTTGCGGCGCTCATCTCGCTTTCAGGCCGAGGGAGCCGGTGTTTGTGTCTGCATCCGGGGGTCAAACGGCCAGCTGGCTAGCCCACAGCTGGATCGTCTGCTTCCAGCCGGCACGCTGGAAGATCCCTCGACCTCTGGTGCGACATAAATCAGTGACCCAAGTCTACGGACATGGGCACACTCTATTTAGCACAGCGGACTGCGCAACACAAAGAGGCTTGAGGCTTGTGAAGACATACTAGGAACTACGGATTTATTAATCATAAATCAGAACAGAAAACATGTCGTCTCTCTCCTTGCCATCTCTTCCGAGAGAGAGAGAAAAGCAAACGCAACAACAACACAATGGAAGTTCCGCTTAATGCCAGCAAACACTGCTGGAATGTAAACAGACACAGTCTGTAACTAAAGGTGCAATGGAAAATTCCAACAGTTTGTCCACAGATAGTTTTCAAGGTCATGTGGCCAGCAGGACTAAACCGCTTCTGGCGCACAGCGCACGGAAGCGCCATTTACCTTCCCGCTGGAGAGGTACCTATTTATCTACTTGCACTGGTGTGCTTTCGAACTGCCAGGTTGGCAGGAGCAGGGACCGAGTAATGGGAGCTCACCCCGTTGTGGGGATTCAAACTGCCGACCTTCTGATCAGCAAGCCCAAGAGGCTCAGTGGTTTAGGCCACAGCGCTACCCGTGTCCCTGTGTTGCAAGGGCAAGGAGAGTCCTGTTGGATCAGGCGAGTGGCCTAGCATGGTGGAGACCTGGGATCCCCGTTCTGCCCAGGCACATCCTGGTGGGCCCCGTCCGCAGGTCCCTGCCTTTCCCTGCCTGCTGCCGGGGGGTCTCCGGGCCCCGGAGCCCAGCCTGTTTTCGCCGTGTGTCCAGCCTCCTCGCTGAATGGTAACCCGGCCGGCACTCACTCTTACATCAAAAAGCTAGAAGATGTTCAGAGGAGGGTAACCAAGATGATGATGGAAATCGAGCCTTACGAGGAATGACTGAGGGACTTGGAAATGTTAGCCTGGAGAAGAGAAGACCGAGAAGGGGGCACAATAGCCATCTTCAGATATCTGGAAGAAGAAGAAGAAGAAGAAGAAGAAGAAGAAGAAGAAGAAGAAGAAGAGTTTGGATTTGATATAGAATCATAGAATCATAGAATCATAGAGTTGGAAGAGACCCCAAGGGCCATCCAGTCCAACCCCCTGCCAAGCAGGAACACAATCAAAGCATTCTTGACAGATGGCTGTCAAGCCTCTGCTTAAAGACCCCCAAAGAAGGAGACTCCACCACACTCCTTGGCAGCAAATTCCACTGTCAAACAGCTCTTACTGTCAGGAAGTTCTTCCTAATGTTTAGGTGGAATCTTCTTTCTTGTAGTTTGAATCCATTGCTCCGTGTCCTCTTCTCTGGAGCAGCAGAAAACAACTTTTCTCCCTCCGCTATATGACATCCTTTTATATACAGTATTTGAACATGGCTATCATATCACCCCTTAACCTTCTCTTCTCCAGGCTAAACATACCCAGCTCCCTAAGCCGTTCCTCATAAGGCATCCCGCTTTATCACTCCCCGAAGGAGTCTCAAAGTGGCTCACATTCTCCTTTCCCTTCCTCCCCCACAACAAACACTCTGTGAGGTGAGTGGGGCTGAGAGATTTCAGAGAAGTGGAACTAGCCCAAGGTCACCCAGCAGCTGCATGTGGAGGAGGGGGGAAGCGAACCCGGTTCCCCAGATTACGAGTCTACCGCTCTTAAGCACTACACCACATGGAAGATGGAGCCAGCTTGTTTTCTCCTGCTCCGGAGGGTAGGACCCAAATCGAAGGATTCAAATAACAAAGAGATTCTGGCTAAACATTAGGAAGAACTTTGTGATGGTAAGAGCCATTTGGAAGTGGAATGGACTTTCTTGGAAGGTTGTGGGGTCTCCTTCTTTTGTGGTTTTTAAACAGAGGTTGGATGGGCATCTCTTAGGGATTCCTGCATTGCAGAGGGTTGGACTAAATGACTCTTGGAGCCCCTTCCAACGCTCCTATGATTCTATGATCCCTCTTGATGGCAAACCCTTTTTTAAAAAAAATATTTTTTATTAAAGATTTTCTTGATTTGCAAAGGTATGTGCAATGTCTCTTTCGTGTTTTTTCCATGTAACATTTTTACAAATCAGTATCGTTTGTTGAGACATTGGGAGGATTGCAAACCCTTTAAAAAAAAAATCTTCCAGTAGCACCTTAGAGACCAACTAAGTTTGTTCTTGGTATGAGCTTTCATGTGCATGCACACTTCTTCAGATACCAACTAAGTTTGTTCTTGGTATGAGCTTTCGTGTGCATGCACACGAAAGCTCATACCAAGAACAAACTTAGTTGGCCTCTAAGGTGCTACTGGAAGAAATTTTTTTTATTTTGTTTTTACTATGACAGACGAACACGGCTATCTACCTGTAACCTTTTAAAAAAAATTGTTTTAATTTTTGCAGGTTTTGTGATGTCTCCTGCTAAGTTGCCCTTGGCCCCAAAAAATCATTTAAACTGCTCCAGCGTTCACCGTGTGTGGAATAGGCAGGCATTGACTCTTCAATAATGTCACTGAGACTGAGCCCCAGTGGACCCCTCGATGCCAAGGGGAGCTCCGCTTCTGTGTGTGCCAGAGACGGTTTGCCGAAAGCAGCAACGCGATCAAAGCCGGCAGCCTCCCATCTCTTCGCTGACACCCAGCTGGCCCATTGTGAGGCACTTATCTGCAGCTGGAAGCTGTGCTCCGAGATGAAGCCCAGCGGAGAGGGAAAGTGTGGGTGCAGAAAAGGGATCTTTAGCAGGGTCAGGATAGAGCAAGCTGGGAAAGGGAGGAAGGGAAGCCTTCATCCTGCCTGGGCTGCCTTCGCTGCCAGCCTCTGAAACATCGACTGTCGCCTCTCCTCAAAAAAGGATGTTGTTGAGTTTGAAAAGGTCTAGGGAAGGGGAGCCAAAATGATCAAGGGGACGAAGCAACTCCCTTATGAAGAACAGCGGCAGCATTGGGACTTTTGAGTTGGAAGAGGTGCCGTATTTTTCGCTCCATAAGACGCATTTTTTCCTCCTAAAAAGTAAGGGGAAATGTCTGTGCGTCTTATGGAGCGAATGCATGGTCCCTGGAGCCAAATTGCCTAGGGGCCAAAAGCAGATTGTGCTCATTTTTTTACAAAGAGAGGAGAGGGTGTTGAAAGGAAGCCGCTGAACAGCTGTTTAGCAAGCGATTGGGGAGAGAGATAAGGCTCCCTTTCCAGCCCCGCCCCCTTGCCCAGGCCTCCGTTGTTGAATGCAGAGGGAGGCTGTTTGTATCCCCAGCGACATGTGACTGGCTGATTAGATTATCTGTCTGGAAACTGTAGAAATGGCTCCCTTTCCTGTAGGACTAGAAGCTGCAGAACTGTGAGTTGAACCCCATAAAAACGGGGCTTTTCCTCTTTGAAAAAGAAGCTGCACCACTTTCAGCTGATCCTCAAAAAAACAGGGCTTTTCCCTTTGCAAAAGAAGCTGCACCACTTTCAGCTGATCCTCAAAAAAAACAGGGCTTTTCCCTTTGCAAAAGAAGCTGCACCACTTTGAGCTGATCCTCAAAAAAACCAGGGCTTTCCCCCTTTCCTCCTTTAAAAACTAGGTGCGTCTTATGTTCAGGTGCGTCTTATGGAGCGAAAAATACGGGAGGCGACATAATCGAAGCTTATAAAATTCTGCATGGGATAGAGAAAGCAGAAAGAGAAATGTTTCCGTCCCTGGAACTCGGGGACATCAAATGAAGCTGAACATTTTAAGATTCAGAACGGATAAAGGAATAATAATAATAATAATAATAATAATAATAATAATAATAATTTATTATTTATACCCCACCCATCTGGCTGGGTTTCCCCAGCCACTCTGGGCGGCTCCCAACAGAATATTAAAAACACAATAAAACATCAAACATTAAAAACTTCCCTAAACAAGACTGCCTTCAGATGTCTTCTAAAAGTCAGATAGTTGTTCATTTCCTTGACATCTGGTGGGAGGGTGTTCCACAGGGCAGGAGCCACTACCGAGAAGGCCCTCTGCCTGGTTCCCTGTAACTTGGCTTCTTGCAGCGAGGGAACCGCCAGAAGGCCCTCAGAGCTGGACCTCAGTGTCCGGGCTGAACGGTGGGGGTGGAGACGCTCCTACTGGGCCGAGGCCATTTAGGGCTTTAAAGGTCAGCACCAACACTTTGAATTGTGCTCAGAAATGTAGGTCTTTCAGGACTGGTGTTATGTGGTCATGGCGGCCACTCCCAGTCACCAGTCTAGCTGCCACATTCTAGATTAATTGTAGTTTCCGGGCCACCTTCAAAGGTAGCCCCAGGTAGATCACATTGCAGTAGTCGAAGCGGGAGATAACCAGAGCATGCACCACTCTGGAGAAACAGTCTGCAGGTAGGTAGGGTCTCACCCTGCATACCAGATGGAGCTGGGAGACAGCTGCCCTGGACCCAGAATGGACCTGCTCCTCCATGGACAGCTGTGAGTCCAAAATGACTCCCAGGCTGCGCACCTGGTCCTTCAGGGGCACAGTTACCCCATTCAGGACCAGGGAGTCCTCCACACCTGCCCGCCTCCTTCCCCCCCCCAAAAAAAGTACTTCTGTCTTGTCAGGATTCAACCTCAATCTGTTAGCCGCCATCCATCCTCCAACCGCCTCCAGGCACTCACACAGGACCTTCACCGCCTTCACTGGTTCTGATTTTAAAGAGAGGTAGAGCTGGGTATCATCCGCATACTGATGAACACCCAGCCCAAAGGACTTCTTCACATGGCACAAAGTTTACCTGTGGAACTCCTTTCCCCAGGAGGTAGTGATGGCTGCCAGCTTGGATGGTTTTTTGAAAAAAGGATTAGACATATTCAATTCTCAAAACTTTATCAGCGTATCGACTATATTCTGGGAAGCTTCAGCTCAATAAAATCAGTCAGCAAAATTTGCATCTAACAATTCTTCTTTTTTTCTTCTTTGGCAATCACTTGCAGCCGACTAAGATTGTCTTCCATAAACACGGTTTTAACAGTGAGTCCATAAGTGACTGTGGAGGCCAATTCTGGATCCACATGTCCTTCCACATTGGGGACATAGGTTTCCAGGCAGGAGTTGATCACGGTGTGGATTTGCCAAGCGTGCCTTCCTCTTAGCGCGTTTCTCCCTTGCGTCCTGAGTTCGAGTGTCTTCAAAGCCCATGACACCTTTGGTAGAAGCTATTCTCCAACTAAAGGGATGCGGGTGGCGCTGTGGGTTAAACCACGGAGCCTAGGGCTTGCCCATCAGAAGGTCGGCGGTTCGAATCCCCGCGACGGGGTGAGCTCCCGTTGCTCGGTGCCAGCTCCTGCCAACCTAGCAGTTCGAAAGCACGTCAAAGTGCAAGTAGATAAATAGGTACCGCTCCGGTGGGAAGGTAAACGGCGTTTCTGTGCGCTGCTCTGGTTCGCCAGAAGCGGCTTTGTCATGCTGGCCACATGACCTGGAAGCTGTACGCCGGCTCCCTCGGCCAGTAAAGCGAGATGAGCGCCGCAACCCCAGAGTTGGACACGACTGGACCTAATGGTCAGGGGTCCCTTTACCTTTACCTTTTATTCTCCAACTGGAGCACTCGCAGGCCAGTGATTCTCAATTGTCATTGTTTATACTACATTTTTAAAGGTTTGCCTTGAGAGCGTCTTTAAACCTCTTTTGTTGTCCACCGGCATTACGCTTTCCATTCTTAATTTGAGGATAGAGCAGTTGCTTTGGAAGACGATGATCAGGCATCGATAATGTTGTATAACGTTTGCAAATCCTAGAATCCTAGAATCATAGAGTTGGAAGAGACCACAAGGGCCATCCAGTCCTCATTCCGTGTTGCAGAACTTAGCTTAATATTAACAACAACAACAACAACAACAACAACAACAACAACAACAACAACATTGAATTTTTGCTTATGCAGAACAGGTCTTATGTGGCTTGGTTCCATGTTCCCAGCACATCTGGAGAGCACCAGGTTGGCAAATGGTGCCCTATAATTTGAACTGAGTTATTCACTGGGCTAATGCCCTCTGACTCTGCGATTCACTCTCTGGGATGAGGGTGTGATCTGATCCACCCATTGCTTAGTGCTACCACTGCCTCCCATCCTATCAATCAGTTATTGATCAGGAGAACGTTTCTCATTAACTACCCCGGATAAGCAGCTGGTTCTGCTGCCACCGCCTGAAGCCTTCCGGATTTATGCGTCATCTCAAGGAAAGGAATCGAGCGACCAGGGGCAGGCCTGTTTTATTAAGTAGGCAACCCCTCCCCGCAAAAAATAGCAAGCATTAGCACAGACAATAAACACAATTCTCCGAGGATTTGTAGGCTATGATAGCAGGCGCTGCAAATCAAATACCATGCGAAGTTGGGAGGCAGAGTGAATACCTACACAATCCCGGAAAGGATAACCAATGAGATATTAAATTATTGTCAGAAAACCCAGGAGCAGATATACAGGGAAAGAAGAAAACAAGACTTTATTCCACGCATGTCTGAGTAAACTTTTCTAATGAGGAACTGTCTTTACAAGCTGAAAAGTGAAACAAGCTAGAAAAAAATAGGATCTATTCTGGACTGTACAAAAGTGGGTGGTTGCGTCCCCTGGGGGGTTTCTTGGTGGGGCACCGGGAGGCGAGAGGGTGTCAATTGGGTGCTGGAGATGTGAATGTTTGCCAGTCTTTGATTGCGTTGTTATTGTTTTTATTTTGATTATGTACTTTGTGGTTTCATATTCTGATTTTGTCCCGTGTCAGGTTCTGCACTTAATCAGGAAGAACCAGATGCACAAATATAGGATGGGGACACCTGGCTTACTAGCCAGTATGTGAAAAGGATCTGGGGGTCTTGTTGTTGTTGTTCAGTCGTTCAGTCGTGTCCGACTCTTCGTGACCCCATGGACCAGAGCACGCCAGGCACGCCTATCCTTCACTGCCTCTCGCAGTTTGGCCAAACTCATGTTAGTAGCTTCGAGAACACTGTCCAACCATCTCGTCATCTGTCGTCCCCTTCTCCCTTTTTCAGGGAGTCTTTTCTTCTCATGAGGTGGCCAAAGTACTGGAGCCTCAACTTCAGGATCTGTCCTTCCAGTGAGCATTCAGGGCTGATTTCTTTAAGAATGGATAGGTTTGATCTTCTTGCAGTCCATGGGACTCTCAAGAGTCTCCTCCAGCACCATAATTCAAAAGCATCAATTCTTCGGCGATCAGCCTTCTTTATGGTCCAGCTCTCACTTCCGTACATTACTACTGGGAAAACCATAGCTTTAACTATACGGACCTTTGTTGGCAAGGTGATGTCTTTGCTTTTTAAGATGCTGTCTAGGTTTGTCATTGCTTTTCTCCCAAGAAGCAGGCGTCTTCTAATTTCGTGATTGCTGTCACCATCTGCAGTGATCATGGAACCCAAGAAAGTGAAATCTCTCACTGCCTCCATTTCTTCCCCTTCTATTTGCCAGGAGGTGATGGGACCAGTGGCCATGATCTTAGTTTTTTTGATGTTGAGCTTCAGACCATATTTCAGACCAAAAAAGAATAAAAATAAAAAATAAAAAAAAATTCAGACCATATTTTTAAGGTGCTACAGGACAATTTTTTTAATTTTATTTATTTATTCCTCTTCTGCCCATAACTTGGTGTGTGTGGTGGTGGAGCTGCTAACTGCATTGCAGCTAATACTCATTTAGATGGTCTGATTCATTAGAAGGCATCTTCTGATGAGTCCCAGTTGGTGTCTGCCAACAGCAACCCCCCCTCCAGCATTAGCTAATCCCCTCTAGGCCCTGGAAAGAGTGACTCAAGGAGGGAGAATGAGACAAGATCAGGTGATGGGGGGGTGTTTCCCTCTGGTTCCTGGTAAGCACTGACTTCTGGGAAGGAGTCTGCAACTGTGCCATTCCCAAATTTGTCCTCGTGACATCACTTTCTGCCTGCTGTGCCTATGTAGTGTGGCTTTCATAGAATTCTGGAGTTGGGAGGGACCCCCAGGGGTCATCTAGCCCAACCCCCATGCAGTGCAGGAACCACAGCTGAACCATCCCTGAGAAATAGCCACCCAAACTCAAAAACAATTCCAGACACCTGGGTCTTTTAGTTTCCTGCCCCAGCTTGCATCGTTGTGCATCCCAGGTCGTTGCAGAGCAGCGGAAAGTAATCCAGCTACTGAGGGCGACCCCATCGTAGAAACGGGGAGTTGTAATGCTGAAAAGGGATCCCTGAGGGTCATCTAGTCCAACCCCCTGCGATGCCCGGAATCACAGCCCAAGCATCCCTGGAAGGCGGCTCTGTCCTTTTCTGGCATCCTTGCGGCCCCAGCCCAGTGGTACCCATGGAGCAGGAGGCAATGTTGCCTAGCAACCAGAACGCACTCCAAAAGCAAAAGGGGGGGGGCCCTGCACCACCACTGCCGCCACTCAAACTGGGCCACAGCCCATATAAAGTGTTTGTAGTTGGGTAGGCAGGCAGAGAGATCGAGAGCGGCATGGCAGCTCTGATTCGGAAACCGAGAGATGCTTCCTGTGAATC